>CM023958.1:24906781-25070848 GCA_013407115.1 Glycine latifolia | reverse complement strand
TGCAATCCAACAGTTATTAGAGTTTTACATGCTACTTGATGAACATAATTTTTTTATGCTAGATACTAACATTAACATGTAAAATATAATAAAGAATACCAATAATTTGTCACACTTCACATGCAATAATTGTAATTTTGCCTTCTCATATGCTATATTATACATCAACGTTCTTGTTTCCACAATTCTGGAAAAGATTACTTCAAGTTCACATCACCAATCATATCCAAAAGGACCAAAAAAGTTCCATAACCATATACATGTATCAAACTACATAATTCACATCCCATAGTGTTACTTATCCAAAAGAAAAAAACATACCTGTTGTCTCTAAGAATATTTAGAGGATCTGTTATTTTGTACTGAAAAAAAAAGAACCATGTCAATAAACGGACAGCAGGCTTATATTGGTCTTTAGAGGAAGTAATATATAACCAGAAAGGTCTATTAGAATTGTTTATTTAATCTAACAGACTGAGATTGAATTTCAGAACAAAGAATCTCCAACTTCTTTAACTTTATACAAATGAACCAAAATATCTTCCAGTCTGCCAATCTAAATATTGAGGGGGGAAAGAATTATTTATATAAATATCAATGACAAATTTATATGAACAATCAAAACTAAAAAAGTAAGCAACAATATCCACAATTTATTGTGAATACTATCATTTTCTAAGACTACACCCACATATTAGAACATACCAATCTCAAATTTAACTTATCAACTGAAGGAGGTAGCAATTGATTTGTTCCAACTATGAATTTTTTAAGAATCTCCAAGGCAACTGAAAAGTTAAGAGGCTTATCTAGACAACTGAAATTATATATAATACAACAATAATACAACATAAAACAGTAGCCATGCAAGATCCCCGTCATTCCAAGTCTGATCTCCAAGCTTCTCTCTTTCACTTCTCGTAGAATCTGTTTGCTCCAAAACTAACTGTAGGTCACCATTCTTATATTATGAACAATACGGGCAAAGTCAGCTTTATAATCAAAACTAGATATACAAATAGAAACAAATCAAAAATAGAGCGCAAAGAAACAACACAGATAATGTTGATTGATATATTGCAAAAAGCTTACCCCAAAAGAAGGTCCACGTGGAGCACCACCCTTGTCACCGAAATCACCACCAGGTCCGCGTGGACCTCCACAATATCCATCACGGTCACCACCAAATCTCCTCTCTCCATCAAAGCGAGTTGGGCCATAAGATCAAAGGACAACAAAGAAACCTACAGATTCGGAAACTTGAAAGAGAGAGAAAAGGTTTGGAGAAATGTAGACCTTCAAAGCTCACACACACATGAGAAGAAAGATCCCCCGAATATAAAACGCACCACCACCACCACACCACAAGAGAAGAGACACCAAACCTTGAGGGAGCTGTTGTTGATGTGGTCGGCGTCAATGACGACGGCGGAGAGGACGACGGTGCTACGGTGTCGAGCGTGCGGAGTGGAGGGGTTGCCTTGGTCCTTCACGACTTCTTCAGAACCCTAGAGGGGAAGTCAGACAGTGTGAAGGAGAGGGAGAATAAAGAGTGTGTGAGAGAGGAGAGGGAGACATTAAATATAAAAACCACTTAAAAGTTTTCTAAGACAATTTTTCAAAAATCGTCTTGGAATGGAAAACATTCTAAGACGATTTTTGCTAAAACCGACATAGAATTTTACATTTATTTACAAAAATGCCATCGTGTTTCTTTCTAAAACAGTTATTGATGAACCGACGTTGAATCAGTGTCATAAAAAATGGTTTTTGTAGTAGTGATGGTTTAATAAACTACTAAGGTGTCACAATCAAAGTTTTCATTATACTTTGAATTTTCTATTATTTATTTAGATAAATAGAACAACACAAACTTCTTTCTATCACACTGTATTCTATAAATTAGGCACAAAGCTTGATAAATGTTTCCTATAGTTGAATTAAATTGAACATTAATTAAGTAAGCAAAAGTATATACAAGAAGATTCAAACATCAAAAGATCATTAGATGATATGTTATTAAAATCAAATTTCCCATGGAATTAAGCAATGCTTATTTAGACATTGTATAAATAGTGTGATGCTTGGATGAACTCATACAAGTGAATGTCGTTGTTCAAATTAAAACCAAAGGTTCAAATAGCCTTAGACTTAACAACTTTCCCCTCCTTTTTATGAAAACAAATATCTATGATTCGATGAAATTTTACCATTCATAAAATATTTTCGTATTTTATTATACCAAACTTATGAGATATTACTTTTATGTAAATTATAAACTTTATAATTTCTATAAAAGAAATTCTTTATCTTATAACACTTATAATTAGTGTAGAGTGACATTTGAGCCAATTTACTAAGCTTTCAAGTTGTTAGTTATTACAAGAAAACAATGCATTTCCTTACAAGTAAATAGAAAAAATAAAAATTGAGCTATACCAAAATACAATAGTTTGGAAGGAAACTCATGAATGTTGGAGAATTTATTCCTAATTTGAGAGACTAAAAACATAATTGTTGATCTCGATTGACAAGTGAACCTAATCACCCAAGTAAAAAATAAATGGTAAAATCGATTATCGTGTCCACATGAACTAAGTTTGTGCTAAACAATTTGTGTAAAACCAAGTTCTAAGCAAATGTATAATATAAGTTGATTGATTTTCAAGTAAAAGCATAAATTTAAAGTCTATAACTACAAAACAATGTAAAAATAGGACAAATTTTCACACAGACAAACGATCAAACACATAAGCGAAGGTTTTAAACAATAATTAAATGGAATAGTTGGGGATAATGGTGATACTAGACCAACATCTCAACAATAATAAATGTTTTTCCCTATTTAATGAAGCTCAAATGTCATATCAACTCACTATTATCTTTTAACCTTGATCTCTCAAGTGATAGAACCTAAATCACTTAACCTCACTTGTAATCCTTAGCAAGTTCAATTAAATGATTTGATATGAGAAAGAGTCATTTAGAGACTAATGAAAACCACTTTATCCCTAGAAGAGAAACCTATTAGTTAGCATTCTCAAAACTTAGTTTTCAAAGCATTTCCCAATGACAAAGGAAACTACAAGATAAGCAATTAGTTGATCAATCCACAAACTCATTAAAAACAAAGAAATGGAAATAACATTGAACATTCATTAAATAGATAGTGAAGATAACTACACGAGAGTTGATAGTACATCAAATCCCCAACTATGGAAAAAATTAGCGTCTCATAGACATGAGAGGCATAAAAAATAGAGAGTTACAAGAGAACGAGGTAAAGAAATGGAGAAGAATGAAGGAAAGCTAATACACAATGATTTTCGCCCTTCACAAAACCCTAGGTTGATCCTCCTATAATCCCAAGAGAATGTGCCTTTTATAATGGGCTCAAGGCCTCTGTCTTGTCACTTCACTTAAGGCACTAGTCATTGGGCTAGCCCTTCAAGAATTCCAAAAGTTACTTCTTGGTAGGCATTGCTTGTTAGGAGAGTCCTTTAAAAATCCCAAATTGAAGTTCCATTTTCTTCTACCCAATGGGATCTACTCGTTGGGCGAGATAGGTTGCTAGGCGAGTTCTATGGATGACCTGACCCTCCACTTCTACTCCTGAGCTGCCAACGGCATTCTCTACATGAGCTTCCTCACTAGGCAAGCCTTCCAATGAGTGACAACTTTTCCTTCTATTCTCTAACACTTTGTCAAAACACTAAGAAAATTAATAAATGCTACATACTTATATACAATGACTACAATTCTAAGAAAACATTAAATTCTAACTATTTGGGACAAAACTAAGCAATAATTAAGGAATAGTAGATAATTGTTGTGTAAAATAAGTGCAAATTATAAGAATGCACAACAATTATTAATAACTAAACCTAAAAAAATATACCATGGAGGTTTGATTGTTTAGTTGAGCAAGGTGTATGAGTTGTCGCAAATCACTGATACTTGTCTTCAATTCCTATGGACAAAGAAAACCTAAAAGAAATTAGGGAAAAAAATAAATTTAACTCTCTTCTCCTAAGCTCGTGAATACCTCTCAGAAGCTTTTAATGTCTAGGAGGGGCTTGGTTCTGGGAAGTATCTAGGGATGCCTACTTGCATCAGAAGAAGTAAGAAAGCAACTTTCCAATACATGAAGGAGTGCATTTGGAATAAGATCAATACCTAGAAGAGGAAGACTCTCTCAATTGCTGGAAAAAAAGTACTCCTTAAATTTGTAGCCCAAGCTATTCCTGTCTATAGTATGATTGTTTATCCCTACCCTCTGACCTTGTGTGATGAAATTCAATGGATGTTAAATTCCTATTAGTAGGCCTCATTTTCTAGGGATTCAAAAGGAATAAGGTCGTTGGCTTAGGATAAACTAATTGTCCCAAAAGAGCTTGGTGGGCTAGGTTTTTGGGAGCTTCATGCCTTTCATCTTGTAATGCTAGGGAAGCAAGGTTAGAATTTTATTTCAAACCTAGACATTATGATTAGTATAATTTTCAAAGCTAAATACTATCCAAATGGGAAATTTTTAGACGTTGTGATAGGCCACAATTTGTCTTATTGTTGGCATAGTATATTGCTTCTCATATAGTGCTAAAGGAAGGATATAGATTGTGCATTAGTTTAGGAGAAAATTTAAAATTTTTGGCAAGCCCTGACTCAAAACAGAGGTAGATTACAACCCCATAACTTAACCAACCCTTTTTTGAATGAGTTGTATGTTAATGATCTTATGTTACAGAACCATAAATCCTAGAATTTCTCATTGGTATCCTAACTCTTTCCTGATGATTTGGTTGCTTCAATATCACACGTCCTTGTGTTCAATTATGTCCAATCTGATAAGCACATTTGGGACCTTAACAGAAGTGGATTATATTGTGTTTGATATGCACACATATTAATAATGAAATAAATTGTTGATTGCTCACACCTCAGAGTTTCAGGGAATTGGAAACTTCTATGAAATTCGAAAATCCCGACAAAGGTCTAGTTTTTTCTGTGGAAGGCTAACATAATTTGAGAATTGTTTCCAATTGTTAGTGGCTTGTAACTCTAGCCAATTGTGTTAGGAAGAATTGAACCTATGGAGTAATGTTTATCAAACTATTAATATGTGTGATGGTTTTCAGGATCTATGTGTCACCCTACTTCAAAATCTTAAAGAGGAAGACAATAATTGTAACACCCCATATGCATCCAGTTGTTAGCATTCAAATTTGATAATAAAGCACAACAATTAAATTAACGACACTTAATTTAGAAGCAGCATAAGAGTGATGTCATCACACGTCAATATTTTAAACAATAAAATTCTGTACATTATACATGACGAGTACACGTAAAATAATACTCCTTCGGGCCGAGTTACATAACAAGGGCCGGGATACATATCAAGGGGAAGGCCGGGTTACAAAACAATATATATATATATAACAGAGCTGGCATGCCTTACACTAAACTAAATACACGTGGAACCCATCCCAGCTCGGCTTCTAGTCCGAAAACCCTCGGACTGTCATGCTACTCGAGCCTCTTGCCCCGAGGTCCGTCTTCATACCCGTGTTCATCACCTACAAACACATATAATCCCTAACCGGGGTGAGATAATAATCTCAGTAAACTCCGGGTTCTGGAAGGCCTCTCCTTCCCCGGGTTCACTTCCATGATACAAATATTAAAAAAGGCATTACACACGAATTAGCCATCCCGGCTTTCAGAACATAATACATGTATATAATCAAGGGCCGAGTTACATAACAAGTGTCGGGATACATATCAAGGGGAAGGCCGGGTTACAAAAAAAAAAAAAGAATATATATATATATATATAAAACAGAGCTGTCATGTCCTACACTAAACTAAATTCATGTGGAACCCGTCCCAGCTCGGCTTCTGGTCCGGAAACCCTCGGACTGTCATGCTACTCGGGCCTCTTGCCCCGGGGTTTGTCTTCATACCCGTGTTCATCACCTGCAAACACATATAATCCCCAACCGAGGTGAGATAATAATCTCAGTAAACTCCGAGTTTTGGAAGGCCTCTCCTTACCGGGTTCACTTCCATGATACAAATATTAAAAAAGGCATTACACATGAATTAGCCATCCCGGCTTTCAGAACATAATACATGTATATAATCAAGGGCTGAGTTACATAACAAGGGCCGAGATTCATATCAAGGGGAAGGCCGGGTTACAAAACAAAAAAAAAATATATATATATATATATATGTGTGTGTGTGTGTGTGTGTGTGTGTGTGTGTATAACAGAGCTGGCATGCCTACACTAAACTAAATACACGTGGAACCCGTCCCAGCTCGGCTTTTGGTCCGAAAACCCTCAGACTGTCATGTTACTCGGGCCTCTTGCCTCGGGGTCCGTCTTCATACCTGTGTTCATCACCTGCAAACACATATAATCCCCAACCGGGGTGAGATAATAATCTCAGTAAACTCCGGGTTCTGAAAGGCCTCTCCTTCCCCGGGTTCACTTCCATGATACGAATATTAAAACAGGCATTACACATGAATTAGCCATCCTGGCTTTCAGAACATAATACATGTATATAATCAAATGGATCATACAAGAGAAGATCATCCAACTTAATGGGCACATTCCTTCAGGACTTCTGGCAGACACCACCGACGGAACCGGGTTCTGCATAGACGTATATGGCTCTTCCAAGAGAGGTTCATCCAACGTCTTAGGCATTCTCTCTCAGGTTTTTTGTACATACTAATTGACCACTTAGAGTTGTTCCACATCACTTTGGCTCTAAGGGAAGTCCATATCTTGTCCATTCTACTGGCCAGAGAATTCTCATTCAATCACAACAAATTATCAGAGTGCAAATCATATATATGTTCTTAGTCAAAGCAGTAACACACAATTTCAATACATGCATCATGCCATACAATGACCATTACTCCCTCGGAGTATGGTGGAACACCATCGAGGGGATGACTTCCAAGAATAGAGAGCTTACCTGTTTGAAGCTCTGTACTGATGCTTTCGTTCTAGGTTACAGGAATTGGTCACCCAACAAGTGACATGCAGACCTCCGAAAGGCCTTTCGTCGTAGCCTAACCCAAAATTTCTAATAGTTAGATTTAATGCTTTACCTATGTTCCTTACTTCTAAGGTGTTAGCACAACTGGTGTACAGCTTTTCCCCAAGCTATAACGTCCTAAGATCGCCTTATCTTCTCTAACTTGAAGCTTTCTTCGTTCGTTAATGGAGGAAGCGGAAGGAGGAAGAGAGAAAATGTGATAAGTGGGGAAATGACCCACACTCACACTGCTTATATACTCTGAGCCAACGCACATTGTATATGTCACTCAAGCCCACACGTGTCACTTAAATGTCCTGGTAGCCAATGTGGATCACGTGCGTAAGGTCAGCTTGTGAAAGCATCAACTACCGGGTTGGCGAGTCAAATATACTTAGTTTATGTAAGGATACCGGGATCTCCTCATTCTTACCACGCTGCCAGGTTGGACTAATATATATATATATATATATATATATATATATATATATATATATATATGTAACTCCACTACCATATCCCAGGTTCCTGTGCACTTATTCCAACCATTTTCGGGATTGCTAACTCGATAGCACTATAGGAAGGGGTTGCGAGTGCTTCCGGTAATTCTATCAAGAGGGGTTACGAGCTCTTCTGGTTTTCTCTACCCGGTAGCCCTTACACGTCAACAAAATACAAGCCCTTTTTGAACTCAAACCGAGATTACTACCCGAAACACATCCGAGATCACTACTCTATCGCCCTTTCCTTCTTGTCCGAGTTCCTTTCAATTCGTCAGCGCTTTTCCCTTAAAGTGCTATGTATTTACTCCACTTACATGGTGATAGCCCAGTCATGCACTAACCCGGTTTCCCATCAGTACTAACATATACCATGATCCCAGATTTGAAGAGGGCTATCCACACCCCATTTTCTTCCGAGTTCTAAAATACACCCCTCTTTAGGAGACAATCCAGTCTCATGAACCCGGTATAGAAAAGATGCTATCTACACCACTTCTTATCCGAGTTCCAAAATGCACCCCTCCTTGTATGACACCCCGCTCACACGAACCCGGATTATCCCACATGGTCATTATCATTATCATTGCTGTGTAATTACATCATTAAAATGTTAAAGTGCCACGTGGCCGTCCGAGACCTTACAGTAATTGATCAAGTGTGTTAATGTGGAGTATGGTTTTCTAGAAATGATAAATTGTGGTGTGATACCAACTTTAATGTGCATTAGATTGTTGCTCAAGCTTAACAACTTCTTGCTAACTAGAAGGTTGAAAAAAAATTCTGAATGGTGCACCAAATACTGTTCTAAGGGAGAACCGTGTAGTATGGATTGCTCCAAATTAACAATGGCATTGTAAAATGTAATGTGGATGTTGCATTTATGAAGCTTGAAAGTAAAATAGGATGGGGAATTTGCATTCTTGATTGTCACGGGCACTTTGTTGTTGCTAAAATGGTAGTTGGGAATGTTGCCATGAGATTATGCAAGGTAAAGCTTTGGGACACCTATTAGCCCTTAGCTTGGATTGAGGAAGTTCCTCTTAAATAAAATTGGCCGTTTAATTTGAAGGTCTCTCTGTTATAAGCTTTTTAAAAAAGAAAGAGTTTTGGTCTTCAGTTGTTAATTTTTCAAGGTTCTTTTGGAGAGTTTCAATAGTATACTCTACTCCGTTGTTGTTTAATATTTAGCGATCAATTCATTTCTTTTCTATATGGATAGAAATCTATCTATGAAGCTTGGATTGAGGAAGTTCCTCTTTGGTTTTTGATTGGACCAAACCTTGATTCTTATCAAACGTTTCTATAATCTTTGTAGCGAATCCCCATGGGACTTATCACTCTCGATAGGTATGACGTCTTCTTTCATTTCTTGTCTTTTTCACTTTTATTTTATATTTAACATTTTATTTTTATTAAACTCATTATTTTTGCGTTGCACTCTTATTCATATTATCTTTATCTTTGTTTCGCTTCATCAAACACTTGGTGTGCACCTTGCCTCTGACGTTGAGTTCTTATTAAGTTACATGCTTTGCTTGTTTTAACTTCCTCTTTGTGCAATACATTCTCTTATGCTACATTATACATAAAGCTTGCACATTTTCTTTTCAAAAGCATCTTTCCTTTGTTATAACAAGAAACATTTTCAAGGACGATCCGTAAAAAAAAATGAACCCCCGTATTGGTTCATATCATTTTACACCAATGCAAAGCTATTCTATCTTCCAATAATGACTTTTGTGTTAAGTTTGTTCAACGACAAGCTAACTTGGTGGCTCATAATTTAGCTAGGACTTCCAATGTTTTTGCTAGTCCCATGATATTTACAACTTCACCTTCTGGTATTTTTTTTATTGATAGTGAAATTCCATTAGCTCTTTTTATGTCAAAGGAAAAAAACACACATAAGGAGTGCAAATACCAATAATTCCAAATGAAAACATACGAAAAATTACAAACCTATGAAAACCTTGACCCAAAATCACAAATTACACCCCCACCAATGCACACACCACCCTGCCTCCTCTTCTTCCTCTTGCAACAACTCCTTTGAAGATTTGATTCCACCACACCTTTGATTCTCGGTTCCTCCTAAAAATCATCATATTTTCATTCTCATCACTATCTAAATTGTATCGTAGATCGTAACATGGTTTCATTCATGGATCTCTCACACCAACTTTCTCATGTCCCAAGATGAGATTTTTGGCATCCATCACCATCCCTAGATAAACCCTTTTGCTCCTTCACCTCACCAAGCTTGTCTCCACCTTGCACCTGATCTCCCCCCCCCCACTTGTTCATAATTCTCCCCCATCCCAATTGGCAGCACTACCCTTCCATCACCCACTTGCTCCATTCCATCACCCATTTTTTAATACCTCAACCCCACCCCAAAAATCGCATTGGAATTCTTCAAATGGATTGTATCTAAACAAATCCCTTCTACCTAAGCTTCCCTGCTCAATGTCTTGGTTCCCATAGGCTCCTCTAGGACATCGAGGATGCCCAGATTTTGATGGTCAGGGCAGCCAGATCGCCCGACGACACGAGATTTGTGCTG
Source organism: Glycine latifolia (assembly GCA_013407115.1). Lineage (NCBI taxonomy): Eukaryota > Viridiplantae > Streptophyta > Magnoliopsida > Fabales > Fabaceae > Glycine > Glycine latifolia. The sequence continues at coordinate 25,060,729 of CM023958.1, read as the reverse complement.
GACTTCTTGAAGGGAATGAATGCTAACTTTGATAAGAGGTTGAAATTTAAGGTCACCCTTAAGTGTTATAACTTATTGATTATGTGATTGGCGAGGTTTGGTTTGGTTGATGAGATGAAAGGGTTGTATGATGAGATGTTGAATGATGAAGTGTTTCCAAATATGTATACTTTCAATACAATGGTTAATAGGTATAAGTTCGGGAACTTGGGGCAGGCTAATGTTTATTTGAGTCAGAATGCAAAGGTGGGTTTCTTGATGGATACATTTACTTATACATCATTGATTTTGAGACAATGTAGAAACAAGAATTTGGATGGTGCTTGTTGTGTGTTTGGGCTTATGTGGCGAAAAAGGTGTTAGAGGAATGAGGTTTCGTTTACAAATCTAGCTCATTGGCTTTGTGAGGTAAGGAGGATCAATGAGGTGCTTAAGTTTTTCTTACAGAAAAAAGAGGATGATTGCTCTCCCATCATGCAAACGTATACGATTCTGATATGTGCTTTGGGTGAATCGAACATGAAATTGGAGGTGGAAAACTTTTTTATGAGATGAGTGGGAGAGGTTTGAGTAAAATGCTTATACTTACACTATATTAATTGATTGCTCGTGTAAGGAGAGAAATTTTAATGAAGCTAGGAAACTGTTAGATCAGATGTTGGAAAAAGGTTTGGTTCCCGGTGTGGTCATGTACAATGCTTTAATTGATGGATACGATAAGGCGGGAAGAACTACAAATTAACGCATTGGAAGTTTTGGGTGTGATAGAATCAAATAATTGCATCTTGAATGCACACACTTACAATGAATTGATTTGTGGATTTTGTAAAGTGAGAGGTGTGCACCAGGCAATATCATTGCTTAATAAAATGCTTGAGAGCAACCTATCACCAACCCTTGTTATATATAATTCACTAATCCTTGGTCAATGTAGAGCAGGCCATTTGGATAATGCTTATAGATTGCTTAATTTGATAGGGGAAAATGTTCTTGTTTTTCATCAATGGACATACTATATTGTTATAGGCATGCTATGCAAAAGAGGGAGAGTGGAAGAAGCTCATAGACTCTTCAAGTCCTTTCATGAAAAAGATCTTAAAGAAAATGATGTGATATATACTGCTTTGATTAGTGGATACTACAAAGTTGGGAAGGTTGGTGAAGCACATACTTTGTACAAAAGAATGCTGAGTGATCCTAACTCAATCATTTTCAATGTCTTGATATACTACTTTCACTTAGAGAAAAAAGTATAGGAAGCTTTATTAATTGTAGATGAAATAATTAAGATGAATTTGAAGTCCACAGTTGAAACATATACAAATCTCATTCTAGAAATGTTGAAATAGGGTGACATCGGTCATGATATTAGAACTTTTAACTAAATGATATCCATGGGATGCCAGCCTGATGTATTTGCATTCAATACATTTGTGCATGTGTATTGTTATCAAGGAAGATTGGAAGAAGCGTATGTTGGAATAAACTTTTAAATAAATATTGTTTACGTAGTTTAAATTTAAAAGGAGTATTATGTGGAAAGATATGGGTAGAAAAGATATGAGGAAAGATAAGATATGGAGAGAGATATTGTAGAAAGATATTAGGAGAGATTTTATTTTAGTTTAAAATTTAAATTGTTTAGGTTTAGGTTTAATTTCATTGCTTATAAATAGCGTATTATGTAAAGGGGTCTGTGTGGCTTTGGTAGACTATTATCAATAGAAAGAGAGTTTTTGCCCCCAGTAAATTTGTGAGTGTGTTTGTGTTATTGTGTGAGTGCACCAGTGTGGGAGAGAGGACCTGTGATATCATAATTCGTGTGATATCAAATTATCAAAGTTATCAAATTGGTATCAGAGCTTGAGAGAATGGAGAGTGGTCCAAATAGTAGTCTGCCTTTACCCCGTCTTACAAAGACTAATTATGAGAACTGGAGTATCCAGATGAAAGCTCTATTGGGAGCTAATGATAGTTGGGAGGTTGTCCATGATGATTTTGAAGAACCACCATCCACGATAGGATACACGGCGGCGCATAACAAGACATTGAAAGAGATGCGGTTGAAAGACAAAGGTGCGTTGTATATGATGCTCTGGGCTGTTGATGATTCCGGATTTGAGAAGATTACTGGTGCAACAACGTCAAAAGAGGCGTGGGACATTCTAGCAAATGTCTACAAGGGAGCCGATCGAGTCAGGAAGGTCAGACTTCAAACTCTCCGTGGAGAGTTGGAAGGAATGAAGATGAAAGGAGAAGAAAGGGTATCCGATTTCATTACTCGGGTCAAGACCATAGTGAATCAACTAAAGAGAAACGGAGAGGTGCTGCCCGACACCAGAGTGGTGGAGAAAATTCTGAGGTCTCTCACTGATGACTTCGAGAATGTTGTATGTGCAATTGAAGAGTCAAAGGACCTAGCAACCCTCACTATTGACGAACTTGCTGGTTCATTGGAGGCGCATGAACAAAGAAAGAAAAAGAAGAAAGTAGAGTCACTAGAGCAAGCACTCCAGACAAAAGCTTCAGTCAAGGACGAGAAAGTGCTCTATTCTCAGAATTTCCGAGGTAGAGGACGCGGCCGAGGTGGACGTGGATATGATCGAAGTGGAAGAAGTCGTGGTCAAGAAGGATGGAATAAGGAGCAGGCTGAATCGAGTCAGCAGAATTGGCGAGGCCGAGGTCGTGGAAGAGGTCGACATTCAAATGTAGAATGCTTTAAATGTGGAAAGTACGGACACTATTCGAGAGATTGCAACTCGGACAGATGTTACAACTGTGGCCGAGTTGGTCATTTTGCGAAGGATTGCTGAGGTGAACTAAGAACGAATGAAACTGTAAATTTTGCTGCAGAAGAAGTAAGAGATGGAGGAGTTCTGATGATGACTGGAGGTGAAGTCAACCAGACATCCGAGATGGAATGGTATATAGACATTGGTGCAAGTAATCATATGTGTGGCTATAAGCATTTGTTCAGTAATTTGAAACAAATAGAAGCCGGACATGTTTCTTTTGGAGACGCTTCAAAGGTCGGTGTAAAAGGCCGGGGTACGATTAGCCTTCTTGCAGAAAGATGGACGAGTTGGGCGTATTCAAGATGTGTATTACGTGCCTGAACTCAAAAGTAATATTCTTAGTGTGGGGCAACTGATGGAGAAAGGCTACTCGGTTATCATGACAGACCGAGTTCTTCTCTTGAAGGAGAAACAAGGACGACTGATAGCCCGAGTACAGATGGAGAAAAATAGAATGTTCAAACTAACCTTGAGAAGTGTGGAGGTCGGCTGTTTGCAAGCCGAGATGAGTAATGAAGCATCCTTGTGGCATCGTCGGTTTGGGCACCTTCACTATGGAGGACTGGCCGAGATGATGAAAAAGAATATGGTGGATGGGTTGTCAAGATTGAACTGTGAGAAGAGATTTTGTGAAGATTGTGTGCTGAGCAAACATGCGAGGAGTCCATTTCAGAGGTCGGCAAAATACCGAGCACGACAACCATTAGAACTCATTCATACCGATGTGTGTGGACCTATTTCTCCTGTCTTTCAGTGGAAAGAGGTATTTTGTTACATTCATAGATGATTTCAGTCGTAAAACTTGGGTGTATTTGCTGGAAGAAAAATCCAAGGTGTTTGAAGTGTTCAAGAATTTCAAAATGATGATTGAAAACGCGAATGGAAGGAGGATCAAGTCGATATGTTCTGACCGAGGTGGCGAGTACACATCAAATGCATTTAGAAGGTATTGCGAGGAGTATGGCATCAGAAGGTTCCTGACTGCACCATACTCACCACAACAAAATGGAGTAGCTGAGAGGAAGAATCGAACCATCCTTGACATGGTGAGATCAATGTTGAAAACAAAGAGAATGCCTAAGGAGTTTTGGGGGGGAGGCTGTTCTGTGTGCTGTATATGTACAGAACAGTTGTTCGCATTCCATTCTGAATGGAAGGACCCCACAGGAATTATGGACGGGTCAAAAGCCGTCAGTGGGTCATTTAAGAGTCTTCGGGAGTGTGGCCTATACACATGTCCCTGATCAGCAAAGAACCAAGTTAGAAGACAAGAGCAGGAAGTATATTTTCATTAGATATGACGAGAAGACAAAGGGATACAAGATGTTAGATCCTGGCACCAAGACAGTAATGATAAGCCGAGATGTGAAAGTAAATGAAGATGATGAATGGAATTGAAGTGTATCATCTGAGATCAAATCAGATCCCGGAAAGATGGTTATTCAAGATGAGAAGGAAGGCGGATCACCAAGTTGGATCCCGGCAAGGAGCGAGACAGCTGATGAAGACGAGATGAGACAACCTCGGATGAGGAGTTTGCAGGATCTGTATGATTCAACTAGCGAAGCCCATCTTGTTTGTTTGTTGACAGATTCTGAAGAAATAAGGTTTGAAGAAGCAATCCGAGATGAGAAATGGCAAAGCGCCATGGATGAAGAAATCAAGGCTATTGAATGGAATGATACTTGGGAGTTGGCCGAGTTTCCAAAAGGAAGTCAACCCATTGGAGTTAAATGGGTTTATAAGAAGAAAATGAATGCTGATGGAGAGATAGAACGATATAAAGCTCAGCTGGTAGCTAAGGGGTATGCGTAAAAGGCAGAAGTAGACTATGATGAGGTGTTCACACCTGTTGCTAGAATGGAGACAATCAGATTGTTGATCTCGCAAGCAGCTCGGTTTGGGTGGCCGATATACCAAATGAATGTCAAATCGGCATTTCTAAATGGTGTACTTGAAGAAGAGGTGTATCTCGAACAACTTCCGAGATACTTGAAGGGCGGAGAAGAAAAGAAAGTGTTAAGATTGAAGAAAGCTTTGTATAGACTGAAACAGGCACCGAGAGCCTGGAATACCCGCATTGATGCATATTTCAAGGAGGATGGTTTTGAACAGTGTCCCTATGAGCATGCCCTATATGTTAAGAAAAAAGGTGATGATTTATTGCTTGTAGCTTTATATGTTGACGATCTGATTTTTATGGGGAATAGTGAAGAGATGGCACGAGAGTTCAAGAAGAAGATGTCACGAGAATTTGAGATGACTGATCTTGGCTTGATGAGATATTTTCTCGGTTTGGAAGTCAGACAGGACGAAGCTGGAATTTTGTCTCTCAGGAGACTTATGCGAATAGAATACTGAAAAGATTTAAAATGGCAGATTGTAACCCGGTTTCAACACCAATGGAACCCGGTTCAAAACTTTCAAAATATGATGGAGGAGAACGTGTTGATCCGAGAAACTATAGAAGCTTGGTGGGATGCTTAAGATACTTAACATGCACGAGGCCAGATTTGTGTTTAAGTGTTGGAATTATAAGTCGGTTTATGGAAGAGCCGAGTTACTCTCATTGGAAAGCGGTTAAAAGAATTCTAAGGTACATTCAAGGGACGATCACACAAGGAATTTTGTATTCGAAGTTGGAATATTACAAGTTAAAGGGCTACTCGGACAGTGATTGGTGTGGAGACGTGGACGATAGGAAGAGCACGACTAGCTATGTATTCTTCATGGGAAACACGGTTTTTACCTGGATGTCAAAGAAGGAACCAATTGTGACTCTATCAACATGTGAAGCCGAGTACGTTGCGGCATCCTGGTGTGTCTGCCATGCAGTGTGGTTGAGGAATTTGTTGGAGAAACTGGAGCAAGTTCAGGTAGGTGCAACCGAGATCTGGGTAGATAACAAGTCGGCAATTGAGTTAGCGAAGAACCCGGTTAATCACGAAAGAAGCAAGCATATTGATGTCAGGTTCCACTTCATCCGAGATCAAGTAAAAGAGAAGAAGGTGGAGTTAAGTTATGTGACGAGTCAAGAACAAGTTGGAGATATATTCACAAAGCCACTACCGACGCTACTGTTGGAGAATTGCAAAAAGATGATGGGAATGAAAGATGGAAGAAGTATTTAAAGTTTATGGGGGGATTTTGTTGGAATAAACTTTTAAATAAATATTGTTTACGTAGTTTAAATTTAAAAGGAGTATTATGTGGAAAGATATGGGTAGAAAAGATATGAGGAAAGATAAGATATGGAAAGAGATATTGTAGAAAGATATTAGGAGAGATTTTATTTCAGTTTAAAATTTAAATTGTTTAGGTTTAGGTTTAATTTCATTGCTTATAAATAGCGTATTATGTAAAGGGGTCTGTGTGGCTTTGGCAGACTATTATCAATAGAAAGAGAGTTTTTGCCCCCAGTAAATTTGTGCGTGTGTTTGTGTTATTGTGTGAGTGCATCAGTGTGGGAGAGAGGACCTGTGATATCATAATTCGTATGATATCAAATTATCAAAGTTATCAGCGTAGAATGTGATGGCTAAGATAAAGGAAAAAGGAATAGTTCATGCTCGTTGACTTACACAATTTTCATTGATGGATATAGGCCCAAGCAATTTATTGATTTATCTTCTGATGTTCTTAAGTGAATGTTTAATGCTGGTTGTGAGTCTTTTCATCACATATATGCATTTCTCTTAAAGCATCTAGTGAGGGAAATGCAAATAATAAAAGACGGGTATGTTGTTGAAGATTCATTTGCTCATGTGTTGTTCCAAATGATTTAATTAATGTCTGGAAGATGCTTCATTTTGATATGGCATCTCTACTATTCAAGAAGATGGTTAACCATGCACTACTACAAAAATAGTCTTCTACGATACCGGTTTTACGATGATTCTACAAAAACCGATATCGTAGAAGACGTGGTGGCATTTTTGTAAATAGTTGCAAATTTTTAAAGACGATTGTATGAAAATCGTCTTTGAAAACTCATTATGACATCGGTTTCCTTAAGAACCGATGTAGAATTCAAGAATACAATGTCAATTGAGCTCAAGAATGGCACTATTGTTCAAGGCACCATTACAGGTTTCTTTTCTTTCCCTATAATTTCTCCCCAGTGTTGTACAACTGTAGAACCATTTACAAGCAACATATACTTTAGTACCTTCGACTTTCACAGATTCTGTTTGGGCTGGCTTAGTTGACAAAGAAAATTGTAGGCATTTCCTTGGTCTGGTATGGGTAAACATATATAAAAGACCATCTCATTGGATGGGGGGTTTCTTTTAGCTTGAAAGTGGAGAGGGATTGGGGATTTGGTTTCCAAAATTAATTTTCTTTGGCATCTGAATAACTACAAAGGTTTCCTCTACATAGTAGTTCATTCCGGGGGTAATTAGGAGTATAATTAGACTGTGCTGTGTAGGATGATAATTTTGAGATACTGCAATTTCTTATAGTTCTTATAGTGGTTTGAGACAAGCTGCCTCAGTGGGCTTTGGATGATGGTTGATTCTTGTATTAAGTTTTTGGGGGATGATTTGTGGGGAAATGATCATTTCCTGGAAGATCTTAGGACCTCAATCACCTGTCTACTAAGCTTCTCACTCAACAAATTTCTTTTCTCATGGTTCAGTATTTTATTGAAATTTCAACTTTTAGAGGAACTTGCATGATAGTGAAACTACTGAACTAGACTTCATGACCATCTTACACTCTTACAATTTACAGTTTTACTTGATTCTAGTAATATCTTCCCTAGTTCAAATAGTTCAAACAGAAGAATAAGGCATGTTATGAGTCTTGTAAGTTTACTCTTGCAATTATGATATGTCTGGGTGCACTACAACATCACATTAGTCTTGATTTCTTGTCAAAATTATTCACTATAAGTTCAAACATTATATAGAAGATCAGAAATGATAGGTATCAGAATATATAAATAAAAGCAAAAGGGCTCCGAGGACATACATTTTGTCTTTTGATAACTCCACCATAATACCAGGTACTCCTCGACCTACTTTCCCCCGCTATTCTAAATCTAACTCCTCCAGAAAATGCACTCTGAAGCTGTAGGAATCAACAACTAAACCAAAGCCCAACACCCAAGTCCAACCTGGAAAGAGGGGTAAAAGAGGTTCCCAGACTGGATCACATTATGGCAGAAAGAAAAAGGATACAAAAACTCACCCAGAGGTTCATTGCACTTTCAGCTACTATCCCTGGCTTGAAGAAGGTACTTTACTACTCTAAATCATCCATTCATTTCTCACTTTTCCTTTTACCAACACCAATCTAATCAACTTAATGTATGTCATTGTTTAAGCCTTAATTTTTCCTTTATGTTTTTGATATATCAACAACTAGAACGTTATATTCAATATTGTTAATTCTTTAACCAACGTTATATTCAATTTTGTTGGAAAAAAAGTGTTATTTTTTCTCAGGAGCATGTTATGAAATGTCAAGACCAAGCAGAAATTGATCGTATCCAAGCCAATGTTGAAAAAAGTACAAAGGCAGTGCAGACCTTGGGTTATGCAAACTTGATTTTTGAAGTTTTATTACAGTAACTTTTCTACTACAATTCCTTAACCTCATGGGATATATATGCCTACTTATTTATTAACATTTTAATATTCTTTTGGCAAAATGGACTACACCCAACTAACATTTGAAAAATACTTTTGATTGATATTTTTGGAAATAGGTATATTGCCCCGTGTGCATGAACTAATCTCTCCTAAAAATTGTGGTAGTTGAAAGTAGCTATCAATACTTTTATATCTACAAATTAAGCCCTTAAACAATGTGAAATGTTTGGATAGATTTTTCATCTTTCCCGTTTTAATTCCTTAACAGTCTTGTTAGTCGTATGAGAATTGGGTGATTACTTCTATTCATGTCTTCAAAATTAACCACATTATATAATCCTTATGTAACTTTGTTTGTGTAGGAATAAATTTGAACTAATTTTTTCTTTTAATTTTCCCCCAAAATTAAACTAAAATGAAGTAGACTGGCTAAATTATCATGTGATGACTAGTTACCATCTTCAATAATCATCACTGCCTTTTCTTTATTCTTTTCTCTTTGTGCAGGAATAAATTTAGTTATGTTATTTACCATTTATAATTATCTTTAATTTGAATTAATTTTTGTTGTTATTTATTTCTCTAACATTTCCTTTGTTATTGTAATTCATGTCATTTTAAAATTTTAAAAACTATCTATAATTAATAATATAATTGAAAAAAATTGTAATTTAATGTTATTTTAAACTTTTAAATGATAGATAAATAAAAATTCTTTTTTAAAACAACTTATCAAAATAGGAAAAAAAAAACAATATTGTTTACTTTTAATTTCTTGTAAATTATCAAATTATTACTCAATTTTTTTTATAAAAATATGGTCCAAAAGCAACGATGTTGGTTTTCCGTTTTCACTAATTATATAATGATAATAATTTTGACAATAAAAAATAAAATAAATTATGCAATATTGGAGAGAAATAGAGAGAGAGAGAAAGTATTGTGAGAATACTATTATTTTAATTACAACCTGTCATGCAAGTGCTGGCTTTCATACATATATAATTTTAATTTTTATTTAAAACCAGGAAAGTGATGGGCACCTACGCAGAAGAAACCAAACATTTGTTCCTGGTGGTAATGGAAGCCATACTGGTGGTAATGTTCTGGGATTTTGCAGGTTCCTTCATGTTGGGCCTGCTTGTGAAGCCCAATAAAACATTTACGTTCATTTGCTTTATTGAAACGGTGCATATTGCCTTGGTTTTAATTGCTGCTATATATATTGCTTTTATCACAAGGTGCAGTAATGTTCCTTTTCTTCTTTACGCTTCCTTATTTCTCATAGACTCCAGAAGCTTGCTTATTTGCTTTCTTTTCATCTTGCGTTTTCTTTCTTCAACCTTACTCTGTTAGGGTTTGTAAAGACTGCACAAATATTGAGCGTGGGTTGGAGTATCTGATAGATGATGTTCTGTAGTGTGTGGTTTGCATTTCTGTTGCTGTAATTTTGTAGGTAAGGGTTTCTCTCAGCTCTATTTTTGGGATTGTGTTCTTGAGGTGTTTTCTCTGAAAGGAACCATAGGAGAAGAACGTAGTAGATTGGGTAATGTTTGTTCTTAACATTGGTAAAGAGTAGTTCTCTTTTTTGTACCTTGTAAATCTTGTTTTTGATTACCTGTGTATTTTAGGCTTTGTTCATGTTCAAAGTTTAGTCTTGTAATTACTGAGGAATGTTGTTGTAATTGTTTTTACTATTAGTGTTAATAAAAGAGACTATAAGTTCTTTGCCCTTGGATGTAGGTAAAAAAGATTTATCCTAGTTACTGAACCAAGTAAAATCTATGTGTATTTTCTATCACTTTAATTTCTGCTTCCGCTGAATGTAAATCTGAATTTGATTTAATATTGTGCGCATAAAACTCTAACAAGTGGTATCAAGAGCTTTGGTTAGGTTCTTGTGTTGCTGTCTCCTTTGTATTTTGAAGGCCATAGTGATGAAGTCTACCTTGGACACTCAAGAATGGGATCAGCCAGAGTGGAGGTGGAGAAGTTTGATGGGAAAAGAGATTTCAACATGTGGCGCAAGAAGATGATGGCTGTTTTGGTACATCAAAAGTGCTCTAAAGCACTTGGTGGTGAGAAAGACTTACCCTCATCCTTATCTGAAATGGATAAAAGTGATATTCTTGAAACTGCATTTAGTCTCTTAATTCTGCATTTGAGTGATAATGTTCTTAGACAAGTAAATGATGAAACTACTGCAGCTGGTATTTGGTTAAAATTAGAATCATTGTACATGACTAAATCTCTCTCAAACAAAATTTATCTAAAAGAAAAACTGTTTGGATTCAAAATGGATTCTTGTAAATCTTTGGATGATAATTTGGATGAGTTTAAAAGGATAACTATTAGTCTTGCTAATATTGATGAAAAGATTACTGATGAAAACCAAGCTATTATTCTTCTTAATGCTTTGCCTAATTCCTACAAGGATGTTAAATCTGCTATTAAGTATGGAAGAGAGTCTTTGTTATTAGAAGATGTAATAGGAGCCTTAAAGTCTAAAGAACTAGAAATGGTAGTGAATAAGAAGGTTAATGCAGAGGGACTGATTATTAAAAAGAAGTTTAATAAGAGGAGTCAATTTCTAGGAAAAGAAAAGGGAAAGAACAATACTGAAAATAAGAATAAGCCATCTGTTAAGGGAAAGGTGACTTACTGGTTATGTCATAAGATGGACACATTAGGAAAAATTGTCCAGAAAAAGGAAAAGGTCAAAATAATGGGAATAGGACAGATTATGCTAATCTGACTAGTGGTTTTGAGGATTGTGAAGTCCTAGCTATGTCTGATGCTTCTTGTGAGAAGGAGTGGGTGATGGATTCTGGTAGTACATATCATATGACACCTGAAAAGGACTTGTTAATCTGCTTTAAGACTATTAAAGGTGGAAAGGTGATGATGGGAAATAACCAAACCTGTCAAGTAGAAGGAATTGGAGCTGTTAAGTTTAGGATGGGAGATGGAACTATTAAAGTTTTCAAGGATGTGAGATGGGTTCCTAACCTTAGGAGAAACTTAATATCTCTAGGAATGTTAGACAAGAGTGGATACAGTTTTAGGAGTTTTCAAGGAACTCTAGAAGTGGTTAAAGGATCCGTAGTTCTTATGAAAGGGAAGTTAGAAAATGGTTTGTATTTTCTAGATGGAGAAGCTTTAAGACCTGAGTCTTGTAGTGTTAGTAGGAAGCCTAGTGAGACTTCTCTTTGGCATAAAAGACTAGGCCACATTAGTAATCAAGGATTACAAGAGTTATATAAGCAAGGTATTTTAAGTTTGAAAACATTTGCTCCTATTGATTTCTGTGAAACTTGTGTTTTGGGAAAATCTCACAAATTAAAGTTTCAAATAGGAAAGACTGAAACTAAAAATATCTTGGATTATATACACTCTGATTTATGGGGGGTCACCTAGCATTGCTAGTTCTCTTTCTGGCTGTCATTATTTTCTTTCTATGATAGACTCTCATTCCATACGTGTTTGGACTTATTTTTTAAAACAAAAGGATCAAGCTTTTGATTGTTTTAGAGACTGAAAAGTCCAAGTGGAAACTGAGATAGGAAAGAAGGTTAAAGCATTAAGAACTGATAATGGATTCGAATTCTGTAATGACAAATTTAATGATTTCTACAAATTGTATGGTATTTTAAGACATAGAACTTGTGCTGAAACACCTCAGCAAAATGGCATTGCTGAAAGAATGAATAGGACTATTTTAAATAAAGTTAGATGCATGCTTGCTGATTCTGGTCTTAGAAAATCCTTTTGGACAGAAGTTGTTTCTACTGCTTGTCATATTATAAACAGGTCACCTTCATCTGCTATAAATTTCAAAACTCCTATGGAAATGTGGTATGGTAAGCCTCCTAACCTGAGTTATATGAAACCCTTTGGTTGTTTAGCTTATGTTCATACTAAACAAGATAAGTTAGCTCCTAGGGCTCTTAAATCTGTCTTTGTGGGCTATCCTATAGGGACAAAAGGGTATAAACTCTAGTTAATATCTGAAAATAAATGTGTTGTTAGTAGAAATGTTGTATTTGATGAACTAACATTTTATAAAGATATTGTGCAGGATACTAGACAGGTTCAAGAACCTGGGAATGTCCAGTTGGAGGTGGAGACCACTGGTTGTGATGATTCTGAACTTGTTCAGAATTATGGTGAAACTGAAGATCAAGTTGATACACTTGATCAGCTTGCAAATGATCAACAAGCTAGTGAAGAAAATCATGAGGACTCCAACCTCAATGATTATCTTCTTACTAGAGATAGAGTTAGGAGGAATATTAGGCCTCCTAGTAGATTTGCTCATGCTGACTTTGTTGCTTTTGCCTTGTAGGTTGCTGAAATTGTTGAACAAGAGGAACCAACAACTTACAAAGAGGCAATGAACATGAAATCTGGAAAAGAATGGCTGAGAACAATGGAGGATGAGATTTCCTCGTTAAAGAAGAATCTGACTTGGGTTCTTGTGGACAGACCCAAGAGTAAAAGAATCATTGGATGCAAGTGGGTCTTCAAGGTGAAGCCTGAAGTCCCAGGTTTGGAGAAGGCCAGGTTGGTAGCTAAAGGCTACTCACAGGTAGAAGGAGTAGATTACAATGAAATATTCTCTCATGTTGTTAAACATATTTTTATTAGGCTTATTTTGTTTGTTGTTGCTATACTTGATTTAGAATTAGAACAACTTGATGTGAAAACTGCTTTTTTGCATGGTAGTCTAGATGAACAGATCTATATGGAGCAGCTAGAAGGCTTCATAGAGAAAGGTTCTGAAAACAAGGTCTGTTTGCTGAAAAGGTCTCTGTATGGGTTAAAACAGGCACCTAGGTAGTGGTATAAAAGGTTTGATGACTTTGTTTTATCACATGGATTTACTAGATGTAAGTATGATCACTGTGTCTATTATAAGAAAGATAATGGAAATAAATATACTTACCTGTTGATCTATGTGGATGATATGCTAATTGCTTCTCATGATATTATGTGTATTAACAAATTGAAAGAGATGTTGCTGAAGGAATTTGATATGAAAATCCTTGGTCCTGCTAAGAGAATCTTAGGCATGGATATAGTAAGAAATAGAAAAGAAAGAACCTTGTCTTTATCTCAAGCTATGTATGTTAAGAAGGTTGTTAAACTCTTTTCTATGCATCTTTGTAAATCTGTTAGCTTGCCATTAGCTGCTCATTTTCATTTAAAATCTGTATGTGGTGATTTAATGAAGATGAATCTGCCTATATGAAAAATGTACCATATTGTAATGCAGTTGGAAGCCTAATGTATGCAATGATTAGTACTAGACCTGATATTGCATATGCTGTTAGTGTTGTGAGTAGATTCATGAGTAATCCTTCAAAAGATCATTAGAATGCTATGAAATGGATTTTGAGATATCTTAATGGCACTTCTGATTTCTGTTTGAATTTTACTGGTAATGAATCTAATGATTTTTCTGTGAAAGGCTATTGTGATTCTGACTATGCTGCAGATTTAGACAAAAGGAGATTTTTATCTGGTATTGTTTTCACTGTTGGTGGAAATGTTGTTAGCTGGAAGTCAAATCTTCAGCATGTAGTAGCTTTGTCTACTACTGAAGCTGAGTATATGGCCCTTTCAGAATCTGTAAAAGAGGCACTATGGTTGAAAGGAATAATTTCTGAACTTGGTTTAGGAGATGGAATTCCACAGATTATGTGTGATTCTCAAAGTGCTATTCATTTATCTAAGAATAGTGCTTATCATGAAATAACTAAACATATTGATGTCAGACTACATTTTATTAGAGATGTTATTGCAGGTGATAAGGTGAAGGTGGAGAAAATATCTACTGTGTGCAATCCAGCTGATATTTTGACTAAAGCTGTACCTATTAACAAATTTCAGGATGCTTTGAAATTGTTAAAGGTTCAACAACAGTGATTTCTTTATCTTATCTCTATTATTTCTGTTTTTAATTGTTTTAGAAAATACTAATGCAATTTCTTGTTTTGTAGGTTCTGATCTGATTTCTTTGAATATGTTTGTTCTATTTTTTGTTTCCTAGTGTCTTAGTGTCCTCTGGTCTGGCATTGAACTTGTAGTCTCTTGTCTGTCTTTTGTTTGTATATGTTTCTTTGTGCTTCAAGGTGGAGTTTGTTGGGTCTGCTTGTGAAGCCCAATAAAACATTTACGTTCATTTGCTTTATTGAAACGGTGCATATTGCCTTGGTTTTAATTGCTGCTATATATATTGCTTTTATAACAAAGTGCAGTAATGTTCCTTTTCTTCTTTACGCTTCCTTATTTCTCATAGACTCCAGAAGCTTGCTTATTTGCTTTCTTTTCATCTTGTGTTTTCTTACTTCAACCTTGCTCTATTAGGGTTTGTAAATATTGCACAAATCTTGTCAAATGCACAATGCTTTCTTTCTTCAACCTTGCTATATTAGGGTTTACATTTCTATTGCTGTAATTTTGCAGGTAAGGGTTTCTTCTCACAGCTCTATTTTTGGGATTGTGTTCTTGAGGTGTTTTCTCTGAAAGGAATCATAGGAGAAGAACATAGTAGATTGGGTAATGTTTGTTCATAACATTGGTAAAGAGTAGTTCTCTTTTTTGTACCCTGTAAATCTTGTTTTTGATTACATGTGTATTTTAGGCTTTGTTCATGTTGAAAGTTTAGCCTTGTAATTATTGAGGAATGCTGTTGTAATTGTTTTTACTATTAGTATTAATAAAAGAGACTATAGGTTCTTTGCCCTTGGATGTAGGTAAAAAGGATTTATCCTAGTTACCGAACCAAGTAAAATCTGTGTGTATTTTCTACCACTTTAATTTTTGCTTCCGCTGAATGTAAATCTGAATTTGATTTAATATTGTGCGCATAAAACTCTAACACTTCATTTTCATCATCACTTGTTTTTCTATTCTTTTTTATGATAATTAAATCATGATGTTATGGGATTTTGCATATATATAAATTAACTTTTCTATTTTGCTGAGATTGAACCTGTTCAAATAAGTTGATAATTAATTTGCGTACTTTTTTTCTAATCTATTTTCGGCCGAGATGTATCAGAATACAGCAAATATGTTAACAATTTAGTTGTGTGTGTTACTTTCTTTTGGTGTATAACTTTAAATAAAAATAAATTAAAATGTCTTATTACTGGGTAGTTTTTAGTTACACCATTTGTGCAGAGAGATCTAATGATGCTTTGAAAATATTGAGCATCTTGCCACTTTAAAACATATTGACAATATTCATAGGTTCCATGATGCTAATGAAATCTTTAAAAAATCGAGGGTTTTTGAATATATGGTGGTGAGTTATATGAGTGAAATGTAGCAAAAAAAAAATTTATAGAAGTGAAAACATTTCCTTCTACCCAAGAATTATCTTAAACTTGTTTTTGTATATACTTGAATAATTGTTACTTTGAAATTTAATGCTTTATCTATGTTGGAAGGTAGCTGCCATGGGTTTGGATCTTGCAAAGCACTATTGGTTAAAGAATTAAGCTTCTTAAATGCTTATTTACATAAATTGAAAGAGTATGTCAGAAGTTATTCTCCCTCATTTTTCTTTGTGAGATATCTGCCTACATTCTTCAAAGTTTCTAGAGTAACTTTACTATATGTTGTTTTCATTTATTCATTTCACCCTATCCTTTCTTGTAACTCCTTTTTGCAAATTTTATGGAATCAATGTTTGTGGTGAAGGAGGGGAATATGAAACATTAACACTTGACTGCCCACTCTTTTCTATGAGTTCAGGCCAGCACCATGATTGTGATTAACTATTTTTTTTCCTTTTGAGGTCTATCATTGCTTTATTTGGTTCCATTCTGTTGAATACAAGTGTGAGTTAAAAGTTCCACATCTGATAGAAATGGAAAAGTTAAGCACCATATAAGTGAGGAGAAAATCCATAAACCTGAACCTTAAGGTTTGGGTTAAGGTTTGTTTTAAAATAGTTTGTGTTGCCTCCAACAGTTTCACATTATTTTGTTCTTTGACATAGCTTTGTCTTATTTTCTTAGAAGGTTTGGAGGAAGATTTGAAGATTGTTTTGGGGAAAATTGAATCACAGTTATTGGGCCTTGGTTTTGGTTGGGAGAATGTCATCTATATTCACCTTTACATTGATTACATGAATATGTTCTCTGAGGCAAATGAGACATATGTGAAGTTTATAACACAGAAGAAATGTCCATTTGGTGTCATGTCTCGTAGTACTGTTGAAATGCCTCTTATAGAAATGGGTTACAGCAAAGCATACATTGAAGTTCTGGTAGCAAACAATAAAGATAAAAAGGTTTTGCATGTGCAGAGTATTTCCTCTTGGGCACCTAGTTGCATTTGGCCATGCAGCCAGTTAAACCCCATTGATCTCAGTAGCAGCCAACTATTTATCATCTGAACAAGTAGTTTGCACATGTTATATGTATCCTGTTTGTGGAAGTTGACTTGTAACACAACTGAAAGCAGTTGAAGTTGATGCATGAATGCTACTTATTGTAGTTGCTTATTGTAGTCGACTAATACCTTACTTTTTTTAGCCGTAGTCTCTACTTTATACTGTAAGCTGTTATAACATTCAAGGTACTGTTAAAAAAAAAAATAGATGCATCTTCATATGAACTTACAAACTGTAATATTGGATCAAATGCTTCACATAATTACTTCCTACACTTAATTATTAGTAAAGGAATGTTTACTACCAGTATGTGCATGCCAATGTGTGTATAACTTTCTTCAGCTCATGAAGTACTGTTTATATCATCCATTTTTTTAGTTAGAAAACTGGTCCTATATTGTTACATAACTTATTATGCTTCTATGCAAAATAGATTTACTTCAGAACTTATTATAAAATATTGGGGAGGATATATATGGTATATGCAGATAGCTTAAATATTTGCTCCTGCTTGGTTCTTCTCATATGCAGATATCTTTTCAACTGATATGTTGCAGATCCAATACAGCTTTCATTTGATGCCCTTACATTTTAAAGGTTTTGATAAAATACGTGGCACCATACAGTTTATTTGAAGTGGAATTCCCACATCTTCAAGGGCATTTCTTTGCATGTGCATATCTTATAGGATAAGATGGCGTTGTGGATTCACTTTGGTTTCTGCTCATGGTTGTTTAGGGAATTTCATTTCTGATTTGAGTGGAGCTCAACTGACCCTGCGGTAACTAGACACATTTATACCACTTAACAACAAAATGACAAACTGATTTGGGTTAGCCCAACCATTGAAATATAACTAATTGTTAATATTACTAGGTGAATTTTGTCAAGAGAATTTTTTTAAAATAAGAATAAGTTTGAATGCAAATGGTTTGTATGTATTGTACATAAAAAATTCTGTTGTTTTATTAGTAGAGATATTATGAAAAAGGCTATCTTCAACAAGTGGTTCTCGTATAATTTTTCATTTTATGAATTCACATTGATTGCTTATCTGAGGGAAGCAATTTACAGTTTGAGCTTGGTTCTTTGCATGGGCAGGCTACTGTCTTAGCAGCTTTAGTCTCTATTTTGCGAAAATGACCTCTTGGTTATCCAACAAGTTTAGTTGTCTCCCCTCCCTCGTAAATTCGTAAATTATTTTTTATATTGTATTTATTTATTTTTATTTTATACCTAAACAAGTTACATTTTTTACACCAAATTTATGAATTACTTTCCTCTATATAAATATTTGTGACTAAGCATTGAATTTGGAAGTGCTTAGTACTTTTTCTTGGATCATAATTGGATCATAATTTTTATGCATGTCTTATGATGGAATGGAAGCGGATTAACACCTGATTTAGTTTGACGATGAAGTGTGAAATGATTTGAAGTTTAAAAAGAAATCTAAATTATATATAAAAAAGAGTCAGAATTGAGAAATGATTCACGGACTTGTACCTTTTATATTGGTTATATGATATTTGATATAAAAGTTAATTCTTTTGTTTATTGTTGCTGCCATGAAAGGGTGTCATTGGTAATCCAGTGCTTTTAGTGGACATGCTCTTCTAGCTTTCTTCTTTGACATGGATTAAAGTTTCTTGCTCAATCAACTCCTATTGTAATTCATTATTAGTTTCACTTTGGTGCTAGATAATATTAGTTTGTGTTGTATGGCATGATTCATGAACATTGTGACATTAGAGACTGTTAGAGTTAGTAAGGACTGTTAATCAATCAGTTACAAAACTGTAAGTCAGTCTGTTACAGCTAGATTAGATCTCTGTTCAAAGTATAGCAATTATAAATATACTGTTTCAATGTAATTTTAATTTTTCTAAGGCTCTAATTATAATTAATTACAATGTAATTAATATGCAGTACTATAAAATACAATAATTATAATAAGCCACGTATCTAAAAAGAAGAAATCTATATGTTAATGTGTACTAATATCTTACACAAAAGTATTTGATAACAGGAGTGCTCGTGAAATGAGATAAAATGATGTTATTATCAGAATATATAACAATTAACAAATGCAGAATTTAGCTAATAAATAGTTAGTTTAAAATAATTTTATATAAATATTTAATAGAAAATTACATTCTCCTTACATTATGGTTAGCATTAACGATTAAGATGATATAATAAAATGTTCAAATCTTATTAAATATCTATCTAAAAATAACTTAAAGTAATATAATCGGTATATAAACTAAACTCTTGAATACAATAGTGATTAAAATAAAATCAATTTTATTAAAAATTACTATAAAATGCATTGATAATATTGAATACTATAATTTTTAATAGTTTGTTTTTATACCACTAAACCGGAATCAATCAGTAAAGGGTTATTTCAGATAATCACAATGAAAATTGAAAATCCTTATTTATTTTTCCTATTTTTATAAAGCTTTCAAGCAACATCAGTGATTGATTACCTAAAGAATAATTATAAGTGCTTATATTTCTCTCCCTCATTCTCCATACAAACACACCATTGAGAGGGGATGGAAAAAAAAGGCCTAAAGCTAACAGTCTAAGGTTCTCGCTTGTGAAGAGAGAAGTTCAATTAAACAAGTGATCCACGACAAGTTTTAGGCAACAAGTGGGAGGCTATTAAATTCTTCACTACTACAAATGTGGCTTTTTACGACATGGCTTCTACGACAGTTGTGTGAAAACCGTCTTTGTTTTATAGGCGGTGGCAATTTTGTAATTAATGGGAAAATTACAACGACGGTTATTAGGCAAACGTCCTTAAAAGGACAAAATGAGGACGGTTTCTAAAAAGACAGTCGTTGTTTTGGACGATTTGAAGACGGTTATTGATAACCGTCTTTGTACCTTCCTGTACCAATTTTGAAATTAGGTTTATATATGAAGCATGCCCTTCTCGACATAACAACACACCGTCATCTTCCAAGTTGCACACGCCGTTCCCGCTCCGACGAAGAGGTCCCCTCAACGCGTTCCTGCTCCATCCCAAGAAACGTTGAACCAAACTGGACCCAAACCCAAATCCAAACTGCACCGTCTTTGTCATCGACGATGACCCAACCCCTCACAAATCTGCCACACCTTCTATCGTTCCTGAAACTCCAATGTCCGCGCTTTTCAA
The DNA here is from genome assembly GCA_013407115.1 of Glycine latifolia. NCBI lineage: Eukaryota > Viridiplantae > Streptophyta > Magnoliopsida > Fabales > Fabaceae > Glycine > Glycine latifolia. Next base: position 25,040,755 of record CM023958.1, on the reverse strand, counting down.
TTCCGAGATTGCAATTGTCAAATGCACAATGCTTTCTGATCCCGCCGTTTGGGTTTCCCCTAAAAAATTCTCCTCTTAGTAATTTTTTTTCTCTCACTGCTATAACTTCACTTTAGCTCTATCTCTCCTTTCTTATTTTTTTCCGCCATTACTCATTTTCAGTGATTATAAGTAAATATAAGTTTGCACTCTGCAGTTACACCTTTTATTATGCCAAATTAATTTGCTATCCATAAAAAAAAAATGGCATTGCATTGTTAGGTATTTGTTTGTTTCCGTACTAATATGCAGCTTTGGCTTCCTCGTGTATAAAATTTGTGCCTTGTGAGTGAGTTTGGGGTTTCAATTTCAAATAGACTTGAATTTTGAGAAGGGAAGGGAAAGAAGAATGATAGTTAGAACTCCACCGCCATCTCTTCGAAAGTATAGAGAGGGAAAAAAAGCGACTTTGTGATGACCATTCACAACTGTAAAGCGACTCAAAGTTATCTATTTCAAGAATATCCGCAAAGGTAAGTGGCTATGTTTGTTGTTCAGACTCAAAAGCTATTTACAGTTATGCGTTATTATTTGAGTTGTTTATTGTTTTTGTTGTAGCTTGGACAAATGGAATGCAGAGCTAATAATGCTGAGAGAGAAGCAGAGCTGCTAAAAGAACAACTGAAACATCTTAAGGATCAACTTCATGAGGTTTGGGTGTCTAATTAGCTGCTTGTTGGCTTTTGTTGTTCCTTTAAGAATGTAATGTGTGAACAAAGCTATACTCACTCTGCAATATGAAATTTGATTTGGTGTTAAGCCTCTGAAATCATGTTCACCTTTTTCTGGTTGATGACTGATACGATTGGAACATAACAGATAAATAAGAAAATAAATAGAAAGAAAATTATATGGAAGGAAAAGTGGATATGTGTTTATAAAGGTTGATATAATTATGGTTACAAGGTTGTTTAGTTCTCATTTGGGTGGACATTGTGGTTCCATTGAGTATTGAAATTGTTATCTTTTCTTAATACTGGAGGTAGCTTTAGCCAGTGTTTTTCTGCTATTATAACTGGGAGTATGGTATCTTTTTTCAAGTATTTGGGATCTGTCTCTGTATCTGTCTGGAAAACATGGGTAGTATTAGGTCTGGCGGTATTAGCTCTTTCAAAATCTCTGGGGCCAACTAAGGTATTAATATATTGAAGAGGGGTATATTTATTTTTCTGAACTGGTGTTGACACTACTACAAAAATCATCTTTTATGACACTGATTCAACGTCGGTTCATCAATAACCGTCTTAGAAAGAAACGCGGTGGCATTTTTGTAAATAAATGTAACCATTCTACGTCGGTTTCGCGAAAACTGTCTTAGAAACTACCATTCTAAGACGGTTTTTAACAAAACCGTCTTAGATTGTTTTCCATTCCAAGACGGGTTTTCGAAAACCGTCTTAGAAGGCTTTTAAGTGGTTTTTATATTTAATGTCTCCCTCTTCTCTCTCACAGACTCTTTATTCTCCCTCTCCTTCACACTCTCTGACTTCCCCTCTAGGGTTCTGAAGAAGTCGTGAGGGACCAAGGCAACCCCTTCGCTCCGTACACTCGACACCGTCGCACCGCCATCCTATCTGCTGTCGTCATTGACACCGACCACATCAACAACATCTCTCCCGAGGTTTGGTCTCTCTTCTCTTGTGGTGTGGTAGTGGTGGTGCGTTCTATATTCAGGGGATCTTTCTTCCCATGTGTGTGTGAGCTTTGAAGGTGAGAGTTTCTCCAAACCTTTTATCTCTCTTTCAAGTTTTCGAATCTGCTGGTTTCTTTGTTGTTCTTTGATCTTATGGCCCAACTCGCTTTGATGGAGAAAGGAGATTCGGTGGTGACCGTGATGGATACCGTGGAGGTCCACGCGGACCTGGTGGTGATTTCATTATATTATTGTATTTGTATGGGACTTAGAACGTAAAACATGCTTCTCTACCTTCTGCTTTTAAATATTTTGGCACTATTCTCTTTTATAAGATAATTAGATCTCATGATTTTTTTTTCTTTTCCAGATTCTAAACCTTGTTCAGACCGAAAAAATGCAAGATAATCGTTGGAGTGGGATTTGGAGTTACAGGTCTATGCCTTGTCTTTATAATAGTTGGAATCTTTTGGTGGAAGGGCTACTTCAAAGGAATAATTACGACAATAAAAGGTAAATACTAAACAAGCATTTGTGCTTTCCACAAATACTCTTAAACAATGCGATAACTTACTACATAAAAGGAAACAAGTTGTTCCTATGAATACTTATTTTGTGTTGACTTATTGGACAGGTACTGAAAGACAAGATTCACAGAAGGGGACATTTACGTTAAAACAAATTAGCTTGACATGCTGCTAGCTATTATAGTATTAACATTTCAACTTAGCTTGACATGCTGCTATTCTACTTCTCCTTATTCATAAGAGTTTGTAATTGGAATGGGGAATCTTCCTTGGGGGTTTGTTTGAAAAACTGATCAATGAAATGAACCAATTATGCAGGATAGATTTTAATAATTATTATAAGAAAAAATAAATATAAGATGCCCCCATTTTGACATCCCCTCGGTATCCCCGAAAAAAATTGCTTGAGGTGGTAAAGTCTATCTGTAATTTCTCCTGCCACCTTCAAGGCTGGACAATTTGCATGTGACATACTGCACCTCTACTTCATGAAGTTGTTATTTTGTTTTTTGTTTTGTTTCTTCCCTTCACTTTTCTTTTATCTCATTCTCTTGGCTAGCAGCCAATAACTTTTTTCCTATAGATTTGCCTTTTACTAATTACTCAGCTGCTTGGGGTACTTACTCAGCAGTTACTTATCACATTATTCCATGCAAGTTATGTTAGTGATATTCATTTTTTACATTGTCACATAAAAATTAAACTCTATACTAAATTTATATGTAGCTTTTCTAATGTATTTAATATGTTGCAGGTTATTTGTGCTAAACAGGAAATTATGTGCATGGAGAGGGAGAGGGAAGCACTCTTCCAATTCAAGGTTGCCCTTCTGTAAGAATTTCATGAGCCACCTAAGGCTCCTTGTAATAATAGATGGATCAGTGGATGGTCTTAGTAGAAACCAAGGTTGGCAAAAGTATTCACTGTACGATTAATTTGCTTATATCTATAAACATTATCAATCCCAATATCCCATACTAGAGCTAACAGATTTTGGTTTTGACGAATATAGTTCCATATCTACTTGCATTTCTAGAGTATTAATTGTTTATTTTTTGTTTATAAAAGTTTAAGTAAAGATCGAGGATAACACCAGTTACATAAGTTCAATTGTAATTATTTATAGTTCTTTTACAACATAAAATTAGTTATGCATAACTTATAAATTAAATTTTGTAGAAATTACTAAATTGATATGAGAATATTTTTACAAATTACTTTATATATAAGGTAATTTAAGCTTTATTTCATTATTATTTTCATTTTCTTCTCCTATAAATTTTATGACCTGTTATTTGTTGTTGGCTTGCTTAGGTACTTGTTTACTTCACTTGCAATTACAATTTCAGTTTTATTTATTTTTATTATCTTCCTTGTCCCATTTTTCCTGTGTGTTGCTTCTTGCACTTGCAGTAATTTATTATAATTAGTTAAATAAGACTAAGATTACTTTATATTTAAAAACAGGGGTGACAACAGGGAACTTGTCCCATTGACAGCTGTCACATGTATAGACAATCCTTTTGATTTAGATGAAGCTACAAGGTCCTCTCCTTATCACATTGTTACTGATCAGAAACTCACTGATGGACTGATAGATATTCTACAAACCAATAAGGTAGATTCATTGCTTTCAATCTTCACTTACCTGTTCCTCTGTTCAACTAGCCTGCTTCAAGATGTCCCGTGCAATCTGTTTTTGTGGACATACATATTTTATTTGTTGCTAGGTTTGTTTATGTATCAGTACTACTTGTACTCTGCTTTCTTATATATATACACTATTTTTGCTGATAAAAAAACATATTTTATTTGTTATACTTCAAATATCTCCTAATGCCTGCAATTATGACTTAGCTATACACTAATTCTGTAGGCACTATTCCAAGGAAAAACCAAAGGTTTTGATGTGGAATAAGCTCTGTTGGCAAAATCTGTACGTGATTTTGAAGAAGCAATATCTATGGTATAACAAATAAGTTTGGGGCTATAGAAGATTTTTATTCAAAATCCAGTACAAGAAATATGATTAGGGATGTTAAAATTCCTGTTCTCTTTATACAAGTAAACATGCCACTTTCTCACTTAAATCCCCATTTGATTAATCACATCTTGTGCATTTTGCTATATTTTAATTGTCTGCAGAATTGTATACTTCTGATTATCCATAACATGCTGCAGCATTGTCTGCAATCGTATTTTAATGCTTCATGACTGGTAAGATAGTGAAATGATTACAACTTCCTTGCATCTGTAATAAAATGGATGGCAAAAATGGCTTATTTAAAAAAATGGCAAAAATAGATAGTGCATTAACGCCGTGTTTGCTATAGAAGTAAAAAAAGAAGTGAGAAATGTAAAATAATAAAAATAGATGGAATTAGCTTAGAGAGTGAAAAATACTAAGGTTATTTAGTTGAGATAAAAAAAAGTGTAAAAAAAATTAAATATTTGAATTAAGTGGTTAGGTAGGTAAAAAATATTTTAATTATTTTATTATAAATATTATTCTTATTTATTAATGTCATGATTATTATTTTATTTCTATTATTATTATTAATTTTATTTTGATAATTTTGTATTACTATATATTATTACGTACGTGTATCGGTGGATGCAGTGGGCAATTTTTCTTTTATTTGGAAATTTTTTGAGTTAGATAACTTTGGAGTGCCTTAGAACAATAACTTAAGTATAAAAGTTGCATGCCCAAGCCCAAAGTCTAAATCATCAGGACGGTGCACAAAAATTTCTTAAAGTTCAATTTGAGCAACTTTAGTGTAAGATCTTAAGTAAGGATCTTGAGTTCAAGATCTGGTCTTCACTAGATCTCCCACTAAAGGAGGTAGAGAGATCTCCAACATGGAGAATGAGTTCTTGTAGAAGAACCCTTAAGATCTGCACATTGTTCAAAAAAGAATAAATTTTTTCCCTTTTTCTCTCTCCTTAAGATTTCAAAATGAGATCTACCACTAAAGAACAAAATGAAAGAGATATTGAGAGATCTTAAATCCTACTTGGCACTATGCGATCTACTAAAAAGTGATCTAAGATCCCAATTTAGGATCTACCACTAAAGATTTTGTTTAAAGATTCAATTAGATTATGTGTGTTTTTTTAAAAATAATTCAATTAGTTTTTTTAATATTAAAATGTTCAAGTAGGTCTTTTATTTTTTTAAATAGGTTCAATTTAATTCTTTTTTTTTCATCTACTCCAATTTGTTTTAAAAAATAAGACCAAAATTAATTTTAAATAGGATCAAATAAAACTTATTTTAAAAAATAAAAGATATGTTATTCACACGTTTTTGTAATAAATTTGATTTTTTTAAAAAAATTCATAGGAAATGATTATATATTGCTTCATTAGCAATTAAATTATTATAATGAAAAACCAAAGCTTCATCTAGCAGTAGAATCAGCTAAGCTGGCTGAATCCAATTAATTGTGTATGGAACAGGGCTATATATGAATCCAATTAATTGAGTGTGGTTGTTTGTTCGTTTCCTTGGTCATTTAACCGGCTATTTTTACATTTCATTACAGCTGGGAGTGCTATTTTTACCATGATTATATTCCCCATGATTGAAAGAGTGAAGAATGCTTATAATTGGACCCAAATGCTAACATCTTTGAAGGTTCCTGTTTGCCACTAGCTATTGTTTTTGACTTTTATTTGATATGCAGCACATGGTAGAATTTATCTTAACTATTTAATGTTATTCTAAATTTAAGCAAAATTTATCATTAAAATTTTTTTATATATGTTCTTACAATTCATACGTGTCTTATATGTCCATTTAAATGATTAAATTGATTTCTACATATGCAATTTCATTGCCATGTCATAATGTTAGTGTTAAAATTTGACGGTAACTTAATGGATCACATTTGCTTAATTTTAATTTGATTTAATTTGGTGATCATGAAAGATCACTTTCTTTAGTTCCTATAGGAGAAAAAAAAACTTGGAAAATATATACAAAAAGCTATTCTAAGATGGGTTTCTGAAAAACCATCTTAGAATTCTCAATTTTAATTTTTTTTTTAAAAATGCATTCTAAGACGGTTCTGTCAAAAACTGTCTTATAAGGCTATATTCTAAGACGGTCTTTACAAGAAACCCGCCTTAGAATCATCAATTTTATTTTTTTAAGAATATAGACATTCTAAGACGGTTATTTACAAAACCGTCTTAGAAGTTTACATTCTAAGACGGTTGTAAGCTTAAAACCGTCTTAGAATGCGTCTTTGTAATATTTTTTTTTTGTATAAGACGTTTCTAGTCTAGAACCGTCTTAGAATCTTGCGTAAAACCGTCTTAGAATGTGTCTTTTTTATTTTTTTTTTTTTGCATAAGACAATTTCTAAGACGGTTCCAAGCCAAGAACCGTCTTAGAAAAGACGGTTGAGTAACCGACGTAGAATACCTTCGTTTTCAACAACACCCAGGTCAACAGCGGTTGCGGAACCGATGTAGTATGTGGTAAATAACCAATGTAGAAAGCGACTTTTGTAGTAGTGTGATCCTCTAACTACATGTGACAGGATATTAGGTCTGATATTGGGGTTTATGAGGAACCTGGAATTTCCAGTATTTGCCAAAGGCTGTATTGCTTTCTCATAATCTTTATCTTTATTCGTTCCCAGTGGGGGTCCGTATTGATCTTTGGTGTTAGCTTTATATTTGCTCATTCTGATCCCTGTAAAAACTCTCTAATTAAGAAATCTGGTAAAAAAATTCTTATCTCCTTTAATATGTTCAATCTCAAAATCAAAACAAGAAAGTAAAGATTGCCATCTAGCAAAAATATGTTTTGAAATTAAGTTTTTAACATCCTTTTGTAAAACAAAATGTGCCGCTTTGCAATCAGTTCTTACTGAAGGCATAAAACTATTGAAAGTATTTCTTTTTTCACAGTAGAATATTTTTTCTATGAAGGATGTCAAATACTCGAATGATATCTAACGACCTGTTCTTTAGAAGTGGGGGAGACTCTTTGTTTCAGAATACCACGATATCCTATATCTGACGCATCTATTTCTACAATTAGAAAAGTTGAAGGATCTGGAATTCCTAGACAAGGGAGTTTTTTGGTTATTTGTTTAATTTTTCTAACTGCCATGGTCATTTCTTCAGACCATTCTGGAGGGGTTTTTCTAAGTCTTTCATATAATGGGGCACACTCAATTCTAATATTGAGTATAAAATCTGCTATATAATTTAAACATCCTAAGAATCTTTGTAATTGTTTTTTATCTTTAATTTCATATGGAAATTTCTCTGTAAATTCTATTGACCTCTGAATTGGAATAATAGTTCCCTGATATATCTCATATCCTAAAAATCTTATTTTAGTTTCAAATATTTTTATTTTTCTTTCAGAAACTACTAATCCATTTTCTTTTATAATGTCTATAAATTTTTCTAGATGTTGTATATGTTGATTAATATTTTTGGAATAAACTAATATATCACCTAAATATACTATTGTGAAGTCATAATACTTATAAAATATATCATTCATTATATTTTGATATTCACATGGTGCATTTTTTAAACCCTGAGGCATCACATTCCATTCATAATGCCCAAAAGGTATTACAAAAACAGTTTTATATTTATTTTCCTCCTTGACCGAAATTTGATAATATCCTGACTTCATATCAAATTTGGAAAAAATAGAGGAATTATTTAATCTTTTAATTAAATATGTTTTATTAGGTAAAGGGTATCTAATCCATTTTAACACTTTATTAAGAGGTTTATAGTTAATTACTAACCTAGGAGCGCCCCTTTCTACCTCTGAAGCTTTCATAACATAAAATCCTGAGCAACTCCACGGGGACTTAGATGCTCTAACTAAGCCTTTTTCTAAATATTCATTTATTTCTTTCTTACAATACTCTAAATATTGTTGATTCATCTAAATAGGTCTAGCTTTTGTTGTAATATCTTTTTCATTAAAGTCATCAATATAAGGTAAACTTATTTCATATTTCTTCCTATGCCAAAATGCTATAGGGTTTGTCTCACAAATTTCTTTCTTGATTTTTTCTGAGTTTATTTTTTTTTATCTTGAATTATTTTACTACTTTTATGTTCTTTTATTCTCTTATATTGAACTTCTCGGTGTAATAAATTTATCTGTTTCATTTTATTTTTAATAATACTTACCAAGGATGTTTTTAATAAATTTAATTCTCTAGTACTAGGTGGTTGTATAAAATCAAATATTATCTCTTTCCCTAATACTTCAGTTATTAATCCTTTTTCAGTTACTTGAAAAGGATATAATAATGCTAAAAATGTTGTTCCTAATATTATTTCACAATTCATATTTTTTATTAATACAAATGAAGTAACATAACATATTCCATTTTTGTATATTTTTGCATCTGATAATTTATAACTTATATTCATTTTAGATCCATTTGCACTTGATATATTTTCTACATATTTCTCATAATACTTAGTAGGTATTAATCCTTCTTGTATACAATTTACATCTACTCCTGAATCTATTAAAGCTATTAAATTAAAATTTTCTTCTTTAACTATTAGTGTTATTTCACAATGCCATTTATGTGTGATTATAAGACTTAATAAATTAATAAATGTTTCTTCTTTATCATCATTATCTTTTACCATCAATGAGGTACTAGGTGTATTCTCCTGAAACCTTATTTTTTCTTTTCCTTCTAATTCTAAAATCCTATATTCTAAAGCTATATCATTTTGCTTTAAGCCTGTAATTTCTTTTTTAAGTGATTTTATTTCTTCTTGTAAATCCTTTAATGTTATATTTTTACTAGGTATAAATTTATTATATATTTCTTTCATATGTACTGATTTTACCTCTTCTCGTGTAGATTAATCTTTACTTATTAGTTCATTAAGTTGGTTTATAAATTCATTTCTCATTGGTGAATCTTCTAATTTCCCTATTATATTTATTAAAGCTTCAGTTTGATCTCTAGTTAACATATTAATACTTTTACAATTATTGCAAGTACATAATTCTGGTCCTAGGCAATTTTCTATTTCAGAATTACTAGAATAAATACTATTGGTTTCTTGATCTAATTGATATATAGCTTATTCTTGATTTCCAGAAAGACTTATTTCTGAAGAGTCATCTGAATAATCTTCTGGTTCTAAACTTATAACTATCTTCATTAATTTTTGTTTTAATTCTTCATCTATGGCTAACTCATTAATTTTTTGTTGTGTTGTACATTTATTGGCATAATGCCCTGGCTTACCACATTTCCAACAATGATTTTTCCTTTTTTTTAGATAATAAGACTTTTTATTAAATTTCTTATTATTCTTATAGGATTTTTTATAATGATCATGCCTATCAATCTTATTCCCATAATATTTCCTTTTAGAATAATATCTAGAATCTCTTAATGGCTTCCTATACTTTTTCTTATTTTCAAATCTAGGGGCTTTAATTATTTCTATGTCATACTGATGACAAAAAGTTCCTAATTCCTTTCTATTGGTTATACTTTCTTTTCTCATTTTATTTTGTAATTTGAAATCTATGCATATCTGTATACCAGTTTCTATTATGACATTATGAATTTGTCCATATGTTAATTTATCATAAGGTATTGGTTGCTTAAAATGTTTTTCTAAATTCATCCTAACCTTTTCGGCTAAGAGTTTTGGTAATCCACCTATAAACTTTTCTTTCCAATATCCTGCATATCCATCTTCTCTTAATACTATTTTTTATATAAATACATCTTTATACCACCTTTAATCAGTCATAGTAGGATATACTATTTTTGTGCTTGGCATTTTAATATCCAGATTAGACCTTTTTTTCTTATTTAATTTTAAATTTTAATTCAGTCAGTTTCAGATAATAGTTGGTGTCAAGAAAAACTGAAACTATGCTGCCACAAGAGCTAAATAACCAACATATTTTCTCAACAAAATACAGCGTGTATCAAATATGTTCATGAACATCAATATCAGGAAACACTCTATCTTCACTACATGGAAAGGAAAAAGAAATTTTTGTGTAATATTCAATTCTTTGGTGCCTATTTCAATCTTCCTATCACATAGCTTTTGCCACTTCCAGAAGGTTTCCCTTGAGCAAGTTGTACCAAACTTAAATTTTTTTCTCTGTATCACTAGTAATTGGTTGAACTAAACGTATGTTTTGTTGAGGTTATTATCCAGTTAAGTAGTTTTTCTGGGGTGAAGTATTTGTAAAACCAGAATGCTATTCTATTTATGATGTTTTTGTGGAACTATCTAAACCTTTATATGCATAACAGAAACTAGAATAAAGTAAATGGAGATGATGTAACATGCAGCAGTGGCAATGAAATAGATTCAGATGAGGGGAAGACAAAGTGTTTTAGAAAGGTTAAATCTGATGAAGTGCCTTGTGTGCCTTCTAACATTGACCTTGAAGAGTGGGGTCATACAAAACTTAGATCATATGTGACTTTTATGAAACAAAACTTGAAAAAGAGAATGCAAACAGTGAACTACACTATTTAGTCATGTCTTGCGAGAAAATGTTAACTCATACCATATTCCATGAAGCTTTCCCACCTCTGTACCTAGTTGTTGTCATCGTCACTTGCTTTATATTTAGCTTTAACTATTATATAATATATAATTTGAGGTGTATGAATTTATATCTACCTATTTGTGAAGTGTGGCCTTTGCCCTCTTTCACTTTTTTTAATGACCATGTTGTGCATTTTATTTTTAAATTTATTTTGTACTAATAAATTAAGAATTGGTTTTGGCATTTCTCCAGCATGGAATGTACCAAGAGTTTTTATTTTTTTTCCTTTGCTAATCCTTTAATATCAAAGGTGTTATATATGCCTTGTGCAGTATGAGGATGGAGACAGCATGCGAGTTCTACCTTGTCATCATGAATTTCATACAACATGTGTAGACAATTGGCTGAAGGAGGTTCAAAGGTATATGGGTGTAGGGAGTTGGGAGTCCTTTTAGATAACTATATGGCTAAAAAATCTTATTTTGAGTGTGTGTGCATATGTTACAAAGAGAGAGTTGTATGTATGTATTTGTAAGTCACAGTTCAAGTTTATGAATTCTGACAGTGCAGGTTTGTGAAATATTATTTACTATTAATACCGTGCCTGAAAAGGCTCCAAGAATATGTATACATCAATATAGGAGAAAAGTTAGTTAGAGGAGAAAGAAAACTGGTCTTAGCTAATAGCTTGGGTTCTAACAAACTTCCCCTACATGAGAGCAATTTATCTTTTGTTTTCTGTCCTAATACTAGTTTCGTGTCTTAAAGCTTGGGTCCTAAGAAACTTTCCTTACATGGGAGCAATTTATCTTTTGTTTTCTGTCCTAATACTAGTTTCGTGTCTTAATTCAACCTTTCTTTTCTGAATATAAATCTAACTAATCACTCTATTTGAAATATGACAACTTTGACAATATTTAGGACTTAAAAGGGGAAACATAAATCATTAATATACATTTTCTCCACTGCATGCAGTTTTTATGTTGGGACCAGACTTGTTGAGAGTGGCAAAACAACAATCTCTGATGTTTTCCATGTAAGTTATTGTCCTATCTTTGTCTCGATCCCACATATGAAGGTTTTTACTTATTTGAATTTTTGATGACAATGTCTTAGCTAATATCTCAGACAAATTAAAAAATTGTTCTTCTTTCTCTTTAAAATAAAGCAATATAGATAATTTGAGAGCTGAGCTCATCACACTATTCTAGCATTGAACAATTCATTTAAAATAATTTTCAGGTATTTTTTGCTCTCTCTATGGCAGTTATAGCAATGTCACAATCTGGCTTCATGGCCTCATTAGGATTTTTAAAATTTTAGTCCATTAGCTTATTACAGTTTGCATTTCCTTTATAACTATCTTTTGAGTTGTTAGAGAAAATTGAAGTGCTAACTTGGGAATGGAATAAGACTACAGGGGGTTCTCTTATTCTTCATCAAGCCTAAGGTGAATGATTTTAGTGAAGATGAAGTTGACACTGACTCACTCATTTCTTGGTTGATATTTTTCACTTTAGTTCGTTGTGTATTAGCATATACTATTTTATCTTTTGTAAACTTATGATTACATGATGGGAATACCATTGATCTGACAGAATTTTGATGCATATTCATGTAGTTGTCTCCTCTGCAATAGACTTGTCATATTTTGTTGTCCTTGCTCTCCTTCCCGAATCAAATGAATGTACATTTAAAGGTGATGGGATAATCTTATTATTCAACATGGCAGATCCTGTTCCGGTGGCTCTGAACCTGTATAGATGTTTGAGAGAATAGCAAATTTGGCAAACAATCAAATAATTAATTATAGATGCAATCCTTCTGAGAAATGTTTGGTCTTGATTGGTATTGCTCCAGGTTCCCCTGAGGTATACCTCTAGTGCCTGTTATAGATAGTAAATAGGTTATCATGTTTCTTGTTCCAGTTATTTAGGTTTACAATTGTTAAGATATTAAAACTGAAAACCTTAAGAAGTAAGCTATGCCCTTGGCATGATATTAGAGCCTCCTTGATCAAGTCAATTGGAGTTTGGTCCTTGCCATCGTTTTTCTTCTAAAAAGGTTGAATTTCAAGCACAAAGGAATGATGAGCTTGTGCATTCTTCACACTTCTCTGTGGATCAATAGTGGAGCTAGGCTCTTGAAGCACATGCTGCATCATTTGCTCAATCAAAGTGCGTTCCTTTATGATTCTTGGTTTACTTTCCCTTGTTAATTTAATATTTACCTTAATTAAATGATACTATATCATGTTATTATCAAACCATGCATGTGCTAGAAAAATTAAAGTGTCTTCTGGACAGATTCCTAGGAATGAAAATCCTTCTACTTTGATTTCTTTTGCCACTAAAACACTTAATGCTGATCAAATTATATCCAAGTTGCATGTTATTGAGCTGGGTGCACAGCCAAGTCTGTATATATTTTTTCATTATCACATTTACCTTATGTATTTATTAATATATGGATAATATTGTTGTTATATAAATCTTTCTCAAAATAACAATTTTTAGTTGTCCCATACTGAGTTTCGAAGCTTATTTTTCCTATTAAATTAGAAATTTAGAGTTAAATCGTTCATAAACTATTTTAAATAGAGGTGTGGAGAAGCTTGGACTATTACAAATAGGGTTTTTTAAATAGAGGTGTTTGGATGCTAGGAAAAGACAAAGAAGGCACCACAATGGTTAATCTGATGATCTTTTGGTTCTTATTAGTCAATGGTCTCCTTTGAGTTCTAGTGTGATGTGTATAATATCATGATATGATATCATTTTGTAGCAAAGTTTGCCATTTTTGGTTCTCTAGTGAACTTGGAAGTTTTGAGATCGAATAATGGCTTTTCATTCTCCTTGTATTTTTGGCTTGGCTAAATGCGGTATACATTCACAACAATGAAGCATTTGCATTGTCTTTTGTTATTATTATTTTTTGAATGTAGAATTTGTTTTTTTTCCTACAATGTTGGCACTTAAAATTTTCAAGTAAGTTATGTATGAAGATCCACATATGGTTTTGTCCAATTGGATAAATATTTTATAAACAAATGAAAAAAATATTTCATCCAAGTTAATATATGTCAAAACTGAAATTAGTAATTTATTGATGTAACACCTGAGTTTTCTGTCATATGGGTGTATATTTAACTGATATTGTAGCTTAACTTTTTAATATAATGTTCCATGGTATTTGACATAATTCTGTGTCAAACGGCATTTTACCGTGCTAAGCTGAATTCCAAATTTTTGTGTACTAACAATTTGGTTTGTTATTTATTTTATAGAATAAAAATTATTCAATTTGGTATTTTTTTGTAAGTATAAATTCAGTTAAGTCCATTGTTCATTTGGTAGTATATATAGAAAGCAATTTTGAAAAAAAAAATATAGGAGCAACAAAGACGGTTTTGCCTTAAAATTGTCTTTGTATCTACATTAAAAAATAAAAAAAATTAAGATACAAAGACAGTTTTTATGGCAAAACCGTCTTTGTATCCATTATTTAAAAAAAAAATCAACGAAGATGATTTTTTGAACCGTTGTCGAAAGTGCTACTTTTCAACGACACACGTAACAAAGACGGTTCTACAATCATCGTCGTATGGGGTTTACAGCTGTCGTCGAAAGCCTCGCCTGTAGTAGTGCTTGGAGGATCAAATAGCTAAAGATGTTTGGCTTGAAGCCTATTTATATTATGCCGCATAATGTATTTAGCTTTCTTCAATATCTGTTGCAACTGCCAAGAGAGTGACATAAGAAGTGAACATACATATTTGTATATGGTGGTTCAGTCCAGCAATGATTTCCAAATGTGATTGGTTCAAAAGCTTCTCTTCATTCATGTCCATTTCTTTGCAGTTGTTAGTTGTATATATCATTCATTTGTTTTCTATGCTATGATGCATATGTCACCACCTACACCACTTTGATAAGGACATTAATGTTTGTCTCTTTATGCCTCTCTTTGATGCACTTGGCAATATCCTCAACAAAAAATCATGGCAATCACACAAACTACTAAGTTTAGGTTCCGGTAAGTTGTCCTATGATTTAATAATAACTCCATCCAATTTTTCTTTTGTTCATTTTGACTTCAATGCTTGATGGGAACTCAACATCACCAATATATAGCATTTCACAAAAGCTGCATTTGCATTATGTGTTTTGATGTAAAATAAATTTTACCATATTAAGTGGTCTAAGATAAAATCTGGAAAATATATTAGGATAGGCATCTATGATGTGCCCCATAATTCATTTTAGCAAAATTCTCAGGCCATGGAGTTTTTCCTTGCATGCAGGAGCTTGAAGAGGACGTCTTTGATATTCTTGCCTTATGGGCTAGCCTATTTACTAGGAATCCAGAAAATGAAATTACAAGAACTGATGATCTAAAGTCAAGGATACAGTAAGTACATCTTAACTTGATGTTGTATCTTTTCTGTGATCAATTTGTTTTTAAATTATTTTATTTTTTCTCCTACTAATTGAATTCTTCATCCATCTAGTGATTATCTTTGTAATTTATTTTCAATTTTCAATTTCCTTCCCTAGTATCCTGAACTAAAATCTCAAGAGGGCATAAGTTGTAGTTATTACTCTTTGATTCAAGTTAGTTTGTTAGGAAGGTGGGCGTTGGATAGAATAGCCGGAGGCTCTTTCAATACTTTATCTATCCTTGTGTGATTGTGCATTTTGTCATTCATTATTTCCTCTTTCATTTTGTAGCGTATGGTTTGCAGTTGTTCATCCACTAACAACATTTATAAAATGTTTCATATCTCCTAATGTTCCAAATTGTGGAGTTCTATTTCAACCAGTGATCATGTCATCATGCATCATGCATTTGATACAGGCACATAACAACTTACAATAAAACTTAATTAACGTATTAAAGGTGTTTTACTTGAATGAATTAGTAGCTTAGTACTCTTTCAGGTGCTCCTGGCTACTCTAATTGACTATTCTTCCTGTCTTATTTTCACCCAAAGTTTTGAACAGGATTGGTTAATTTATTAATTAGCTAAATCTATTTCATTTCAGATATCATCTAGACAAGAATGCTAATGATCCTAAAGCAGCTGATATGTTTAAAGAGGTTACATTGTCTTATATATGACATAATTTGAATTCATTGTTTTTCATATGATTGAGTTTATTTGAGGTAAGCTTGCATTATGTTGATTCATTAATTTCTTTTAGTGTAATGCCGTAGTTACTGAACTTCAAAAATATCCCCTTAATTTCTAAATCATACTATATGCTTGCAATTTCTTTTCAATTTCACATACCACTAGTTTTTATATCATTAATTTATTAGTTCATAAATTAAAAATTATAAAATAAAAAAGAATTGGGATGGAAAATGAAAATAGTTCTTAATTTTTAATCAGTTAACAAAAAAAGAGATCTTCTTCAATTTTTAATTTTTTTTAAAAATACATTCTAAGATAGTTATGTGAAAAATCATCTTAGAAAATTTACATTCTAAGACAGTTTTTGCAAAAATAGTTGTTTTAGAATCCTCAATTTTTAATTTTAAAAAAAAATACATTCTAAGACGGTTCTCTTGAAAACCGTCATAGAAACTATATATTCTAAGATGGTTTTTTACAAAACTGTCTTAGAAATTGGACCTTTGTAGACGGTTTGAGAACCGTATGGAAAATATTGACTTTTAATGATGGTGGCACTAGTGCACTAGTTTTGTTGGCTTGGGGAACCATAGGTTTCCAAATTAGTGAAGCAAGGTCTTGGTTTTCAGAGGTTTGAAAGATAATGCATGAGGCAGATGTGAGAAAATTGGACATGGAATTGTTGGAAACTGCATACTTGTTTTATGTTTTAGGATGAGCCAGGCTTGGCTGTTTGGAATGATAATGTTAGATAGGCTAGAGTTATTGATAGTACGTAAGTATAGCCACCCACATTGAGGAATTTACGTAGATTATGTAGATTATGCCTAATCATATTTGCACTTTGTTCCAGTGATCTAGATTAACACTTACAAAGCCTAATGTTTTTTTGTGATGTTTCTAAGAATATGTTAACTTATTCCAATGGAATTTCATTTGCTAGAGACAAATAACGATTACAAGCTAATAATACCACTTAGTAACAAAATAACCTTGTCCTTTAAGTCCTTTCTGACTATAATTTGCTTATTTTACCTGTAGTATGGTTCTGACCAAAAACTAGACACCTTAATTATTGTTCATCCCCATAACAAATTTTGCAATTAGACTAGTTGGTATTAAACTCATTATTTACTTTTCTGTGTTGTATATTGAATGCTTGTATTTTCCTTATCCTTCATAGTAGATAATGCAGTTAAATTTTGACTGCAGCAGGAGTAGTCAATGTCGCAAGGCTCTGGAAACAAGGTTAGGACCATGCTAACGAGATGTGTTACGGGTAGCAGATATAGGCCCAATTAGAAAAGAGGCCCAGTAAAACCAAGTCAATTCTATCCAATCACTCAGCAGTACAATATCGTAACCGTCAGAGATAGTGGAGGCCATAACAATATCTCAACCACCACTATTCAGTTAGCCAAGGATCTCGGCTGAAGATCGTGGACATGAACCACTATTCCACTAATATCTAGGTCAGTACTCATCAGCCTATAAATAGGAGTATCCTCCATGAAGAAAGGTACACACATCCTGACTCTCTCTTTTCCATTCACACAAAGCACACACCGCACTCCAATTGTGTCGTGTCCTCATTTTACTGTGATTTTCTTCCCTGAGGTGTTTTCATCACTATAAGCATCCTCGGAGAGAGAGAGAGAGAGAGAGAGAGAGAGAGAGAGCCTGATCCCATATTAATCACCCAACAATCCTTGTTGGACATTTCTGTTCATCCAGAATAGAACATTGGCGCCGTCTGTGGGAACGATAAATTTCGATTCCCATAAAATCACAATGGTCAATGCAAGAAGCCACCAAATAGAAGGACAAGACGAACCACCAAGAAACACGATTCGTGAGAATGTAGTGGTAGAAAACGCTATTTCGGATACCGCTTCGTCTCCAGCTCTGCCAGCGTCGCATCTGCCTAACAATCCACCACTAGCTGGCGAGGCTGAACCAACGGCAACGCAGTGTTTTATTCATAATGCTCTGGACTCAATCTTATCCAGGATTGAGAATCTAGAGAAACGATATGAGCTCCAACGACAGGAAGACGTCCAGAACCTGATTGCACAACTGGACGAGCGCAGTGCCCAACGGAGACATGATGAAAACCGCCGCATCCAACACATAGAGCAGCGGATTAGAAGCATGGAGAATCCAGCACAAGGAGAGAATCACAGACAACATCAGCCGATAACAGGAAGGTGCTGTCGGTTTCCAAACTGGAGGGATTGTCTCATCCCTAGACGCGTAATGATCAAGGACCTCGCATCTCCCCAACCGAGGTCCCAGATTATAACATCGTAGAGAGCCTGGCAGCAGAAGTTATACCCCGACCCAGGAGGGAAAATGGAACTTACTAAAGGAAATACCGCCGGGGTCAACAGAATAATAGTCCATTTGTGGACGAAATAGTAGATGCTCAGTTTATAGAAGACTTTGATGGATCATTTCTATCAAAATATGATGGGACCCAGGATCTTCAGGTACACATTGATGAATTTGACATGCAGATGTGCATTCGAGGCATTGACGAACCAATAATCTCAAGAATTTTTGTTACCACTTTGACCGGAGTTGCGCAAACATGGTTTCACACTCTGCCACCCCGGTCTATTCAAAATTTTAAAGATTTTGGACAAAGATTCTTGTTGAATTTTGTGACCAGTAAGAAACAGCCTAAGTCCGAGTTCGCCCTGGGAAAGATACGCCAACAACCCGGAGAAACTTTACAAAGTTACTTGGATCGTTTCAAGGAAGCCGCCCTACAAGTCCAAGGCCTGGAACAAAGGGTACATGTGCATCTCATATCTGCCGGACTCAATGGATCATCCCATTTAGCCAAGTCGATCTATAAAGATCCTGTCAAATCCCTCATAGAATTGAGAATGCGGTCAAAAAAGTATTTGGAGCTGGAGCAGATGGAGATTGCCAACTCGGCTCCTAAGGAACTTAAAAGAAAGCCGTCCCCACCGAGGAATCGACATCAGGGAAACACGCATCCCAGTCGACATCTTGCGAATGTCCATAACGGTCGACACCTGGGAAATGTTTCTGACCCCGATTTCAGGCCAAGGAAGTATGAAACGAAGTACAACAAATACGTTCCATTAAACACTTCCCGGGCTCAGATATGGAGAGAAGTCGCCTTAACGGACATGATGAAGGTAGATCGACCTCGACCAGTTTTCAAGAAGGAGGGACTAGATTATTCCCGGTTTTGCGAATTCCATAATGGACAGGGTCACACGACTGATCAATGTTGGGATCTCCGTGATGCAATAGAGAAGTTTATCCGTGAAGGTAAACTGAGACAATACGTTATCAAGACCCAGGGCAACAAGGCAAGCGAAAAAGCTCTCAACACGAACACCCAAGCCGGGATGAAAAGAAGAACAAGAAGGACGATGATTTCCCGAAACCTGAATTCGAATGCAACGTGATTTCAGGAGCCATGGGAGGAGGAGGCGACACTGCTAACCAACGAAGGAAGTATCTCAAGGAAGTTATGTCGGTGAGAGCTCAATCAAAGTTCAAGGAACACAGTAAGAAAACCACACCCCCGCTGATTTATTTTACTGAAGAAGACATGAGAGGGGTGGTTCCCGACCATGAGGACGACCTTGTAATAACAGGGACAATAGCTAATTGTCGAGTTAAAAGGATATTTGTTGATAATGGTAGCTCAGCCGATATCATTTCTTGAAGTGCATTCAAAAAGATGAACTTGGATGAAGAAGACCTGAACCCGTGCAAAACCATGTTGATAGGTTTTAACGGCGGAAGCACCGGCCTCAAGGGTTCCATTGACCTCTAACTCATGCTAGGAAAAAAGGAGGATTTCAGGTCAGAAAGAGTCACATTCACGGTCATCGAGTTCTCTTCACCGTACAATGTCATCCTAGGCAGACCGACTCTTCATAAATGGGACATATTAATGTCCACCAAGCATCAGAAGATGAAGATGGTTGGAAGCAACGGCAAAATAATCACCATATGTGGAGATCAAAAGGAATCCAGGCAATGTTATTACAATGCGGTAAGAGATAGCGAAGGTGGCCCCTCCTCACCACCCCGGATAAGGCAAGGAGATCGGTTTGAAAAGACTGAGAAGCGTCCATTCTAGAATCCGGTGAACCTGGTGGAGCTAGATATGCGGGATGTTGAAGAATGGAGACCAGAACTGGTAGATGAGCTTGAAGATGTCTAGATTGGAAGTTTCCCAGAGCAAGTCACAAAGATAGGCAAGCAGAACGATCCAGAAACCAAAGGTAAATTAATCAAATGCCTCCGAGGAAACCAAGATGTGTTTGCTTGGAAAGCTTTCGAGATCCCCGAAATAAAGCCTACCTTCTGCTGCCACAAACTAGCTATGTACCCCGGTTCCAAGCCAGTGGCGCAGAGGAATAGGCACCTCAGCCCAAAAAGAAGGCAAGCGTTGGAGAAGCATATCAAGGAGCTATTAGAGGTCGGGTTCATAAAAGAAATACAATACACCACGTGGCTCTCCAACATGGTAATGGTGAAGAAGTCAAATGGGAAATGGCGAGTTTGTGTTGATTACACGGATTTAAAAGTTTGCCCCAAGGACTCCTACCCAATGTCGAGCATCGACCAGCTTGTAGATAACTCTACTGGTTTCCAACTGCTATCGTTCATGGATGCTTACTCCGGATATAATCAGATCCCCATGTACCCGGATGATCAGGAAAAGAAGGCATTCCAGGATGTTGAAGCAAATTACTGCTACAACGTAATGCCATTCGGCTTGAAAAATGCTGGGGCTACTTATCAACGGATGATGAACAAAATCTTTGCCAATCAGCTTGGACGCAACATTGAAGTATACATCGATGACATGATAACAAAAACGGCGACGATTGGGGATCATATCTGGGATCTAGAAGAGACTTTCCACAAACTAAGGCACCACAACATACGCCTGATTCCACTGAAGTGCGCTTTTGGAGTAAAGGCCGGGAAGTTCTTAGGATTCATGCTTACTCACAAGGGAATAGAAGCAAACCCAGATAAATGCAAGGTTTTCTTGAACATACAATTCCCATCCAACAAGCGAGAAGTCCAACAGCTGACGGGAAGAATGGCCGCCCTAACACGGTTTCTTCCAAAATTCGCAGAAAAAGGGCTCCCTTTCTTCAAATTATTAAAAAAGGAGGTTACCATGGGATGGAACCCGACATGCGAAGTGGCCTTCCAGGAAATTAAGAAATGCTTGGCCTCGCCTCCAGTGCTTTCAAAACCAGATCCTAGAGAAACATTGATCTTATATCTCTCAGTCGGAGAATAAGCCATAAGTGCTGTATTAGTCAGAGAAGTTGGCAAGACTTAATCGCCGATTTATTTTGTGAGCCGAGCTCTCAAGAACTCGAAATTATGATACCAGAAGCTCAAAAAAGTGGCTTTCGCTCTCCTTACAACGGTCAAAAGACTTCGTCCATACTTCCAAAGTCACACCGTTGTTGTCAGAACAAATCAACCTATCCGGCAAGTATTACACAAGCCAAACTTAGCTGGAAGAATGATGAATTGGGCAATCCAATTATCCGAATTTGATATTAAATACGAAGCCCGGCATGCCATCAAGTCTCAAGCGTTAGCCGACTTCATAGTAGAGCTAACCCCGGCATCTTCAAACCAGAAGGAAAATCTAGTATGGAAACTGTATGTTGACGGATCGTCTAATTCCAAGGGAAGCGGAGCCGGAGTTATCATTGAAAATCCAAAGGGGGTGTCACTCGAACATTCATTACAGCTTAATTTTCTAACATCCAATAATCAAGCAGAATACGAAGCACTAATCGCTGGGCTAAAACAGATCAGAGAACAGGGAGCGCTGAAAGTCAACGTTTTCACCGATTCACAGCTCGTTTCAGCACAAATTGAAGGAAGGTATCAAACTAAGGGGCCTTTGTTAGCTAAATATCTGGCTAAGGTGAAGGAAATAATAGCAAAATTTGATGAAGTGATAATCGCCCATATCCCGAGAGAAGAAAATTCTCGAGCCGACATATTGTCAAAACTAGAAAGCACGAAAGGTACGGGCAACCATAGAACAGTCATTCAACAAGAGGTCGCCCAACCCGCATGCGTCATGGTAATCTCGGTGGTTGAGGACTGGAGGAAGCCTATTATCAGAATAGGGGATCATACCAGATGATGAAGTAGAAACGAGAAAACTAATTCGAGATGCTGCCATGTACACAATAGTTGATGGCGAATTATACCGCAAAGGCCTCCATACCCTGATGCTGTTGTGTCTAACCCAGGATCAAACTGAGTACGTACTTACCGAAATACATGAAGGCATTAACGGCTAGCATATGGGTGCAAAAGCTTTAGCATTGAAAGCTCTTTGTGCCGGATACTTCTGGCCGACGATGAAGGCGGACGCATCAGATCATGTAAAGAAGTGTGACAGCTGCCAAAAGCATGCAAAGATACTATGGTCTCCACCAGCCGAGTTAACTTTGATCACGGCACCATGGCCTTTTTACAAGTGGGGAATGGACCTTTTTAGGACCATTTAAGGCAATAGAAGGTCAAATGAAATGGCTAATAGTAGTCATCGATTACTTCACGAAGTGGATCGAGGCCGAGCCCCTAGCCACCATCACCTCCGCTCGAGTTCAAAAGTTTTTTGAACACAGCATAATATCAAGATTTGGGATTCTGACAGAAATCGTCACAGATAATGGAACACAATTTACAAATAAGTTCCAAGAAATGATGACCGGGTTCCACATAAAGCACCATTTCTCATCTGTAGAACATCCGCAGTCCAACAACCAGGCTGAGGTGGTAAATAAAATTATTCTGGATGGGCTGAAAAAGCGGATGCATGAAGCCGGCCCAAACTGGGTGGAGCAGCTTTATTATGTCTTATGGGGACATAGAACCATGGCCCAAACAGCTACTCAAGAGACCTCGTTCAGAATGACGTATGGTTGCGAAGCAATGATACCCGTGGAGATCAGGCAACCATCGTAGAGAAGGCAGCATACGTTTCATACAGGGGAAGATGATAATAACACAGCATTAGCCGCCGAACTAGACCTGATAGAAGAAGTCCCGACTACGGCACATCACAGAGACCTTCACACAAAACGTATAACAACCCGCAAATTCGATAAAAAAGTAAGGCCGAGGTCCTTTGAAAAAGGCGACCTCATGTTACGCCGAGCTGATATTGGAAACAAGAACGCCCGGGATGGAAAGCTAGCATCCAACTGGGAAGGACCATACCAAGTCAAGCAGAACCTCGGGCAGGGAGCATACATGCTAGAAACCCTTGAAAGAAAGGAAGTGAAGCGCACTTGGAATGCTGACAAGTTAAAAATGTATTATAGCTAGAAGTTCCTATCTGCAATAACCATTCATGTGTTTTTCCTTAATTAATTTTATAAGTCGGGATCCGATATGTTGACCCACGAAAATCTTTCATGGAAATCATGGATTAAATTTTTGAAGTTTCCATTCATGTGTTTTTCCTTAATTGACTTTATAAGCCAGGATCCGACATACTGATACCCACGTCAGTCTTTCATGGAGATCATGAACTAATATTTGAAGTTTCTATTCATGTGTTTCTCATTAATTGATTTTGTAAACTGGGAATATAATGCCCGTGTAAATCTATCATTGAGATCATAAACTTATGTAATTATCTTCAAAGAATATCAATAAAAATCCTTATTACAAGGAAGTTATATATATCGTGCACAAGTTATATTGACCTAGTAACTATCTAATGTGTTAATTCGACCCTGATCAGGCCAACATAAGCACTTATTCACGGATGAATGATTAACATTCAGAGAGAATCACATTCGTTGATTAATGTTTATGTAACTAGTTGATTGTTGGTAGGAATGGAATCCGGTTTCATCAAATCGGGATCCAAAATCCGATATTCAACTTGATTGCTAATTCGAGCAATATGATACCCGGCCATTGGAGCCAAACCAAGCATGCACATATTAACGTCAACTGAAATCTACAAGTATGAATGCAATTATAAAATGTACGAGTCATACAAATAAATCCGGGAATAAACCTAGGAAAAGAAATTGTTCAAAAATTACAGGAATAACCGGCATCCCGGACCTTCAATAGATTATGTTCCCGGAGCATGAGCCGGGCTAGAAGTCACCTCCTCCCCCTATGGGGAATCTTCATCTAGAGGAAGTATCGAATCTTCACAAGGGGAAGGGGGGACCAATCTATCATCATCCACATAAGCATTGAAATGCATGCCCGTGGTGTTCAGTTCAAGCCCCGGGTTCAGGCAGCGTATCTGATTCAAGGTGTTATTGAAAGATTCCTCAGCGGTCATAGCCAAGACCCCCCGCATCTCATTAGCCTCCACCTCGGCCTGCAACAATTTGTAATAATTCGCATCCTGCTCCTCTTCGGTCTTCTTCAATAGCGCCTCTAGCTCTTTGAAGGTCCCGTTCAAGGCTTTATTCCGTTGTCGGACTGTTTCCAAAGTTGTCTGGGCACTTTCAGCAGTATCCAAAGCAGCTTGGAGCTCTTGATGGAGGGTAGTGGCTGCGTCCTGCGAGGCCATGAGCTCTTGGCGGGTTTTCTGAGTCTCCTCTCGAGAGGCTCGAAGCTCGTCCTGCGAGGCAATCAGCTCTTGATGCATTTTCTGAGTCTCCTCCCGAGATGCCCGGAGCTCGTCCAACAACTTGCCATGCCTAGACTTCAAGGTGGCCAAGCTTTGCACCAAGGACGCGTACTTCAAAGTGTTTGCCTCGATAGTACTGAGCTCCTTAAGGTCATCACGAGAAAGAGGACTCGAGTCCGCAAAGTGTTTTGGGGCCTTGATAACCCGGATCACATCATCGTTAACCCCTTCTTCCCATAAGCATCCCGTCAACGGCTTAGGGGGCGGGGCAACATTAGCAGCTGAAGAAGGGCTGGATGATATGTCTCTCGGGACCGTGGAAGAGACCGGGGGAACTTGAACAGCCAGGGTCTCAGCCAAGGATGGGTTGCCCTGGTTAGCCGAGGATGGTGCCGACCGGGATGCGTCACCAACCTTACGTTTCTTTTTGTAGAATATTATAAATGTGGAAGGTACGGACACTATTCGAGAGATTGCAACTCGGACAAGTGTTACAACTGTGGTCGAGTTGGTCATTTTGCGAAGGACTGCCGAGCCGAGAGAAAAACGAATGAAACTGCAAATTTTCTACAGAAGTAAAAGATGAAGGAGTTCTGATGATGGCTGGAGGTGAAGTCAACCATACAACCGAGATGGAATGGTTCATAGACACTGGTGCAAGCAATCATATGTGTGGGTATAAGCATTTGTTCAGCAGTTTGAGACAAACAGAAGCCGGACATGTTTTCTTTGGAGACGCTTCAAAGGTCGGTGTGAAAGGACGAGGTACGATTAGTTTCTTGCAGAAAGATGGACGAGTTGGACGTATTCAAGATGTGTATTACGTGCCTGAACTCAAAAGTAATATTCTGAGCGTGGGGCAATTGATGGAGAAAGGTTACTCGGTTATTATGACAGACCGAGTTCTTCTATTGAAGGAAAAGCAAGGGCGACTGATAGCCTGAGTGCAGATGGAGAAGAATAGAATGTTCAAGTTGATTTTGAGAAGTGTGGAGGTCGGCTGTTTGCAAGCCGAGATGAATGATGAAGCATCCTTGTGGCATCGTCGGTTTGGGCATCTTCACTTTGGAGGCCTAGCCGAGATGGTGAATAAGAATATGGTGGACAGATTGCCGAGAATGAACTGTGAGAAGAGATTTTGTGAAGATTGTGTGCTGAGCAAACACGCAAGGAGTCCATTTCAGAGGTCGGCCAGATACCGAGCAAGGCGACCACTAGAGTTAATTCATACCGATGTGTGTGGACCGATTACGCCCGGGTCCTTCAGTGGAAAGAGGTATTTTGTTACATTCATAAATGATTTCAGTCGTAAAACTTGGGTGTATTTGCTGGAAGAAAAATCCAAAGTGTTTGAAGTGTTCAAGAGTTTCAAAACGATGATTGAGAATGCAACTGGAAGGAGGATCAAGTTGATACGATCTGACCGAGGTGGAGAGTACACATCAAATGCATTTAGAAGATATTGTGAGGAGTACGGCATCAGAAGGTTCCTGAAGGCACCATACTCACCACAACAAAATGGAGTAGCAGAGAGGAAGAATCGAACCATTCTTGACATGGTGAGATCAATGTTGAAGACGAAGAGAATGCCAAAGGAGTTTTGGGGGGAGGTTGTTCTGTGTGCTGTATATGTACAGAACCGTTGTTCGCATTCCATACTTAATGGAAAGACCCCACAGGAATTATGGACGGGCCAAAAGCCATCGGTGGGTCATTTGAGAGTTTTCGGGAGTGTAGCTTATGCACACATCCCGGATCAGCAAAGAACCAAGTTAGAAGACAAGAGCAGGAAGTTTATCTTCATTGGATATGACGAGAAGACAAAGGGATACAAGCTGTTAGATCCCGGCACCAAGACGGTAATGATAAGCCGAGATGTGAAAGTGAACAAAGACGATGAATGGAATTGGAGCAGTCCATCCGAGATCAAATCAGATCCTGGAAAGATGATTATACAAGACGAGAAGGAAGATGGATCACCGAGTTGGATCCCGGCAAGGAGCGAGACAGATGATGAAGATGAGATGAGACGACCCCGGATGAGGAGTTTGCAGGATTTGTACAAGTCAACAAACGAAGCCCATCTTGTTTATTTGTTGACAGATTCTGAAGAAATAAGATTTGAAGAAGCAATCCGAGATGAGAAATGGCAAAGCGCCATGGATGAAGAGATCAAAGCTATTGAACGGAATGATACTTGGGAGTTGACCAAGCTGCCAAAAGAAAGTCAGCCCATTGGAGTCAAATGGGTGTATAAGAAGAAAATGAATGCTGATGGAGAGATAGAGCGATATAAAGCCCGACTTGTAGCTAAGGGGTATTCGCAAAAGGCAGGAGTAGACTATGATGAGGTGTTCGCACCTGTTGCTAGAATGGAGACAATCAGATTGTTGATCTCACAAGCAGCTCAGTATGGGTGGCTGATATATCAGATGGATGTCAAGTCGGCATTTCTGAATGGTGTACTTGAAGAAGTGGTGTATCTCGAACAACCACCGGGATACTTGAAGGGCGGAGAAGAAAAGAAAGTGTTGAGATTGAAGAAGGCTTTGTACGGTCTGAAGCAGGCACCGAGAGCCTGGAATACCCGCATTGATGCATATTTCAAGGAGGACGGCTTTGAACAATGTCCCTATGAGCATGCCATATATGTTAAGAAGAAATGTGATGATTTATTGCTTGTAGCTTTGTATGTTGATGATTTGATTTTTATGGGGAACAGTGAAGCAATGGCACGAGAGTTCAAGAAGAAGATGTCGAGAGAGTTTGAGATGACTGATCTCGGTTTGATGAGATATTTTCTCAGTTTGGAAGTCAGACAGGAAGAAGATGGAATTTTTGTTTCTCAGGAGAGTTATGCGAAGGGAATACTGAGGAGATTTAAGATGGCGGATTGTAACCCGGTTTCAACACCTATGGAACCCGGTACAAAACTTTCAAAGTATGATGGACGAGAACGAGTTGATCCGAGAAACTATAGAAGTTTGGTCGGATGCTTGAGATACTTGATGTGTACGAGGCCAGACTTGTGTTTGAGTGTTGGAATTGTAAGTCGGTTTATGGAAGAGCCGAGCTATTCTCATTGGAAGGCGGCTAAGAGGATTATGAGGTACATTCAAGGGACGATCACACAAGGACTTTTCTATTCGAAGTCGGAAAATTACAGGTTAAAGGGGTACTCGGACAGTGATTGGTGTGGAGACGTGGACGATAGGAAGAGCACGGCTGGCTATGTATTCTTCATGGGAAACACAGCTTTTGCCTGGATGTCAAAGAAGGAACCAATTGTGACTTTATCAACATGTGAAGCCGAGTACGTTGCAGCATCCTGGTGTGTATGTCATGCAATCTGGTTGAGGAATTTGTTGGAGAAGCTGGAGCAAGTTCAAGTCGGTACGACCGAGATCCGGGTAGATAACAAGTTGGTAATTGAGTTAGCGAAGAACCCGATTAATCAAGAGAGAAGTAAACATATTGATGTCAGGTTTCATTTCATCCGAGATCAAGTAAAAGAGAAGAAGGTGGAGTTGAGTTATGTGACGAGCCGAGAACAAGTCGGAGATATATTCACAAAGCCATTGCCGACGCTGCTGCTGGAGAATTGTAAGAAGATGATGGGAATGAGAGATGGAAGAAGTATTTAAAGTTTATGGGGGGATTTTGTTAGGATAAACGTTTAAATAAATATTGTTTTATGTAGTTTGAATTTTAAAAGGAGTAATATGGATAGATAAGATATGAGGAAAGATAAGATATGAAAAGAGATATTATAGAAAGATATTAGGAAAGATATTGTTTAGATTTGAATTTGAATTGTTTTAGGTTTAGGGTTTTGTTGCTTATAAATAGCACATTATGTAAAGAGTTTTGTGTGGCTTTGGCAGACTATTATCAATAATATTAGAGAATTCCGCCCAGTAAATTTGTGTGTTTGTGTTTGTGTGAGTGCACCAGTGTGTGTAAGAGAGAGAGAGGGCCTGTGAGATATCAATTTATCAAATTACTGATATCACTTTCCATATTATTAGGTGTTGCGTTGCAATGATTCCTTAGAAATGTAATATTTGTTGTGGTGTACCTTAGAATTGATTTTGTAAATTCCATGTTAATTTTAGATGTGATAATCCTTAGAATTGATTTTGTAAATTCCATGTTAATTTTAGATGCGATAATCGTAGTATGTTCAAGAGTTTGTTTTGGATTATGTGATCCATACCCAAATGTGAAACATTAAGTTGGATCATCATTTTTCAAAAATGTTGGAATGTTAATAAACCTTTCTAACTAAATGATGTACTATTTAATTACCACTTACCACTATATATAGGAGTATGATAGCAAGATGCTCTTCATCAAAACTAAGAAATTCCATGCTAATCATTGTTTACAAAATCATAATATACACTTTTTAGTCACACAAACATGTAATCTATTGCATACGTTGAATGATTTGAGTTATTAGTCAATTATTTGAATTTAAATTGTTAAATGCTCCATTATATTTGCTCAACTAAACCAATAAGTCTATGTTTGAATTTAAGCAAGCTTAATTAAAATAGCCAAGTTTAAAATTTATGGACTTGATATCAACAATATTCAGAGTTTTAGTTTTATTTATATATTTACGTGGAAATTATTGTTTTATTTTTGTCCTTCTAGTTTAGACAAAGCAATATCAATTTTGCCATTTTTTTCGAGTCATTTAAACTTAATTGTTAGATTTTTATGTAACATCCTCAAATTTTTATCTTGAGTTTATAGTCATGTTTAAATTAATTATGGTGTGATGATAGTTTGATGCAAGAAGGATAAAAATAGAATTTATTTGAACACAAGTTGTCCAAAACTGTCCACACTCAAAAACAGCTACTGCCATCTGTTTTTAAAAAATTTATATATATCTCATTTCTTACTCAAATTAGGCTTATGATGTATGAAATTAAATATCTAGATGTGAACTATAACATATCAAAAATTCAGCTAAATCTAGATTGTGTACTTCTTCCAGACGAAAAAAATAAGATGTTAGTGTGGAATTTTGAGCTTGTTGGTGTAACACCCTGGAATTTCAAGTTGCTAAGCTGGACGTTTTATGTGTGTGTTATGTTGATTGATTATATGTTTTATTTTATAATTTGTTGTTTTGGGTGCTTTTGTTTTGGGATGTGTGTTTGGTGGATGTTAAAGTCAACTTTGTTGGCTGAGGTTGCTGTGCATGCACGTAAAGGAGACATGTCTTGTCAGATGTGTTTAGAAGTAGCAGACTAACGCAGCGGAAGCGTGCTCTTCCTTTCTTCATCTTTGCATTTTCTCTCCGTTCTCTCTTTAAACTCACCCAGAAACCCCTCTTTCTCAACCCCCCTATGTTACCTTCAACCCACAAGGACCACCATAACTACCACAGAATGCTGACATCGAGAAGAACCTCGTGGCCGGAGCAGAAGTTTTGGACAACCCATCGTGAAGCTCGAGAATGAACTCCTGGTTAGGTAAGGGGAGTTTATTATGTTTGATAACAGTTTTAGATGCCATGGTTGGGGGCCAGGGAGTCCAACCATGACGATAACTGCATGTCCCTGGTGTGTGTTGTTTTCCACAAAAGCTATGCCTTTTTAATGAATGGGACGTGATATGCTTTATGTTTGTTGGTTGGTGTTTTGTGTTGATGCTTGATGATGTTCTTATGGGGGAGTTGATGCTGTAAGAACTCCTCATGCATATGCGTGAAGTTGGCATTTTGATGCTGAAAACTCCCAAGACACTTTGTAGTAGTGTTCGTGGAGGTGTCGGGTACCGAGATGGGTATGCTGAGCTGAGCTATTTAAGTAGCATGCATGTGTGCATGCAGGACATGACTCTTAGTCCTTATTGGCAGACGGCTATATATCGGGTTCCTTATCCAGGGTTGTTTCCTTAGAGCTGCTAGGGCTCGCTTCCTTTTCTTTAGATATACCGAGTTCCTTACCCGGGGTGGTACTTTAGAGCTGTTGAGCTCAAGTTACTTTGAGAGAGCCATCGGTTTCCCTAACTCGGATGAGCTCGTGCCTTCTCGGGAAAAGAGCCATCGGGTTCCCTAACTCGGATGACCCCGTGCCTTCTCGAGAAAAGAGTCATCGATTTCCCTAACTCGGATGAGCTCGTGCCTACTCGAGAAAAGAGCCACCGAGTCTTCTACTCGGTTAAGCTCATCTCCTTTCCTTAGAGCTACTGGGTTCCTCACCCAGGAAAGGCTATTCTCTTTAGAATCGCTAAGTTCAAGCCTTCTCTTTGTGAGCCACCGGGTTTCTTACTTGGTAGAGCTCGTACCTTTTCTTTGTGAGCTACCGGGTTTCCTTACCCGGACAACTTTGTGTAGGTTGGTGATATTAATACAATCTCGAGTCTTGCAAGCGCTATCTATTATAATCGATTGCATAGTGCTGAGTCCGTCCTTGGTATTTTATAGAAACCCGAGGACCCCCTTGACCGCCTTTGACTAACCTTTACAGACCTTGCCTGACCTTTACTGACCTCATCCACCCTCATCCGATCTTGTTTGGATTCCTACCTCACAATTATCATATCTAGGTGACAACCCAGACACCTAATACTTCACACCGGCTCCCTAGTCTATGTTGTGTTACTATTGACGTGTATGTAATGAACTTATACGATAATGTTGGAACCTTTGAAGATTGGTTTGTGAGATGATTGTGTGCATTGATACCATGGGGGGTGCATGGCAGTATCCTAGCTAGGACAGAGTTGTTCCTGAGCCGGGCCATGCATTGATGGTGCCCATGGTTATCTGAATGCGGGTGGATATACATAGATACCCACAGGGGTGTATGGCAGTATCCTTGCTAAGACAGAGTTGTTCCAGGGTCGGACCATACATTGATGGTGTTGTGGTGATATGCTATGTATAGACACATGAGATGTCGGGACCGGGTGGTTAACCTTAAAAAGACCCCGGTCAGTGCATCGATGAGTCCGTGTTAGGACGGCCCTCATTTGGGGTGGTACGTATGATGAGTCCGCGTTGGGGCAGCCCTTGTTTGGGGCGGTACGTATGTGCATAGGGGGTGCATGGCATTATCCTAGCCAGGATGGATTTTTTCCCGGGCCAGGTCATGCATTGATGGGGCCCATGTGACATACTACATTTGCACGACAAAAATTGGATGATGGTTGTAGGGTATCGGGGTACTGGGGGCCACGTCTGTTAGGAACTCCTTCTGACACTCGGGGCTGATTACCACTAGGGGGAGCGACCTGTGCACAATAGAGTGACCCTAACAAGCTACTACATCATCTGTATACCGAGATGGACTATTTCCATGATAGTACCACATTGCATGCTGAGAGTTGAGTCAGGAGCATGCATCATATTAGGCATTACAGGTTGACTTGTGGATTGTTTTTGGATGCTCGTGCATGTTAGTTGCGGGATGAAATATTTGGATATTGTGATGTCCGGATAACATGATGACATCGTGATGTTTGGATTATCTTTTTCTTAACTGATGTTATCTGTTGCTTGTTGTTTTACATGAAAACTCACCTTTGCTTGTTGTACCTTATGGTTTGGTACCTGTGATGATCGCAAATCGTGTTCGTGTAAGCAGACGGGCAGCAATAGGACCTGGAAGATGACCATCTTTTGGTTGGAGCCGCCGAGTTGCTGGGATGTCAATGGATTAGATCCCGGACAGGGTTGTGTTTTGCTAGTTACACCCCATTGTTTTGATAACTGTACCCCATTGCTTAAATTCTTGTTTCCTTTGTATAAAACTTATATGTTTCTTTTAGACGTGGTTAATTGTACCTACAACTAAACCATGTTTTGTGTATATATATATATATCTGTGTGTGTGTGTGTACTTGAGATGTCTCACATGTATCTTATTTACGTGTTTACTTTATGATGATGGTCATTATATACTCACAAAAAATTTAACGGTGTTTTCACAATCAAATTAAAGGAATTTTCATTTAAAACATGTTAATGACATGATTAAGAGTAGTGACATAGTAGCGACCTGCCGGGTCGTTACAACTAGTAGCTTTGGTGTTTGTTTTTAAAATACTATAGCTAGAGTTTTAGAACTCCAAATGAGGCATGTGATACCTTGTTAGAAAGCTTAAGAAGTCTAGTTAAACATACTAAAAGATGGCAATTTATGGACTTGTAGATTAGTACAGATTAAAGGAAAACCAAATCATATATGGTGAGATTTTTAGCTATCTAACTTGGAAGCAAAATTTTCAACTAACCAATCAGAATTTTATTTCTTGAAGACTACAAACTTCACATATTTCAGCCAAGGAATGTTGTTTTAATTAGAATATGCATGGATACGTGAATCAATAGCAATTGAAGTGGTATACATGAGTCAATGAGAAGTCAATGAATAAAGAGAATAAGATAAAATTAAATACAAGCTTCTTGAACCAACTTTTCAAGGTGGCAACCAACGTGGATAGCAAGCATTTAATGAAGGAATCTTGTTTTATCTAGCTCATCCATGTTTGTGTAGTTCTATGAACCAAGCAAATGAAACCAATTTACTTAGCAAACTTCATGTGCACTTAAGCCATAAATGAAGGAATAATTGTCATGATTAGATTACGATGATATCTTTAAAGATAGTTACCTTGTAACTAAATTAAATACTAATCTAGTTGAAATCTAACTAATTCACTTAATATCTAACTAAATAATTTAGTATAAATAGTTTATATGTTATCACAACATGTTGCACGTATAAACACCCAAGCTCATCCCATGGCTCACTTCCTTTCACTTTGCACCTTGCTTTTTATTTCTCACCTTCTTAATTGCTCATAACCGTAGCTACTCCTATAGTGTCATATACTCATATTTTCTTATTTTCTTTCATATAAAGACTTCCATCCTTGAGGACCTTAAAGAAGTACAGCCACGTCTTGAAGAGTTTAGACACAACTTCATCTAAGGTAGGCTAGGCTTCAATCTTTAATTAAGGATTTATTTGGATTAACCTTTACGTGTAATGGTGTAGATTTATGGCTGATTTTTCATATTATTGAAAGGTATTTTATGATGTGGTTATGTTGATTTAAGAATAGGATAGGTTGATGATTGAAATGTTGAAATTTGAGTAATATTTGGACTCTATTTTGATGATCTTTGGAATTGATTTTGATGACATTTGGACTGTTTATTTATATTTATACTGTGGGACTGTTTTGAATTAATTTTAAGAAGTAAAGGTTGAATGGTATGTGGATAAACGGTTTAAATACTTAAGTGGTTCAACTTTGAGGATTAAGTAGTAGGGTGGTAGGTGAAAAGAGATTAAGATCTAGATTAAGTTCTAATTTTTATTGTGAGAGTGTAAAAGAATTAGAAATTATTTTGGAAGGTATATTGTGGTTTACTAGTTAGATTACTAACATGTTGTCTTTAACTTAAGGATATTATGTTGCCAGTTGGCATGATTTTGATTGAATAAGGTGTGATAGCCTAACCATACTTTTGGTACGTATGATGGTGTGATGGAAATTTTTCCATGAGGTTGTATGAATTTGCTCATGGATTGTATGATGGTTTTTCTGTGATGATATATATATTGATTCATGTTTCTGAGTCTAGTACAAGATTTGCAAAACAGGATTTGATACTACATCTAATACGAGATGTAGAGACCAGGTACAAAAACATGGAATTGTCATGCATGATTAGCGTAAGACGGTCGAAGCATTCTACATCCAATACAAGATGTAGCTACATACAGTACGATATGTAGAGGTCATGTGCACCCTGGAATTTCATTCACGCATACATGTTGTTTGAATGGTTATTTATTATATTGATTTATTGGAATTTATTGATGGTTTACTAACATACTAACATAATTAGTGGTTTAGTTTTGCCTAGTGAGAAATTTTATTTCTCACTAGATTTGTTTCATTTGTTTTATACACTGCCACAGTAATCATTTTCCTTAATGTTCTTGTTGCATATAGGGGGAGCAGGAAGAATATGAAGCTAAAGAAGAAGCTTGTGCCTTAGAAGAAAGATTTTAGCTTTTCACATGCCAAGGAATTTGTAATTTGGTTAAGTGTATCAGAAGCTAATCTTATGATCCTTGCACTGCATGAACATGATCATTAACATGCATACATGATTTCATTAAAACATTCAAGCTATTCATGTTTTCAAAAGAAACTAATTTCTCATGGTTAAGCTTTTGGAAAAATGAAATCTCACTGCTTTTATCGGTTACACAATGATATAATCGATTACCAGCTTCTGTTTTAATTCTGGAAAAGCCATGAAGAACATTTTAATCGATTACTGACTACTCGTAATCGATTACATAGCACAAAATGAAAATCATGTTTCCCTGCTTAATCGATTACCATGATATCGTAATCGATTACTTAAGTTCATTTTTAATATGCATGACTAACTTAATCGATTACCACAATCCATAATCGATTACATAAGCTTGTTTCAAAACTAAACCTGTCTACTTTAATCGATTACCACAATCTATAATTGATTACATAAGCTTGTTTTACAACTAAACCTGTCTGCTTTAATCGATTACGACTCGGATTAATCGATTAATTTGCTCGTTGCAATTCCCAGGTTGTGCTAAGAACATTTTAATAGATTATTTGGAAATTTAATCGATTACATATGATAATTTAATCGATTGCATGACGCTTTAATCGATTACATTCTGTTATAAAAATTGGTTATAAATAGATTGAAGGCTTTCTTGAAAATATAACTTTTAGACTTCGATTTTTCTGAGAATATACAAGCCTTCTCAAAGTTAGAAAGGATTTTCTAAGTTAGCAAAGCTCTTGTCCCACTTTTTAATCTTCATAGTGTATTGAAAGATTTCTTGGGCAAGATTTTCAAAGAAGTTTTGGAGTGAAAGTTCTGAATTTGATTTATGCATTTCAACTCTAATTGGTAAACCATATTCATTCATATTCATTGGATCATTAGGTTGTCTCTCTCCATTATCTCTTGTTGTAAATTCATTTTAGTATTCTTGGGAGTTGGAAACTATTGTAAAGGGTTCTTTAAGCTTTTTCTAGAGTGGGTTTCTCTAGAGGGAAGAGTAGAGAAGGGTTCTCTATGTCTTGATCATTAGGAATTTAATAGGGTTTTAGATTTATGTTCTTTATCAAGGATTGATAAAGAGTGGTTGTTGTAAAGCTTGTAAGAATTGAAATTTTATAATAGTGGAACTCTAATCTAGTGTTGATTAGAATAACTGGATGTAGCTTCTCTTAAGAAGTGAACTAGTATAAATTCTTATGTTGGTTTTCTATTCCTTAAACTCTTCTTGTCATATTGATCATTAGTTCTTTGTGTTATTTTCATTACTCAACAAGTTCTGTTTTGAAGCAATTGTTTTCTTGGGCTGAGTGGCTTGATTAATTTGAAGCATTCTTGGTTTAATTGTGATTAAGATCCTATAACTCTGATTTTCTAAATAATTTTAAAAGACCAAGTTTAAAGTAATTCACCCCCCCTTCTTGGTTATTGTGGGTATTCCTATTGTTTTCAATTGGTATCAAGAGCAGGTTCTTGAGTATTATTCAAGATCACTATATTTCTTTACAAAGAAAATGAATACAACACAAATTACCTTCAAGGAAGGTGTCTCCCTCAATCGTCCTCCGATGTTTGAAGGAGAGCACTTCAGTTTTTGGAAAAATAGAATGCAAATCTTCATTCAATCAAATGACCAGGTGCTTGGAATGCAATAGAAAAAGGTCTTTTGGTTCCTATGAAAACTGTTGGTAATGATATGATTCCCAAATAATGGGATGAAATGACAAATGCTGAAAAGAGAGTTGTTCAGTATGATTTCAAAGCTAAAAACATGATTACTTCTGCACTTTCTTCTGATGAATTTTTTAGAACTGTTAGTTGCAAAAGTGCAAAGGAGATGTGGGAGATGCTAGAAGTAACTCATGAAGGCAAAGATGAAGTAAGAAGATCAAGGAAGCATGCCTTGATCCATGAGTATGAAATGTTCAAGATGAACACCATATAAAACATATCTCAGCTTCAAACAAGATTCACCCACATAGTAAACCATCTTCTAGGTCTTGGAAAGATTTTTTACACTAAAGAGTTAAACATCAAAATCTTGAAGTGCCTCACAAGACCATGGCAACCGAAGGTGACAGCAATCAAAGAATCAAAAGATCTATCCAAAATGTCAATGGTTGCACTTTTTGGTAAGCTTCTTGAATATGAACTTGAAATGTCACAACTAACCAATGCAGAAGATGCAGACAAGAAACATAAAAGCATAGCCTTGAAAGTTGCATCCTCTAAAGTGGAAAGGAAGAAGACTCAAGTGAAGAAGATGATGATGACAACTTGAATCTAATTGTCAAAAAATTCAGCAAGTTTATGGAAGAAACAAAAACAGAAAGTTCACAAAGTTCAACAACAACAACAACAAAAAGAGTGACAACAACAACAACACAAACTTCACTTGCTTTGAATGTGGTAAGTCTGGCCACATTAAATCTGAATATTCTATCTTTTTTAAAAAGCAACAAGGTGAAAAGAAGACAAAGAAAGAAGGAAAGTCTAAGAAAGCCTATATAGCATGGGAAGACAATGAGTCAACAACTTCTGAATCATCAAGTGAAGAAGCAAATGTATGTTTCACTTCCACAATAAGTGAAGATGAAGAATTCTCAAATGCTAAAATAGAGGTAAATTCTAAATTTGATCAAGTTGTTGATGTTTTCCATGAAATGCATGAAGAGGCTCAAAAGCTTGCAAAATCCAATAATAGGCTAAAAGGAAATCTTAGATGGCATGTCACAAAACTTGCAGAAATGCAAACTGAAATTTGTATCTTGAAAGAAGAAAATAAAAAACTTGTTTCAAGCTACAAAATGAATGGATGTGTATGTGTTTTTTCTTCATCAAATGCTGACTAATACAAAGCTTTACAAGAAGAGTTTGATGAGTTCAAAAAGAGTAAAGGTGAAAAACATATGATAGTGCTTTCAGAAAATAGTTACTTGGTTGATCTTTTGAAAAGGATTTATAAAGGAAAATGCAATTTAGTTGAAATGTTAAGTGTGCAAAAATATGCTGGAGATACTTCTGGATTGGGTTACAAACATGGATCAAAATCTTTTGGAAAAACCAAGTTTATGCCTCCAAAACAGAAATATCAAAAAGTTGTTTCAAAAACAAAGTTTAATCATATGACTCATTTTGAAAGAGCATCAAGAGATGTAACTTGTAACTATTGTATGAAGAAAGGTCACACATCTAATAGGTGTTATGCTAAGAGGTTCTATGTGCCAAATGGAGATTGCATTTGGGTGCCAAAGAAAAAGAAAATAACTAACCCTTATGGACCCAACCTTAATTGGGTACCTTCCTTTGTAAACTGATTGGAATTTTACAGGTGTGTCTAAGAGCAAGATCATCATTATGGTATCTTGACAGTGGCTGCTCTAGACACATGACTGGTGACATATCAATGCTCACAAATTTGACTCTTAAAGATGGTGGATTTGTCACTTATGGAGACAACAACAAAAGAAAGATAGTTGGTGAAGGAAATATAAGAGACAGCTTTAAAACCAAGATCAGAAATGTTCTCTATGTGGAAGGTTTAAAGCACAATCTTCTAAGTATAAGCCAACTTTGTGATAAAGGATTCAAAGTGTCATTTAATGACAATTGATGTATGATATGTGATGGTCAAACTAGAGAGGTGATTCATATAGGTAAAAGAAAAGGTAATATCTATTTACTCTCCATAGATCATGCATTCATTCACAACACTACTTGCCTAATAAGTAAAATTGATGAATCTTGGCTATGGCATAGAAGAGCAAGTCACATTAACATGCATCATATGAACAAGCTTATTAGAAAAGACTTAGTCATTGGCTTACCCAAACTCAAGTTTGAAAAGGACAAACTATGTGATGCTTGTCAAAAGGGGAAACAAACAAAGAATTCTTTTCAAAGTAAAAATGTTGTTTCTACTTCAAGACCCCTTGAATTACTTCACATGGATTTATTTGGTCCTTCTAGAACTATGAGTTTAGGAGGTAATTACTATGGGCTTGTAATTGTTAATGATTACTCTAGATTCACATGGACTTTGTTTTTAAGATCCAAGAGTGATGATTTCAATGCTTTCAAAAAATTGGCCAAACTTGCTCAAAATGAAAAGGGAAGCAAAATTATCTCAATAAGAAGTGATCATGGTGGGGAATTCCAAAATGAACATATTAAAAAATTATGTGAAGAAAACGAAATTAACCACAATTTTTTAACTCCAAGAACACCCCAGCAAAATGGTGTTATGGAGAGGAAAAATAGATCCCTTGAAGAATGTGCAAGAACTCTTCTTAATAAGACAAATTTGCCTAAATATTTTTGGGTTGATGTTGTAAGTACAGTTTGCTACACTTTGAATAGATTACTAATAAGGCCTATTTTGAAGAAAACTCCTTATGAACTATACAAAGGTAGAAAACCAAACATTTCTCACTTAAGCACATTTGGCTGCAAGTGTTTTGTATTGAACAATGGTAAAGAATCACTTGGCAAATTTGATGCTAAAGCTGATGAAGCCATCTTCCTTGGATATTCAAAGTAAAGCATATAGAGTTTTCAATAAAAGA
Source organism: Glycine latifolia (assembly GCA_013407115.1). NCBI lineage: Eukaryota > Viridiplantae > Streptophyta > Magnoliopsida > Fabales > Fabaceae > Glycine > Glycine latifolia. Next base: position 25,001,557 of record CM023958.1, on the reverse strand, counting down.
ACTTTATGCATGGAAGAATCAGTCCATGTTATTTGTGATTAATCTGATCCCTCTAAAGAGGAAAAGAAGTGTGAAAATGATGCAGGTCCTTTACAAGAGTTCATACAACTTAATGGATTAATGGATAAAGGAAAGGAAGAACCAATTACTGAAATGAAACAATCAACACTAGACCAAGACCCAAAAGATTGGAGAACTACAAGAGATCTCTCTCTAGACAATAAAATTGGTGAAGTTACAAAAGGAATATCTACTAGATCTTCATTGAGAAATATATGTTGTAATATGTCTTTTGTTTCACAAATAGAACCTAAGAATATTGAACAAGCCTTGCTTGATGAACATTGGATGCATGTCATGCATGATGAACTGAATCAATTTAAGAGAAATGAAGTTTGGGAACTTATTCCTAGACCCTCTTCTCTCAAACCTATTAGCACCAAATGGGTGTTTAGAAACAAGCTTGATGAAAATGGTATCATAGTCAGAAACAAAGGTAGATTGGTTGCAAAAGGTTACAACCAAGAGGAAGGCATAGACTATAAGGAAACCTATGCTCCAGTAGCAAGGTTAGAAGCCATTAGATTGCTGCTTGCATATGCATGTTTAATGGAGTTTAAACTGTTTCAAATGGATGTTAAAGTGTTTTCTTAAATGGATATATTGAGGAGGAAATCTATGTGGAGCAACCTCCTAGTTTTTTAGATTTCAAATATCCAAACCATGTTTTCAAACTTAAGAAAGCTCTTTATGGTTTAAAACAAGCTCCAAGGTCTTGGTATGAGAGATTGAGCAAATTTTTTCTTGATCAATCTTTCATAAGAGGACATGTTGATAAAACCTTGTTCATCAAAAGGCAAAGCAATGATATCTTATTGGTTCAAGTATATGTTGATGATATGATTCTTGGTTCAACTAATCAATCCTTGTGCACAGAATTTTCTATCTCTATGCAGAATGAGTTTGAAATGTTTGTGATGGGAGAATTAACATTCTTTCTTGGACTTCAAGTAAAGCAAATGAAGAATGAGACATTTCTAACTCAAACCAAATACTGCCTTGAAGTGATCAAGAAGTTTGAAATGGAGAAAATTAAGGATGATGCAACTCCAATGGCAACATCAACCTATCTTGATTCAGATGAAAAAAAGAAGAAGGTTGATGAGTCAAAATACAGAGGAATGATTGAATCCTTACTATATTTGACAGCAAGTAGACCTGATATCATGTTGAGTGTGTGTTTGTGTACAAGATATCAAGCAAATCCCAAAGAATCACACCTCACAGCAGTCAAAAGAATCATCAAATATCTCAAATCAACACCAAGAGTTGGTCTTTGGTATCCCAAAGGTGCATTACTCAACTTAATTGGATATTCTGATTCTGACTTTGCAGGGTGCAAATTGGATAGAAAAAGTACTAGTGGAACTTGCCACCTACTTGGCAGCTCATTGATCTCATGGTAATGCAAAAAGCAATATTGTGTTGCTCTATCAACTGCTGAAGCTGAGTATATCTCTTCTAGAAGTTGTTGTGCTCAAACCCTTTTGTTGAAGCAACAACTACAAGATTTTGGTAAAAAATTAAAAGAAATTCCCTTTATGTGTGACAACACAAGTGCCATCAACATATCCAAGAATCCAATAATGTACTCAAGGACCAAACACATTGAGATAAAACATCATTTCCTTAGAGATCACATCCAAAAAGGTAACATCAAAATTGATTTCATTGATACACATAATCAATTGGCTGATATATTCACTAAACCTTTGGCTAGAGATATATTCTATACTCTTAGGAACATGTTGGGTATTCTTGATGAGTCCAACATATGCTAGCATGATTGTTATGTGTTTGGCTACATGTTATTGCATCTTATTTAGATAATCATCACATGTGCTTCAAAACTCAAAATGTGTTGCATAATCACTGTTCATTCTGCAAAATGTTTTGTAATAATCGATTACAGCACGAGATAATCAATTATTTGAAGCTTATACTATGTTTAGAGCCATTTTCTGTCTCAGGTAATCAATTACAACCACGGTTTAATCGATTATGATCCATAAAAATTGAATCCTCAGCCTTAAAACTCTCTGGAATAATCGATGACACAGCGGAATAATCGATTACATGTCTCTCATATCCTATTATCTTGTTAGTTTTCTCTGGAATAATCGATTACAATATATGATAATCGATTACACGGTGTAATTATGGGCTAAATGTTTCCTGGAATAATCGATTACAGGTCAAATTAATTTATTACACCATGATGAACAACCATTATTAAGAACGAATTAATCAATTACAATGCTTCTGTAATCGATTACTTATGGGGTTTCTGAAATCTCTGCAGGTTTCTTAGAAATCTAAACTATCAAATCTTAATTTAAATTCAAAATTTGAACCTATCACTGAGCAGTTAAGGCTTTAGGAACGTGAGATAATTGTTACAACATTCAAAATTCGAATTTAAACCCAGAATCTCTCTATAAATACAGCTTTCTTAACAGAGAAAAACTCGCACTCATCCAACTTTTCTACTTTGTGCTTTCTGAGTTCTCTCTTCTATTTTCTCCTTCCCAGAAACTACCCATTAAATACTATCATCTAAAGTTGCCATGTATACATCCAAGAGAGTAAAAACAAGCAAAAGAAAGGCTTGAGAATCATCTAGTTCTGCTGGAAATAGATTGAATCTCTGGTTCACTGATGAAAAGCATAAAATGACTTATATGCAATTCAATGCCACAAAACTGGTGATGCCACCCAAATATCTAGACCTTAATTGGTTCATCTAGGAGGGATTTCAGTTTCCTGCTTTGCTAGAGGTTCAAGGGCTGAAGAAGTTCCTTGAACTCAAGGGTACTTTTTACCCTGAGTTGGAAAAGGTGTTTTACACTTGTGTAAAGGCTAGCATGGATGGGGTAACTCGTTCCCAAGTAAAAGGAATACCTATGGTCATAGATGAAGAAGTGTGGGAAGCAGTTGCAAGAATCTCATTTGCTGGTGTGAGGAGGTTTGATGAAAAAATAGGAGGTTACAATAAGATTGAAACTTATAGAGGGATGCTTCAAGAACCCCAAGCAAGGCTGAAGCCAAGACTTGTTGTGGGAAATCTGACAAGGGAAGATAGGTTACTTCATTACATCATAACCTACATCCTTACCCCTAGATCTATCAAGCATGCTCAAATCATAGATGATGATTTGCAGCTTATTCATGGCATGAAGACCTCTACTCAGATCAATTGGATCATGGTCTTTATGGAAACTATGATGAAATCCAATAGGCTGATTAGTTATAATTTTCCTTATGTTGTTCTTGTATCTAGGTTTATAGATTACTTCCAAATTGATGTGACAGATGAGGTGGTTGATCACACAACTGATTCCACCAACCTCAATCCTCAATAAGGAAAAGCATCTGAATAAGCTTGGATTGATAAATACAGCCAATGGATGCCAAATGTTTGGACAGCAACCTCAAGCTGGAGGTGCAGGAGGTGCTAATGAAGAGGGTGAAGAAGCAGAAGAAGCTAAAGGTGATCCTGAACCTTAACAATATTCTCCATTTGAATCTCTCATGATTCAAAAGATGGATGCCTTATTATCTCTCCACCATGAGCACATGGCTGAGACTAATTCATCCTTGGAAGAGATGAAGTCTAGGCTTGAAAACATAGAAGTTAGGATTGTTCTTGATGAGTTTGATATACTCATTTAGTTTGTTTGTGCTTCCTTTCTAGTTTATATTTTTGCTCTATTTTTTTTTTGTTTTGGTCTCTATTTTCTAGTTGTAGGTTCACTTGATTAATGTACTGAACTATTTCCCTTTCAATTAATAATATTGCAGTTTCTATTTCTCCTTGCTTGCATGCTACTTTTTGTCTTTGATAAGCCAAATAGGGGGGAAAATAAATTGATTGATAACTAAATTGATAAGAAGGGGATCAAAAGTGTTGTTGCTCTGTTTTTTTATTGTTAACTAAAATTACCTAAGTCAGGGGGAGCAAAAATAAGGAAAGAAATTGATTTATGTTTATGCAAGCATCATACTTGACATTTGTTCTTGGCAAAGAGCTTATTTGATTTCAGGTTAACAAGTATAAGTCTCCTATAATTCATCCCTCAAAACACTTAAAAGCTAAACAAATGTTCAATTAATATTTGGCATGTTCAAAGCCAAAAAAAGGGAGATTGTTTGATATAGGGGGAGCAGGAAGAATATGAAGCTAAAGAAGAAGTTTGTGCCTTAGAAGAAGGATTTTAGTTTTTCACATGCCAAGGAATTTGTAATTTGGTTAAGTGTATGAAAGGCTAATCTTATAATCTTGCATTGCATGAACATGAGCATTAACATGCATACATGATTTCATTAAAGCATTAAATTTATTCATGTTTTCAAAAGAAACTAATTTCTCATGGTTAAGTTTTTGGAAAAATCAAATCTCACTGCTTTAATTGATTGCACAATGATATAATTGATTACCGACTTCTGTTTTAATTCTGGAAAAACCATGAAAAACATTTTAATCGATTACTGACTACTCGTAATCGATTACATAACACAAAATTAAAATCATGTTTCCCTGTCTTAACCGATTACCATGATATCGTAATCGATTACTTAAGTTCATTTTTAATATGCATGACTGACTTAATCGATTACCACAATCCGTAATCGATTACACAAGCTTGTTTCAAAACTAAACCTGTCTGGTTTAATTGATTACCACAATCTGTAATCGATTACATAAGCTTGTTTTACAACTAAACATGTCTGCTTTAATCGATTACAACTCGGATTAATCGATTAATTTGCTAGTTGCAGTTCCCAGGTTTTGCTAAGAACATTTTAATCGATTATTTGGCAATTTAATCAATTACATATGATAATTTAATCGATTAAATGGCTCTTTAATCGATTACATTTTGTTATAAAAATTGGTTATAAATAGATTGAAGACTTGCCTGAAAATATAACTTTAAGACTTCAATTTTTCTAAGAATATACAAGCCTTCTCAAAGTTAGAAAGGATTTTTTGAGTTAGCAAAGCTCTTGTCCCACTTTTTAATCTTCATAGTGTATTGAAAGATTTCTTGGGCAAGATTTTCAAAGAAGTTTTGGAGAGAAAGTTCTGAGTTTGATTTCTACATTTCAACTCTGATTGGTAAACCATATTCATTCATATTTATTGGATCATCAGGTTGTCTCTCTCCATTATCTCTTGTTCTAAATTCGTTTTTGTATTCTTGGTAGTTTGAAACTATTGTAAAGGGTTCTTTAAGCTTTTTCTTGAGTGGGTTTCTTTAGAGGGAAGAGTAGAGAAGGGTTCTCTATGTCTTGATCATTAGGAATCTAATAGGGTTTTAGATTTATGTGCTTTATCTAGGATTGATAAAGAGTGGTTGTTGTAAAGCTTGTAAGAACTGAAATTTTATAATAGTGGAACTCTAATCTAGTGTTGATTAGAAGAACTGGATGTAGCTTCTCTTAAGAAGTGAACCAATATAAATTCTTGTGTTGGTTTTCTATTCCTTAAACTCTTATTGTTATCTTGATCATTAGTTCTTTGTGTTATTTTCATTACTTAATAATTTCTGTTTTGAAGCAATTATTTTCTTGAGCTGAGTGGTTTGATTGATTTGAAACATTCTTGGTTTAATTGTGATTAAGATCCTATAATTCTGATTTTCTAAATAATTTTAAAAGACCAAGTTTAAACCAATTCACCCCCTCCATCTTGGTTATTGTGGGTATTCCTGTTGTTTTTGTTGGATTTAAGGGGAGCTGCTTAAGGAGAAATTGGTTTTGAGCTTTCAACATGCAAGGGACAACTTTAAGACAAATTGAGTATTAAAATTGTGTAAGAGAAAAGCAATCATGGTGATCCAAGTGCATACCATTCATTCATTACATAATCAACTAATTAAGTCAACTAAAATCAATAAGTATTATCAAATCAACCAAGAACTTTAAACAATTCAAAGTTTTTCAGCAAAAGTGTTTTTCACTGTAATAATCGATTACAGTAAGCTCTTAATCGATTATTTTGTTCTTCGTTGAAACTGGAAAACATTTTAGGAACACTTTAATCGATTACCATATCATTTTAATCGATTGTTTGACTTCTATTTTAAATGAACTGCATAGTTGAACTGGTTTAATCGATTCTTTTAAAGTCGTAATCGATTACATACTTATATATGTTTTAAACATTGCACTGCTTTAATCGATTACATGTGTTCGTAATCGATTATACTTCTATTTTGAAAAACTATGCTGCACTGGCTTAATCGATTACCAGGGTTCGTAATCGATTATCTAAGCTTTTTGAAAACATGCTAGAACTGGTTTAATCGATTACCAGGAACTGTAATCGATTAAACAAGCATTGAGAAAAATATGCTTAGACTGGAATAATCGATTACAGATCGAGATAATAGATTATATTGCTCATGATTCAAACCCAGAAAAGCTATGAACGTTTTAATCGATTATAATATAAATGTAATCGATTACACAATCATTTTAATGGATTATTAGTACGTTTTAATCGATTACTTGCGGTTAAAAAAGTCTGTTATAAATAGAACCCATGCTCAGCTGCTTTTGTAACTTTTGTGGAATATACCCATTCGAAATTTCTGAGCAAAAACAGTCTTCTGAGCTTTCACAACGTCTTTTCTGAGAGTTTGATTTAGTTATGCTTCATATTGCATTGATCATGTGAAATTAAGTCATTCTTGAAGCAAACAACCAATTCAAGATTAAGGAAAGCTATGTGTCTTGTGTTTTAAAGATTCAACCTGTTCTGGTAAACTCATTTGCATTTCATACCTTGGATCATCAGGTTGTCTCTCTCCTTAATCTGGATGTAAATTTCATTTTGTAAATTGTTTTGTAATTTGCTATTGTAATTGAGTTCTTGCTTGCAACTAGAGAAGGGGGTTCTCTAGGTAGAAGAACTGAGTAATGTTCTCAGGTTCTTGTCTCTTGTAATCTAATAGGGTTTTAGATTTCTGTGCTTTATCTAGGGTTGATAAAGGGAGACATTGTGATTGCTTGTAAGAACAGAAATTAAATAGTGGAACTTCACTCTAGTGTTGAGTGGAAGAAACTGGATGTAGCTTCATAGTGTTTGAAGTGAACCAGTATAAATTGCTTATGTGTTGTTTCTGAATCTATTCTTCTCATATTGATTGTATTTTGATTCATTTGCTTGTATTGAAAAATCAGTTTTGATCCATTGAATCCTAAGGGGCTGAGTTGATTGATTGAATAAAGTTTCTTGATTTTGAAATGTGATAAAGATCCTTTTAAAAACTCTGATTTGAATTAAAGAATTTTGATTTACCAAGGTCTAACCAATTCACCCCCTCTCCTGGTTAAGTGTGAAGTATTCATATTATTTTCAGTTTTCAGCTCTAGATTTGGGATGGTACCGAGATTAGGAAAGAAATTGCTATGTTATTACTATGCACCCTGTTATTCGGATTTATATATCTTTGGGAACCCATTTTCCTGTATCAGTCCTTAAGGACTATGGTTGTGTGTGTTGAATCTCATAAGAAGAAGTGAAGTACGATGTAACCATGATCAAATTATGTTTAATGAATTAGGTTTTCAACTATAAAATTTATACGTATTCAATTTTTTTAATAATAAGCATTTTGTAAAAATAAACACTAATAAAAATTATCTAGACATACTTAGGTCGTTACATTTTAAGCGCACAATCTTAAACTAAAATTAGCGGAAGCAATATAAAAGAGAAAGAACACGAGTATTTTACTTAGTTCAGTAATTAGTTGTTACCTACATCCAAGGGCAAAGAACCTGTAGTCCATTTATTAGCACTAAAGTTACAAGAGAATATTACAACAGCGTTCCTTAAGATTACACAGTCAAACTTTCAACAAGAACAAAAGCCTCAGTATCACAAGTAAACAAGAAATGAAGGATTACAGAGAACAAGATTTAATCACTCTTAACTACAATCAAAACTTGACAACGTTACCCATGTAAAATAAGGGAACACTTCACACTTAACCAAGAGGGGGGGTGAATTGGTTAGCCTTGGTAAATTTAAAAATTTCTTTCTTAGTCAAAAATCAGAATACAATTGCCCTTTGGATCTTTATCACAAATCAATCAAGAAACTTTATTCAAACACAATCCAAGACTTGTAATGCCTCAACAAACAAATTAAACTTCAGTAAACTCAACAAGAATTAACCAATATGCAGTAAATGAGAGAGCACAAGATTTATACTGGTTCACCTCAAAACCTATGAGGCTACATCCAGTTTCTTCTACTCAACACTAGAGTAGAGTTCCACTATATCAAAATATCCTTACAAGCAAAAATTACAAGCCTCTCTTTATCAACCCTAGATAAAGTTCAGAAGTCTAAAAACCTATTAGACTCATAGAGACCAATACCCACACTGAGAACACTACTCAGCTGTCCTTAGAGAACCACTATCTCTACACTTGCAAGAAAAACAAAATACAATGGAACAATTACACAGAATTTCAAACAGAGAATTTACACCATCAAAGAGTAAGGAAAGAATTCACCTGATGATCAAAGAATCATATGCAAAGTGAAGAATATACCAGGTTGAATGAATTATAACATGCAGAATCAATGCCCTTTCCTTAGACTTTGAAAAAATTTAACTTGCTTTACTAAACTTAGTGACCCATAATGGTTTGGATGGAAGCAAGAACCTTAGAACCACAAAGAATGCCTTTATCACTTGTTACAAAGCTCTCAGTACGTTTAGTGCTCAAAAATTGATTTCTGTTTCGTTCTTCTTTTCACAAAAGGCAAGGTTCTATTTATATAAAACAGCTGTAACAGAAATAATCGATTAATTAGGCTCCAGTAATCGATTAAGTAGCAAATGTAATCGATTACATACACTCCCTTAATCGATTAAAGTGTTCTAAATAAGTTCTGGATTACAGCAACGATATATTTAATCGATTATCCCGATGTGTAATCGATTAAAACAGAGTGATGTTAATTTCAAAATAGCTTGGTAATCGATTACAAGCAAATGGTAATCGATTAAAACAGTCACTCATTTAAAACTGCATGAATGCAATAGTGAAATAATTGATTAAAACGATGCTATAATCGATTAATTTGTTCTAACTCATTTCCAGAAATTCTGAAGAACAATGTAATTGATTATCTAAGTATGGTAATCGATTAAAAACACTTAGAACTATTTTTCCAAAAAGCTTTACTTATTTTTTAAGTTCCAAATCAATTACTTAAGCTTTTATGATGTAATGCATGAATGATTATCAATGATATGCATATTGGAACTTGGATCATCAGAAGGCTTCCTTTTCTTTTACATTGAATCACAATTTTGATCTTCAAGCCTTCAATCCTTCAAGCATGTTGAAAGCCAAAACTTTTCCAAGTCTTTGCAGATCTCTAATCTTCAAAAAGCTCCCCCTTAGTTCAGCAATCTTCCAAATCAACAACCCAACCTTCATCTTATACTTTACTTTGGTTCCTTTCAAAGGACACACGTTAAGAACTCGAAAACAGACCAAACTCTAGAGAGATGACCTCCACCTGCAATACAACCCAAAACAGAAACAAGAAGAAAAAATAGAACACAGAAAGCTACTCCATCATCACTCTATCTCGATCGGCAACCACGACTCAAGGTTTCAAGCAGAAGTATGAAACCCTAGCAGAGCTAGGTCACAACACAGAGAGAGAGAGAGTGAAAAGAAGATGGAGAGAACATAAGCTTTGAGAGAACATTGGAATAAAAGAAACGAAAAGGCAAGAAAAAAGGAAAAGCCACACGCATGCTCACACCCTCAGCCTTCAGTGCAAGTATGCTTATATATGCTAAGCCAATAACAAAGACGCACCACATTACTTATGCCCAACAGAAAAAGCTTCTTGGGCTTCACAAGCCCAACATTAACAAACATGCTTCGCCGTTGTTTTTCTCTTTTGTACCAAAAGCTTTTCAACTTAGTTTTTTTTTACAAATTGAATCTATTAGATTATCTTAAAACTTACAATTTACTATTGACTACAACATTAAATTTCACATTATAAAAGAAGATCTTCAAATTATACTAATCTTCTAAAATTTTAAATTATTCCATATTGCAATTGGTCACTACCCTCCAAATATAAGAATTTAAGATTAAAAATATTTTGTGTTTATAATTTTATGTTGCTTGTGTTAAAAATTCATTTTTCATTTTTTTTATTAATTTTGAATTTTTTCTATGTCAATATAATTATAAAATAATAATTACAATATTAATTAATAAACTAATTTGAACTATGGCGGGGATTGTGTTTAAGAATTAACAATAAATACATGTTACTAATTGTAATTTATCTATCTTTAGTTTTAAGAATTTGGGTTTGGAAATAAAATTACACATTTTTGTCCTAGGTCAAATCTTATAAGTATCCTTTAATTCACTAAGTTGGAGACTAATTTTATTTGCCATGTATAATTTTTGCTAGCTCAAAAGAATATTGCTCACGATAAGAATAATAGGTTTGATTTAGTTTTTAAAAAAGCTGAAAATTATAATTAGGGGTAAAATTAAGGAAATAATTAATAATATTATTTAAATGAAAAATTTATTGATGAAACCATTGAATTGTAACTATATATAAAGAGGGGTAAGAAAATGCTTCATTTATAATTTAAATTGATAAGTAATACTCAGTGTAAGCTATATTTTTTCCCACCCAAATGATAATCCTTTCTTTTGAAAGAATAATATATATTCCCTAACAAAAAAAAAGTTACACTTATCAGTATTTTGTAAAATAAACACAAGCTATATTCAGCAATTTAATAACAGATACTTAAAACTTCTTGGTTTTAATATAAAAAAAATTGATCTTTTTAAATTAAATTTTATTAATAAGGTTGTTTTAGTGATGAATTAAATAATAAAAAATTTTATAAAAATATTTATATTTAAATATGTTTAAAAAAGTTAATTTTAAAAATCTAAAAAAATTATGTTTTGGAAATGAAATAGTTTGTAAGGAATAATTTTCTCTAGGTTTGGTTTTCATTATTTCCTTCATTTTTCTTTACAAGTTTCACAATCAAATTAAGATGTATTATGAAATTTTAATTATATATTTGTCAGAAAGCATTTTTAATTATATAAAAAAGAAACAGCTATTGAAATTCTTATATTTTTTAAAATAAGTAATTAATCTATTTTATAAATAAATTGAGGATAATTTGCCTAATATTTTTATATTTTCGTTTGTTCTAAAATATTTGATTTTTTAATTTGATATTTTCATTTAATTATTAGAAAAATATATTAATAATATTCATATGATATTTTATTTCTATTTTTATATTCATTTTCAGTATTTTTTGCATGAACTTTGAAATAAATTTGATAAATATTCTTTTATTGTTTACTTTTATGCAATATAAAATAATTAAAATATTAGATATTAAACAATTTAAAATTAATTACCCTTAAAATTGTGAAAATTTAATTTCATATATATTATTTGAATTGAAATGGTGATTTTGAAAAATACATAAATAATGATTTAAACATAGAAAATATTCTGGTAACTTTTAAAATAATAAAAATATAAAATCAATTATTTATGAAATGTTTATTTTAAATTTATAAGAATTAATTTAATCGATTCAAAAGTTTTGACTCTGATATGTATAATTTTTAAACTAGATTTTATGACTTCTTGGAATGTTGAAACTTTTAAACTTTATCAATAGTGTTGTTTACAAGAAAATCTTGCAAAACATATAGTAAGTAAGAGCTTCGAAATTTCTATAATAATATATAACTAAAACCTAATTTAAGTTTTACATTGACTTTTTTTAGGGAGAGCTAATGTTTATTGGATAGTTTAGTTTGGTATTGTTTCAAAAAAAAAGAGTTATGTTTGAGTAAAGTTTGGAGATGGAGTGTGTTATGATTTTTCATAATTTATTCATTAGTCCAATTAATTTATTATTAAAACAAATATTCAATATTTGTGTTTTAATACAAGTGCAAATCCTACATAAACTTTTAAATTTTTTTATACGTTTTTAATCAATGAAAACTAATGCAAAAACTTCATATAATAAGTAATTAACTTCACTTTATAAAAAATGACTAAATTATTATGAAAATAATAATTAAATAACATAAAAATGGCATTATAGTAGTTTTAAAAAAATCATGGGTAAGTGTGTGGGTCTACATGTAACTTAGCCTGGATAAGAACTCCCTACCCCCAAGGGGGCAATCTTTGGGATAGTGTCTCGGTTGGTGACACCTAAAGACATCTTGTCCAAACATGCACACATCTCAATGAGTTTTCCCACATTTGGGGCATGCCTCCACCTTGGGAGTCCCAAAAGTCGTCACTTTCTTGCCCTTGAATTCTTCCTTCTTGTACTTGATAGTGGGAGGATGCTTCATCTCTTCACTCTTCCTTTTCGGACTAGACATTGGTCTGCCTTCAACTTGTTCAAGTTATCCTCCACAATGAGACATTTGTTAACTAGAAGTGAATAACTCCTAATTTCCAAAGTCCTAACTTGGTTAGAAATATCGAATCTCAGGCCTTGCTTGAATTGGATGGACTTCCACTCCTCATCAGGATGATTACGGAGATAACAAGATTTGGCCAACTCTTCAATTTGCAACATATTGACCAACCATCATGCTCCCTTACATGAGTTGCAAGAACTCGGTCTCCCACTGGATTCTAACACTGCAGGGAAACTATTTCTCCAAGAATGTGATCTTGAAGTTCTCCCAAATGATAGGAGTCTCCAAGCCCATCATCCTCTCCCTCGCACCCTTCCATTAATTCTTTGCCTTGTCTTTCAACATGAATGTGGCATACACCACTTTATGTTCCTCAACAGTCGGCACCACCTCAAAGATGTTCCCCATCTCTTGGAGCCAAACTCTATAGTTGAAGGGTCGTAGTCACCTTGAAGGTAGGAGGGTTGTCCTTTCTAAATTTAGAAAATCCAAGGTTTTGAGCTCCACCCCTTTGGTCATGAGTGTTTGAGGAACATCTAGGTGATCCCTTCAACACTTGTTTAATGAGGTTGGTGGTGGATATCACTTGCTCTCTCATGGAAGCAACCATTGCATCTGTAGCTTCCAATTCAATAGTATGATTATGCACAGGTGGTCTTTCCTTCCTTACCATAGTCTCTACCTATTACACTACATATTGAGTTGATCAGACTAAATACATAGTAACTAAATGAGATAGAATTCATATGCCAACATATTATCCACAGTCCAAAGGATTAAACTGCTCTTATACCATAATGTCACACCCTAAGGGGCATTACCCTTAGCTTTACATTTTAGTCATCAAATGCGGATACTAAAACATATATGATTTCATTAATCAAGAATTTCAAAGTTACAAGTCATACATCATTCTCAAGTAAATTATCATATAGATATCTAAAGGGCATTTCCCAACATACGAAACCCTATACCAAAGGAATATCTACATATGAAGTATCTCAAAAATAATAAGCTAAAAGTCACTAATACACAAAATATAGCATCTTCATGACCATTCTCCATAACCTGTTCAATCTGGAACATGGAAACTAAACTAATGAGACAAGGTCTTAATGACTGTTAAACATGCAACAATATACCTATATGACTCATGGATTCATCATAAAGATATAGCTTTAGTTCAACATTTGCTAAAGCATAAACATAACCTTAAACATCAACCTTTGTATGAATTACTTAATTTCTTTGTTTGTCTTTTTGTCCTATGGCAAGTATTGAGCTCAAACTTTCAAGGAGCATCTCCCTTGATCTTATGCCATGACCTCGTATTTATATTCCCCTTCAATCCGAAGGGCCTTGCTTTTCCTTAAATGATAGGAAGTGACGGAACCCCGCATATCATTTAAAGGAAAGTGTTCAACCTATTACTTGTATTCCCCTTCGTTCTGAGGGGCCTTAGTCTTTAACTTTCCTTTTTGCAAGAATACACACATATGTTTCACTCATTGCTGACATATTCATATGGAACCTCCTACATTCATTGTAAGCACCCGCCTCGTCGCTACTGTATCATACTCTTAATTATGCTTTTAATGGCAATGTATGTCTAAAAATCCCTTTAAGTTTGTTTATAATAATAGTAGTAAATTTTTCGTAAGTGTAATCAATATCATAAATCAAAACTCGAATATACAAAGAGGCAATACATCATAATATTAATAATCATAAGTTGGTGGTAATTATAAATAACCAAGTCTAAATTGTACAAAATTCTCAAAAGAAATAAGAATTTAAATGACAGGGTGTAACTAGCAAAATGTCAGGGTATAGTCATTAGAACAAGGGGTGTAACTAGCAAAAATACAACCCTTGTCCGGGATCTAGTCCATCTACATCTCGGCTACTTGGCGGCTCTAACCAACATAGGTCATCTTCCCGGTCACCTACTGCTGTCCATCTGCTCACACGAACATGGTCTGCGATCATCACAGGTACCAAGCCACAAGGAAGAACAAAGCAAAGGTGAGTCCATCATGTTAAATAATAATTAAATAAATATCATCAGTTATATTAAAAAAAACAACTTGGTCGTTGCAAAATCACAACATTGTTCAAATATATTGTCACGCATTCAATCATGAACAACCCGTCCAAACACATTTCATAATTCATCTTAAAATGACTAGTCATGATGCATGTTCCAGACTTATCTCTTTGTCAATGCAATGTGGTACCATCCTTATGGAAATAGCCTCTCTCAGGAAAATGATGCAGAAGCTCGTCAAGGTCACTCTGTCGTGCACAGGTCGCTCCCCCCTCATAGTGATCAGCTCTGAGTCACAAGGGAGTTCCAAACAGATATGCCCCTCTAGTACCTTTGTACCCTACTGCCACCATCCTATTTTCATTATGCATGAAGTGTGTACACAGGCTCCATCAATGTATGACCCAGAATCGTGCTCAACTCGACCCAGCTAGGATAATGTCATACACCCCCCATGTACATATATACTGACCCATTCTCGGGCACACTAATGCACTGACTATGGTTCTTGCAAGGTTAACCACCCGGTCCTGGCATCTCACGTCAACACATAAGATAACACCACAGCACCATCAATGTATGACATGTCCCCAAGATCAACTCATCCCGGCTAGGGTAATGCCATACACCCCTGTGGGTATTTTATGTGTATCCAAACGCATTTAGATTACCATAGGTACAATCAATGTATGGCCTTGCCCAGGTTAACTCATCCAGTTAGGATAATGCCATATACTCCCCATGGTATCAATGTATTTAATAACTCAAGCCAATACAATGATCAATCTCAACGTAATCACATACGTCATTCATAAACACTACAAACAAGTGAATAGGGGTACAGTATTAGATGTCTGGATTGGCACCTAGCCATAACAACTGATGTAATAATCCGTACAAAGTCGGAAGATGGCACAAGGTTGTCCAGGTAAGGAAACCCGATAATTCACAAGGAAACGGGTACGAGCTCTGCCGAGTAGGAACCCGATAGCTCTTTTCCCGAGAAGGTACGAGCTCTGCCGAGTAATGAACCCGCTCAACTCGGCCAACCCATCTCGGTAGTCGACATCACAAACAAAGGTTTGACATATGCAACTAGGCCAACCTTTCCCGGCAGCCGACTTCACAAACAAAGGTTTGACACATACAACTCAGCCAACCCTTCCTGGCAGCCGACGTCACAAATAAAGGTTTGACACATACAACTCGGCCAACCCTTCCCGGCAACCGATGTCACAAACAAAGGTTTGACACATGCAACTCGGCCAACCCTTCCCGGCAACCGACGTTTCAACACAACAGCATTTTAATATATATATATATATATATATATATACACACACATATAACATACTCCACCCGACTTACCCAACCCGGTAGTCGTCTTCTTCACACCATTTACAGACATCATCAATATATTTTACACAGCATATTAAACAACAGATACACACTATAACTCAACCATGATATCAAAAAAAATCATTATTAACACAATAAAACTCCCCTTACCTTAACAGGGATTTTTTCCTTTAGATCTAACGTGTGTTTTGTTTGAACACACGTTCTCACAGCGACCAAGAATGAAAAGTTTAAGCTTCGTTCACGAATTCTTCTTAATGGAGAAAATTTTTCGCCGCTGCTACGGTAGTTTCTTGAGAGTTTTAGTGGTACAGAAGGTGGAAGAAGAGAA
This sequence comes from Glycine latifolia, assembly GCA_013407115.1. NCBI lineage: Eukaryota > Viridiplantae > Streptophyta > Magnoliopsida > Fabales > Fabaceae > Glycine > Glycine latifolia. The sequence continues at coordinate 24,985,262 of CM023958.1, read as the reverse complement.
ATATTTCTGGTGCAAAGATTATTAGAGAGAGAAAAAGAAGAAAAACACGCCCAGAAGTGAGAGTGAACCATTTTTCCGCTTCAGGCTTATCTATAGACGAAGCATTGAGGCAAGTTGCCAACAACTTCATTCAGCCAACTATCACAGCCTCCATAGTTGCCCACTTGCATGACTGAACAGTCACCATTATTTTTACTATGCGTGTACGAATAGCTTATCTCAGCCACAAAATTTGACTTTCACCTTTTACGCACAAACACCCATGCAAAATACTTTAACAGATTTCAAGATTTATATTAAACAATTAATCAACTCAAATATCTTTCTACTTATAAAATTTCAGGGTGTTACATTCATCATAAACATTTACTACACATATAATGTCTACAACATGTTAGATTACTCATGTGGAAAGTAAGAAAAAATTAACATTTTTAGTTCCAGGGATCCCAATGCTAAACTTGAAAATGCAAAGAAAAGTGAGAAACTGACAAAACTACACAGCCAATATGTACCACAACTAGCCTGCGGTAAACACCATAGGCACGGCGCGCTCCAAAAATGCTCAAATTGAAAGTCATAATCTACCATGGCCTGCTCATGGTAGACACCATGGGAATGGCACGTCCAGGCATGAATTTGAACAAGGTTTTTTCAAATTATGAGGCCATCAATGGTGTACCCACCCATGCTAACCTCATTTCAATGATCCTAAACAAGTACTAAACATTTAGAACTACCAAAACTTAGTGGGTTTCATGCATAATTTCTTACAAGATTCTCAAAGCTTGGAGGGTTAGGATTCAAAACCAAAACCCATTCATGGCTACCATAGTCAAAGACTCGCCTCAAGTTGTTGGAGTGGTTGGAAATGTTTGGATGCAACAAGTCTCTTTCTTCCTTCTCTTTTTCTTCTCCTATCTTTCCCCTTTCTCCTTTTACTTTTAGCCGAATGGGTGTGTGTGTTTATAAGGGTTGTGGGCTTCAGTGTAACACCTTGAAATTTTGAGTTTCTGAGATAGATGTTTGATGTGTGTTATGCTGCTTGATTTTTTAATTTACTTCATAATTTGTTGTTTTATTAGGCTTTTATCTTGGTATGAGTGTTTGGTGAATGTTAGGTTAAGTCAACTTTGTGTTGGTCTGTGGTTGCTATACGTACACGCTAAGTGAGGTTGTCAAGTCATCTATATATAAGTATCAAAGTGGCGCAGTGGAAGCGTGTTCTTTCTTCTTTTGCGCTTTTCTCTCCCTTTTCTCTCTAACTTTCCACACCCTAAAACCACTCCCTTCAACCACTCTGAACCACCAAGGACCACCGTAGCTTGCCACGAAACCCCTACTCCAAGAGGAACCTCATGACTGGAGCAAAAGTCTTCAAAAACCCTTCTTGAAGTTCGAACGAGAATAGAGCCCAACCTTTCTTTTCTTGGCTTCCTTGAGAGCGCTGTGTTTGGACAAGCTCACGCTTCAAAGGATAGTGTTATAACACAGCTAGACTATAATAGAAGGACTCCTGGTTAGGTAAAGGGAGTTTATTATGTTGATAATCAATTTTGGATACCATGGTTGGGGGCCAGGGAGTCCAACTATGAAGATAACTGCATGTCCTTATTGTGTGCTGATTTTCAAGAAAATCTATGTCTTTTAACGAATAGGATGTGGAATGTTATGATTGATGGTGTTTTTGTGTGAAAATATTGATGTTGTAAGAATTCCCTATCCGTGAAGTTGATGTTTGTTGCTGTGAACTCCCAAAACACCTTTTTAACGGTGTGTTTGTGGAGGTGAAGGCTACCGGGTTCCTTTCCCAGGCTCGTTTCTTCTCTTTAGAGCTGTTGAGCTCATCTCCTTTTCTTTAGAGTTACCGGGTTCCTTTCCCGAGCTCGTTTCTTCTCTTTAGAGCTGTTGAGCTCGTCTCCTTTTCTTTAGAGCGACCGGGTTCCTTTCCCGAGCTCATTTCTTCTCTTTAGAGCTGTTGAGCTCGTTTCTTTCTTTAGAGCTGTCGGGCTAGTGCTGTCAGGCTCAGTTTATTCTTTTTCACTAGTGCTGCCTAGTTAGTGGACCATCTCGGCTCACTAGTTTACGTTGTGTTTATGATTGATGTGTAAGTAATGATTGTATATGATAATGTTGGAATAGTAAAGGTTGGTATATAAGTTGATAATATTGATGATGTCGTGGTTGTATGCTATGTATATACCAGATGGTGCAATGATCGGTTGGTTACCCTTGTGAAGAAGGATTTGTTCCTAGCCACGGTCATTGCATCGGTGACCCCATGTTAGGGCGGTATGTATGTACATGGGGGGTGCATGGCGGGTCACCCTTACGATGAAGGATTTGTTCCTGGCCGGGTCATGCATTGATGATACCCACGTGACATACTTTGTTTGTTTTACGGAAATAGGATGATTGGCTGCAGAGTACGGAGGTACTGGGGGGGCACAACTGTTTGGAACTCCTTTACTGAGACCTATGGCTGATCACCAGTGAGGGGGAGTGGCCTGTGCACGACAGAGTGACCCTGACATCTTGCTGCATCATCTCCCTATGTTGGACTATTTCTGGGATGGTACCACATTGCATGCTGAGAGATGAGTCAGGAGCATGCATCATTCTAAGCATTATAGGTTGACTGTGGAATGTATTTGGATGAATGTCCTTGATTGTTGCGTGATGAAATGATTGGGTGTTGTGATGTTTTGTGATGTTTTGGATTGCCTTCTCTAACTACTGTTATCTATTACTTGTTTTTACATGATAAACTCACATTTGCTTTGTTTGTACTGTGTGGATTGGTACCTGTGTGATCGCGAACCTTCGTTCGTGTGAGCAGACGGACAGCATTAGGTGACTTGGACGAAGATCTCTTTTTGGTTAGAGCCGCCAAGCTGTCGTGATGACGATGGATTAGATTTCGGAAAAGAGTTGTGTTTTGATAGTCAACTCTTCCGTAGATTAGTCTCTTGTTTTCTTTTGAAGAACTTGTACATTTCAGATGTGGATACTTATAAATACAACTAAATTATATTTTTACATGTGAATGAATTGCGATGTTTAAATGCACTTTTATCTACGTATTTGCTTCATGGTGATGAATATTTATTTGCAAAAAACTTACTACCATTTTCATAATCAATTATAAGGGATTTTCATTAAAATCTGTTATTAGAGTCATTAAGAGTTAGTAATACAGTAGCGACGAGGTGGGTCGTTACATTCAGCCCTTTGTGGTCCTTTTTTGGACCTTACCTCTCCTCCGAGCCTATTCATGACCTAAAACTTATTTTCCATATAAAATTCTCATATTAAAACTCAATTTCTTCAAACTATACAAACACATATGTTTTAACCATTCATTATTTTTCATAGTAGTCTACTCTTGACTCATGACTCATTCTTAGTGCTACACCCTTACATATAACACCAAGTATTCTATAAGCAAGCATGCAAATATAATTATTTATTACTTATATATTATTAATACTAATATTTTATTTGTGTGTTTCCTTGTTTTATTTCTTTTCCTCTTCATTTCTCCCTTCTTCCTTTCACTCCTCTTTTATTTTAGCTTGTTTTTTCTTCCTCTTTTTTGTCTTATTTCCACTTTTTTCTTCCCCTCTCCCTTTCTCTTTCTTTGGCTTATTTCTAATCTATCATTGGGTTCATCTTCCACCGATCTCAATTAACTTGGGTTAAATGTGTTGTTGGTGTTGATGTTATTGATGTTACAATGATGATGCTCATGAAATTGCATTTACTATTCTTAAATCATGGTAATTTTTTTTTTCGGAAGTTCTTATGTGATGCAATTAGTCTCTTTAATTTACAAATAATTTTAATTACCATTACCTAATGCCAATATTTTTTTCTTTTCAGGCTACTTTTATCATTCTCGTGGTCACAATTCTGCATCTAACTCATATTAGGCATATGTAATGAAACGCAAAGCTAGTTGAGGAAATTATTAAGACAAATCATTTTCACAATTAGGGATTTAGGTTGTTTAAGGGATTTAGATTGTTTAGGCATTGACACAACATGTGGCAACGCCATGCTAATCATTGTTTCCAAAATCATAATATACACATGTTAGCCGCACAAACATTGTAATCCACCGCTTACATTTGTTGGGAATGATTTGAGTTTTTTTTAATAAAGTGAATGATTTGAGTTATTCTTAAATTATTTGAATTTAAATTGTCAAATGCTTGATTAAATTTGCTCAACTAAACTAATAAGTCTGCTTGAACTTAAGCAAGCTTATTTAAAATAGTCGAGTTTAACATTTGTGGACTTGATATCAACAATTCATGTTATTATGATTGTATTTTTAAGATTTTTAGTTTTATTTATATGTTTACGTATAAATTATAATTTTATTTTGGCTAAATGTTACTTTGGTCTATTATGTTTTAGTATAATTTTATTTTGATAAATTAATTTTTAAAAAAATTATTTTAATTTTTTATATTTTTGAAATGTATTATTTTGATTATTTTTTAATTTTAGAATTGTAAACAGAAACAAATAATACATTTCAAAAATATAAAGGATGAAAATAAAATTTTTAAAATTTAATATATCAAAACAAAATTATACTAAAAAATAATGGATCAAAAATAATATTTAACCTTTTATTTTTTATCCATCTAGTTTATACAATGCAATATCAATTTTGCCATTTTTTCGTGTCATTCAAGTTCTTTTATATCTTAAACTTAACAAATGTGCTCCTCCATTGATTTTCTCTTTAGTTCCAAAAGCTTTACAATTTAAATTTTTTACAAATTGAATCTATTAAATTATCTTAAAATTTACTGACTAAAACATTAAATTTCACAAATTATAAAAGAAAATCTTCAAATTGTCTTCAAATAATACTGTTTCTAAAAAAATATCTTCTATATTTTAAAATTGTTCCATATCGCAATTCATCACCACCCTCCAAATATTAAGATTTCAAGATTTAAAACATTGCATTTAAAAACAACCAACAAATAACAAAATTTACTCAATTTTATAAATAGAAAAAACTTGCTAATTGGCTTGAGATATTCAGGAAAGCAAAGTGAGGTACAATTCATACTTCTCCTTTATATCATAACAATTAAAGGCTTTTTTATGACTAACCTTAATTATTTTTTATGTTTTAATTAATGGTATTTTCTTCCTTTCATCAAAGATGTTTTAAACTTTAATCAACGGCATTGGTCACAGGAATTTTATGAAGCTCATGTCAGCCTTCCAATTTTAATATTTTTTTAATCAAGCTACAAATAAAAATGGAGGAACCGTCCTCAACATAAAAGTGGTTGACATTAGTCTCCTCATGTAATACTGATTCTGCTTCACACTGACTACAACATATTATAGACTTTAGAACAAAACCTTAGAAAATTCGCTGGCATTAGAATAATTTCTTTCCTTTGCGACAAAGAAACTAAAATAATTGGAGTATTTTTTTAGATGAAGCATAAATACATAATGATCGTGAAAATTTTCTCCTTCACTCTGTAAAACCAAACACAATCAGTCAGTACACTAATCGATTCAGATGTCAATGTAGTTTTTCAATTTTTAACTAACTAAACTTCGGACATTCATCTGTTTGACTGTACATGCAACTCTTAAAATCTCAATGGATACTACATATTTAATCTACCTAAACAACTTTTCTTAAAAACTCATTTTAGCTTCTTTTTTCTTTTTTATGCTTTATATGATCATTACAAATTTTCTTTTAAATCTTGGGAAAAGCATAAGCTCAAAGGGTAGATGAATGATCACAACAATAATCATATCTCCTTAGGTAACGTAGTCAACATGAATCACATAACGCATTCAGTAAGACGAATCCTAAAAGTAGATGAAATTAAATTATAAGAATAATAGACATATAACGCAAGTAGTTATGTGGTCCAAGGACTATTATGATTTATTATTTTCCCTTTATTTCCTAATTTGGGCCGAAGTAGTTATCGTTTTTGTTATTGGCCCATTGTGTGAGACTACTTAATGCTCTGTTGTTGTTGGAGAAATGAATGAATGACTGTCTTTCAATTGCACATTTTATCTTCTATCTAAACTTTTAAACCCTAGTTTTCTCTTGTGGCTCTTAAGTGCCACCATCATTGGTGCTTTGATCTACTGACTCATGGCTCCTACCAAAGCTTCCTCTAAGGAAATGGAGGATACATTGGCTATTCTTACATTCCAGATGAGTCAACTCCAATCTCAATTGGAAAACCGGGACACTCGTTTTTTCCTTGCAACAACAATCCATGAATTCTCGCCAAGAAGCTCTATAGGAACTTCTCATGGGACTAAAAGATCAGCTAGCCTCTAAGTCTACACCTCCACAGTTATCTTCTTCACTTTCAGAAGGGTCACCCCATTTCCCATTTCCCACCCGAATTTACGCCTCCACTCCCTTAGGCACCCCCCTCCACTCCACCATATCTCCAAAACCCCCACCTCCACCTCCACCCCCTAGTTATACGCCCACCACACTACCCTTTACACCCACTCCACAACCTCACCCATTTCACCTATAGTTTTGCCCAAACAACCCCTAAATTCCCCACTAACCCAAAATCCAACTATCCCCTTTTGATGGTTCGAATCAATTAGATTGGTGGCTTCGAGCAAATTAGTATTTTCTGTATTATCATATACCTCTTGAACATTATTTATCCTTAGCAGCTTTTTATATGAAAGGGGAAGCTCTTAGCTAGTTTAAATGGATGTCTAAAATTTTCAGTTAAGTGATTGGCCTTCATTAACTAGAGCTTTGGAATTGAGATTTGGCCCCTTCCACTTATGCAAATCATTAGGAAAAATTACTTAAGCTATGACAGACCAATTCTATTTCAGATTATCAGACTGCTTTTGAGAAATTATGCAATCGTGTCACTAGTCTTAATGCTGAGATGCTTCTGAATTGTTTTATCTTTGGATTGTTGCCATAAATTCGTAGAGAATTGGTCATTTTACATCCCTACTGAATTTCTCAGGCCATAGGCTTGGCCGAACTAGTGGAGGATAAATTACAAGATGCTAGACCTAAGTCCTATCGTGCTATTTTGAGTTCTGCATATACTTCCCCTAAACCTAGCCCTATAACCACCAATATCCCTAACTCAAAAACTTCCCCCATCAAAACCACAAACCATGGCAACAACACCCACCCTACTTCCCCTATTCCCCTTAAGTTCATCTTTGCTGCTTATATGCACGAACGTTTACCACATACTATTATTGTGATGAAAATTTTGTTATTGGCCACAAATGTCAATCAAGTCATTTTCTACTATTGGTGGATAAAGACTGTGATGTTGTAGACCTCACAGACACAGAGGTTCCCTTCCCCATTTTCGAGGGGGGCCCAATTCATTTTCACTTATCTCCTTAAGCTATTCTAGGACAACCATCTCCCAAATCTCTAAAATTCTCAGGTCTACTAGGTGGCCTTACTATGCAGGTTTAAATTGACACATGGAGTTCCCATAATATATTGTAGCCAAGGATTGCTTCTCACTTGCAATTACCCACTCTCCCTACACACCCTTCTCTTTTATGGTTGGTAATACGACCAAACTAGCTTGTGCTCGCCTATGCCCCCAAGTGCAGTTGCAGATTGAAGGTCACACATTCTACATTCCTTGTTACTTGTTTCCTATAGAAGGTGTTTGACATAGTTTTGGGCTTAGAATGGCTTTCTACCTTAGGCATGATCAGTGCAAACTTTGTCATTCCACAAGTTACTTTACCCTTGACCAATCCCTTGTGACCCTATGTGGCACCACCCTTTCACCCACCCAAACAACCAACCTCAACTAAATTTGTAACTTACACTATTTTGATGTCATTGCATCTCCACACTTGTTACAATCCCAACCCACCCAAAACCCTCCACCTGAACCACTACCCTCCAATTTACCACTTGATCTTACTACCATTTTATCCTCTTACCCCACATTATTTCACCAACCCAAAGGCCTTCCCTCACCTAAACCTCATCACCACCATAGGTAGATTACAGAGCTCTTAATGCAGTCACAATAAAGGATTGCTTTCCCATTCCTATAGTGGATGAATTATTGGACGAACTGCGTGAAGCATCCATTTTCATTAAGATTGGTCTCTGCTTTGCCTACCATCAAATTAGGGCCATCCCTGAGAAAACCCACAAGATTTCATTCCACACTTGCGACGAGCACCATGAGTTCCTAGTAATTCCTTTTGGGCTTACTAATGCTCCTTCTACCTTTCAATCAGCTATGAACGATTTTCTAAGACCCTACCTTATGCGATTTGTTCTAGTTTTTTTATGATATTATGATCTACAACAATTCGTATTCTCATTTAGCTCACTTAAACTTGCTTGTTTATAATCAATTTTTTGTAAACGTGTATTTGTTGTGGATAATGTGCATTATCTAGGACATGTGATTTCCAAGTTAGGTGCTGCCCCATATTCAAAGAAAGTGTAAGCGATTTTAAACTAGTCGAAGCCACGATCTCTCAACGCACTTCAAGGATTTCATAGCCTCACTGGGTTTTACAAGCGGTTTATTAAATATTATGCCTCTCTCGCCACTCCCTTCACTAATATGTTGCATCACAATGCTTTTTCTTGGAATACAAGAGCATCTTAGGCTTTTACATAGTTAAAAACAAAAATAACAGAAGCCCCAGTGCTATCCTTGCCAGATTTTACAAAACTATTCACAATAGAAACAGACGCTTCTACGATGGCTGTTGAAGCTATCCTTTGCCAAGATAATCATTCGCTAGCATTTCTGCAAGAAGATAAGTCCTCGAATGTGTGTCGCCTCTGCTTACATTCGGGAAATGTATGTTGTCACAAAAGCCATAAAAAATGACATTAATATTTGATAAGGATGAAATTTCAAATTTTTACAAACTAGAAATGTCTAAGGAATTTGTTGTAATAAATGATTTAGACCTCCGAACAACTAAAATGGACTTGTAAATTACAAGCTTATAACTTTGACATTCTGTATAAACCTGGCAAGTCTAACATAGTTGTGGATGCTTTTTCCTGTCAGCAAGAAGAGGCATCCTTGTTTTCTTTCACCTTTTCTCCTATTCCATCGTTGATAGGGCGTTTGCAACAGTTTTATTCTACTCATCCTCGGGGCCAAGCTCTCCTCACTCAGTACACTTCTGACACTTATGTAGTTGTTATGTCTAAGATACAGGACGGTCTCTTATATGTTCGGGAGTGACTCGTCATCCTGGATTTCGAAGATTTGTGCAAATCTCTGATCTAGGAAAACCGTTACACTCCCACTTCAGGCAAATCTACCATCAAACCCACCATGGCCCGCTTGGGTGCTTCTTTTTTCTTGCCCAACATGTACAACGATACTAAGCAGTTCCTTCACCTATGTGTTATTTTCCCCAACAAAACAAATACCTACCACAAAAACAAATGGGGTTATTACAACCCTTACCTATACCAAAAAGAGTTTGGGAAGATTTGACATCGAATTCCATCACTCATTTACCTACCTCTTTGGGTTATACTACTATCTGGGTGGTTTGTGATCGTTTGTCCTTGTCAATTCATTTTGCAACTCTACCTGCCAAATTCACTGCTCAGAACTTGGCGTCCCTTTGAGAAAATCACTCGTCTGCATGGCCTTCCCAAAACTATCACCTCAAACCACAACCCTCTCTTTTTTAGTGCCTTCTGGAAAGCACTTTTTTGCGTCCAAGGAACCACCGTACAATACAACAGTACTTATCATCCACAAAATGACGGAAAATTATTAGTGAACAGGGGGATAAAAGCTTACTTGTGGTGTTTTACAAGCGAACGCCCACGTTGTTGGTTCAAGTTTCTCCACCTTGCTAAGTTGTGGTATAATACAGCCTTCCATTCATCCATCGGCATGCCACCTTTCACGGCCTTGTATGGTCATCCCCCTCCCACACTGCTTGATTATGTTCAAGGGACAACCACGGTTGAGTCTCTAGTTGCAACACTGCAAGAAAAATATTCCATTATACGCAGTTTAAAGGCAAATTTAAAAGGGAGGCATCAAAGCATGAAAGACAGAGCTGATCAGAAGTGCAGAGATGTTACCTTTGAGCCTGGTACCTTCGTTTGGCTCAAACTTCAACCGTATCACTAACAAAATGTTGTTTGTCGTTCTTCTCAAAAGCTTTCCAAATGCTTCTTTGGGCTTTTTGAAATCCTTCGAAGGATTAGTTATGTGGCTTATGAGTTGTGTCTTCCTCCGAATTCGCACATTCATCCGGTAGTACATGTCTCCATGTTGAGAGTTGAGACCCCATTGTGGCACCCAACCACCATTCACCACCGTGTCCTTATCAGCGGTGATCTCCCTCAACTCAGGAAATCCAAGAGACTCTCCATTTTCTCTCTCTTCTCCTAACTCAACTAAAGTTAAAATGAGATCTTTCCCAAGTACACAACTTACTTCATCTCACCCTCTCTCTTCAATTTCAGTCAAAAAGAGTCATTGGTACAAACTCCACCATTGAAAGCTGCTCCAGTCACTTCCATCGCTGACGTGTGTTGTGTCTCCATTGGACCACCCACTTGACAGCGTTTCTTCCCAAAGACTCATTTTGGGAACCCGCTCCTACCCCACCAACTGGTTTCACATAAGCTCCTTCCCCACAATTGGATGTGCCGAACTCATCTGGGTCATTCCCAGAAAGCACAATCTGCGTCAATGTTATTAAACCCGGTCCGACCCGACCGGTAAACCGCAACTATATCTGGGCCAGGTTGGCCATTGAACTGGTCATGCACATGACCTGGTTTGGCCCGATGGAACCCGACCGGTTTTGTCCGAACCCGAGAACACGGCCGGTTATTGGAACCTGGACCGGGTTATGCATGAAAAAAAAATGAACTGAAAACGTCGTCGTTTTGGGTTGAGACTTGGAGCCCTAATCTCTACTTTCAGAGTTTCATTATTTCACCCTCAGTGACTAAAAACGGTGCGCACCTCACCCTCAGTTCCTCCTCGACTCTAGTCCTCCGCCGCACAACTCGTTTGGTTGGTCATCACCGCGCCCTCGTCGAGGCCTGAAGCAAAAGCTCATGACCACCCTCTACACGCTAATGTTGCTAACCGCCAAGAGCAAGCCCACGGCGGTGTACAAGAAGCCCACAGCAAAGCCCTCTGCATCCCGGAGCCATGGGTCGTTGAGGTCGACGAGAAACATAGGCACCAGAAACGTGGGGGATTTGGTTGCGAGTGAAGAGAGGGGGCGGTGGATGGGGGCCAGGGAGAGAAGAGCACAGGAACTAGGAAGAGAAGAATATATATGTTGGGGATTAAGACTTTTTTTAGTTGGGCCGAGCCAGATATTGCTTCCTGTACCCTATAATTGTTATCTGCAGTTTCTATTTTGCATTTGGGCTTCTGACTCATTTTATTTATTAAAAATTGGACTTGTTTTAATTTAGATAGTTGCTATTTACACTCTCTTTGATTATTAATACATTTTATTTGTGTTATTGACACTAGTCATTCCCTTTACTTCCATAAATTAATTGCTTAGATTTTGCAAGCTATCAATCTGCAGGGATTTTACAGATTTGAAGTTATTGCCATAATATGCAAATTGGAGAAGCCAAATTCCACACAATGTGGAAGTCATACAAAAAGACCTTGAGTTAAAATTTTAGGTTCATATTCCACCTATGAAGCTTCATGCTAGTGATATCATCACATGCATCGTTCAAATATAATCATGGTTTAATTAATTATTTGGTCTCTATAAGTGACCCTCATTTAAGAATCAATCCCTTCATGTGAAAAATATGAAGTTTTAGTCCCTATAAGAATGTATCAAACTAAAACTCAAGTTTTTCTTGAAACATAGTAACAATAAGGACCAATATATGCTAATAAGGGTGGTGTATAGGGACTAAAGTTTTCTTCATATATAAGAATTGATTCTTAAAGGAGTATCACCTATAGAGATCAAATGATTAGATGAACCTATAATCATTTCAACATAGTCGTCAAAGCATCGATAAAATCATGCCATCAAATGCAGTTTAACAGAAAATTAAAATAGGATAGCAGAGGCACTGGTTGAAACAACTACCAAATGTTCCACTTTGAAACAGCCATCCCATTTTTCTCACTCCCAAATAATAAGTAAAACACCAGTACAAAAGCATATTCAAGCTGAAAGAAAATTCAGCTTCAAAAAACTATTATGAGAACTAATATTGATTGCTGTGGTATTCACTCAAGTTATAGCAAATAAACCACTTGATTGTGCACTGTGTACACTGACAATGTGCATTCTAAATTCCCAATCTGACAGACAAAACCAATGAACCACCAAAATGACCATAAATCCTAACTCATTATTCTTGCATCATTACTGTCTGGCAATGAAACCACTCTTTCAACACTCAAGTACACATAAATTTTCTGAGATTTAACTTTCCAAGTGGAAAACAAATATAAGAACATTTAAGGGCCATCCATAAGAGCAGTGATAATCTTAGATTAAGAGATGAATTGGATATGACTAACAAAGTATTCCATACCATGCTAATCAACACTGAACCTCTCAATTGTTGAAAACTAAGACTATGGCCCTAAGTGTTTATAGGATTAAAAAATAAAAAGATAAAATGAATTGCACTTCTCCCATAAGTTAAAATCTAACTTATAAGCTTAACTTTTATAGAAACTCGTCTCATCTGACTTATGCAAAAGTTGAAGTACACAAGTTTTTTTCATTTCATCTTCGTATTTTCTTTTTCTATAAGAAATTATAAATAAATTTATCTAACAGTCCTGCCTGTGTTTGGATAAATAGAAAGAGATAAGACAGAAAGATATGAATGAAATGGAATAAAGTAAAACAGATCATAATAGAATAAATCCTCCATTCCAATGTTTCAATATGTTATAATAAAATAGAACAAAATTCTCGGATAAGGAAGCGAGCAATATAAAATATTATTTTTATTTCTATATTTCCTTTAATTTAAATAAAACTACTAAAATATAGTATTATATTAAAAGGCAAAACACTAAAAAACCAAACCCCCATAAAGGCATAAAGTCATAAACCCATTGTTGAAGACGGAAAACGTAAAAAAAAAAAAATAATAATAAAGAAGAAAAAAAAAAGGAAAAAGGAAAAAAGAAAAAAGAAAAGAGTGATATACATTTATGCCATTTCAGGTGTTGAAGTTGAAGTAGGGATTTTGAATGGTGGCAATTGCAGCACAGCTTCCTCTGTCTCAATTGGGTCGGATCTCAGTATCTGACACAGAAGAAGAAGAAAAAAGGTTAATAATTATTTAACAAAGAAAGAATCAAAGTGTAAGCACAAAAAAAGAAACTAGAGAGAGAGAATGTGTTTACAGGGTCTTGAAGCACGGGCTTGGTGTCATCCTTAGCTGGCTTGAAAGGAGGTTTGCGTTTCGGTGAATTGTTGTTTAGTTTGGTGGAAGATTCTGAACAACCACTCTTGTTCATCGTCTTTTTTGTCACCAACGCAACACAACACTGCACTATTAAGGTTTGTTTGGGGCGTTTTCGCTTGGTTGCTGATGCTTCCTCTTCCCCCTCCTCCTTAGATTAGTTTAAAAGAATCAAAATGGTGTAAAAGTAAATTAAGATAAGAAAAAAAAATTATATATATATATATATATATATATATATATAAATTAAAGTAAGATATAAAGATATAACATCTATACACATTTTTAAAATTTTTATCTTAAATACATTCAAAATGTAAATCAATCAAGCAATATTTTAATTAGCATCCATCACTTAACCCTTCACTCTCACGCTTTTAAACTAGTATTTGTTATTAACTTTTAATTTATCTGAAAATTTTTATTATTTTAAAATGTTAAAAATCAATGTTACTCCTTCAATACACATATAATTTTAAACAACGAATGGTTTAAAATAAAAAGAGTAATAGCATTAAAGTTTAGACTAAGTAGTAGGCACGGTAGGACGAGAGCGGGTTTGGTGTCTCCATCCTCGACTTCCCAAATCTTTCCCGTCCTTGTTTCCATTCTCATCGAGGTTCAAAAATTAAACTTATTTATGTTTTTACTTGAGTGAATTGAGTTTCCCCGTCTGATGTCGCATCTGATCGTATTTTGTTTTTTTGTTCATAAAAAAATAGAGAAAACAGTACAAAAAAATTTTGTAATTGGACCGGATATATTACAGCGTGCTAAATTGAAATTTTAAGTAAAAATTATTTGATCTCATTTATTTTTGATAGCTTAAAGAAATAGTAATTATGCTTGTTTACTAAAGTTGAAATTTTAAGTGTTTAGCAACATATTAGGTAAAAATTATTTATTCTTATTTATTTTTTGAATTCAACATAAAATTAAGTAAAAATTGAACAGAATTATAAGTAAAAACAAGTATTAATCTATTAAAATTAATAATAGGAACTAGTAAGCAGTGTCATAAATTAACATAAAGTCTTAGTTCCATCTTCTAACAATCTAACAAAAAATACATAAAATAAAGAGAAACATAGTATAAACTTCCAAGTCTAACAAAATGTCACAATAGATAGTGGTTGACATGCATCATAATATCTATTTATCATCCTCCAAAGTGAGTTGGGAAATAATGTCACTCAACAAATCACCTACACAAGAAATGAGCAATGAGAAAACTTCTGATTTGTATCTAATTTCAAAATTCAACAACATTTAGTTTCAGAATTCAACAATTTTTAGATACAGAAAATATACCTTTGTCATTTGAATCTATTTCATCCAATAAACTGGCAAATTCAAATTCAGTGACTACTTTATATTCCACACAACTAGTGTTACTACTATCAATCACTCCCCTCTTAAACAAATTTACCTTGGTAGCTGTCATGAGCCAGTTTCTATCATAATATTGTTTAAATTGATCAAAGTCGATACCTAATTAAAATGATAAATTGTAATCACAAAGATGATGACACAATAAACAAATTATTATCACCTTTAAAAAGGCATCCAAACAGTACAGTCTCAAGAGCTCAAAGAACCTAAACAGCTCAGTTAGACAAGGAACAGAAAGATCATACTTGGTGTCACTAGTGCCGACAATGACAGGCTTTGGTGATTGTGGCAAGATAGCGACGATGGCGTGCTATGGTGAGTCCCATGACAATGACGAGTGCAGAGACAGAGCCGCGATGTGGGTGAGTCACGCGGCCAGTGAGTCACGACGTGGGTCAGTTGATAGTATCATTGGAACGATGGTGTTCTCGTGACGTGGGTGGGTCGATGGCAGCATTAGGTCGACGATGACACTGGGTAACAACACAGGCAAACGCTTGGAGGTGCATTGAGAGTTGAGAGAATTCTACATAAACGACTCTACTTGACTCTTGAGAGAATGCGTAGGGTTAATGGGTTACTAGGGTATTGTAAGGTTATAATAATAATTTAAAATATTTATTATATTACAATAGCAGTGGGGAGGGGGGCAGGGCATGGACCAATATACCCGATCTCATCTCCTAAAAAAATTTTCTCAATTGAGGAAAACCCGAAAGCGACCCCGATCAACTCGATTTTTCATCAAAGTTGAGGTAGGTTCGGGTCGATCCCACGAGATTGAATACACTTGCCATGCCTACTAAATAGAGGTGTGTGCAGTGTGGTTTGGTTCATTTTTAAACAAACAAATCATCTAAACCAAACATAAAATAAAGATGCGTTTGGTTTGATTCAGTTTATATATAATATCAAATCTGAATCAAACCAAACCAATCCTTTGTAGTTTGGATTGGTTCGATTTCATATTTTTTTTCTAATCTATTATCATAATTTAAACCTATCAACTAAACTTACATAATTATTATATATGCTATATAATATTAAGAATGAATTTTATTTTTATTAAGTTTTGTTTAACATGTTTTAATTAAAAATTATTATCTTCACTTCTATTTAGTATTAATATAAAATAACATTACCAACTCTTTTTGTAACATAATAGTAGTTAACACTATTTTTTAATAATATTAGTACATATTTTTTAATATATGAAAGTAAAATATACATCTTGATTATAAAGAAAATGAAAATAATAAATTATTTAATACTTATTATTAATTATCACTATAAAAATCAACCTAATTATAATATACGATTTGTTCAGTTCAATTCGATTTTTTATAACAAGATCTGAAAATTGAACCAGATAAAAAAATGTGATTTTTAAGATTTTTTTATTTTTGCTATTGTCGATTTAAGCAGTTTTTGATTTTTTTTATCTGTTTAACAGTTTATAAACGATTTGATTTAATTTTGAACACCCATCTAACTAAGGTCATCTGTCACTTATTAATTGAAAAGTTGGATCATACCATGATGCCTTTCTAAAGATTTTTGTTACAAATAATTTCTTTTAAAAATGAAATATCAAATTACTATTTAAAAAATAATTTTATTTTTTATAGAGATTACTTTGTTAAATAATTATAAAATTAATATTGAAAGTGTTTAATTGATAAAGGGAGGAATATCACTTATTAAATTGTATATTTTAATATATAATAGGTAAAAATATAATTTTGATCCTCCTATAATTTCTTATATGCAATTTTGGTCATTCTAATTATTATTTTCACAACTTTGATCTTTCCATTTTAAATTTTTACAATTTCAATTTATTCGTCAATTTTGTATGTTTTATTATTTCATCAAATTGAATCCAAAATCTAACATATTCACTTATGATATCATTAAAAAATAATTTAATTACTTAAAATGCAAAAATTAAGAAAAAAAACATATGCAAAAATAATGGTTGAACCAAAGTTATGGATTTCTAAAATAAGAAAAACAAAATTACCAAAAATAATAAGAAAATCAAAATTGTAATTTATCCTTTATAATGTGAAAAAAATACTATTTTGCTGTTATTGTAGTTTTGTGACGTATTATTACATGCTAAAAATGAATGCAAAAGTTTCACTACATCATGACACAATAGAAAGGAAATTGGAGATATAGGGTGAATTCAAAGGGTAACTAAGTTAAAAGTTTAGTTATAAGATGAAAATAAAGCATGAGAGACTGTGTTGCTAGCATTCTTTAACCAGAGAAATGTAACACCATTCTATAGTTAGATAGACATTAGTCTTCTACTTTGTTACGGATTTAGGAAAATAAGTATTTTTTAAAAATAAATTAAGTCAACCATACAGTTAAAGATATAAATATAATACTCATGAAATTTATAAATGAATACAAAATATCAGTATTAAACGGGCTTTAGTGGAAAGAAAGTGTGTGCTGAAGCTAAAACCTCTAAGATTGAATGATCACATAACTTTTACTATGCCAAAAAAGTATAAGTTAATTTTGTTTTTTTAATTAGAACATTTTTATTGAAAATTAATGACTAATTCTTTGAGATATCAAAATTTATTTAAAGAAATAACTCTCATCAATTATGTAGCATCATATTGGTAGAAGTTAACTTTGTTTTTGACTTCTTTTTCACCCCATAAAAGCATATGAACAAACTTAGCAAATGAATAAAGTAAGGATAGTATCTTTTTCAGATAGTTGTTGCATTCAGTTTTCTTTTATCTACAGCAAACGCTTTCTTTATTGCTGTTAGAAAAGAAATGTGGAATATCATTTGTTTGTCTTGTTGATAGAAACTTGATAAAAGATAGAGGTAGTGATGTAGGAGCAAAATAAATACGAAACATCGTGTAAGAAGCTAATAAAAAAAATTATTTGGTCCACAATCCAAATGGATTCTGTGCCAACATAGAACGGCCACCCTAAACTAAGGGCCCACCGCTATACCAATGCAAAATGGTTTTTGCTACACTACCTTTTTCCCCTACTGTATGAGTCTTTAACTTTGTAATTATTATTTCGAATTTACCATTATTCAAATAAATAAAATGAGTATGCTTAAAAAAATAATAACTTTTTTATTTATTAGAATCAAACCTCAATACAAAAAAAAATTATAATTCATATCATACACAGTATTCAATCAACTGAATTAGACTATTTAATTAAATAAAATAAGTATGATATTGTTTAGTTTGGAATTTTAATTTTAAAATGTATTGGTTTTTTTTCAAAATAATGATTCTAAAAATTTGATTTATAAAGTCTCTTTTAGAATTTTTTTAAAAGAAGTTTACATATTACTTCTGAAAAAAAAATAGAAATAGATTCTAGGATTAAATTTTCAAAAATAATTTATAAATAAACTTTAAACAATTTAACCTATTTCCATCTTTACCAAGATGAATTTCTTTCTGGTACAATTATCAAATGTTACCCATAAACATGTTATGTTAGCATGTATATGAATCCATCATTTTTGTGTACTATTAACAAATGCTAACAATTAATATGTTATGTTGGTGATGAGATTTGAACGCATCACTTCCCTTTCACACCAGCCCTTTTGTTTTTCTCTCAAACTACTAAACCACTTATGACTCCTTTGTCGCGTTGAATATAAAGGATAGTGCTGTTGAAGAAAGTAGTGCAGAAAGTAAAACCCCCAGTACAAAATACTACTTGCTAATCTTTGTAATGGATTTCTTTGACTGCCAGGAGAAGAAAAAACAAAGCCCACGCAATTTTCTAAATGAATTTTTTTTTCTCAAGCGACTTTTGGAATCGTTTACTAAACAGGTTTTTACCTTGATGGCCTTTAATCCAACTCAATATATTAAACTAAATAATTTTATTTAAAGGTGATTATTTTATTTGCAATTTTAATATAAATTATTTTCTAATCTGATTATATATAAATTATATTTTCTGTTTTGAACAGCACCTCTAATTTATTCTATTGGTTTCTTTTCACCAATCTTATAAATTCTAATAAACGAATGCAATAAAGAGTAGTCATTTGAGAAGTCATTATCTTCTACAACGTGCATGATTGATGTCGATTGAGAACGCAAATTTGGAAGGGAAAGAAAGAATGAATTCACGCATTCATTAGAAATCAATTACAAGCTTTTATACATGAAAAAATAGCCTTTCAGTTAGATTTGAAGCTAAGAATTGACTACGATATTGCACATAATAGACATCAAACCCTGTAATTGTTATATATAAGAGAGGACCAACACCAACAAGCCTAAGATAGGTGGAAATATCAAAGAAAAGTTCACTATTCACATTTGTTTATGTTCATGTAGCATGCCTAGGATTTAGGAGATCTAATTCAAAAGCACTCATATGTGTAATGTGTTTGTTCATAGGTTAACCATTAGATTATATACCTTTGATTGTATCCAATTGGATCCCAGTCTTGACATTTTGGATGTGCCCTGGTGGATTCTTGCACAAGAGTTGTGCAATGTGGCCAGGATAGGGTGTTAAGGCTCAATCGGCGTTTGAAGTCAGTATCCATATGAAAAGTGCTAAAAACACACTTTTTAACACACTACTTTATATATATTCTCTCTAATTAGTTAAAATTTATTAAAAATTATAAAATAAAAAGAGAGAGAGTCATTAAATATGATATGCAACGATCAAATTTTTTCATTTTCAATAAATTTTAATCAATGAGAGAGTGTGTTTCTAACATTTTCATTCATTTTATGATTGAAGAATCGGTTGTCTCTCAATTTTAATTGTGTAAGTACAAATAGATTAAGAACTTTAAAGAATCGATCGATCTACAATAAGTGGGTACAATTTATATTTTAAATATAATAGTATGTAGTGGTGCACAATTTACCAAGACTAATGTAGTGGTGTAGGGCAAATTATCATATAAATGGGTTAAGATACTCTTGTATCCACATTTAATATATATCTTTTTTGTTATAAGAAAAATACCTAATATACATCAAAATAAAATAGTATAATAAAGTATCAATTAGTTTATTTTTTAGACAAGTCAAGAAGAATATTGATCGAAAGTCAATAACTAATTCCAAAGATATTAAAATTTGTTTAAGAGGTTAACCAACATATATTTTTTCATATGCACATATCAAAGATCATACCCATAACTATATGCTTATGAAGTAAGATTATCTACCAATTATGTGGTATTATGTTAGTAAGTATCAATTAATATCTAATTATCATTAAATTTTATAAACTTAATGTAATTTATAAAAAAAAATACTTTGCATTCAATGGTTTGATTGTTAAATTTCGTATTTTATAAATAAATAAAAAGTGATGCAAAGTGAAAAAAATTTACATTGAATGAGTTAATTAGTAATAATTTTGATACTTCAATCTAACATTTTTTAATTGATTTAACCTATAAAAATCGAAACCAATATATTATTTTACCCCGAATCCGGTCTCATCTGCCCAACGTGTGCCGCTTCCATTACATCCACCCGTTTGGGTTTCTATAGCTTTTCATAGAATCCTAAGTAATAATCATTGCAATAACCATTACTAACTTTTGTCTTCTTTTTTATTTTTATAGCCATAGATGTCTCTGTCAAAAAAAAAGAAGCAACATGTTAATGACGATAGGCATATATA
Source organism: Glycine latifolia (assembly GCA_013407115.1). Lineage (NCBI taxonomy): Eukaryota > Viridiplantae > Streptophyta > Magnoliopsida > Fabales > Fabaceae > Glycine > Glycine latifolia. The sequence continues at coordinate 24,964,726 of CM023958.1, read as the reverse complement.
TGGTTGGCTGGTTTATTTTTTTGTGATTTCTTTTTCACTTTCTACTTCAGCCAATGATGAAAAGCAAATAAAAAATGGAGCATAGGAAATGTTGAAATGGAACGTGTGGGATGGGGATAAGTTGCTGAGTAAGGCAATATGAGTATTTAGGTCAAATCAGTTATCGTTGAACGGACTTACTTAATATACCTTCTATTTTTATTTTTATTTTTACATAACCTTAGTTATACTTTATTAAACTTGTTATTTTTACATTCTAGTCCTTTTTTTACATTTTACAAGATTCACACCTACAACTTTACAAAATCGAAATGAGCCGAATCTTAAGTGAGTGTGATAATATGGTTCATCGTGCTAACTTATTTATTTCCTTTTTTAGTTTTCATTTTTATTACATAATAAAATAAAAGAATTTACTTCTTATGATGTTATTCAATTATACATTATTATTATGTACGGTAAAGATTGTTAATTTATGTAATACTTATTTTAAATGTTATAATTATAGTGATTTTTAATTGATTTCTAATATAAACATTATATTTAATTATATCAAAATTAAATTCAAAATAAAAATAAATTTTAAAGTCTAAAAAATTTAAAGAACTGTTTTTGTCTTAATTATAAAAAATGAAAAATTAATGTTTTGGGTTTAAATATAATATAAATAAATCAATTAAAATGATAAAAATTATTTTTTCAAACTAAGTTGAAGTTTGAAATAGAAAATAGAAAATATAACAAAGTTTCTTTTAATTTAATGTATTTTTACAATTATTTATACATTGGAAACTTAATTGTATTCTTAACCTTTAAAAATATGACCTTTCCTAAAACTATTCTATTTGTTTATAGTTATTAAAATTTTAAAATATTATTTAATTTTAGTACCTAAAATATCTTAGCATAAAATTAAAAACACATCCTTTTTTTTATCAAAGGTAAAGATTAAAATAAAATAAAAATAAAGAGGAACTCATTTTAAAAAGTATCATATTTTCAAAACTCCAAAATACATTTAAATTTTAAAATAATTGTAATATTAGTATTTTATATTCAATGTTAACACTCACATACATTAATTGAGATAAACCATTTTTTATTCAGTATTTACTTTTTCATTTAACTACACAAATAAAAAATATTGATAAATAAATAAATTTTTAATATTTTTTATTTCTATTTATTTATTGATTTAATATATATACTATAAAAATAATATATATATATATATATATTAACTTAAATTTATAATTAAAAAATTAAATAAATTATCAGGATACAAAGTTAATTATAAGATTCATAAATAAAAATATAACTCATAAAATTAATATAATAATATAAAATTTCGTTATGTTTAAATATATAACAATAATTAACTAAGCAAGAGAATATTATCTGGTTCACCTTTTGAAATCATATCACAACTTGAATATTATGAAATAGGATCTTGAGTGAGCAACAACAATTACAAGAGTGAAAAACAATGGTCTCAGTAAAAAAAAAATTAAAAACTCAGATTAATGTTTTGCACTTTTGCAATAGAGAGAAAAATGAATTATAATGAAAAGAGCAAGATTTATAAAAGAAGAGAAAAGAAAAAATAAAATGAACAAGAGGTAGAGTAGAATGATTGAATGAGTGCCACATGTTGACAAATTCGATAGATTATTTTCACACTCCTTCCATCACATCAACTCTCACCCGTTGATCGTCATTTGACCATCATTTAAAATCTCATCCAACGGCAAACAAACTCCACAAGCGTACATTTTAGAACATACCAGAAAACCCCTCTCATCACTCCAGTGATAAAAACGACGTCGACGTTGGAGAAGATCCTCAACGCAATCGGATAAGACGCTTCGTGAGATCACGACACGTGGACGGTGGATGTTTCACACTCTCTCCCCTCAACTGCTCTATAAATTGGGGTCGTAGCTTCTCCTTGAAACTCGTTCTAGTGTGTGATTGTTTGTTGGTGCAACTCAATCTTCTTTGTTGTTCTGTGTTTGTGTGTTTGTTTTTTCTCTCACCTGAAAATGTCTTGCTGCGGTGGTAACTGTGGTTGCGGAAGCTCCTGCAAGTGCGGCAACGGCTGTGGAGGGTAAGATTTTCGTTGTGACACTGTCTTTTCTTGGGAAAACAGAGTTTTTCCGGGAAAATTTTCTTTTTGGATATTTAATTGTTATTATGGGTACCCTTTTGGTTCAATTGCATGAAAAAAACTATGCTTTGTTTATTTTCTTGCATTGGGGGGGGGGGGGGGGTGCGGGAGATTCTGAGCACCTGAACCTTTCTTTTGCTTTTACAGAACATGTCGATTTTTTTTTCTTTTCATGAGATGGTTTTTTGTGGTGTTTTGCTTGGCTTTTTGGGTGCCCTTTTTGGGGAATTTTATAAGAAATAATGCTTTTTGTTTTTTTTCGTTACATGGATTTACACGAGTTTAAATTCTGTTCACTTTGAGGATCTGTTTTACTTGTGGAAAGATTGCCATGTTTCGATTTTGATTGGTTTTTAGGGTACCCTTTTTGTTAACCTGTGCTTCTTAGAAGCTCGCTGAGGTTTTTATTTTCAGGGAAAAATGTTTTATGAAAGATGAATTTACTTGATCATGTTTGAATATAATCATATAAAAATTTTGTTTACTTTTAAGAAGAGAGAGACACAATTTTCACATGAGATGTTCATGTGAAATTTTATCATAAGAAGCTTCTATACCTTTTGTGTTTGTGTTATGTAAATTTTCACTAAAAAAACGAGTTTTATTTTTCTACTTGTTCTGCAGCTGCAAGATGTACCCAGACTTGAGCTACACTGAGTCAACCACCACTGAGACCTTGGTCATGGGAGTGGCTCCAGTTAAGGCTCAATTCGAGGGTCCTGAAATGGGTGTGCCCGTTGAGAACGATGGCTGCAAATGTGGACCAAACTGCTCCTGCAACCCCTGCACTTGCAAGTGAGGTGTTGGGAGAGCAATCTTCAAGCAGAGATAGCCTTTAATTAGGAATAATGATAAACTATTAATGTGTAGCTAAAAACTTATGTATTATGTATGTGATGGTTTTCGTGCAATCTGGTGTTTTGTGTCTAAACAAACACCCTTAGAATAAAGTGGTCATGTCTTGCCCTTGAGCAAGTTCTAGTGCTTTGGACTTGTGATGGGTGTGTTAAGCTCATGGTTGCTTTTTTTTTTTTTTTTTAATGTTTGGTAATTGGTCGCTTCTGTATAAAGTTCGGCTAATCTGAATTATGAATCTCTGCTTATAATATGATATACTATTACTGGAAGAAAGTGTCTAGTTTTTTTTTTGTTTGTTTTCTTTTCCTTAATATGCGATTACCTCTTTGTCTGTTACAAGTTTCTCAATTGAAGTCGAGGGTGCGAAACTTCGGCATGGTGGCAAAGTGGCATTAGATGTAAATAGCATTTATTATATCGATGTGAGTTTTTAAGAACAGTGATGTTACGGCATTTAATATCGTAAAATAGAAAGTAAGAGCGTTTAATGGTTAAGTTCTTAAATTCATTTTCGGTGGGGCTACAATTTCTTATGAATTTCAACAAAGAACTGACAAGGAGGGTTATTTTGTAGTATAAAAGTTAAAAATATTCTCAATTATTTTAATGATCAAATTGCATAAAGTTAAAAATTTCATGAACAACTAGTTGAAAATATTCTAAAAATGTTGAGTGGATAAAATGGGTATTTTTTCTTTAGAGATAACATGCAATTTTTTTAGAAAAACACATGCTGAGGTCATTGTTGGTCCCCTTCTATGGTGAGTTTCAGTTCCATGTGCGTGTTTTGACTTGGCTAGTACGATGATGGTCATGGATACGTGTAAACAGACTCTGTACAGTAGCTCCCCCCTCCAGTCTTGATTCTCAGACTTCAATAATTTGTTTGCTTATATTTCAACTTCCTTTTCCTTTTCATTTGACTACTTAATCAATACTTAATTGTATTTATATATTCTCTCTTTCTCTCTCTGAGTGTATACACTTCTTATGGGTGTGAAACCTTTTTCTTTTTTCACATTTCCTATCTGATTCAACGTCGTAATCATGGATGGATTGCAAATAATAGCATACCTCTATCAAAGAAAATATGTAGATAAAAAAGTATTTTTTAGCTTTAAGAAAGTAATCCGGAATAAAGTTATGACTATTTTATTTATTGATATTTAGATCAAGTTAAGTACTACAAATTGTAAGAAAAGGAATTATTTTCAGTTATTGAAATAAATATTTTTAATAGCATTTTATAAATGATTCGAGCATTTGTATAAATACACAAAATTTTAAAAGAAAAAATCATTAAAATGCGAACGAATTGACCTTCCACTTTAAAAAGAAGCAAGGGATGGCATTTTGATCATCTAAAGGAGTTGACAAGCAATTCTGTGGAGAATAATTTGCTGTCCACTTTATAGGAGTGAGATTTCTTGGTTGAGAATATTGAAAAGGAGACTTGTTTTAGTTTTTTTTAAATATTAGAAAACTTAATAATGTAATATTTTAAAAATAAAAATAATAAATAAATTTGATGTGGGATCAATTTCTTTTTACACTTAATAGTTTTCTCTTAAATTTAATGGTAGATTAAAAGATTTTATCATATAGATTATATTTATAAAAGATATTCTATATATTATAATAATAAATTATATTAATTTAAAGACTTAAATGCAATTTTGGTCCTCCTATTTTGCTTAATCTATATTTTTTTATTTCTCTATTTTAAAATTTAAACACTTGATTTTCGTAATTTTAAAAAAAATTACAATTTATGTCTTTCTTTTTCAAAATACATGCATTTAGTCTTCATATTTTTTTTTTTAAATCTATAACTTTTGTATACTTATTTTAGAAAATTTATAGTTTTGGTGTAATCTTCAAATTTGTCTATATTTTATTTCTTACACTGTAATTAATTAAATTATTTTTTATGATACTTTAAATAAATATGTTAAGTCTATGGTTTAATTGGACTAAAATAAATAAAAGGTAAGCACAATTGAGGATTTGATAAAAGTTATAAAATTTTAATAATATGTCTCTATTGAAATAGGGGATTGAATTGTGGATTTTCAAAAGTAAGAGGATCAAATGTCTTTATTTTAAAAGGAAGGAATCAAAATTATAGATTGAGTAAAATAAAAGGATCAAAATTATATTTAAGTCTCATTTAAAATTATTTAATATTCTATTCATAAAATATATTGCTTTAATTATATTCTTACAATTATTAAATTTTGGTAAATTTAATATAAGCTATATAATATATTATTATGTTAATTTTTAGGTTAATGGAATCAATTTTATTTTAAGTTATTGATCATGCAACAATTAATTTAACTTATATTAATATTAACTCATCTTAAATTATACAATGTATGTTAATAATTAGTAGTTATCGTAAACGTTTAAAATTTAGCAATATAATTACCTATCAATACATGTATGGAATAAGATTGAGTATATAAATATAATCTTTATTTAATTTTATTAGGTGTGTTTTGATTTACTAAAAATACAGGATATATAAAATAGGACGGGACAAGTAGCTGAGTCATGAGAGAACTTTTTGTTTGCATGTTGTTTGGTGGTCGATGCACAGTGCAAGTAATTTTGCATTTTATCTTGTTTGGAGAGGGAGGTTTAGAGAAGGAAACACATATGGAAAAAGAAAAAAAAAGTGTGGGATAATGAAAAGTCAAAAAATAGGGATAATATTGTCTTTTACTTTTGTTAGACATTAGACAAAAAGTTGTACGAGTTTAGTCAGTTATAAGTTTTTGGGTATTTGTCTCATCTATCATTCTTTATTTTGTATTGTCCTTCAGTTATTTTTTAAATCAAACGTTGGACAAATATTTTTGTGCTATCCAGTCCCTTATTTTTTAGAGAATCAAATGCACCCTTAGTGTTTTGTACAAGCAAAAAGTGATTATTCCACTAACAACGGTTGACACAAGTAGCAATTTGGGTTCCTTTATCAAATGGTTCATGTTCGAATTCTGACATTGGGTATGAGATAAATCATGTTGAGAGGAAAATATCAATCTTGTATGCATTTATGGTCCCCAATGAAGATTAGTAACTACATTCGATATGATTATTTTGAACCAATATCATGATAAAAAAACATTTCATTCAACTTAGTTTGTAAAAGGATGCAGATGGGATTGGGAGTCGCGCAATTGGGGTTTAGGGATATAAGAACATACTTAGTGGTAAAAGTATAACCCCTTTTAGGTTCTTACCCCATTTTTTTGGATTATATATGTCCTATTCATATTCAAGAACTCATGTTCTTTTGTGCTTTGACGGTAAAATTAAAATGAGTAGTTCTTCCCTTAATTTTTGTGGATCCTTTTTAATTATTTTTTTCAATTTCTCTCACATGGATACATCTCCACTCCTTTACTTTGCCTTATGTCATCTCGTCTACCTTTTACCACATCTTTCTCTCTAGTCTTGACCCTTTTCTCCACTTGCGATCTTCTTTGATCTGTTGAAAGGCTTTTATCGTCGACGCCTCTTCAAATCTGCTTCGTTCCAACAGGCAAAATGCCTCATCCATGGTGGCAAGGATCCAGATCTATAACCTATGTGTGTCCCACTCCTAGTGAGAAGAGAATGCAACAGAAGAGAGAATAAGGTCACAATCTGTCAGGATCTCATATTTGGAACCTTTTAGTGTTCGAAGATTGCTAGCGACAACTGTCACAACTACCTAGAATTTTTTGTGTATTTTTAAATTTTTTATTTTTTATTTTGATTCTTTTTTTCGATGAATTGTTGTTGTTTTTGTATTGGATTTGATTTTCATCTGATGTTCTTCTTTTGCCTCTTCATTTTGTTGTATTTCCTCTCAAAGTTGTTACACGATGACCATTAATACAAATTGTTTTAAAGCGGCAAGGTTCTTCATGGTTCTTGATAAAGGGCTATCCAAAGAGCATAAAGATCTAGAAGCATTTCATGAGTTGAAGGGTCCAATGACAAGCTTCAACAAGAAGAGATGACCAAGAGAATCAAGGATGAACTACTCATTAAAGGCAAGGAAGGAAGAAGCCACAAGGAGTTGAATTGAAGCACATTGAAGATTGTTGAACAACTCACATAGCGCGCATGTCGCGCATAGCGCAATTCTTTTTCGTAATTTTCATTTACTTGTGTAATGAATCTCAATGTTGATGTAAATACGCCTAAACTGTGCGTTTTAGTTTGTTAATAGAGGTTTAGCTCTATAAGTACTCAGAAACTCTTCATTTTTGGTAACTAATTTTGAATGAAAATAAGCTTTTGCTTGAATTGAAAGCTTAATATCTTCTTTGGTTCTTGACTGAATCCAAATTTATTCTTATCAAGGAAGTTTTCCTTTGTGACGAATCCTTCTCTGATTTATCGTTCCTCCACGGATCATGGAGTCATTCTTTATCACCTTCTTCATTTTCTCCATTTTCTGTTTTGAAGTTCTTTGCAATCATCAATAGAGTCTTGAAAATTGCATTCGGAACAGTCCAATCCAAGTGTCCATGACTTGGTTCTCATCTGTGGTAATCAGAGCTTGAATCTGGAGAGCAATTTAAAAATATTTCTATCAATTTAGGTGCAGTTTTGTCAATTTCTACCTCCCATTGAACCAATATTTCCATGGATTTTGTACTTGGTCTTCCAAGGTCAAAGAAAGGCAAGGATTCAATTTTTGTTGTTGTTGATAGGTTTTCCCAGTGGCACATTTCATTCTATGTCACAAAGTGGATGATGCTTATCATGTGGTAGATCTTTTCTTCAAAGAGGTACTGTGTCTTCATGGATTACCTAGGAGCATTGTGTCGGATAGGGATTCTATATTTTTGAGCCACTTTTGGAAAAAATTGTGGGGGAAAACTTGGAACCAAGCTTCTTTTCTCCACCACATGTCATCCTCAAACCAATCGGCAAACCGAAGTAGTGACTAGAACACTCTAACATTTCCTAAGGTGTTTCATCAAAGGTAATTTGAAAACTTGGGAAGAGTAGTTACCCCATGTAAAATTTGTTTATAATAAGATAACCAACTCTATCACTTCTTTTTCTCATTTTGAGGTTGTTTATGATTTTAACCTTTTATATCCTCTTGATCTAATTCTCTTACCTGATGATTCTTCTATTTTGAGTAAGGACGGGCTTTCTAGAGCAAATTTTGTTGGGGATATCCATGAAAAGGTGTGAAATCAAATTAAGAAGAAGATAGAGCAATATGCATGACACGCCAACAAAGGGAGAAAGTCCATGGTATTTGAACCTAGAGATTGAGTTTCGGTACATCTAAAGAAGGATAGGTTTCCTTCCAAAGGAAATCTAAACACCAACCTAGGGGTGATGGTCATTTCAAGGCTCTTGAGAGGATTAATGACAATGCCTACAAGATTGACTTGCCAAGTGAGTATAGGGTGAATTCAAGTTTTAATGTCACTTATCTTCTTCTTGTGATATAGGTGTCTTGGATGCAAATCCGAGAACAGATTATTTTCACGAAGGAGGGAATGATAGAGGGTTATCTAAAAAGCAAAAAGATCTAGAAGCATTTTATGAGTTGAAGGATCCAATGACAATGTCCAAAGCCAAACTTCTACAAGAAGAGATGGCCAAGAGAATCAAGGATGAACTACTCATCAAAGGAAAGGAAGGAGGAAGGCACAAGGAGTTGAGTTGGAGCACATTGAAGATTGTTGAACCGTTCGCTTAGCGTGCATATCGTGTTTAGCGCAATGCCTTTCGTAATTTCATAATTTTTGTAATTTCGTAATTTTTGTTTACTTATGTAATGGGCCTCAATGTTGATGTAAATAGGCCTAAATTATGTGTTTTAGTGTGTTAATAGAGGTTTAGCTCTATAAGTACTCAAAAACTCTTCATTTTTGGTAACTAATTTTGAATGAAATTGAGCTTTTGCTTGTATTGAGAGTTTAATATCTTCCTAACTCTTGACTGAACCAAAATTGATTATTATCACAGAAGTTTTCTTTGTGGTGAATCCTCCTCCGACTTATCATTCTTCCACGGATCGTGGTGTCATTCTTTATCACATTCTTCATCTTCTCCATTTTCTATTTTGAAGTTTTTTACAACCATCAATGAAGTCTTGAAAATTGCATCAGAATAGCCCAATCCGAGTGTTCATGACTTGGTTCTTATCACTTTTTCTGTAAGATCCGTTCTTATATCGTGGAGATCCCAGTTGCATCTCTAGTACTAAATCTTAATAAGAACTTTTAATTATCAAAGTTTTATCCATCGCATTTGAATTTGATAAAGTATGGGGGAATTTGATTGAGCATTTTTAGTATAGTATTTTTTTTAGAGAAAAAGAGAGAAAAGATTTTAATTATGAAAACTTGCACAATAAGCAAGAAATTCTCTTTACTTATATCCTAGCTACACTAATATATAGTGATTGAACAGAATGAAGGATGAGCTCTGGTTAGGCCCATCTAAATTAACTAATCATGCTAATTACATCAATAAAAATCCAAACTCGCAGCCCAAAACTCAAGTGCAAAGATTCTGACTTTCAACCCTAATTTGACTCTCAAAATGGCAGAATTGGCCATGCTTATCTTTGACAAAATTGTAGATCTTGTCCTTAGCTTTCCAGGGACAAGGAGGATAGGTCAAGTAAGCACAAAATCTGAAAATAAGCAACAATTATCAATTAAGTCCAACTATTTGTCTAAGACCAAAACTGATTTAAAGTGAGAAAATAAGAATCCAAGAGAATTCAAATAAGCTAAGAAGAATAGAAAAATACTATACTAAAAACGCTCAATCAAATTCTCCCACACTTTCTCTTTTACACTCTTGGGCAAAACTAAAATAAAGACTAAGAGAAAAACAATTAAACTAGAATAAATCACAAACTAAAAATAAAAATGTATGAATAAGGCACATACATTTTTCAATGGATCCTAATAATGCACAAAAGTGAGAAAGATGGAAAATGGAAAAATGATATCCAAGTAATAAGCACTCCATGAACACATGATCACAAAGTGAAAAAATAGTGAAATTAAAATTAAGAATGTACCAAGGTGATAGAAATCTCTCAAAGAACAACACTCAACCTCATCAAATGTGTATGAGATTATATTTACACTCAAACACCACATGTAACTAACACATTTAAATATTGACAAGACTCTAATTCACTCAACTTAAAATACATATGCATCAAAAGATCAAAAGGACTTTTATTGGTTTGTAATGTATGATTTAGGTAAGGGTGAATAAGAGAAAAATATTTAGAATAAAACTAAGAAAAAAGAGGAACAATGGGGATTATTCATTATCAACCTAAATCATCTACAACATTTGAATTATCCATGGCATTTGAACCTCAAAATTCATTTACACAAATTTATTCAGTTTACTTTGAGTTAAGAAATTAGCAATAAAATTGACCAATGAATTCATTTGGGATTTTGTATATTTGATAACTAACTAAATGAAAAATAGGTAACCAATTGCTAATGTTATCTGGAAAAATAAGTTGCTAATATTAATTACCATTAGTATAATCTAGGATGTGTTGACATATATAACAAGATAAGATAGGAAATGACACCTTAGATAAAGGTAGCATCTATTAAAAAATTGTCAGATGATAAATCATACTTTGCAAATAATTTTAGTTAACTTTTTTTATTTGACTAATTTATTAATTTATTTGACTTTGATCAAGGATCGATGAGTTTATGTTTATCGTATTAGTTATACTTGGTTCTTTTCAAATGTTACATCAAGTCCAACCCATCAGTAACAATTGCGCAATGACAGCAAAACCACTGCAACCACCACAGTGACAACATCAAATGAAGCCAACGACGACAACGAAACCACTGCAATGAAAACGACGAAACCACCGCGAAGTACCAAGAAATCCACAACCAACCAACACCGTGAACCCACTACAGCAGCGACAACAACGACTTTCCCTCTCTTTCTCAGATCTAGAAACAAAAAATCAGCCCCTTTCTCAAATAAAAGGAAACACAACTATTTTTCAGATTGACGACATGCCATCGCCCAGATGCGCCTCTCCCTCCCCCGATGTCTTCGATAGTTGACTCTGCTGTCCTTCGCTCCTTCCGCACCAAACTCCTCCACAACTACACCACCTGGTGCTCCCACCTCCCCACCAAAACCTCTGTCTGCCTCCTCGACCAGAGAAACAAGAACTAGACGATGACCACCGTTGCCAACTCCTATACGTCGCCAGGGATGGAGGTGGAGAGAAAAAGTTAGGTCTGATTCCGAGGAAGAAGAGAGATCAACATAGAGAATGGGATTTTCCAAAGGGACAAATTGGAAAAAGAAAGAAAAAAAAATGAAAAATTTTGACGGTAGATTTAGAGTTTAAGGATATCTAACAGTTCATAAAACTTTGAACTTTGGTAAGGAGCTCAAGTTGTTTCACTTGTGCTAGAAATGATAATGGGAAGGGTCCTATGATATATATTTTCATACTCATGTTTAAAAATAATATCCGTATCCAATTTCATATTCGTTGAATACCTATATATCCATCTCATGCAACTTGTATTTTACTTATGTATAAGGTTAATAATAATAAATCAATAAAAAAAATTAATTATAACAATTACTATAATTATTATAAAAATTCATTCTTAAATAATCCAAATATAACAATAAAAACATACACACATGGTATTAAAAAGAAGTAAACATGACATCAGTTCATCCAAACTCTAATCATAATAAACAAAATTGTACATAATCATCCAATATGGTGATTGTTAATAGTTAATGTTCTAATTGCTTAGCAAAACTCTAATTAAACTTGGACATCATGTGATGACGGTACTCTCCAAGACTTATTAAAAAAAGAATATATTAAAACTAGTTATCTTACAATTATATGTTATAATTAAAAAAACACAATTATAAGATATTTTACCTCATCATTATAATTAACTTCTCCATATTTTTGCAAAGGCTTATCTATATATATTGTTTTGATAAACTAATACCAATAAAAAAAAAGGAACATGAAAAGAAGACTAAGGATTAGACAATGAAAAATAATAAATAAAACTACAATAGAATATAAAACAACTCTAATTGAACAAATAAAATACATAAATGTTCATTATCCTTTCCATTTGTGAGATTTTTTTGGAATAAACATTGGATTGAGGTACACTTTGTCATCTAATTATACACCCTTGCCACTGTCTTGTTTTCAACGGAACCATGAGAAGGAATCATGTATGACCTGACCTACTTCTACCTGCCCACCAAAAGCATTAGAGATTGGCGCTTCTCATAGAAGTTACTTTATTTTCAATGGCACAGCGGTAAAGTTGTGTCTTGGTAACCTGTTGGTCATGGGTTCGAATCCAGAAACAGCCTCTTTGCATATGCAAGAGTAAGGCTGCGTATAATATCCCTCCCCCTTACTTGCGCATAGCGTGGAGCCTCCGGGCAATGGGGTTACGTGATTTTTTACGTGGTTTTATGTATGTTGTCATTTTTATTTCAATTCTGTGGAAGGCAAATAGGTAGAAATAATTGACAAGGATCACACTTTTTCAATGATGAGTAAAATATTGTGATTAATTACAACATACAAGAACACAAATCAAGCTGAATAGGTTGCTAGCTGCGGCTATGCTACAATGATAATAAATTGAAAAGAATAAAAATCACACTTTATAGACTAAATTTAAAAGGGCTGAGAATGGACTTCAACTGAGTATTGGAATCTTCTGCTTTATCTTCGAATAGCGTTTTTGCAGCTTTTGTGAACAAGTTATGGGCCTGCAAAAAGTGGTAAAAGTTATAATTTTGTTTACACTTTTTAGAAGCAAAATTTCAGCTAATATAACTTGCTTCTATAATATACCTGCTTGGAAGAGAGGCCTATCTTCTCCAAATCATTTAACTACAAAATGCCAAAACCAAAGCAATCACTAAAAGCATTATGCTGACTTAATTCAGTATCTGTAGAGTAAATATTCTTTATACTAACCGATTTTAGGGGACTTTCTTCTCTAAGGTCTATTATGTATTCTGCCATTTTCTCTCCTATACCCTGAAGGAATTGAATCCCAAAAATTACAAAATGAACAAAAATAAAAGATGGATGCAATAAACGAAAAAAAGGGAAGAGTCAGATAATGAAATAGGTCTTCATATGGAGCATTTTGTGACAACTCAGCATGTACCTTTAACTCTAGTAGCTCCTCTCTGCATTTAAGAATTGAACTCAATGTTAAGACACCTTATTAGAAGGTTCACGACTAGATATACTTTAGAAAGTAGTAAAATACAAAGGAGAGGTTTTGCTTTACCTGCTTGCATTATTCAAGAAATCAATGTATTCTTGAACTAGACAGTTCTGCACATTAAAAAATTGATGATACATGGTGGTTCAGAAATTCCATTTGTTAGTGGAGTGGAGTCAGATAACCTGCATTACCTTCAGTGTAGAACTTCGTGTGCTGAATTTGCCAAGTGGAGTGTCATTCTTTTGTGTCCCTTTATTAGTGGGGCAGGTTGCCAGAAAAGGTGTTTGTGAGTCAAGGGGTTTCTGATTACCATTGATGTTGATGGGGGAGAGGGCTTTTCTTAATGGACTTTGTGCTGCATCTTTACTATCAATAGTAATGGAGTTCACTCCCTTGCTCAATGACTCAACTACATCTAAAGACATGTTGATTCAAAGCTTTAGAAAGCAAATGAGACTATACCAAATAAACCAAACAGATTTTCCCTATTTTATTGTCAAATAATGCAACTAAATTCAGGAATTTCACAAAGTAGTGGCATACCAGGTAGACTTTTGTATGATTTCCTTGCAGCCTTATTGGCATCATGCTCAGTCTCTTTGTTATCATTGTCCTTGACACTAGATGGTGCATTCTGCAGAGCATTGAGTATTATTATATTCAAGAAAGATGCAAAGGTTTCTTCACTGTGAAAATTCAAAAAATTATGAAGAAAACAGTTCCTTGTTGGACTTTTTTTTGCTTCTTTTGATAATGCTTGTCTTTTTCAGTATGAATGACGTTGAATTTGGGTTATTGAACCTATTAGTAATGTATTACACTTTTGATACTCACTTACCTCCATGCATGAATGAAAAGAACCTTCAACATCAAGTAAATTTCCAAAAGCTACAGCAAAGGTCCTGCTTACTCAGTAAAACAGATAGCAGTTAGTAACGTAAAGTCAATGAGAAAATAATTTTCTGTAATTATGTATGCAAGAATAGTCACCTTTCGTTAGTATGTTGAGCATCTAGGTTGGCAGTTTTCCCCCACTTTTTCACTGAACTGTTAAAGGTAATGGATCTCTTAGCAGGAGTAACAATAGAACTGGGTGTTTTTTTTGGAAGTGGAGAATTTAATGGCCCAAGTCTTTGTGCACTCTTTGTTTTTCCTTTTGATTCTAGCCAAGCTCTCAATTTTGCTTCCATGTCAACTTTAACTTTTGGGGTCTCTTGTTTGTAACCTGAAGGCACAAAATTAGAGACATGCCTTGATCGAGCAGCTAAACTAACAGTATGAACAGATTCCTGGTATTCTCCTGGATTCTGAAATCAAAATAGAAAAGCACTTCAATAAATACCACAGTTACAAAGTAAAGTAAACTAGTGAGCAATTCTTTAGTCACTCCTGCGGTTGAACGAGGAATCTTCAACTAATAAATCTCTTACTCAAGCTCTTTGTTGCTATGTATCTAAAATCTAGTGGACTAAAATGAGAAGAAAAGAACTATAAATTCTCTAGCTTTACCAGGCAAGCAACCATCAGCGCACGACTTGTTCCGCCTAGAGAGTCCTGCAATATACGGGTCAATTTACTTTCTCGGTAGGGTACCCTTGTTTTATTGTTGTTCAATGCATATATCACATTTGACAGCGCAAACAATGACTGATTTATCTTGGCACTCTCTTGGAGACGAATCCCTTCATTACATGTTCTTCTGTTATCTTCATTACCTGTTTCAATCTTAAAACACATAAGCATATAACCACAAGTGTTTGCAAGATATCTAATACCAATTTAAGTATGGAAGTAACCTGCCAAGTCTATGAGATTCAACTTTCCACATGCAACAGTTCCAGTGCCATCAGCAGAAAGAGTGGACACAGATATCACAAGCACTCCATGACTCCTACTAGAGACATCATTGAGGCCTGTATGAGCAATTTTGCGTCTCCGAACTCCACAAGAGAAAACATCTTCAAATTCAGACATTGTGTTTATAGGAACCTGAGATAGTCCCCGGAGGTGAATTTGCCCATCTTTGTCATCCCAAACTGAAATCTCCTTCGTTTTGACCTCCAAGAGGTCATAGCATCGGTCCATGTAGACCTCATAGTATGAAATGTGTGCTGTGCTGCCAGTCCTCTGGCAAATAGACAGGATCATGGACATTGCCAGTGGCATCAAGCCATGTTGTTCCTCGGTTCCCTGCAACACCAAGCATCAGTTCATCTGAAGTACACAACACAACAAAGTAAAAAACTTCAAAATAATAAAAAGAAAATTTATACACAAGCATGTTAAAACGTAAAATTTACAACTAGATACCACAAATTTAAACATAGAAAATGCCCCTAACCCTCACCCTCTTAACTCTAAATGTGTGTTTGGTTCTGCATCAAAGCCCAAAATGTGGATAAAAAAAAGGTGAAAATCAGAAGCTATGTGATGTGTATTAAAAATGTAAAAAATCAGAAGCTATATGAACAGGCTTATACCATGGGCGTGCCTATTGTCTTTGGCGATGCAAAACCAACAGGATATAAGTTCACATTTACAAGTAGGTACCACAAATTTAAAGAATCTAAGAGTGGATACACTATTTTGAATACTCACATAAAACCCATAATCATGGTTTTAAATTGCATTTCATGACCACGACAAAACCCATAATCATGGTTTTAAATTGCATTTCATGACCACGACAATTGCAGCTGCCATATTGTAGTTTTTGAGATCTCTACACCACACACTCAAC
The DNA here is from genome assembly GCA_013407115.1 of Glycine latifolia. NCBI lineage: Eukaryota > Viridiplantae > Streptophyta > Magnoliopsida > Fabales > Fabaceae > Glycine > Glycine latifolia. The sequence continues at coordinate 24,948,678 of CM023958.1, read as the reverse complement.
CGCAATTCAAAACCATTCCCATAATAGTTAGTTGCTAGACTAAATGTTCAGAAAAATATAACCATGACCAATGTTATTGTTAAACCTCATGACACTAATCCTAAATCCTCATTCATAACTCAAAAAATAGATTTTGTTTAAAAAATCAAACTAATTCATATATCTTGACTAATGTTCATCTATGTTGTTATTGACTTGTTTCTAAACCTCATGATACTAATCCCAAATCCTCTTGACTCAATTTAGAATTTACTAAAAATACCAAACTAATTCACATATCTAGGCCAAAAAATGAATAAGAAAGAAAATATACTACAACCAGGGTATGACACATTGACATTGCAAAGCTCCCACCACAACCGTGACCGCATTTTAAAACCCTGACAACAACAAAGCGAAGATCACACTCACCTGCATGGTGTATGTCTTCCCACTGCCAGTAGCCCCATAAGCAAACACCGTGGAATTGCATCCGCTGAACATTCCCGGAATCAAGGGGCTCACTTCTCTGCAGAATATCTGGCCCACATTGTTATCTTCTTGCCCAAAGAAAGAGTCCAACTGGTAGCACTCGTTCCGGCTAAGGCACGCAATACCAAAAACACAAAAACAGAAAGGTGAGAACCCCACATGGCCAAAACCAAAATTCACCCACAGAAAAACCCAAAGGTGGAAACTTTATGAGACCTGGTTAGTGGGTCTCTGAGATAAACGGCAACCTCGTCCTGCGGAGACTCGAAATCTTGGTCCAGGACGGAGATGCACGAAACCGCGCCGTTTCTTGTTGAGGTTTCGTGTGCGAGGAAAGGCCTAACTCTGACGATGACCCTCACCTTCGAACCTGAAATTGGGGCGTTGGGGTGTTTCTTGGGGGTGCAAGATTTGATGGGTTTTGGAGTAGCAGCCATTGAAGACAGAAAAAAAGGTTCAGGTTTTGAGACAGATTGATGAGAATTGTTGAAGATTTTAATGTGGGTTGAAATCAAAGTTTGAGATTATTAGAGACAGAGGGCGAGATATGGTGGTGGGAGAGGCTTTTAAAAACACTTGACCGTTGGGTTTGTAGAGTGAAATTGAGAGGCACTTTTCATTTGAATTTGACTATCATAGACTATGGTCCCCTTTGTGGGATCCACATAGTACTCAATTTTTAAGATGATCTTAAGGTAAGAACTCAATTTTAGGAAGATATTTATATTAAGGGTAATAGGAAGAACAATACTAGGTAAATACTTAAAAACAAATAAAAGAGTTGATTAAAAATTTAAGAAGGTTTCGATAATACTAAATGATATATTTTCTAATAAACGTATTTTGTATTTACTTTTATTCTTTAACCATTGTTTGTAGTGTAATAATAATTAACATAATTGACATTTAATATATCGTTTTTATGTACTATATATTATTAGGTAAAATTTACATACGTCTTATCAAATAATATAAATTTTATTTTTATTTGATATATATATATATATATATATATATATATATATATATATATATATATATTTAAGAATATAAAAATAGGTTCAAATAACACATGATGAAACAAGATAAATTTTAAAATTTGGATTCCACATATCATCATTTGATGTTTCGAAGAAAATTGATTCGATTACAAGCCAAATTCAAATTCAAATTTGTACTTAATGAATCATTAATATAAATGGGACAAATTATTTATATAATTGATTCATAAATAATATAAATTGATTTCAAATTAAAATATATTGGTTATAAAAAAGGCTTAAATATGTTTATCATACTTGAAAAATATGTTATTTTCAAATTACAACCTAAAAATTCACTTTTGATCATCTACGTACCTGACATTACATTTTTTTATGTCTCAATCTAGTACCTGTCGTTAGTCACATTCTATTAAGTGATAATGTGACAGACGCAACGTTATGTCATCAACACCTAATCACTAACACATCAGTGTCACATCATTCTCCCTCACCCTCTTCTCCTTCCTTTTCCCCTTTTCCCCTTCTTCCCTTTCTATTTCCTCTTCTTCCTCCACCACAAACCCCATCGTCTTTCACCATTTCACCCCCATCATCTTCTTGTTGTTGACCAAGTTCAGCGCCAACTTCAGCCTCTGCGCCACCAGCAACGAGAAGATGAAGAAGCTAACCGACACCACTTTGAAGACGACGAGCTCCTTGGCCACATCGACGCCAACATCACAGTAGGAGTAGTTCTCGAGGCTACACTGGCTTGGAGTGGTGAGGGAAAGGCTCTCGAAGATGACGATCATGAAGAGGGATTTCACATTCACTAGCCTGTCTAGGGATGTCACGTGGACGCTCATCGTGGAAAAGGATGAGGATGAGGAGACTCTTCTGGTGAGGATTGTAGCGTGGTGACGAGGTTGGTGGTAGCTATCATGCACACACCGACCTAGTATGGTAGAGGGTCGTGGTGGGGTAATGATTAAGCGCAAAGGAGGGGTGACAGTGGAAGGATGAAGAAGATGAACCAGCTTGGCTAGTGGTGGAAGGATGAAGAAGATGAATGGGGTGAGGTGGTGGGGCTAGAGGTGGATTGGGGACTGGATTGTGAAGGAGGATGATGAGGAGGGGAGGGAGGTGGCAGGGGGGACGTTGTTGTTGTTGGCGGCCACATAGTGAGTGGGGGTGGCACTGGGCTGCATGTAACATCCCAAAATTTTAGAACTTCAAACTATTACTGGGGTGAAATGTTAACTAGAGGCAGTACAAAAGATTTAGGACAAAATGACGAAAATGCCCCTTGACATTTTGATAATGACAAAATGCCCCTAGATATTTTAAGGAGGAAAATTTTATGAATAGTCATGGATATTTTGGAAATGACAAAGAATATCCTTAGAAATGTTGAATAGATATTTTCAGGAAGGAAATGACGATTATGCCCTTAGGAGAAGGGTAAAATTACCAAAATGCCCTTTAAGCCAGAAATGATCAGATAACCTTAGAAACTGTATGGAGACCTGAGGAATAAATAAAATATTCTTGGATAACAAATTATCAATATAGTTGGAGACCAGAAATTTTAAATTGAAATTTCTAGGAATTTTTAAAGATATTTTGAAAAGAGTTCAATCTAGACTACCTTGGGCATCAGAAAAGTAGTAAGAAAAGGATAGATAAAATCTATGGAGTTTTCTCTTAATTATAAGAGGAAAAGATGTTTTTAATAAGCTAGTTTAGTAATTTTAATAATTCAAGGAAAGATGGACCAATAGGAATTAATATAAGTCATTTTAATAATATCTTGAAGGATATAAAAGAAAAGAAAGAAAAACTTGTCCTACAAGCTTAGGTTCTCATGTACAAATTAAGAGGGAATAAAAATAGTGAAAAATTATCAAGAAGAAGGACACATAGATGGTTAAGAAGCTTGAAATTTTGCTATTGGTCCAAATGTAAAGGAAGGTAATCATGAGATAAGAAGATTTTTTTTTGAAAAAAAAAACTTCCTCTTGACTCCTTGAAGCACGTAGCCATTTATAGGCATTGTTTTAATAATCCCAACGGTCAAAAGTTATATATATGAGATAGTAATACACCCTTAAAATTTTAAAGAGATCTAACGGTTAACAAATCTAGGATGAGTATTTGAATAAAACGGGATTTTTGAAGGAATTTTGTGACTAAGCTAGCCATCTCACATAAATTGAAAACAAATGAATTGCCTCACAAGCTAGTCTTCAACGTGAAAGAGGAAGAGAAGTGGAGAAGAGTGTGGAAGTCTAAAGAAATAGACACTTGGAGGGTGCAAATTTAATAACCAATAGAAACCAAGATAGTGTAAAGTTGTCATTATGGCTTGTATGATATTTTGGAAAGCAAAATCTTCATTTCCCCTAGCCTTCCATGTGAAGCAAAGCAAAGAGAAGCCTTCCAAAGTTAAAAACCAACGTGCAAGCTTAGGGAAGGGAGGAGAAAAATGTAGAACAAGGCCACTTGGAAGAAGCAAGGTGATTAACCAATCAAATAAAAACACAAGGAAAGGTGGCCATCATTACTTATGATAAAAATCAACACTTACCATCATATAAAAAGGTTTAATGACTGAAAATTGGGCAGCCTAGGAAAGGAAAGAAACCGTGCAAGCTTCATCCCTAAACCATTCCATATTCATTTCTTTCCAAATTCCACCTCCACTTGAAGAAAACAAAGGCTTTTCACTAAGAAAGTTCACGTGAAGTGTTAAGGGAAGCCAAGGAGCAAAGCCATTCAATTTTAGAGGAAGAAGAAAGGTATGGGGAAGTTTATGATAAGCTAGGTTTGATTATTAATTACACGATGATTCTTATTTGTTTCCATAAGAATTAAAGCTTTGTATACTAAGTGTTTGATAAAATGCCCCAAAGAACTAAAGATTGTTATATGAATGGGTATTTGATTAAGTGACTTGATTTTAGTTAAAGATTAATTGGTTGAATAAATAAACTTAAATCTAAGCTTAATAGATGAATGTTAAGTGGTTTAAATTTATATTTATATTGACTATCTTTAAGGAAAAGTGACTAGAATTAAAGTTATATCATGAAATATTTTACTAAAGCTAAAATGTTTTATGTTTTACTAAAGTTTATATGTTTTGTTAAAAGAAAAGGTGTTTTCTAAATCTTTAAACATGTCTATTTTATGCTAGAGTTATGTTAGATGTATATGTATCATATTGAACTTTATAAGGATTGATATATCTTTCTTTAAAATATCCTTTAAAATAAAGCTTATGTGTTATTTTGTATTAACAAGTGTTTACCAATTCTTGAGTAAAGTGTTGGAATCTTGATATTGACAAGTGTGTTGTGATGTTAAGGTATTCTTTTAAAGTTGTGCTAAAGATGATTAAAAGTTGTATGATTTAATAAGTGAGGAAGATGTAAGACTTCTTTTTGAGAAAGTTGTGAAGTTGAACCATGGCTATGTGCTTAGGTGTTGTATAAAGCCTTATGTGTTGGTTGGAAGAAGCTTTATGTGTTGATTAAATAAGCATAAGCCATGAAGTTGTTGAAGATGTTGAAATTGTAAGGTGAAGAATAATATTAAAAGAAAAAAAGAATCATTCATGCATTTTCATATGCATATGCCTGGCGAGGGCTAGTCCGTGTTGTTGTTGTTGTTGTTGTCAAATAGCTGAATTGAGACGAGCGTTCAGACATATAATGGCTGAGCTGGGGGATAATGCCAGTGGGGAGATCACCTAACCATGATGATCACATGTAGTGTTGGTGTACATCCTATTGCAACACTGCCATATCCCGACTCGATCGATCTAATTCTGTGTTGAGCTATCTTGACTGTGGCCACTGTTGATGATTTAATAACCTGAGATCTCAGTCATGCATCATATAAAAAGATGAGCATGCATTTTATACATTACATGATGAATATGTGGAATATCTGTTGATGAATAAATTGTATAACTTAAATCATGTGTTGTGTAGATAAGGTAATTTAATCGGTGAGCAAATCCTCTGTGTTATTATTATAAATATCTACGTACGTATTCTGTTATATATATTTATTCAAACTTCGTTTGTCATAAACTTACCCTATTTGTGTCTGTGGTTGACACCTGTGATGACCCCAAAATTATTTGGGCGAGCAGATGAACAGTGAAGCAGTGAAGGATTATGAAGAGAAGATGATAAAGATGTTTTAATAAAGTGTATTTTTAATTCTGATGTGTAATCTGGATTGTTTGTATATTATTTTGATATGTATTTTGGACTGTATTATTGAATTGTATTTTTATTGTAAATCGTGGTGAGGAAGGAATTCGTTTATGATGATTAGTAGAATTGGAAGCAAAAAGAAAAGAATTTTTCATGAAATTTATAACTAAGAGAATTTCTAATACAAAGTGAAATCAAAATTTCATCTAAAATCCACAAAGTACGATAGAGTAGTGAGAGGCGTTACACTGCACGAGTGATAAAGGACTATCTAAGGATCATGATGATGGAGGTCCATTGCAAGCCAAAGGTCTAGAAGGAGAGCTTGAAGCACTTCCTTTGGTGAACTTTGAAGGACCCATGACAAGAGCTAGAACCCAAGTCATTCAAGACCACATCAAAAGTCTTATTTTGTTGTAAAAAGCAAGTACTGTCTGTAATAATCGATTACAACGTTTCTGTAATTGATTACACAAGTTAGCTGTTTGTCTGTTTTAATCGATTACGATGTATCTGTAATCGATTACCAAGCTTTTCTGTCTGTTGTAATCGATTACGACATTGCTGTAATCGATTACACAGTACTGAAACGCTCTGTTTTCGATTACACTTCGTTTTAATCGATTATTTTCATTTAAAATGGTACTGCAGCTTTCCTTTTGTTGTTTTCATGTAATGGGCTTTAATATTTCCACAAATAGGCCTAAACTTACGTTTTTAGGTGTTTATTAAAGGCCTAGCCATATAAATACTTAGACTTTGCTATTTTTGGTTAACTTTGATTAATGAAATTAAGCATTTTGCTTGCATTGAGAGCTTAGCCTCTTGTTGGTTCTTGAGTGAAACCAAATTGATTATTATCAAGGAAGCTTTCCTTTGTGGCGAATCCTCCTCTGACTTATCACTCCGTTATGGATCGTGGCGTCATTCTTAATCATTCCTTAATCTTCTCCATTTTTCTATTTGAGTTTCAAACCCCAATTCATAGAGTCTTGAAGTTTGCAATTCGGAAATGATCCAAGCCAAGCATTCATGTCTTGGTAGTCATCAATGAGGGAGGTAGGCAGGGAGAGAAGAGGGTGAAGGAGAGGAGGGAGAATGATGTGACACTGATGTGTAAGTGATTAGACTTGATGATGTGACATTATGTCTACCACGTTATCACTAATGAGACAAACATCAAATACTACATTGAAACATAAAAAAAATTAAGTAGATGACCAAAATTATGGAATAAAGGTTATTGAACTCTGCAAAGGAATTATGGTTGATATGGGCTTATGCCTCTAAATATGTAATATTCGGTTTTATTACTCAATTAGTTATTTCAGCTCTTAGATGAATTTCATTTAATGCTCATGCTTAAGGGGCATCAGAGTTAGCAGTGGTGGAGCCAATAAATAATTTTAGCCCATACCAAATTTTAAGTAGTGCCAAATTTTATTTTTAATCATAATTAATTATATAAATATATATAATTATTAAAAAATCTTTGTCACTTAATAACTGTAAATTTTATTTTTTAGGTAGTCTCATGGCCATCGCTGGTTTAGGAGTGCGACCACTGTGAGTTAGGCACGAGGTTGTTTTTGTTTTCAGGGGATTAAGTGGTGCTGACCTTCCATTTTTTGTTAGCCCTTAAGGTTTCGTCAGATAATTAGTCTAGTTTTCACCATCATGGGAGAGGTTTAGGATGCCATGGGTTCTAGCATGAGGAAAGATTGGAACAAGATCAACCAAGAACAAGAAAAAGTATTTCCCACATATGATGTCAATGTTCCTTTCCAGTCCAAGACTAAGGATCACACGACTATCACGCACTTGTAAGTTGATAATGGAGATTAGACATTATCTTAGTGGTCTTCAAGTCAGATGAAATAAGGGGAGACCACTTAAAAGGACTATAATGCCTCAAGTCATTGTAAGCTAGAGTTTGGGTATAATTATGATTGATGTCTTACCTTCTTGTATATGTTGAAAGGTATGCTATATAGACTTGTCCATGGTTATCGAACTCGAGATTTAAATCATAGAATCGTCTGATTTTATGATTCTACTTAGCCTTCACGATTTAAATCGCAAGCAGAATCATTTTCTGAGTATAATCGGTAAACTCGGAGTATAATCTATTTGGGCCAGACCCATAACCGATTTGCTTCATGCACCCCTTATTGTTTACTATACACCTTCTGGCTCATTTTTTTTTATATTAAAAACTAGACTTTTGTTTTAATTTAAGTAATTGTTATTTACACTTTTTTTATTAATACACTGTACTTGTGTTATCAACTTTAATACTTCAATTGTTATTTTGAATTTTTTAGTATACTTATATTGCACTCATTTAATTTGACAAAATTAGTTATGTCATTGTTTCATATTTATATATAGGTAATTTACTTCTTTTTTTAATATGAAATAGACTCTTACGATTCTATGATTCGATTATACGAGTCGAGATTACAAGACCTCCACGAGTTTATGTAGAATCACGATTCTGACAACCTTGAACTTGTCTACTTGTGTTAATAAGATAAGTGGTATGATTATTCGTTATCTACTTGGACAATTATCGTTAAGTGATATTTAAATGATTTTTTATAATAAAAAAATCAATTAAATGAAAGATGTATTTATTTTTTATTTTTACATTAGTTTTTGTTTCATTTTTATTTAAAATTGATTTTTACTTGGAATAATTATGTGACCATGATAATAGATGAACACATTTAAAATAGGTTCAGTTAAAAACAATTAAAACAAACATTTTAAAAAATAGATTTAGTTATAAAATTAACAAATTAATAATAAAACCAAAATGATTTTAAAATAATGTGTATGACTATTTATTATGTCTCACGTAATTATAAAAATATTTAATACGGTTTACTATGTCACATAAGGTTGGTGGAAGACATTCTAATTTTTTTAACAAAAATATTTATTATCTTTCTTTTTTAAAACTAATGGTTATTATGTGTTGAATTGTGGTCGAGTATAATAAAATACTTGATAATATTTTTTTCCCCTTCAAAACTTAACTAATATATCTACTATATCTATTATCTATTATATATATATATATATATATATATATATATATTTATATAAGAGAAGATTCTATTTTATAGAGTGATGTTATGTGACATCTTTATATTTATTTTCTACAAACAATTTAATTAATGTAGATTTTATATTTTTTCTATTATATTTTATTTTCAATAGAATCTTAAATCAATTCTAGTAAATCAGAATCATATACATTAAAATATTTAGATTTTGTAGTTATTCTATTTTTTAAATTTTATATAGTAGATATTTGTTTTTTGACAAAATTTTATATAATAAATATAAGAATTTTGTAAATTGATATGATATATTTTTTGTTTATCAAAGTTGTGTTTTATTTTTTATTTTATAAGACTCCAAAAATCTTGTATTTTATAGGATTATGAATTGAGAATCAGTAATTTTGTATTTTGTTAATCAAATTATGTTTTTTAATAAATAAAATTATATGTGCATTTTTATTTATCACTTATTATTTGTTTCGGTTTTGTTAATACATTTAGTTTTTAAAAATTTTAAGTTTCAAAAACAATTATTTGTATAATAATATATAATAATTTTTTTAATGTATTAAGTTAGAATAAAAGATTAATACCAAATATAAATATACCATTAAATACTAATTTTCATGCTAATTATAGTTTATTGAAATTTGGTTCATATATTAAATATTTGATTGTTTTAATTAGACATATTTGATTGTGTTAGTAATGTTTGATCATAATTAATTGTTTTATTAAATAAATTTAAGTTCAAAATTTATTTAATAAAAGACATACTATCTTTTTATTTGGTTAATTAAATCAAACAATTATTTTTCTCCTTTTTTAAGTTCAAACAATTTATTATTATTATTCTATAGAAAATTTGATAGGATTATATAAACAATTAAGAAATTACCATGAGTATATATTTGGTTTAATTATATGTTTAAATTTTATATGAATTTTTATTTTATATAATACCTTAAAAAAAGTTAATTTCTAATTTGCTGACTGTAAAAATCTTCACAATAATTGTGGCCTGTGTGGAAATAAACCAAATTAAGCTCAAAACTCTTCTTAAATGCCTCCAATGCTAGGCCAAATTTCAAGTGATAATCTTATTAACAATACATGCAAAGACAACAACAAGAAGTTGAGAATCAAGACAAATGCAAGCATGAATTAAAAGAGCATATCTAGCTTTTAGAAGTAACAGGATAAAATTCTCTATACCAACAATGAATCAGATTTGAATCTGAATTGCAAAAATAAAAACAAATGTAGGTACTGGAAAATAAAAACATTAGGCACCTGAACATTTCCATGTGGATCTCTTTCAAGTATCTAATTCTTGAATTGCTTGAGGTAAAAAGTCAAAAAGCTTCAACGATTGATCAGTGAGTTTCTTCTTCCATAACCCAGCCTCATCCACGGTATCATGGGCAATAATTTCATTTAGTTTTGCAATAAGGTGCTGGACCTGCATATAGCATAATACCAAGTACAAATGACTATCATCAGAAGTGTATTCATACTAGACTACTGGTTGTAAATGAACAACACTAAAACATAATCCCAAGTGTAGAGAGGGAAACACAGGTAAAAATAATTGTGAAAACTGCAAAGTGATAGATACCTCAGGTATGAAATCAATTGGCAAAAAAATTCAAATATAGTTAATTAAATAAAAAATTACGAAAATATTGTTGTTTTTAATCATTTTACGAATCTATAGCAGCGGGTCGCGGCCCACGTAGGCGGCACAAGTCGTGCCCCATCTAGGCGCGACTGGTCACGCCTCATACAGGCGGGACTTCGTCCCTTACCCGTCCTCCCCAAGCGCGATTCAGTTATTTACCTTGTATTTAAACTGATATCCTCTTCACACTCTTCACAACTCTTCTTCATCATCTTTCTAGTCTTAGATAACTCAAAATTTGCTTATTTATGCTTTCTTTTGTGCTTTTTGGTTATATATATATAAATGTGTACACATTCTGATTCTGTTTGTATTGTTCTATATTATAATGGTAGAAAAATTGAGGGCCGACGTGATGTTGTTTTCGAAGGTGAGAAAAGGCCAACACGTATGAAGCGCAACTCAACTATTGACGAATTGCATCAGAAAATCTGTCAAAAATTAGTTCTCAAAGGTAATCAATCTATCACTATGGCGACTGCAAGAATATGGTGTGATGATAAATATATTAGCATGCAAGTAGTGTATGACGAAGACGTAGAAATGGTAATAGGAGAATTATTCAACCAGTTAAGGAAAGATTTCTTAGAGTTGTTTGTGGATATTGCTGAAGTAGAGGATGTCACTTTACCAATGAGGTTAGTTGATTTCAATTATTCCCATAATGCATCACCATCTGCTACTCCAGTTGTTAATTTATCTATAGAAGATGAAAATGACCCTACTTGGGTTATTGATGACGATATTGACAATGACGATCATGAAAATATCATAATGGAAGATCGTCTTCTTGCCGAGAATGCTAGTGCTTCAGACAATGATGAGGATGATGGTCCAAGCGCAAGTCAAATAAAAGTACATCACTCTTTTGTGGGGGAGTCTTAAATCCAACCACACGAGGATGCGAGGGAGTCTCAATTACCACAACAATCTGAAGGTGTGTTACCAAACAATAGTTATTTACATATATGTCTGGTTTTTGTTTATGTATTTTTTTTGTAATAAAAATGAGAAATTGCACATGTAGGTGAGGGTAATACTAGTTTTTGGGATGGAATCCCACGTTACACATACATTAATTGGGATCATCCGAGTGAACAAGATTCTGGCATTGGTTCTGGTTCAGTTGAGGGTCCATGGATATTAGGGAATAAGTTGTTTGTTAAACATGAATTTGCATAAAAAAAAGAGGTGTAGATGACAATCAAGCGGAACCTCATGAAGGAGCATCAAGAAGCTGTCATGGTTGAAAGTACACCGACAAAGTTAAGCATGAAATGTCATGCGCATGACCAGAATTGTCCGTGGAGGGTTAGGGTAATAAAACCAACATACGATGAAAGATGGATGGTTACCAAATGGGGTGGAGATCACAATTGCTTAAATGATCACATTTCTCAGGACCACAAACAACTTAATGCTGATGTTATTGTTTCACTCGTACTAGGTACGTTATTGAATGACATGATAATGATGAGAATTAATGACTTTATTATTATTATTAATATTAATGTGACATTTTTTTATTATTAGGTATGATAAAGCATGATCCATCATGTTCAATTGGACTAGTCCAGGAGAGGATAACCCATTCCTATGGATACAAAGTTTCATATAGAAAGGCATGGTATGCAAAGCAGAAAGCAATGACAATTATCTACGGTGATTAGGAGGAATCATACGTATTTTTGCCAAGGTGGTGTGACTATATGTTTCGCTTTTCACCAGGTTCTGTTTATCATCTTCAAACAAAAGATTATTATGTGGCTCATAGAATCGTTCATGGAAAACACGTGTTTCACTGCATTTTTTGGACCTACAAACAATGTTGCGAGACTTTCAATTTTTGTAAACCAGTTATTCAAATTGATGGCACTCATTTATATGGCAAGTACAAAGGAAAATTGTTGATTGCCACAGCTCAGGATGGAAATAATGAATGTTTGCCACTTGCATTTGCTATTGTTGAGGGTGAGACGTTGGAAGCTTGAGAATACTTTCTCGATAACATTCGCGCTCATGTTACAAAGAAGACAAATATTTGTCTTATTTCTGATCGGCACCAAAGCATATTATTTGCAGTTGAGAGGCACCATGGGTAGCAGCCACCACATGCTTATCATGTGTTTTGCCTTTGTCATATTGCTAGCAATTTTAATCAAAAGTTCAGAAATGAAAATTTGAAGAGAACGGTTATGAATTTAGGTATGGTTAATAACTTCATCTTCCAATTTTGCATGTATTACTGAATTTTAATGTTATTTAATTTGTGTGCAGGTTATACTCCTTCTATTATTGATTTTGAGATAACCTTGGCACGTTTTCGTGATGTGAGTCCTGAGGTTGCAAACTGGATTGATAACATCCCAAAGGAAAAGTGAACACGTGTATATGATGTAGAGGGACGAAGGTATGGGCATACGACAACAAATTTGTCGGAGTCAGTTAACAGGGTTTTAAAGGGTGCAAGAAACATGCCAATAACTGCCTTGGTTAAATACACATATAGCAGATTGGTGGAATATTTTGTATGCAGGGGTCAATCGGCTGTTAGCAATTGAAAGGTCCTCATCGCATTGCAAAAATGTGGTTGCTATGTTGAAGGCCAATGAGTCCACCACTACTGATCATTATGTTCGTATGTATAATGTTGAACAAACTGTATTTGAGGTTAATGATGGTTGTGAGAATTCGTATGCTGTAAACCTCCCTGAGCAGTTATGTCAGTGTGCGAAATTTAAGGCATTCAAGTATCCTTGTAGTCATGCCGCAGCCGTCGCTTTACACGTTCGTCAGGCAACGACATAATACGTGGATGACGTATTCCTTACAACAAACTTGGTAAAAGCGTACTCATTTCCACGACAACCAATTGGTAATGAGCAAGCAATTCCACCTAGTGCAGATCCAATGGTTATACCTTATAAGTCTATGTTGCGTGCAAAGGGTCGTCCTAAGTCAACTAGAATACGCAATGAGATGGATGAAGTTGAACCTAGTCAAAGTCGTATTAGGTGTGGTATATGCAGATTACTTGGTCATAACCGTCGAAATTGTCCTAGTCGTCCATCTATCTCATGATTTCTTTATGTTGTTGTTAATGTTTTCTTGTTGTTGTTATATTTGATAATCATCATTTGTTTTCGATCTTTTCTTTTCTTTTGACTTTTTATAATTTTTTATGTTATTTTTTTTTTCTTTTCTACGTTGAAAATAAACCAACCTTTCGGTGAAACCACTCATCTCAGTTATATTATACGATGAAATTAAAACATTAAAACAACAAAAAATATTAACAATTACATAGTACATAACAAGTAACAAGCAATAAACATTGTATATAACATCATCCATAACAACTAACAAATACAAAATATAAAGTCTATGAAGCAGGAGGTCATTGCTGATGACGAGCCTGACGATCTGGCAATCTGCGTCTACCACCTCCACGCGAATACTGTGGAGCAGGAGAAGGTTGTTGCACATGATATGGAGCTGGAGTGTCCTCGACTGGTAGCTCTGGACAATAGTCTGACTGGTGTGGTGAAAAATCTATTTGGCTATACATTTTCTCAATAGTTACATCATCCCATGACTGATGTCCCTAACTATTGCTCCGTGCCTGATCCCCGGATGACATGGCTACAGGACTGACATGATATGCCGGCTGGCTCTGCGTGTCCATTGGTGGGCCCTCTAGCTAATAATATGTATGAGCCTCCGCCTGCGTAGTGTCGTAAAATGTTTGCTGAAAATCGTATTCATGACCTATGAAGGGTGGCCTAAACCATCCACTCATGCGTGGCTTGGGTGAATGAATAGGCTCAGGAACTGGTGGAATAGGTCGGCGATGACGTCCTAACCCTCGACCCTCTCTCGCACGACGCCCAATGTTGATGGATAACTGTGGCTCCTCTGGAAGCTGGGTCAGGGGTGCCTCTGGACCTGCCTCCTCCACCCAAGCGGACTCTCTAAAAACAGCAATCAGGCGACTTACTTCCTCGTGTACATATTCCAAACCGTGGTTCCCAAATTGCTTAGTCGTGGTGACAAAATACAAATTCTCCAAACCATCAACCTATAACTCACAGCAGATATACATAAACAAAAATATAACATAATAATAAAAAAATGATTTTGAGTAAATAACTTACACAATGTCCTAATTTGGCAGCCCGCTTCGTCACATATTGCTTGCCGGAAAGTCTATACCAAACCATGTACTCATGGTTGGGTGACATAAGACCATGTATTGCAGGAGGCACCTCAACATGTTGAGCTCTCCTATTCCATCTCTGTATAAATTTTCTTAGCTTGCGAGCCCAATTTTCTTGGGCTTTACCCCGAAGGGTATAATCATGCACACCTTTCAATTTTCCAGGCCTGTGAGGTATTGGTTGATCCCGTCCAAATTGCCTAATGCATCTATCAGGCTGGGAGTACTCAGCAATGTGAAAACAAATAATAGGTGTCATTGCCATCCACAAATGATGTGTGTCAGGAGATGCACCGGAGTTGGCTGTTCCAGTATATCATTTGGTTTAGCTTTTTCTTTCTCATTCAAATTATTAACCTGCAAAAATTCTTCCTTTTGTCCTGCATCATCATCACACTCCAAATTTTCTTTGGAAGGGTTAGACTCATCACATATGACATGGACAGATTCCTCAACACACAATGTTCTTTTATTAAAGATCCTATAAGCTTTACTTTGCAAAGAGTAACCAAGAAAAATTGCTTCATCGGCTTTAGAATCAAATTTGCCAAGAGAATCTTTACCATTGTTTAATACAAAACACTTGCAGCCAAATGCTCTTAAATGAGATATGTTTGGTTTCCTTCATTTGTATAGTTCATAAGGTGTTTTCTTCAAAATAGGCCTTATGAGAATTCTATTCAAAGTATAACAAACCGTACTTACAGCATCAGCCCAAACAGGCTGAGGCAAGTTTGTTTCATTTAGAAGTGTTCTTGCACCTTCCTCAAGGGATCTGTTTTTCCTCTCCACAACACCATTTTGTTGGGGTGTTCTTGGAGCTGAAAAATTGTGATTAATTCCAAATTCTTCACAAATTTTTTCAAAGTATTCATTTTGGAAATCTCCACCATGATCGCTTCTAATTGAAACAATATTGCAAGCTTTTTCATTTTGAATTATCTTGGCTAATTTTCTAAATGCTGTGAATGCATCACTCTTGGATCTTATGAATAAAGTCCATGTGTATCTTAAGTAATAGTCTACAATAACAAGCCCATAGAAATTTTCCCCCAAGCTCATGGTTCTTGAAGGACCAAATAAATCCATATGAAGCAACTCGAGAGGTCTAGAAGTAGAAACAACATTTTTGCTATGAAAAGAATTCTTTTTTTGTTTCCCTATTTGACAAGCTTATTCATATCATGCATATTTATATGACTAGCTCTTCTATGCCATAACCAAGTTTCATCAGTTTTACTTACAAGGCAACTAGTCTTATGAATGAATCCATGGTCAATGGACAAAACATAAATGTTACCCTTTCTCTTACCAACATGGATAACCTCACCACTTTGACTGTGACAAATCAAACAACAATTGTCATTGAATGACACTTTAAAACCTTTGTCACATAGTTGGCTTATGCTTAGGAGATTATGTTTCAAGCCTTCAACATATAAGACATTTCTGATAATAGTTTTGAGGTTGTCTCCTATGTTTCCTTCTCCAATTATCTTCCCTTTGTTATTATCGCCGTAGGTGACAAATCCTCCATCTTTTAGTATAACATTTGTAAGCATGGAAATATCACCTGTCATGTGCCTAGAGAAACCACTATCAAGATACCATAGTGATGATTTTGCTCTTAGACACACCTGCAAAATTCAAATCAAGTAACAAGGAAAGGTACCCAATTGAGGTTGGGTCCATAGGGGTTAGCTATTTTCTTTTCCTTTTTCACCCAAACACATTCTCCATTAGGCACATAATATTTTCTTGCATAGCATTTAAAAGATGTATGACCTTTCTTCATGCAATAGTTACAAGTTACAGCTCTTGATGATCTTTCAAAGTAAGCATTTTGATTAATCTTTGATTTATAAAAGCTCCTTTCATTCTTCTATTTTGGTGGTACAAATATGGTTTTTCCACAAGATTTTGAACCATGTTTGTATCCCAAACTGGAAGTATCTCCAGCATATTTCTGCACACTTAACATTTCAGCCAAGTTGCATTTTCCTCTATACAGCCTTCTCAAAAGATCAACCAAATAGTTATTTTCTGAAAGAAGTAACATATACTTTTCTCCTTGGCTTCTTTTGAAAGCATCAAACTCATCTTGTAACAATTTTCATTTTTCTGCCTTAGAAGAGGAAAAAGGACATATACAACCATTGGCCTTGTAACTTGAAAGAAAATTTTCATTCTCCTTTTTCAACTTACAAAGTTCACTTTGCATTTCTGCAAGTTTGGTGATATGCCATCTTAGATCTCCTTTCAACTTATTATTTGCCTTTGCTAGCCTTTGAGCCTCATCATGCATTTCATGAAAAGCATCAACAATGTTATCATATTGAGAAATTACCTCAGATTCAGCACTTGAGTAATCATCATCACTTAATGTTGAAGTGAAGCACACATTTGCTTCTTCTTCATTCTTTCTGCTTGATTTAGAACTTGTTGATTCATTATCTTCCTATGCAATGTAGGCTATCTTTGGCTTTCCTTCCTTCTTAATCTTCCTCTCACCTTGTTGTTTCTTTAAGAAGATTGGACATTCAAATTTGATGTGTCCAGGCTTTCCATATTCAAAACACGTAAAGTTGGTAGAGGTGTTGTTGTCATTCTTTTTATTGTTGTTGTTGTTAAAATTTTTGAATTTTCTATTTTTGTTCCTTCTCATGAATTTGCTGAACTTTTTGACAATAAGATTCATGTTGTCATCTTCATCTTCTTCACTTGAATCTTCTTCTATTTCAACCTTAGATGATGCAACTTTCAAGGCTATGCTTCTATGTTTCTTTTCTGCATCTTCTGCATTGGTTAGTTGTGACATTTCAATTTCATATTCAAGTAGCTTACCAAACAGTGCAACCATGGATATTTTGGATAGATCTTTTGACTCCTTGATAACTGTAGTTTTTGGTTGCCATGGTCTTGTAAGATACTTCAAGATTTTGATGTTCAATTCTTCAGTATCAAATATCTTTCCAAGGCCAAGAAAATGATTGACAATATGTGTGAATCTTGTTTGCAGCTGAGAAATGGTTTCTGTATTGTTCATTTTGAACATTTCATACTCATGAATCAAGACATGCTTCCTTGATCTCCTGACTTCATTTGTACCTTCATGAGTTACTTCTAGCATTTCCCATATTTCTTTTGCACTTCTGTATCTCGCAGTTCTAAAAAATTCATCAGAAGACAAAGTAGATGTTATCATATTTTTAGCTTTAAAGTCATATTGGACAACCCTCTTTTCTACATCTGTCATTTCATCCCATTCTTTGGGAACCAATTTACTATCAATAGTTTTCATAGGAACCAAAGGACCCTTTTCAATTGCATTTCATGCATTGGGATCATTGGATTGAATAAAGATTTGCATTCGATTTTTCCAAAAACTAAAATGCTCACCCTCAAACATTGGTGGACAATTGAGAGAAGCTTCCTCTCTAAAAGTAATTTGAGTAGTATTCATTTTCTTTTAAAAGAAAGTGATCTTGAATGATTTTTAAGAACCTAGCTCTGATACCAATTGAAAATATAATGAATATACTGCAAATAAACCAAGAGGGGGGTGAATTGGTTCAAACTGGATATTTAAAAGTTTCTGAAACAAATTGCGGAATTAAAACTTGGATCGTATCACTAGTTCACCTTTTTGTAAAGTCTAGAAATCTTTCTTCAATCAAGATCAACCTTTGATATGAATGCAATGATAGAATTTGTTTCTTTGATAATAATATTTGATTTCACAAAGACATGCAATGAAACATACAAAATTTTAAACAAGAGACAATGCAATTATATTGGTTCACCTCTCAACCTTGGAGGCTACATTCAGTTGCTTCCAATCCACACTAGGTTAGAGTAATTACTATATCAAAGAATCTTTTACAAGCAATTTACAAGTGACTCTCTTTATCAACACTAGACAAAGATACTGAATTCTAAAACCCTATTATAATACAAATCACCAAGATCCTGAGAACTCTACTCAGAACCTCAAACCTAGAGAACCTTACTCTAGTATGCTTGAAAAGAAACAAATTGATATATCACAATACAACAGAAAATGTTAGAACATCTAAAAAGATAGGTTCAAGAAAAACACAACCTGTGATCTTTCATGTATGAATGAATGAAATGAATTGAGATTACCACACTTTCCAGGTTATAAAAAATAATAGCTCATAATCACTATCTTGAAAAACTTCTTTTCTTTAACACATCTTCACAAAAAAAATCAGAGTTCTTGATTCTTACAAGAAATGTTTTTCACTCAGAAATCAGTCTCTGAAACTCTTAGAAAGCTTTTTGTCTTTTGGGTAAATCACTCATGTGTGTAGAACAATTCGTTCAATATCTATTTATAGAAAATAGACTCACAAAGCTTTATATAAAATAGATTTAACTGACAATAATCGATTAATCCGCTAGTGTAATCGATTATTTTGCCATATGTAATCGATTAAAACAACTAAATAATTGATTAATATGTTCTTCAGCTTTCTGGAAATGGTTTCATGAACAAAATATTCGATTAAATTGTACTGTAATCGATTAAACCAGAACAGGATCAAGATAAACGAATTAAGATAATCAATTGCATAATGAGATAATCGATTATTCCAGTGATGCATGGTTTTTCATAAAACACTATGTAATCGATTACAAGAAGCCTGTAATCGATTAAACTATTCTTCAAGGCTTTTCCAAAATTGTATGAATGTCTTTAATCAATTAAAATGATTGTGTAATCGATTAAAGCAGTAAGTTTTGCTTTTTTTAAAAACTTAGCCATTGAGACTTAACTTCTTATAAAACCATTTGATTTCTTTGAGATCAAAAACCATGTATGCATGATCATGAGAATGCACATGCTAGTGAAACATTACAAGGCAATGTACTTGAACCACTTAGACAAATTACAAATGCCTTCAAATGATTGGGCATGTAAAAAGCTAAAACATCAAGCCTATAACCTTGCTTCAATCTTCTTGCTGCTTCCCTTAAACTCAACATAACACTCTTTGTGGGGACCCAACTAGACTAAGACTCCTAGACACTATGGAACACTACTGAGCAAGGCAAAAACCTTCCAGCTGATAGTCAACAAGGCCATTCTTCATAAATAAGTATCAAATGGCTTCTTGTCCAATGCTCATAAGTTCATCCTGTATCATCTCATGGAGGACACTTCCTTCGACTTGCCTTAGATTCTCTTTAATTGCTTTGCTACTAAAGTTATGAAGGACAAGAGTATAGGGAATGATATATACCATAACGTAATTCTCACTAAGTTATTTGAAATCCATAGACTTATAAGAAAATTTTTGTAAGAAACACATGTAGATGTGTAAAAAAAATCTACATGGTTCGGGTGTTTCTCCCAAATAGAAAGGGTTTAGCTAATAGAACATCTCTAAGATGAGACTTCTTGATAATGGATCCTTCCAACAAGTTCCCAAGGTGGATGGCTCTATACTTGTTGAACTTCAACAAAAGTTTGGACTCAACACTGGATGAGACGATCAGTTGGACACAGTCTAGGAAAAGGCTATTGAAGAAGAAAGAATTACTCAAGCTGAGCAGAGGACCTCCTTAACAACATCCACCTCTTACTCTAGTTGCCCCCAAGGAAAAAGCAGAAGCCATAACAAAATCCTTCATCCACTGCCCAATGCCTAAGGGAACTCAGTGAGACTAAGAGTGAGGATGATAGGCCCTTGATCTTCAGAAAAAGAAAAGTTACATCACCACCGTCGAATGATACCTTTGTGCCTCAAGCGAAGAAGGTGAAACAAAATCAACAGGTTCGTCCTCCTCCTACTCAACCTTGTTCAAGATAATAGGAGAAGAAATGAGCTCAATGACCTAAGCATCTAGAGGGTGAACAATCCTCCATTCAATGATGTTGTTGTTGATCCCTCTCTAGTTAATGTTTAACCAGTTTGTAAATAGACTTCAACTAGTCAACACTTTGAAAGAAGCCTATGCCAAACTAAGATTATCCGCCTCAAGAAGAAGAAGGGAACTAAGTCCACTGCTGATATGGATGATGAAGTTCAATGTGAAGATATTGAAGCACCTCCATCTCCTATCCATCTTGATTGCTTTCAACATCAAGGACCTTCTGCCATAGATCCCAATCTTTATGATGAAGACAACACAAGGTTGCAGTTCTTTGTCACCTTTCTTTCTAAGAATGCTTACAACATTCAAAGAAGAATGTAAGTGGAATTCAAACCTCAGATTGATTGGATAGAGTTCCCTCTTGAAGTGGAAGAAAAGGAAGTTACTTGTCCCCTGTCCAAGCACCAAGAACATTATGTTGTGTCCAAGGTTGTTGAGAAGGATACACAAACTGGGATATTGATTGGACACAGTTCCCCTTGAGCTCATGTGTGATGCCTCTAACTATGCACTTGGGGCTGTGTTGTCATAGAGAGTTGATAAATGATCCCATGTCATTGCTTATGCTTCATGCACATGCCTTCGGGCTTCATGGCCCAATCTAACAAGTGGTATCAGAGCCAGGTTGCTTTACTATCGACGGGTGATGGTACCTTGTTTGTTATTATATGTTGTTTGTAATATGATTACGCTTTACATATATCTTTATGTGTTCATGGTTTTGTTTCTTTATGATTCTTTGTGAAAGATTTCAAACGAAACATCTTTTAGGAAAGGAATATGATTCAGCCATGATGTGAATATTCAAATGCGTTGTTTTCTTCATAATTTTGTTTTCAAAATGCATGAAATATTCTATGCATGCCGTGGTCACATGAATAAAAATTAGGGTTATTAATTTTGTTCATTTTGATCATGTTATTTTGTGTTTTGTTATAATGAATTGTTCATGAGCATGACATAATATTTTTGTGACAAAATTTCTCATACAAGTCTATGTATATAAATGGTTGATTGTATGGTTTAATTTTGTATTCTTTAAGAAAGAATCAACAAAATTTGAATTATGTATTTGGATGCATATTTCAGCCATTTGAGAAATAATAATATTGTGTGCTTGTTAGTTGTCTAACTTTTAAAGTGCAGATATGGAAGGGGATGGTCATGGTGCCCGAATTTAAATATTTGAATTTAAATGTTTTAAATTTGAATTCAAATTTTGTTTTAGTTTAAATTGAAGCTGTAATTTTGAATTTATAAATTTTGTATATTCTTTTGTTCCTCCAAAGATGTATTGGAGTTTCTTTAATTATTTTGTAATTAGAAAAATTAGGCTAGTGGCATTTAGGCATGGAAGATTTCATGATGGAGCTGCGGCCTAGGAGCAAGAAGAAAGAAAGCACGAGCACCATGACTATCTCATATAAAATATGTTTTATGTATGCTTGTATGTTTTAAAACGACTAGTATGCATGAGATAAAGTATCGCGGATGTATATTTTAAAATCGACTAGTATGCATGATATGGACAATCGTGAATGTATGTTTTATTATGCATATCCAAAAGCGACTAGTGTAATTCGATAGATGTTTGACATAGGATACGACTAGCATGATAATAGTATTTACACGTTTGATGAGACCTATTAAAATAAAAGAAACCCTTAAAAGGAATCAATTATTAAGCACATGATTACTTCCCACCACCAATGCCACTCGAAATTCCTCTAAATGGTGGTGCGCCACAACTCAGTTGGGATCCACTGTTTCATTGAGTAAGAGCAGTATTAGAAGTGTGAGACACTTAAGGTGCTGGTTAGTGCTTAACTGAATGCATGAGTTGCAGGCTCAGTCGGGCTTATGTATTTGGGGTAATAGTGCCAGGTTGGTTGCATGAGATGCACCACTAAGTGACAAGGACTTGTCAACCTAATGCTAAGAGAAGGTATGAGATACTGTTGATAAGGATCAACCCATTATTTAGCTTAATTTTGCGGTCTCAGATAGAGATTAAAATAAATAATCATACTCTTAATCCCACTAAGGTAATTTCAAGTCAAAATAACAAAGGTCTTTGACTTAGATAAAATAGTGGGAGGGGCATGTTATTTAAAGTCTTTAATGATTTGTTCTTATTTCATGACAATATATTGATTAGTTTATTTTTACATCTTCTCAGTTAATAGTATGACTAATCAACCGTCACTGCGCTCTATTCTCGATACGAACAAACTGAATGGTTCAAATTTTACGGAATGGTATCGGAACCTGAGAATTGTTCTTAGGGCCGAGAAAATCGCTTATGTCCTAGAAGGTAATTTATCCATAGCTCCTAAGGAAGGGGAAGCTGATTATGAGTTCTACGATATGGAAGCTCATAAGCAGCACATGAATGACAATACAATGGCAGTATGCATCATGTTGGCTTCCATGTCGCCTGAGCTACAAAAACAGCATGAGCATATGGATGCTCCCTCTATCATCTTGCATCTCAAGGAGTTGTATGATGTTAAAGGCAGGCATGAGAGGTATGAGGCATCTCGAGAATTGTTCTCGTGTAGGATGTCTGAGAGCATGAGTGTGAGCAGTCATGTTCTTAAGATGATTGGGCTCATTGAGAAGCTAGGAAATCTAGGCTTCGTAATGGATGCCGAGCTAAGTAATGATGTAATCCTCACATCACTTCCACCTTCCTTTAGTCAATTCATTATGAATTATAACATGCATGGGATGCTTGTGAGCTTGCCTGAGTTGTTAAGTATGTTAACAACTGCTGAGGTGTCTATCAAAAAGGATAAGACACACTCTCTTCTGATTGGTGGGCCTAATAAGGCCAAGGGTAAGGCTAAGGAGCCTGCAAAAGGAAACTCCCTAAAGCCCAAAGGAAAACCCAAGAAGAAGAAGGGCAACAAGAAGGGTAAGAGTGCACCTAAGGACAAAAGCGATGCTGTGTGCTTCCACTGTGGCAAGACAGGCCATTGGAAGAGAAACTGTCCAGACTACTTGAAGAGTGTGAAGGACAAGTAACATAGTGATGCTTCTGCCTCAGGTATTTACATGATTGAGATCAATTATTTTTGTACTAATCCGACTTCATGGGTATTAGATACTGGTTGTGGTTCTCACATCTGCAATATGTTGCAGGTACTTAGGAGTTCTAGGAGATTGGAGAAGAATGAGGTTGACCTCCGCGTTGGTAATGGAGCAAGAGTTGCTGCTCAAGCTGTTGGAGATACAGACCTCATTTTGCCTACGGGCCTTTTATTGCATTTGAATAATTGCCTTTATGTTCCGGGCATTTCTAGAAACATTATTTCAATTTCTTGTTTAGAACGAGATGGTTTTTCTTTTACTATTAGGGATGGTACATTTTCAATCATTATGAATGATATGGTTTATGCTATTGCTTTTTTGGTAAATGGCTTATATGTTTTAGAAACGGGAACAGAAGTTCTCAATGTGAATGTGAAACGACCTAGGACAGATAATCAATCTTATCTGTGGCACTGTAGACCAGGACATATAAATGAAACAAAATTGTCTAGGATGCATGAAAATGGATACCTAGATTCCATGGATTTGGAATCCTATGGACAATGTGAATCTTGTCTAAAAGGGAAAATGACTCGTCACAAGCCCAAAGGGCTTAGAAGTCTAGGACTAGTGATTTATTAGAACTCATTCACTATGATGTTTGTGGCCCAATGTCTATAGAGGCTAGAGGAGGATACTCCTATTTCATTACCTTTACGGATGATAAATTGAGATTTGGGTATGTTTACCTGATGAGATATAAATCCGAGGCCTTTGAAAAGTTCAAGGAGTATAGGAATGAAGTGGAGAAACAGCGTGGAAAAATGATTAAGACATTACGATCAGATCGTGGTGGTGAATATCTGAGCCATGAGTTTCAGGATTATCTAAGAGAGAATGGAATTCTCTTGCAGTTTACTGCACCTTACACACCACACCAAAATGGTGTTTCCGAAAGGAGAAATAGAACCTTGTTAGACATGGTTGATGTGTTGCAAACACATCTAGTTTTTAGTATAATTTTAGGATAAGTTTTAATTAAATATTTAAGAAATAGAATAGAATTAGCCTAGTTTAGTAATTTAATTACCTTGAACTAATTTCAATACATTTGAGCATTTTACAGGTAAAAAAAGAGGAAAACTCAAGCAAGAGAGAAAAACCAAGTTTTGAAGCCCACGCTAATAGCGTGGGAATCCACGCTATCAGCGCCAGATGCAGGGAAACAAGCCTGAAGATTCGCACCATCCACGCTATTAGCGTGGTAGTTCACGCTACTAGCGTCAATACAGCGCAGCTAAAGCTAAAGGACACGACCAATTCACGCTATCAGCGTGGGAACTCACGCTATCCGCGCCAGGCTTTCGAAAGATCCACGCTATTAGCGTGAAGTCGCGCGCTAGTAGCGTGGATAGGTCATTACTTCTGTTTTTAAAAGATTAAAGACGATAATTAGATTATCTTTTGGTTTTCTTACCCTAATTAAATATTAGTATAAATATAGGGCCTCAGAGCACCTTAGGGCATCAGTATTCAATTGTATATCGAGAATTAGAGAAAAAGGGAGATCAAACCCTAGGGAATCAAGAAGCCAAGCAAGAATCATGACTTATCCAACAGCTTTGGTGTTCTTGAAGTCTATGGCAAGCTAAACTTCTCATTGTAGGAAGGCCATGAACTGATGAGAATTCCTCTGTAATTGACTGGTATTGAAATATATATATGTTTTGATTGTTTTATTCTTATCTTCTCTTTATTCATACTCTTATTTGAAATTGATCACTTCAATTAAGTGCATAGGGTTAGGATTCGCAGTGGGAACGTTGGGATTCTAATTTCTGAACTGATACAGAATAACATTCATTCTTCACCTAGGAATAGGGATGCATGGGTGCGGAATCTATAATATGTTCTTTACATGCTTAAACTGATAGACTTCACTAAGGAATTAGGTTTTCAATTCAGTCTAAAGGGTTGGTTCACTAAGGAATTAGGGATTAGCTATTATAGAAAAGACTTATTCTCCGAGCAATCACAACAGGAACCCATATGGTATATTCTCTAAATGCTTAATCTGTCGGAATTCATAAGGGTTTAGGATTCTTGATCAAATTAAAGGGCTGATTCACTAGTTATCTAGGTTTCACAAATAAAGAAGAGATTTATCATATGCATGCATTAACTTGAATTAGCAAGCCAGTCAAGTAAAGGGGGAAGACTCAGAAGGGATTGCGCCTGACTACAATTCATCACTCATTGGTAACTTAATTCAATTTACTGCATTTCATTTAAATTCTGTCTTACAATTCAAACAACCAATCAATCAACAATACACTGTTTTGCGTAATTTTCTGTTCACTTTCAATCACACTCTTAATATTACTTTGAAAATCACCCCAATCCCTGTGGAGACGATAACTCACTTACTCACTTTTATTACTTGTAAACGATCGGTGCACTTGCCGTAATCGCGCAACAATGGTCAGGTCGATGATGAGTGAGACTCAACTTCCAAAATCGTTTTGGGGATATGCCTTAGACACGGTGACATACCTTCTAAATAGGGTACCATCTAAATCTGTTTAGACCACTCCATATGAGATATGGAATGGTAAGAGACCCAACCTGAGTTATCTCAGAGTATGGGGATCGCCAGCATATGTCAAATCGTTGACATCAGACAAACTTAGTGATAAAAGCACTAAATGTCTATTTGTGGGGTATCCCAAAGGTACTAAGGGATACTACTTTTACTCATTGGACAAACACAAGGTGTTTGTGTCCAAAAATGATGAATTCCTTGAGAAAGATTTACTCTCTCAAGGAGTCAGTGGGAGTAAAATTGATCTTGAAGAAGTTCAAGGACCACATGAACAGATTGAGGAACCCGAGTCTACATCGCAGGCGACGTTCTCCAATGGAGAAGTAAACACACAACTTCGTAGGTCTACTAGGGTCATCCATCCACCTGAGAGGTATGGGTTTGTGATTGAGAACCAATAAACCGTAGAGGATAATGAACCAAGTAACTATGAGGAGGTAGTCAAGGACGTTGACTCCTCTAAATGGCTAGAAGCCTTGAAATCTGAAATAGATTCGATGTATCAAAACAAGGTATGGACCTTGGTTCCACAACCGCAAGAAAAAATTCCTATAGGAAATAAGTGGGTCTTTAAGAGAAAGACTGATGCAAATGGTAACGTTCAAACCTATAAAGCTAGGTTGGTTGCGAAAGGATATCGTCAAAGACAAGGTGTTGACTATGATGAGACTTTCTCACCCGTTGCCATGATCAAATCTATTAGGATCATGCTTGCCATAGCAACATATCATGACTATGAGATTTGGCAAATGGATGTCAAGACTGCCTTCTTGAATGGATTCTTGAAGGAGGAAGTATACATGACACAACCTGAAGGTTTTGAATCCAAAGGCCAAGAACATATGGTATGCAAGCTGCAGAGGTTGATATATGGGCTAAAACAAGCATCACGAAGTTGGAATATTCATTTTGATGAAATCGTTAGGAGTAACGGATTCGTTAAGAACGAGGATGAACCTTGTGTTTACAAGAAGGATAGTGGGAGAAATGTTGTTTTCTTAGTACTCTATGTAGACGACATACTACTAATAGGAAATGACATCCCCACATTACAAACAACTAAAGACTGGCTTTCAGAAAGCTTCACTATGAAGGATTTGGGAGAAGCGGCCTTTATACTTGGTATAAAGATCTATAGAGATAGATCTAAAAGGCTGCTGGGATTATCTCAATCCACGTATATTGACAAGATGCTAAGAAGGTTTAGAATGGAAGGGTCAAAAAGGGGTTTTCTTCCCGTCAGTCATGGGGTACATATTTCCAAGGCTATGTGTCCAAAGTCGCAGCCTGAGAAATACCGCATGAGTGGAATTCCATACGCTTCGGCTATTGGGTCCATCATGTATGCCATGATATGTACAAGACCAGATGTCTCATATGCTTTGAGCAATACGAGCAGATACCACTCAGACCCTGGAGAGGGTCACTTGATAGCAGTCAAGACCATCCTTAAGTTCTTGAGAAGAACTAAGGATGCGTTTCTGGTTTATGGTGGGGTAGATGAGCTTTCAATGAAAGGATTCACTGACGCTAGCTTTCAGAGTGACAAAGATGACTGCAAATCACAGTCAAGGTTCGTATTCACTTTAAATGGTGGGCCAGTGTCTTGGAAGAGTTCCAAGCAAGAGACTACAACAGATTCTATGACAGAAACTGAGTACATAGCCACTTCAGAAGCAGCCAAGGAGGCCGTCTAGATCAAGAAGTTCATATCTGAACTACGGGTGGTTCCAAGTGTGGATGAGCCCATACAGTTGTGTTGTGACAACACTGGGGCCATTCCGCAGTCAAAGGAACCTAGGTCTCATCAAAGATCTAAGCACGTGCTTCGCAGATATCACCTGATTAGAGAGATCATTGATATGATGGATGTAAAGATGGATTATATTCCCACAGATGATAACCTAGCCGACTCTCTGACAAAGGCTGTTTCTCAGAGAAAACATGATAGTCATTATTAGGCTTTGGGTTTATGACTTAGGTCTTATTGGCTCTAGGCCAAGTGGGAGATTGTTAGTATATGGATGTCCTAGAGACAATCTTTTCATTAGATTAGGACATACATGTACTTTTCAATATTGTCATAAATAAATTAGAAGCACTCTTTATCTTGTTTCATATTCTGTCTCGATATCATTATTAATATATGAGTAACTGGATAAAACCCTTGGAATAGAATAGGTATCTCTTGAGTATCAGTGATGGGATCACGATCATGAGGATTCAAGGATACCAGATGTCTACTCCTAAATTTTAAGTTCCTAGTCTAAAGACACTGAGAATGGGGATCAGTGATCTCGAATAAGACTAGCACGACTTATCTACTTATATGCAGATACAAGGTAAAGACCTCATGAGCTACAGACATGGAGATGTCTTAGCTAAAGTCGTGGGTGGACCTATAAGGGTATAGCTCGCACTGAACGGACCCACAAAGAGACTCTATGAGGAAACCTCACAGATAGTATCATTAGAAGTAGTCTCTTATTATTTGGGTGTGTCTTTCCTTAGACCAGAAGTTTTCACCTAGACTGTGTTCTAGAAGATATGCTTTGATTGTATACCTCGTCTGCCTGAAACATGGAGACACATAGGTATACCTTTGGGCATGTCTTGAAAGAACACGAGTCTAGGGTGACTAGCTGAAGGAATTTATCAAATCTCTGTGAGAAACTAGGTTATCTGTAAACCGGAGAAATCGGGATGACATTTACAGGACTTGGGAATCTATGCATAGTAAAAGAAATCATGAGATGATTTGCCTTTAGAGTCAGTAAAATTGGAGACTCCCTATTTCGTATTAAAGCTTACCCTAAATCGCAAGGGCAGATACGTTTCCTTACCCTAGGTTTTATGGGAAAGTAACCAAGACGAAAGGAAATACATACAGAAACCAAATAGATTTAATAGGATGATCTTGTCATTTACCTAACTAGTTCTGGGGCAACAAAACATTGCTAGTGCTCTGTGTTGTCATTAAATGGGTAGTGGCCTAGTTGGGCCCAAACTCATTTATGTCAGTAGCTATGTTGGGCCTAATGGGTCACACACTAACACTTTATTGTCATGACATTATAGCATTAAAGGTTTTGGGCCTAATAATGGTTGTTGGCCCAAGAAAGAGTTTGGATATCTATCTTAAAGAGAAAGGGGCGCATGAATGGAGTTAATGGGCTTGGATAGTCCAAGAAATTATTAATTAATTTAAATAGTTAAATTAATTATCTAATATTTAAATTTGATAATTTAAATATTTGAATTAACTATAGTAGTTAGTTTCATATCAAAAGGAGAAGATAAGAGCTAGATTTGAATTTGAATTCAACTAACATCTTATCATGATCATATCCTAGATTTTAGGAAGAAGTTTGAGGGCTGATTATGGGGCTTACATATGGCTGATATTTAATTATTATTTGGCAAAAGAATTCCCAAGTAATTGACTTGGTCTTAGGAGGATATGATAGGAGGTTGTTGGCAATTTTTGAAATACAACAACTCTATCTTTTCTTCACATGTGGGATGCTTCATAATCAGATTTTTTGGTTAAAAAAATTTGACTCAAACTCTTCTATAAAGTGTGCTATTGTGATCATAGTTCTCTAATTATTTTTTTTTGAGAAAAAAAAACGTATCTACCTTCCTCCACTTTCACGTGCCCTTGTATGATTTTTGACAGAAAATTCAGCCACCAATATCATCTATTGGTGAGTCTCTTAGATAAGTAAAAAACACTTTGAAACCTAACCTTCTTTTTCTCCATTGGTGTGCCTAGCCTGTCTCTTTTGGTGTTTGTTGGTGGTCTTCAAGAAGTGTTATTGAGTCTTGACAATAAGTGGTGTTGATCAACATTAGAGGGCTTGTATCTTCAAGCCTATCCTTGATCATAAAGTTATGAATATAAATAAGGTAACATCTATGTCCTAAAGAATGATTCTTGTGATGTATGTGTGTTTCCGCTTGAAATTTTTTTTTTTGTTTTTCTCACATGCCTTCGGGCTTCATGGCCCAATCTAACAAAGTTAACTACATCATCACTGAGAAGGAGCTTTTGGCTATTATTTTTGCTTTAGAAAAATTCTGATCTTATTTGCTTTGTTCCCATATCACTGTCTTTACTGACCATGCAGCTTTGAAGTACCTATTGAAGAAGCTTGATGCTAAACCTTGATTAATCAGGTGGATGCTTCTTCTTCAGGAGTTTGATATTGAGATCAAGGACAGGAGTGGTGCGTAAAACTTGGTTGCTGATCATTTGAGCAGGATTGAGGGCCTGTTGAAGTCTTTCCTATGAGGGATGATTTCCCTGATGAACATTTAATGCACTTGCATTCATCACATATTACACCTTGGTTTGCTGATATTGTGAATTTCATTGTTGCATCTGTTGTTCTGCCTAATGTATTTAGGTCTCAAATAGATAAACCTAGGAGTGATGCTTAATATTATGTGTGGGATGATCCTTATTTATGGAGGTTTGGTAGTGATCAAGTGATCCATAGGTGTGTGCTAGATCATGAGATTCGGTCTATTCTTAAGTTTTGTCATGGCACACCTATTGCAGTCATTTTGGTCCTCAACGAACCACTAGGAGAGTATTGGACTGTGGGTTCTATTGGACCACCATGTTTAGGGATTCTTATCACTTTACCACCACTTGTGAGCAGTGTCAGAGAGTAGGAGAGACCATTACACATAAGCATGATGTTTCTAGATGGGTTGAAGCTAAGGCCACCAGAATTAATGATTCTAAATTTGTTGTGAATTTTGTGAGATCTAACATTTTTTGTAGGTTTGGTGTGTCTAGAACCATAACGTCAATTACACTACACAAATTCTCTCCCCACTACTCCTCTGTTTTTTCCTCTGTTTTCCCCTTTTTTGCTCTGTTTTTTCGCTGGTTTGCACCAGCACCTCACATACACTTCATAACAACCAACATAAACAACTAATATATGTAACAAAGTGCAATTGTGCAGCAGGATGTAGATATGCAGTGAATGTAATTTTTTTTTCTTTTATATTTTACTAATGCTATTATCTAATATGCAGTGAATTAAAGTTAGCACACAATGAACCGTGTCCCTGGCAACGGCAGTTTTGATAACTGATGTCATATTGATTCAAAACAATTAAACTACGCTAATTCTATAGCACATGATTAACCTGGGTCAACTCAAAGACACAATCAATATGGTTCCAACTTCAATTCATTAGTAAATAATATGGGGATTTTTATCAAACAGTTTGCATGCGATAAATGAAAATTGCAAAAACTAATAGAATTGATTAAAGGTAATGTAAAATAGATTAAAAAGCATCAATCCAATTCACCAAACCAAGCAATACAAATTATCCTAATTCTCAGATAATGATTCTATTATGAAAGTTCATTCAATTTCATTAGAAGCAGTTCAATCAAATTAACCTCTAAATTAATTGAAACCGCAAACCTAATTGAAATATCATCCAAATAATATGTGATTAAAATTTGAAATTAGGAAATGAATCCATAACCTAATCCACTTTCAATCCTAAACACATTCATAATCATGAAAATTGAATAGAGGATTGAAGAAGAAAGTGAACATTCACACAAAACTTGAAATACCAAACCAAAGGTCAAATTCTCCTTGCTTGGGCTTGGATCCTTGGATTGATTGATTGTTTAGCCTTCCATGATCATCATCAATGAAAGCCCCATGAAATGAGTACACGAAAATGGAAGAACAGAAATGAAAATGAAGAACAGTTGAGAGAAAATAAGAGAAAGAGTTTTAATTCTAAAAACTTCTAAAAGTCACTACAAAATGTGTTTGTGCTAAAATGAAGTGTGTCCATCCAAATAACTAAAATTACTTAAATATAGTGACTGAGTTAGTAGGGAAGGATGGGCCACAATGAAACCCAACTAATCTAACTAATTACTAATTACACCAATTTCGCAGCCCAAAATTCAAGTGCAGTGATTCTGACTTCTAAGCCTATAATGACCCTCGAAATGACATAATTGGCCTCGGCTTATTTCTGACAAAATTATATATTTTTTTCTTATCTTTCCAGGGACTACTCATATACACCATTTGGAGTTCTGTAGAGCTCTCTAGGTGCTGCACAAGGAAGATAGGTCAAGTAAGCAAAAACTCCGAAAATAAGCAACAATTATCAATTAAGCCCACTTGTTTGCCTAAGGCAAAAACTGAATTATAATGGGAAAAATAAAAGTCCAAGAGAAGTCAAATAAGCTAAGAATAATAGAAAAATATTAAACTAAAAATACTCAATCAAGCAGCAACCTTTTTAGTAACAATGCTTTCATCTCTTTGAGTTCGAGTGTCATTTTAAATTTCTGCCCGCGAAGGTTGCACTCCTTTAGCCTTTGTTGTCTAACATTAGTTAAAAAAAATCAATCATCCTATTTGTACTAAGCAATTAAATATTAAAAACACTATAAAAAAGACAAATCATCTCATGAATCTGTCTTGGAAGATTCTTGGTTCCAAGTCCTCATATTTTGAATTCCTTTTGTTGATGTTGCTTATTTTCTATAACCAACAAATATAAAAAGTCAATAATAAATATATGCATATAAAATATAATTGTTATGTTAGCCAAAGGTTGGTGATATTATACATATGTACCTGTCCTTTCTCAGAACACCAATATTGAACTAAATCACAATACTGAGAAGGATCAACCCTTGGATCTGGCATGTGAGCTATCATTTCCTCCTTAGTTTTTCTCTCATCACATCCTTTTGATTTCAGTTCATATTTAAATTTCCTCCATTTCAAACTCATGTCATCAATCAATATTTCCTTTGTGTGTTCAGTTAGTTTAGGAACAAATTGAAACTTCCTCTATTATGAGTATCATTAACAAACCAAAAAAGACCATTTTGTTACACATTACAAAATAATTTTTTTACAAGAAGCAAAATGAAACAACACTTATAAAGTATTATACTAGACCTGCATCAATTCAACCATGTCAGTAATATAGTCCTCAAGCATGTCTTTCCAACTAAGAAAATTGATAGGAGCACATTGGTGTCTCCTAACCAAGCTCCCAATTGCATTCAATAGAGTTTTCCCTCCCCAACCCATAGGATTGTCCCAATGATCTACTTCAACAAGTATGAATTCTCCATCTGGCAAGTCCCACACATCTAACATATATGTATAATCTCTAGTCTTCTTTTTACCGAAATCATTCATGGATATGACATTCATCAAATATATATATATATATATATATATATATATATATATATATATATATATATAGAGAGAGAGAGAGAGAGAGAGAGAGAGAGAGAGAGATAGAAAACTGTGTATACTTGCATTGTTAAAAAGACCAAAAATTATAATTACCTTTAGTTGAACTTTCACTTGCACTTCCAAGAGAAGTATGAGACTCACCATGATTTTCTTCTTGTATATGTTGTTTTGTTTGTGATTGTTGATTTAGTTAACAAACAATTGTTATATAAACACTTCAATATAAAATAAAGAAATTAAGTTAAAATCTTTATACCTCCTTCAAATTGTGCATTTTTTTCAATTATAAAGTTGTT
This sequence comes from Glycine latifolia, assembly GCA_013407115.1. NCBI lineage: Eukaryota > Viridiplantae > Streptophyta > Magnoliopsida > Fabales > Fabaceae > Glycine > Glycine latifolia. The sequence continues at coordinate 24,914,918 of CM023958.1, read as the reverse complement.
ATTTTGGTTCGCGTAAGTAGAGCTTTCAATTGATTGCTCTTTTGCTTGTAATTGACCATCATTCTGAATGGTATTCAACTTTCTACGCTTTCTCATAGTACATTGAATAAAACGATCCAAAAAATAAAATAAAATAAAAATTAGATATAGCTACATTATTGACTACGAAATTTTTAAACACCATGCAAAAAATAAAAGAAGAATAAAGCAGTAAAAGGTGGTGTGAAATAATTACTTGAAATGTGAATTTAGATTACTTGTAAGCTTATTTTTTCTCATCAATCTCCAATCACCAAGAATCAAATTGTTGAGGAAACAACCAAACAAATTTTGATAGAAAACTAACAACATCATTATATTTTGAGTGATTTTTATACATACAAAAAATAAACACAAGAGTAATGAACAATAAGAACAAAAAACTAAAGAAAGGAATAAGAGTATATAAATGTGACAAAATGTTCAACACATATAAACTAAAAATATAACCAAATGTTCAAATAGAACAAATAAAAACAAATCAAAAGAAGTCTGCATCACTCTCATCACCATCTATATAATTATCATCCTTGTCATGTGGTAAAGTGTTCTCCATAGGTATTGTAACTTCAATGATATCTTCACTATCATCGGCTTCTGGTCTAATCAAATCGTTATCATTTATCTCTGGTAAGACTTATTCATTCCCTTGATCTATGTCATTGGAATCCTCATCACCCATATCATATACATCTCTGATTTTAGCATGCACGTCAACAAGCCAATCATTTTGTATTTCATTCTTCACATAGAATACTTTTTTAAGCTTAAGATGCAAAACAAATGGGTCATCACATATATCATTCCCTATATGTTGCAAATAATTGAAATTTACTAATGTCATACCAAAATTATCAATTTTGCAACCCATGCTTATATCAACCCAACAACACTTGAAAAGTACAACCTTATATCTTCCTGAATAATCCAATTGAATTATATCTATTAGTGCACCATAGTAGTGGATTTCTCCTTCCTCTGAGTTTTTATCTCTTGAACTGGCATTACTTAATGTCTTAACAATGCCACTATTTTGAGTCTTCAAGCACCTTTCACGTGTCTTTGTATGAAATCTAACTCCATTCATAATGTACCCGCAATATCTTCTCATTATATCTAGTGGGACCACCTGCTAACCACTTGATATCATTTGTCACTAGAGTGCTGCCTTAATCTTCCAATCGAGCAACCTACCACAATTTTATTTCAAATGGTTAAAATTTTAAATGAATGCAAAACTTAATATTATAGATGCTTCCTAAACTTACTCGTTCACGAAACCAATCATGAAATTCTTTACTATGAATTTTGTCTACTTCATATGGAGATAGTCGATGATTTTGTCTCTTGATAAGATCGGTATGGGTTCTATGTAAAAAAAGGTTAGAAAAAGTAAGCATTAGAGTTGAAAGAAAGATATCATACAAAATTTTAGTTAGTTATCACAAAGAAGGGGCTCCTTTTTCCTTTTCTTTTATCCCATTTGTCCCATTTCTTGCGTCTTGTAACATCAGTTGTAATGAAAAGGAATGCCAGCGTCTTGTCATTCATTTTTCTTTTTATCCATCCCTTGAATCCTACTCCTTTTTCTCCCCCATTGTTATTCGTTTGTTCATTCCCACTAATATTTCTACAGCTACAATGAGTGTGAGAGCACTTTTAGTAATGAAAATTCTCATGACAAGACTCTGAGACAAGAATGGATGACAAATTTCTTACAAATAAATAACTTAGTTGTCATTACTAATGGTTTTAGTAAAAAGTCAATTATTAATGAATTTGACAGCACAAAGCATTGTCGAATTCAATTATCCATAATGACTATTATAGTTCTTTATTTTATTTTTTTAGTTTAGTATTAATCATCATAAACCTTTTGGTGATTAAATTTAACATGTCAATTTTAAAAATACATTTAATCTTAACCTTTAGCCCCCTAAAAGATAGGCTAGTCCCACCCCTGTCTTTTCCATTCAAAGAATACTTTGTCCTATATATGGCACGATAAACAAAATGAGAAATCAAATATAGCACTATGTTATTGCTCTTCCTTCATACATTGTGTACAAGATCATCCATTATTGGCTAGCTGGATTATTTTAATTGTAGGATGGTTAATAATGAACTACTTATATATATACATATATATATATATATATATATATATATATATATATATATAAACCATTTGTTAAAGTGGTTCGGCTCTGTGCAATCTATGATGTAAGATTTAGTGAGATTCTAGATAGCTTCAGCTAGATTCTAACTATATAGAGAGAATGGTGAAACATAAATAGATTAATAATTTTTTAAAATATATATAAATTATAATCTAACTCAAAATTCATTCAAATCAATCATTTTATTTGCTAACTATTTTATTCATTGTAGTCACTACAATTTTTCTGGATCAACTCCTTGAATTATAATTTGAATTATCTAATCCAAACTTTACCATGCAAGTTATGAATTTGTAAATAGCTGCAACATGTTTAAATCTTAATGATAAATTTATATCCATGAATTAAAATAATGAAGTACGAAAACATACTAATGTGTTTTTTGGTTCAGGAGAGCCTACCATATGAAGAAGCCAATTACATTGCAGGGAAGCAACACATAGATAGTATGCTATAGAGAAGAAAAGGAAAAGCATATAAGAAAAATTACATTGAGCACATGTTGTTACTGTGGTTAAAATTACTAATATGCCTAGAGGTTAAGTTTTTGTAACACAATGAAATGCCTTATATTTCCATCACAAAGTTCAAATAATCTTGTTTAATCTATTTTATAGTTCAAATCAAATCCAGTACATATGCTTATCCATTGAAAAAAATGCTCCTAAGTTAAATTTATTCGCATGTACAGACTTGTTTTTTGTAAGTTATACATTATGTAGACTCAAATCCAGTAACCCACGAATTGAATAGCTCATTTCATGATTTGAATTTTATTTTACTTTATTTAAAAAACTCATTCAGTAATAAACCATAAATCATGAACACTTAAATCTGAATACATCCCGCAACATCAAATGACTTAAATCCATTACTTCAAAATTCAAATACCCAGGGAAATCACGAGAAGTGAAATGAAATTGAAGAACCTGAGACTGATTCAGATCTAATCTTGAGCAAGAAGCTGAGGAAAATGGAGACCCAGGGAATTGTAATAGACGCATCATCCTTTAATTAAAGCGAAAACAAGTGGCAGTTGAACAAGATACAAGGAAGTTTTGAAGTAATAGAAGGATTCAGAAAAGAAAAAGAAAGCGCAAATGAACTTGATGCTTGATCGAGCGAGATGAGATGAGATGAGAGAGAACAAAGCAGGAGCGAGAAAAGAGTAGGAGTGAGCGAGCGAGAGAACAGAGGAGGTAGCTTTGGTGCCTTATTCGCTTTTTGCTTTTCCCTAGACACTCCAACCATTGTTGTTGTCGCCACCGCCAAACCAACATGCCACGTTCATTTCCACATGCCGTGTTGAGTTGTGAAGAAAGGTATCATGGAAAGAACAAGTAGAAAATAGCAACGCACTTGGGTTACTTACAATTTCAGACCCTAAGCTAGGGCATGTTTTTCTTTTGGGTCCAAACAGATAATTACTTCCTACATCCCCTTTTTTGCTTCCTCACCTCCTTAAAAATATGTAAAGGACAATATATGGACAGATAGATGAATAGATATAGATAAATTTATTTTTAAACTTAAATTCAGCTAATTGATTTTATGAATTAAGCTCAATGAGTCAATTATCAAGTGAGTCTCAAACTATATATTAAAAAGTGTACTGTTAGTCTTTCTCACAATTCAATTAAAAAAGAACGACGATATTGTTGTTGATTTTAAAGGAAGCTGCAAGGAGATTGAAGCAAGGTTGAAGGCTTGATGATGTTTTAGCTTTTTACATGCCCAATCATTTGATGGCATTTGTAATTTGTCTTAATGGGTCAAGCAAATTTCCTTGTGATCATTCATTAGCATGTGCATTCTTATGATCATACATACATGGTTTTCAGTCTTAAAGAAATCAAATGGTTTTATAAGAAATGAAGTTCTCAATGACTAAGTTTTTAAAAAAAGCAAAACTTACTGCTTTAATCGATTACACAACCAGTATAATCGATTAAAGACATTCATATGATTCTGGAAAATCCTTGAAGAACAGTTTAATCGATTACAGGCTTCTTGTAATCAATTACACAGTGTTTTATGAAAAACCATGCATCACTGGAATAATCGATTATCTCACTATGTAATCGATTATCTTAAATTCGTTGGTATTGATGCTGTTCTGGTTTAATCGATTACAGTACGGTTTAATCAATTAATTTGTTCATGAAACCATTTCCAGAAAGCTGAAGAACAGTTTAATTGATTATCTAGTATTTTAATCAATTACATATGGCAATTTAATTGATTACACTAGTGAATTAATCGATTATTGTTAGTTAATTCTATTTTACATAAAGCTGTTTGGGTCTGCTATCTATAAATATACATTGAATGAATTGTTCAAAACACATGAGTGATATACCCAAAAGTTAAGAAGTTTTCTAAGAGTTTCAAAGACTGACTTTCTGAGTGAAAAATCATTTCTTGTAAGGATCAAGAATTCTAAGTTTTTTTTTTTTGAGAAAATGTGTTAAAGAAAAGAAGGTTTTCAAGATAGTGATTCTGAGTTATTATTCTTTACAACCTGAAGTGTGTGGTTATCTCATTTCATTTTCATTCATTCATACATGAAAGATCACAGGTTGTGTTTATCTTGAACCTATCTTCTTATATGTTCTAACATTTTCTATTGTATTGTGATATATCATTGTTTTCTTTTCAAGAAACTAGAGTAGAGTTGTCAGCATCTTGGTGGTTTGTATTCTAATAGGGTTTTAGAATCAGAATCTTTGTCTAGTGTTGATAAAGAAAGTCACTTGTGGTTTGCTTGTAAAAGATTCTTTGATATAGTAATTACTCTAACCTAGTGTGGGTTGGAAGCAACTGGATGTAGCCTCCAAGGTTGAGAGGTGAACCAGTATAATTGCTTTGTCTTTTGTTTAGATTTCTGTATGTTTCATTACATGTCTTTGTGAAATCAAGCATTATTATCAAAGAAACATTTTCTGTCATTGCTTTCATATCAATGGTTGATCTTGGGTGAAGAAAGATTTCTGAATTTGAAAAAGGTAAACTAGTGATATGATCCAAAGTTTTTAATTCCGCAATTTGTTTCAGAAAGTTTTAAATATCTAGTTTGAACCAATTCATCCCCCCTCTTGGTTCATTTGCAGTACATTTATTGTATTTTCTATTGGTATCAGAGCTGGTTCTTGAAAGATATTCAAGATCACCTTCTTTTTAAAAGAAAATGAATATTACTCAAATAATCTTTAAAGATGGAGCTTCTCTCAATCGTCCACCAATGTTTGAGGGTGAGCATTTTAGTTTTTCGAAAAATCGAATGCAAATCTGTATTCAATCCAATGATCTCGGAGCATGGAATGCAATTGAAAAAGGTCCTTTGGTTCCCATGAAAACTATTGATAATAAACTGGTTCCCAAAGAATGGGATGAAATGACAGATACAGAAAAGAGGATTGTGCAATATGACTTTAAAGCCAAAAATATGATAACATCTGCTTTGTCTTCTGATGAATTTTTTAGAATTGTGAGATGCAGGAGTGCAAAAGAAATGTGGGAAATGCTAGAAGTAACTCATGAAGGTACAAATGAAGTCAGGAGATCAAGGAAGCATGCCTTGATTCATGAGTATGAGATGTTCAAAATGAACAATACAAAAACCATTGTCAGCTGCAAACATGATTCACTCATATTGTCAATCATCTTCTTGGCCTTGGAAGGATATTTGATACTGAAGAATTAAACATCAAAATCTTGAAGTGTCTCACAAGGCCATGGCAACCAAAAGTCACAACTATCAAGGAGTCAAAAGATTTATCAAAAATATCCATGGCTGCACTGTTTGGTAAGCTACTTGAATATGAAATTGAAATGTCACAACTAACCAATGCTGAAGATGCAGAAAAGAAACATAAGAGCATAGCCTTGAAAGCTGCATCATCTAAGGTTGAAATAGAACAAGATTCAAGTGAAGAAGATGAAGATGACAACATGAATCTTATTGTAAAAAAGTTCCGCAAATTCATGAGAAGGAACAAAAATAAAAAATTCAAAAGGTTCAACAACAACAACAACAAAAAGAATGACAACAACACCTCCACCAACTTTACATGCTTTGAATGTGGAAAGCCTGGACACATCAAATATGAATTTCCAAATTTCTTAAAGAAACAACAAGGTGAGAGGAAGATTAAGAAGGAAGGAAAGCCAAAGAAAGCCTACATTGCATGGGAAGATAATGAATCAAGCAGTGAGAATGAAGAAGAAGCAAATGTGTGCTTCACTTCAACATTGAGTGATGATGATTACTCAAGTGCTGAATCTGAGGTAAGCTCTCAATATGATAAAATTGTTGATGCTTTTCATGAAATGCATGATGAGGCTCAAAGGCTAGCTAAGGCAAATAATAAGTTGAAAGGAGATCTAAGATGGCATACCACCAAACTTGCAGAAATGCAAAGTGAATTTTGTAAGTTGAAAGAGGAGAACGAAAAATTTCTTTCAAGTTACAAGGTCAATGGTTGTATATGTCCTTCTTCCTCTTCTAAAGCAAAAAAAATGAAAATTGATACAAGATGAGTTTGATGCTTTCAAAAGAAGCCAAGGAGAAAAGTATATGTTACTTCTTTCAGAAAATAACTATTTGGTTGATCTTTTGAGAAGGCTGTATAGAGGAAAATGCAACTTGGCTGAAAAGTTAAGTGTGCAAAAATATGCTGGAGATACTTCTGGATTGGGATACAAACATGGTTCAAAATCTTCTGGAAAAACCATATTTGTACCACCAAAACAGAAGATTCAAAGGAGCTTTTATAAATCAAAGTTTAATCAAAATGCTTACTTTGAAAGATCATCAAGAATTGTAACTTGTAACTATTGCATGAAAAAGGGACATACATCCTTTAAATGCTATGCAAGAAAATATTATGTGCTTAATGGAGAATGTGTTTGAGTGAAAAAGGAAAAGAAAAGAGCTAACCCCTATGGACCCAACCTCAATTGGGTACCTTTCCTTGTTACTTGATTTGAATCTTGCAAGTGTGTCTAAGAGAAAAATCATCACTATGGTATCTTGATAGTGGCTGCTCTAGGCACATGATAAGTGATATTTCCATGCTTACAAATGTTATACTAAAAGATGGAGGATTTGTCACCTACAGCGATAATAACAAAGGGAAGATAATTAGAGAAGGAAGCATAGGAGACAGCCTCAAAACTATTATCAGAAATGTTTTATATGTTGAAGGCTTGAAACATAATCAGCTAAGCATAAGTAAATTATGTGACAAAGGGTTTAAAGTGTCATTCAATAACAATTGCTGTTTGATTTGTGATAGTCAAAGTGCTGAGGCTATCCATGTTGGTAACAGAAAGGGTAACATTTATGTTTTGTCCATTGACCATGCATTCATTCATAAGACTAGTTGCCGTGTAAGTAAAACTGATGAAACTTGTTTATGGCATAATAGAGTTAGTCATATAAATATGCATCACATGAATAAACTTGTGAAAAAATAATTTGGTCATAGGATTACCTAAGCTTAAGTTTGAGAAGGATAAAATATGTGAAGCTTGTCAAATAGGGAAACAAACAAAAAATTCTTTTCAAAGCAAAAATGTTGTTTCTACTTCTGGACCTCTTGAGTTGCTTCATATGGATTTATTTGGTCCTTCAAGAACCATGAGCTTGGGAGGAAATTTCTATGGTCTTGTTATTGTAGATGATTACTCAATATACACATGGACTTTATTCATAAGATCCAAGAGTGATGCATTCACAGCATTTAGAAAATTAGCCAAGATAATACAAAATGAAAAAGCTTGCAATATTGTTTCAATCAGAAGCGACATGGTGGAGAATTCCAAAATGAATACTTTGAAAAATTTTGTGAAGAGTTTGGAATTAATCACAATTTTTCAGCTCCAAGAACACCCCAACACCATTTTGTTGGGGTGTT
>CM023958.1:24864710-24893339 GCA_013407115.1 Glycine latifolia | reverse complement strand
AAAAAAACGATTCCTCAAAATGATTTTTTAAATATGCATACCAAGCGTAGGAGTTTAAGGCTCCCAACCTAAGATTTCTAGGAAACTTATAAGAATCTCCCAACCAAACACCCTATAAGATAATGGTAAAAATATGTATGTGAGACTCTATAAGAATCAAATCTAACATATTTTTTAAGTTTAATATAATATTTATGATCTTATTTAAAAATATATTTTGTAATAAGACATTTAAATGACATAAATTTATTTATCAATAAACTTAATTATAAACTTTAACTTAAATTTGTGTAAATGATCATTTAAAAAGATAAATAAATATAATATTTTAATAATGAACATTTAAAAAGACAAATAAATATAATTTTTTAAATAGGTCATCATGTTAGATTTAAAAGATTTTTTAAATTATTTGACCTATTTAATTAAATAAGTTTTATTAAAAGGTTTGACTTGACTTATTTTTTGAAACGATCTAATTTGAGCTCGATATATGTTAGATCATAAATTTCTGTGGAGAGTCTAGTCTATTTTCACCCATAGCGGATGGGTGCAATGAAATAACTAAGATAAATATATAAATTTCATGGTTTTTGAAAAAGTAAAAGGGTGAAAATAACCGTATCCTACACAATATTATTGAGAAGCCAAGTACGACAACCAAAATGTGAAGAACTATGGATTTAAAGCATGATATTATGTATAGTTTTTTATTTCCTACTAAATGCAATTGGAAATTTTTATTTTTTACTATAAAAATATATAACTTTATTAATTATGATATTTGTGCTTATTTATTGTAATTATCAATTATATATATTTAAGATTAAAGGGTTGAGCTCAAAAAATTGAAAGATCTAATTAATGAGGACACTGACAGAAGTTGGGTCTTCATGCTTTTGATTGCTTCAAATTTCATAATAAATCACTCTCGTAATAAATATGTAGACTATTTAAGACAGTACATTGAATTACGCTAAATATTTATGTATAATTAGGACAAAAAAATCTTTTGAATTGTTACATGAAATTTAAATGTATTTTTTTATAACATTTTCTTATTGCCCCTAATTTGAGAATGAAATTATCATAAAAGATGATAATATTTTCTTACTTTTATATACTTCATTGAAATAAGATGTATTATTAAGTCTTTCACGACAAAAATATTTATTAAAAGGTGAAATTGAAATAAATGTATTAATAATTTATTGAAAACTGAAAATTTCAGTCATTGTGATTTGATTTTTTTAATGCTAAATCATTATTCAATTAGAATGAAGAGAATAAATCATTTGATATCATCAATGGTTCTACTGTGCATTCTTTTTAATACTGGACATGTTTTATAATATACTGACACTTAGTTTTAGAGAGAGAAATCAGTGTAATGAAAAAAAAAATGAACTCCTTAGTACTAACACTTAATGAGAAAATGATGCATCATGAAGAAAATAACACTTAATTACAGTGAAAGTAATGAGTATGTTGGGAAGTGGACTATTATGGGTATAATAAGAAAAAAATTGATCATTTTATCGAAAATAAAAAAATTTATTGATTTCATTAATTAGTGTAAATAAACCTTAAATGACTATTAAGTACATATATTACAAGAAATTTGTCCATTAATAGGTGATACGGTTTTTGATGAGAGAAGTTTTTCATGTCTAAGAATCATGAATTCTGTATCATGATTTCTATGTGTGAATAAAATTTATTTTATCAATCATATATATTTTTGAGAATATTAATATATTTTTAAAAAAAATTAGAAAGTTATATAATATTTTTATATGAAAATATTTTTAATTATATTAAATAATTTAATAAAAATAAGGTGGTTTAGGAAAAGGATCTCTCAAATAATGGATAATGGTCATTTAAACGTGGTAAAATACTTTATGAAATGGGTGGGTACCAGAAAATATAACAAGAAAGACTATTTCAATAGCATCATCCAAAATGTTTATAGTAATTCAATTCATTATTTTAGGGTAAGAAATTAGAACCAAAGAAAGAGGTATGAAAATAAAAAATGCAAATATAGTTTCCTTTTTACATACAATAAAAAACTTAACTAAGAAAAGTTAAATTTTCACCTCTTATGAGTAAGGTTTTTTTTGAAAAATCTAAGTAAAAACATTTATGGGAAAGAATAGTTTCGAGAATGTTACTAGTATTTTTTTAGAAAAAAATATCAAATATGACAAACCAAGATTCCTAATTTAGAATTCTTAAGAAACTAATGGATGAATTTACCAATAACTTGGTTTTGATAAGGTGATAGTTGAATTATCGATTATTTATTTATGATGTATGGTTTTAATTAATTTTATTTAATTATTATATGAATTAAAATTTAATTTAAATAATAAATGCCAAATGAAAGAACAAAGACTGAAAATATTTACATTAAAATTTGCATATACAATTTTTTTAAAATTATTTTCAAATTTTATAAATATGCATTTAAATTTTGTTACATTAAAATATTTTTATATAAAATATGATAAAAAAGTAATATGTTTTAATTATTAAATTGTATAATAAATAATTTTTAATGTATATACAGGATTTGAATATATTGTTCAAGTTGATTATATTATATTATTGCACACACATATTTGGATACTATATACACACCTATTTGGAAATCTTTTTTAATCATATCAAACAAATACTTCTAAATTCAAACGTGAAATCCCCACAAAATGACATTTTGCATCCGTCAATCCTTTTTTATCTTGGCAATTTTATGTATTGCTTTCGTCTTGACATCAGGTAAGAAAAATAAGTTAGTTTAATTTTTTTAGAGATATAGTTTAATTTAAAGTAGACTTACAATTTTTAACTAAAAAAATGAGCGATTAAAGTTTTAGTAATTGTATAATTTACTAGTTTTTTCTCTTTTTAATTATACAAAACAAATGTTTATTTTATAAACTAAAATTTATAATTTATAATGAATAAATATTTATCTCTCTATATATAAATTACATTATAATGAAAAATTATAATAAATAAATATTTTTAAACTCATTAAAATTTATATTTATGATAAATATTTTTTGTGTTATATTTTTATTTTAATTATTGATAATTTATTTTTAAAAAATATTCAAATTCAAGTTAAAATTAAAGATATTGAAAACGATGAATTGAAAGAGATAAGAAGTTAAGTTAATTTGTTTAGTTAATATTGAAAATAGATTATATATGAATTAATGTATGTTAGAAATATATTTGAATTTTGAAACAGTGACAGATCCAGAAGTTTATGAAATGAGGGGTGAAATTTATTTTACACAATTATTTAAATATTGAATTTAATAAATAATAAATTTAACAAAACATTTATTATGAATTTTATGTGTAAAACTAAAGATAGAATTCATTAGTACGTAGAAACAAAATTTTGCAAATATTAACTTTAAAATATATTTATATTTATTTTTCTTCATTCATAATTTCTTAAAATTTGTTTTCGTCTCATGTACAAAAAGGATCTTGAGGAAGGGAGGGGACCAATGCCCGTGCTTGCTCTCCCTTAGATCCGTCGGTGATTGGAGAGAGTGACGACTTGAAAAAAATTGATAATCTTGCATATTTATATATGTGGGAATTTTAAGTAAATTTTGTCGTAATCTCCATTGAATATATACTAATGCAAAATTACTAAATATGTGTGGGTAAGTGTGTATTTATTTTCTATAAAAATATGTATTTATTAATTTGCTTATTTTATCTATTCAATAAGAATGTTGGATGTCAATAAGACTCACCGACAGATTCTTTTATTGAATTTTAAAAAATAATAATTAAAGGACATCTATTAATGCCAAGTTTATCAAAATTAGTTTCTTATAGTCATATATATTGAGTGTAGTAAATCTCGAATTCCATATGAATGACATGTTGAGATTAATTTCACAAAATGAAAACCTGGGATTGTTTGCTAATGCTTTTAACTTTGTTCTTGTTGTAGGGCAACCGATTCTTGATACTCCTCTTCCATTACGTGTGCAGGGCCATGTGCATCTGGAGGAATGTGCGTTGACAAATGTATTAGGCAGGGACATATGAAGGGGGGATTTTGTGATTTATTTGGTTTATGTTCTTGTTATAATTAAAAATTGAGCAACATTGTACTCTTGAGTAATGCATGGAGCTAAAATAAAATATATTCATGAATAAGAAATATACTAAATCATAATTCGCTTTGTCTCAGGTTCTTTTATGGAGAAATTATTAGGTAATATAAAATCATCACATGTTTATAATATCTATCGATCAACAAGGGAATTAAATGATCATTGTTATGTGAGTAGTTATAGATATCTTAGTATTCTTATGGATAAAAGAATATTTATTTATACATATATATTATTATATTATATGCAAAGGAAATTTGATCTTTTTTTCAACCATTGGATGAACTCTTAAGTTGATAATCAACATTGATTTAATTTTAAAAAATGTTTAATATGCATGAACATTGTAAACCGTTAAATCAAAATATTAATTTGACAACAGTTGATTTGATTCAATTATATTTTAAACTATTATTTTAAGGATAATTATCATTAAATGAAAAATTCCTAAAAAAAGTATTTAAATAATGATATTTTCTACTTTCACTTTCTTTTGATTAATTTATAAAATGTTTGTAGTGTAATTTTTTAAAATAATGATATTATATTTTTTTAACTCGGTTACTGGAAATGTAATTACTATTTATGAGGTGTTAATTATCAAGGTTAGTGTAATAATTTTTTTTATATATAACCATTAAGTGACAATTATTCTCAAAATTATATTTGGAAATATTATTTAAAGTATGATTTTCATTAAATAAATTAGAAGATTATTAAAAATTTCTACACATAAATATTCATGACCTTAAAAAATATTTATAAAATAACAGTTTGCATTTATTTCCAATGATTAATTTATATAACAATGATATTACATTTTTTTAACCTCAATTTCTAGAAATGTTGTTATTACGTTATCAGGTGTTAGCTGTCAAGGTTAGTGTAATCTTTGTTTGAAAAATAATGGTTCTTTATTTAAATGTATTTAAATTATTTTAAAAATAAAATTTAAACACTTTTAAAATATTTATAGTTCACGTTAGTATTTTTTAAAAACCTTTGGATATTCTTTTAAAATACAAAAAGCTTTTTGACATGATTGTACTAAGTTATCACTTTATGAGATACTAGAGTAGTATCCCATGTCTAATTCGAGTATTAAATTTGTATTTGATAATTTATAATTATTTTATAGTAGTGATATAATTTTGTATAGTATTTTCAATTATTTTTTATATTTTTGTATTTAAAAAATTAAAATCACAATTATTTTTGGATAATTTCTTTTTTCTTACGAGAGAATTAAAATATGACGAAGGGAGTATTATTTTCAACAAAGTCTTAATTTATTTAATTGTTAACCGTACGTATTTATCCATTATAGTCAAATATAAAAGAAATGCATATATGATCACTTTGATTTCATAATCCACAGATTGATAATCAAATAATAAACATACATTCTTAAGAACTCTTGTTTTAACTTTTATTTAACCACACTTCGGTGAGTGGTACAATAAAACACTATAACGTAGTCATTTTTCCCTTACAACAACACAAGGGAGCTTTCCCATTCTTATAACATATTCCACTCTTATAATCTTTGCGAATGCATTCAATGTTGCAATTCTCCATGCATGGCCCTATGCAAGTTACCCCTGGACTAATACTTGTTGCTTGCCCTACAATAAGAGTATAAGACCAAAGTTAACAAATTTATGCACATAGTTCATACTGCTTATTATGAAGTAAATCACCTATATATATCATTAATATGAAATTAATGGCTAGCTAAGTTTTAACTACCTAATATTATTTGGTAAGAAAAACCGTAGCATATAATATAAACCTTACAGGCTATTATCTTGACAAAACATATATACGAAAATATCTTCTATATATTTGGTTCTTTAAAGACTTTTATTACAAATAAAGGCATATTTTGGTTTCTGAAAAGTATTATTTTTGTTATTCTATTATCACTTTACAAATGAAAAAAAAAATATTTCATTTCCTATATCCTAAAAAATAGAATATCAAATGGTAGAAAAAAGAAAAGTTTCTTATTATTCTTTTTTTCAATATAAATATTTGAAAATAAACAAAAAATGATTTTGTTTTTGTATTTGAAAGGGAAAATAAATCTCTTAAAAAACTTACATCTCTATCAAAATAAGCAAGATTATAGCTATTCAAATATTAGATATTATTATATTATTATTTTGATGTTTTTTTTTTCTCTCTAAATGATTCAGTCCCTTTAAAGTTAGAATTCCTTTGAAAAAAATTATATTTTCATGTGACACTAATAATAATAATAATAATAATTTTCACTGTAATAAATTTGTTATTATTATTATTAAATAAATATAAAAAACAACCCTAACATGAACAAAAAAAAATATTTTCACTGTAATAAAAAAATTATTATTTTCATATTTTCAGATCTGATGTGTTTGTCTTTTGTAAGTGATTGGATAAAATTATCATCCTTAAATATATTTTCTTTTCCAAAGTGATTTTTATCAAGCAATAAAGAAAGATATGTATTAAATTTTTACCTTTTAATTTTTAATTCCCATATTGATTTCCTAAAAATAATGATAGACGTCACATTCAATAAATATTAAATAAATACTTCACACACACACACACATATATATATATATATGTATGGGAGAAATATTGGGAAACAAAATCAATATGCTCTAAAATCTCTAAAATTTTAGACAAAAATTTATATAAAAAAATTCATTAAATAAACCTGAAAAAATATTCAGCAAAAAAAAATTCCACATATAATCGGGCTATATAAATGCTCGAATCTCTAAAATCATATCAACAATTTATTTTCCTTAAAATTATAAAATTAATCTCCTTTCTAAGCTTTCTTATGATTGTTTCGAATCTTTTATATTATATATAACAATTGAAGCAAAATGGACTCGATTATATAAAATAATATCGCAAACATTAATCCATAGGAAATTGATATATTGAGCTACCTTATATAATAGAAATTAAATGAGAATATGACGTGTATAACCTGATGCAATGGAAATGAAAAGCAGCAATAGGAATGCAAATTTCATAGCAGACTTATGTGGAGTGGCCATCTGGATCCTATTGAACATTTTCTTAAGACAAATATGTTTATATAAGCAAATGGTGAGACTACCATGAGCATTTTCTTTTTGTCGTTATCAGTGTTGAATTACTTGATATTTTAATGATAAAGATCAGTTTTGATACATGCATGATAATAGAAGTTATTAGTTCTAATACAGTTTTATTCTCTTAAACAAAACTGACATACTAATTTTTCGGACATTATCCAATAAAAGTTTACATACTAATAATAATGACAAATTTAATTTCAAATCTTAACGATAAAGATCAGTTTGTTAAACCTGAAAAATAAAAGATGTTTTTGTAGAGTTCTTTTAGAACTTTTTTTTTTACTCAAGTTCTTTTAGAAGTTATTAATACTAAAACAGGTTTTTTTTACTACAATACTGAAACACTTTTATCCTCTAAAACGAAACTTTCATACTATTTTTTCGGACATTACCAAAAAAACTTAATTTAATTTCAAATTGTAACAAAAAAAGTTAATTTCAAATTGTAATGATAAACATAAGTTTGTTTAAACCTGAAAAATAAAATATGTTTTTGTAGAGTTCTTTCAGAAGTTACTAGTCATAGCACGCACGGGTAAGACTAACCTGTTAGACATGCATGTTTTAAATATAAGTTGACAGTTTTGTAAGCAAACAAAATAGTATATTATATAATAATCAAGTGTTGTGAAAGTAGATAGAGTACGAGTTATTACAAACCATATCACAAAGATGTAAATATATTGACAAAAGATTGTTTGAAAGATAGAGTTTAGTGTTTGTAAAGTAAACACATAAGTTGTGTTTAACCAATAAACCAAAGGACATGGTTGTTGTTGGGATTCAGGAACTCAATAGCAAAATCAGCGTGGGGTTTGAAGTTGTATTCCCTTGCGAATGATTTCCAACCAGCGTCGATCTTAGCATGTTTGCGCCCATGGTCGAAGACAAGTTTGCATGATTTTGTTTTATCAAAAACAATATGAGTGAACCATGAATCACGTAAGAAATAGTACATGTCACTTGGAAGATCCTACAATACACGTTGTAGAGTAATAAAATTAGATATATGGATGCAAATGTATTAAAAAGACAATGTTATTGTATGTAGTCAATCAAAGCTTACCAAGGCACTGCACGAGACTTTGTAATCATTCAAGTATATGCGATAGACGACGGAGTTAGGGTTCGACTTGTAAAGAGAATGCCAAAATGGGAATGCTTGTGGCAGATAAGGGCTTTTGAAAATAGTTAAAAAAGAACATAGATGGGCCACAGATGGTTAAAGTGATTTGATGGTCGCCCAGAAGACCATAGTGCTCTCTGATTGTAGTCCATCTATCTACAATTAAGGGGTTTTCTAATGACTAGTTGTATTTCACAGTATGATGTTTACCACGACAGTCTATCAAATATCATATTTCATTTAAGTTTTTTTTATAAGCTAAAACAAAGCTTTTTTGGAGTTCTGCATAAAGCTAATTTAAAATTGTACAACATTAGTCCCAATGTAGGTGATACAAGACAGGAAATAAAACATATAATGTAGAAAACATAAAGAAATGCTAATCATGTCCTTAATATGCATAATATTCATGCACTATTGTGATTTTATATCAAGCTGCATCATTTGTAAAGCCATGTCCTTAGTATTTAGGGTATTTGCAAACATCATACCAAAGTTAACTACAAAATAAAAAGTGTAAAATTGCATACAAGAGATACCTAATTAAACAACCATGAAGTTGAAATGCAAATAATAAACATCATCATATCAACAAAATTAATAGATAAATTAAGATCAAAGAAGTCAAGCAATGAAAAATGTTTTCTAGCAGTCTATAACATAGAATGTCAGACAATGTTGATGAAAGAACATTTACAAAGTTGTGTTGTAATGTATTGTTAAAACACAGTAATTAGAGCATATAAAATTGTCATTATGATTGACACAAAGGGTCTGTTTCATGCGTATTAGACCACATAAAAAATAGGTAAAATGGTTAGCAATGGATAAAAATGGTTTTAAAAACACTGCTCAGAGAATGTATTGAAGCACAATACACTAACAAAGTAAAAAAAGTAGTACTTAGGCAATGAAAAATGGACAAAAATCGTTCAAAAACAGTACTCAGACAATGTATTGAAGCACAGTAAATAAACAATTCCAAATGGTTAATAAAACAGAGTCTTTACACAATCGTTGTGGACTACCATCATGACCATGTAAATGAAAAATGACAATGGTACTCTCTGCTTTCATGTCGGCAACCATTAACTGATGAATACCTAAACCATTTTTGAACAACCTAAATAGTTGTTGTCCAAACTTTTGTATACTATTGGTACTTATGCATGTAACAACCAATAGATGACTTATGACATGTGAGGTTAGACAAAAAATCTGTGTTCAGGATCTATGGTGTCTGATAGTTTAGAAATATGCATGTAAACCCAAATTTGATTTTTAAAATATTAATGTCATCAAAACAAAGGATAATTTGTTTAAGGTGAGTACAATAGTTTCAACATCATTACCCAGAACAGTGCAGGATTGTGTTTATGTGGACCTTCATTTTCTACAGTGGCGCCTATACCTGGTATTGTTCAGCGTGTGTTTCCAGAGTGTGTTCAGTGGTTCAGTCGCTTTGGTTTACCAATGTAGCGTGTGGTTTGTAGTGGAGTGGAAGAATGTGAAAAGATTGGAGGAATGAATGTAATAAATGGAATTCTACAAGAGGAATGAATGTAAAGACTGAGTGCACACAAGGCATGGCTTCGGATATGAATGCAGTCAGTGTTATTGGGTTGCATACAGGGCCCAATAAATCTCCATGTTTTTTAAAAGTGGTGAATCCAATATCCAAATTTGTGTTTAGAGTTTGGTCAACATTTTTTTTTCGTAATTATTATATGATTGATTCAATCTAACCATGTACCAGATCGCATTGACCATCCCTGATCTTTTCCTCAGACCCATGCAGGTGCAATGGGACCCTACTATGTTCGGACTGCAGGTTAAGGACTTTCCATTGTACATAAAGTATGAGGATATTTCTGAGATCATCCATGGTGGTCAATGTCTGAGCATCTCCGTTATACAACTGTGGATTCTGTAAGTCACTTTCAATTGGCTATCGTTACATAACTAATTTTTTATATTCTTGCATAATTGCCTTTATTTTCAAAACAATAGGCATATGAATGAGTTATGTCTGCAATTGGATCATGGCGATGCGTATGGATTCATGGAGCCACAGTCCATACAGAGATCAGGGCAATCTCAATTTGAATCTGAGGACTATATCAAGAAATGGATGCAGAGTTCACAGAAAGATGTCTACCTTGCAGCCTACTTGAATGGGTAAGTAAAAATGTACAAAAGAATTTAATTAATGTATGAAGTATAATAACTTCTTTTTCTCCAATCCAGTTCACATTGGCAACTGGTCATTATATGTCCTAAGGCCAATGTTGTCGTGTGGTTCTATTCGTTGCCCACAAGCCTGATAACTACCTCAAAGGAATTATTAACAGGTAGGTTGTAATTTGTCAGACATTTCTATTTTTATTTCTAACACATGAATATGTTAATTGTAAAATATGCATGCATGTTTCTCTTAAGTAATGCTTTGAAGGGACTCCATGACACTCAAGGAAATAAATCAAAGGCTACTACTAAATGGATTGCGCTTAAAGTAAGTCTTTTAATAAATCATGGTTTATGTATTCAAAATAACTTTTATTACCATTTACACTAATTTTCATTTAACTTTGACCATGTTATTGAATTTAGTATAATAAGCAAAAAGGAAGCACTGAGTGTGGCTATTATGTCATGCATTGGATGTCCACGATAGTCCAAAGAGGCTTCAGGGATAACTGGGACATGGTAATTGTCTAATTCAAAACTAATTTTCATTTTTTTACTTGTTTTTATTTATACTTATTAAATTATGTTTTATTATGTCATGCAATATTTCACTGATGAAAGACCACTGCAAGCCGACAGATTGAAGGGTATTAGGGTTCAGTGGGCTACATTTTATCTTAAAGTTAGAGATGAAATATCATATTAGGTAGTTAGGGGATTTTTAAACAATTGTATATATACATTTGGTTAGGAAATCATTTTTATGTACATTGACATTATTGAATTTTATTTATTATTGAAATAATATTTTATTGTATTGTATTCTGAAATTGGCTGGATGTCTTGTATTTAATTTACAAGTTGAAGAACTGGTAACATTAAAAAAATAGACAAAATATTAAAAATAAAAAAAAATAACATCAGTTTTCTTAAGAAAACCGATGTTAACTTAGACTATAACATTGGTTTTCAGGAAAATCGATGTTAACTTAAACTACAACATCGATTTCTAGGGAAAACCGATGTTGTAGTGTAAGTTAACATCGGTTTTCTTAAGAAACCTGATGTTGAAATCAACTTTCATATTTTTTTACGTTTTTATTTATTAGATAGCGACATCATTTT
Organism: Glycine latifolia; assembly: GCA_013407115.1. NCBI lineage: Eukaryota > Viridiplantae > Streptophyta > Magnoliopsida > Fabales > Fabaceae > Glycine > Glycine latifolia. Next base: position 24,881,625 of record CM023958.1, on the reverse strand, counting down.
TTCAGTAAAAACTGATGTTATTTACTTTTCGTTAACATCGGTTTTGAAAATCAATGTTAACTTCCACACGCCTGATTCAACATTAGTTCAAAATCGATGTGGAATGTCAAAAATAACCAACGTTGAATGTTATTTTTCTAGTAGTGATTAAACAAATACCTGACAGAAACTGTTAATCAATTTACTCTGTCCCACATGCAAAGACTATACCTATTAGATAATCAGGTGAGGTAGAACCATTTACAATGGCATCAAACATTGTGAAAGTGTATTTTTGATGAGGAATGTTAGGTATTTCGTGGGGCATTATTTTAGTTGCTTTAACAAAGTTGATTTTGAAAGCATGGGGCGTAGCCTTGTACTGACCATGATTTTTCTCTACCTCGAAGTTTTGGATTACATAAGTTTCACCTATTTTGAAATTTACGTTAAGAAGTTGATGATCAACATTCTTGATTTCAGCTACAATTTTATCACCCTAGAGAAACAACATTTAAACCAAACTTTATTTCAGTACTTGAAATCAACTTCAAAAATTGTGTTATTGTTACATTATAAATAGGTTAACCTGACCTCCTTGTCCATTAATTTAAGCTCAGTGATAGACTTAGGTGATCTTTGTATAGTCCACATGTTCATTACTCGAACAACAATCTTCCAAGTTTCCTTGCTATCATTAATTTCGGCTACAAGGTTCAATCTATGAAATAGTGCTAACGATATACACAAATAACAGTTATGTATAATGAGGCAAATGGATCTAAATATCTGCTATTGCATGAATTTAAAACTTACCAGGAGCCATTACTATTTGTTCGATGTCCACAAACAAAGAGGTTTATAATTATAAAATGTCAGAAATGTCTTAAATTTTATAGCATCCATAACAAAAATAGCTTCCCAAATGTTTAATTGTTCATACACCACAAACTTAGTTAGTGTTTTATTCACACACTACAAAGATGTGGTTATAAGAGGATGATTAACATATCTTAAACAACGTAGCGTATCATAAAGAGATTCTTTTAAAGAGCTTCATATACTTATTCACAAATGTTTCATAAGATCATAACCAATTTATAGAGGAAGAACTTCCAATACAACAGAGGTTATTTTTTCAAAACGAAAACTGCACAAGTAACATAAACTTCTTTACAAAGATTTCAGAGGATGATAACCAATTTTTAATAGTATTACGACATAAGTTCGTTACTAAATCACGTGAATAAGTAGTACCACATGAAACTTGCAGTAGTAAGCTACCAGACGATGTACTAAGCTTCATAAATGATTACAAAATAAACAAAAATGCATGACAAATTCAAAATAACATGTTTACAAACAAATAGTTCGCAAATAGAACATTAAAACAGATATAGAACAAAAGCAAGCTACACGAGTTACCACAAGAAAACCCAAAGAGTCAGGTAACAGTACCAAGATGAACCTAGAAAATGGAGCTACTGGTAATAACGAATGAGATGCAGCAAGTACCAACACAACCAACCTGCAGTAGTGAAATAGAGAGCCTTTTACTAATGTAGCAAAAGAAATACTAAGCTGGCAGTAGGAAAATGAAATCCGAAAATGGAGAGCCTTTTACTAACGTAGTAGAAGAAAAAAGAAAATGCAAAAAGCAAATGATGTTGCTTGTGGTAGAGGAGATAACAATGTAGGCTTCTTAGCTCGACAACGTCAAATCATACACAGAGCAAGTAATAGAGGCTATTTTTGAAAGCCTAAGTAGGTTACGTGTGCTCAGCATATTGATTTTGAAAATTTGTTCACTTTGGATTGGCGCTTCTTTCTCATGTGAACATGTGAGAAGCTGAGGAAGAATTTTTTTTGAAATAAGCTAAAGATGAAGAAGAATCCGACACGTCAGAAAAATTGGCTGAGGTTGAAGGAGAGCACGACACTTTATGTTCTTTTATTATAGAGATAGTATATTAATACTAAAACAGTTTTATTCTCTAACAAAAACGTACATCCTAATTTTTCCGACATTGCCAAAATAAAATAAAAAATAAAAACTTACATACTAATAAATAATAATAGTAGCAAATTTAATTTCAAAACAAATTTAATTAAAAAGTACTTTAAAAAAATGAAATAAACAGGCCTAAATCTAATATTATTGTTTTGTAGTCAAATCTAATACTATTTCACTCCTTTTAAATTTTTAGAGATATAGTTTAGGTTAAAGTAAAATTACAATTTTTAACTAAAAAATGAGTGATTAAAATTTTAGTAATTTTCTATTTTTTAATTATACAGAACAAATGTTTATTTTATACAATTAAAATTTATAATTTATAATAAATAAATATTTATAATCTTACTACATTTTATATTTATGATAAATAATTTTTTTTTATATCTTATTTTAATTATTGATAATTTCTTTTAAAAAATATTCAGATTCAAGTTAGAATTAAAAATATTGAAAATAATGAATTAAAAGAGATAAAAAAAATTAAATTAATTTGTTTAATTAGTTAATATTCAAAATAGAAGATAATATATGAAATAATGTATGTTTGAAATGTATTTGAATTTTGAAACAGGGACGAATCCAGAAGTTTATAAAATGAGGGGGGAAATTTATTTTATACAATAATTTAAATATTAAATTTTAATAAATAATAAATTTAATAAAAATTTTATTAATTTTATGTGTAAAACTAAAAATAGGATCCATTTGTATGTAAAAACAAAATGTTAAAATATTAACTGAAAAATATATTTTTTTATTTTATTTTTCTCCATTATTAATTTTTATTTTATTTTTCTCATATACAAAAAGGATTTTGATGCAGGAAGGGACCAATGCCCTGCTTGCTCTCCCTTAGATCCGTCACTGACGGAGAGTGACAACTTGAAAAAATTAATAATCTTGCATATGAATTTTAAGTAAATTTTGTGGTAATCTTGGTTGAACATATACTAATGCTAATTTACTAATCATGTGAGGGTAAGTGTGCATTTATTTTCAATAAAAATGTGTATTTATTAATTTTTTATTTTATTTATTCAATAAGAAAGTTGGATGTCAGTGAGTAAGACTATGCACAAAACTAACTAAAATTAGTTGAAAATTGAAAAATTAACTAGTAGTTGAAATTTGAAAAACTAATTTATTAAATATAAGTATTTAATAAAATTAATTTTTGAAGTAACTGAAAAATGTAAAATAATATAAAAATTTATTTAAAAAATGTAATAAGAAAATTCAATAAATGTATCGAGGATAAAAATGAAAAAAATATAAAAAATTAAAAACTAATGTTTTATAAAATATTGGAAGTTATTAAAAAAAACTTGATTACCAAAAAATAAAATAATTTATTCAACTAGTAAAAAAAATTAGAAACTAGCTAAAATGTCTAACTGAACAAGTCTAAGACTCATTGAAAGATTATTTTATTGATTTTTTTAAAAAATAATTAAAGGACATCTATAAATGCCAAGATTATCAAAATTAGTTTTATATTGCCTACTTAGCCAACAATGTTTTAAGCATACAACATTAATTATGTGTTATTTATAATAGGATTGTTCAGTAAAAGTAAAAGTGATTCTATCTATTTATCTATCCATCCATCTATATATACTCTGATTATACTTTTCCTCATATGACATCGCTTATTTCAGATCATACAACAAGATTAATAATCACAATATTTTCAATGCTTATGCTGCTTCTTCTTTTTCTTGGGTAAGAAGGGGGGGGGGGGGAGTCAACTTTGGTTCAATGGCAATGCTACAACTCATATTTCTTATTTCTCCAATGGAGAAGTGAAGGTAATACTAAGTAGTATCCTTCTTAAGGTATACAAATCATAATGGACATTGACTAATAAGAAACAAAATACTCTAAAGATCATTCTTTTCCTTAAGTTGTATTTTCGCTACATGTTTTGCTTGATGTTTTGCCTTTGTCCAAAGGTTGTAAGGCCTAAATCTAATTACAGTCAAGTGGAAGTTTCAAATAAACAAAATGTTGTCAAGTAAGCCAAGCCACTAAGGTTGTTTGCACTAGATTTACTTATGTGCTATTCAAATAATTATAATGCTAAATTAATTTCTATACATGAATTTCAAGAAATCGAGTATGACAATCTACTTTGGAGTTGAATCTTAAATTTGCTTCCCTACTTAATTTATGTTGAATGATTGTGCTATATTAGGGAAGTCAGAGACAATTGAATCAACTACAATTAATAAAAAAATCATGGTTATAGGGATCAATACATCTTTTAGTAGCAAGAAACACAAAGATTATGTTTGTGCAACTTGGATGCCATCAAATTGTATCCAACAAATACTTGTTGTTCTCTCATTTTGATGCAAGTTGTGTTTATTTTTATCCAACAAGATTGCTTTTTATGTTGTTGATTGGTAGTATAGTCATTCTTTTAGTAGAGGGAACTATAAATAATTATTGTCAAATCATTAAATTAATGACACAATGTCATGAAACCATTTGGTCATCCATGATGAAATCCTTTATGGTTGGTAATTGATGCAATCTCAAGTCAACAAGGCAAATACAAAAGGATAATTAGTTTGATGTAATCTCAAGAAACGCAAAACACCTAAGTATGAGCAGATAATATTGAAAATTGGAGCAAATATACTTTTCTACTTTCTATAATTCTTTTAAGTATCTAACATTGTCCTTGGTCCTCTCTTTATTGCAAAGATTGAGATGTTCAGGCTTTTGTACAAGATGTTTTTCTAAATTTTATTTACGCTTTATTTTTAAATTGAAAAATACAGTTGCACACACAGTGACTAGTTGAGACCATAAATACGTAGTAATTTGTTTTATACATATACATATTTGTCGATTTAAACTTGTCTAAGAATCTACTGATTATTATGATAAAATGTGTGCTGAACATTTTTAACCCAAAAATAACATATTCTAGGACAGTTTTTCAAAAAATCGTCTTAAAATGTCTACTAAGACAGTTTTTTGAAAATCGTCTTAGAATATCTACTTTCTAAGAAGATTTTTGGAAAAATCGTCTTCCAATCCTCATTTTTTTTAACATTTTTAAAACTAAAAGTACATTCTAAGACAGTTTTTGGAAAATCGATGTAGTAACTTTGATTTAAAGACGATTTAAAAATTGTTGTGGAAAGTGTTGACTTTCCACCACGACGGATTAAAAATAGTTGAAAACCGTCGTGAAAAGCCACAAAGAAGCGTGTTTGAAAGTGTTTTTTGTAGTAGTGCTTCCCTATGAATTTCTTAATCTTGATTGTGTTGACCATTTTGTTGAAAGAATCTTGAAGACACAACACAAATAGGTAACATACAGAATGGTTGATCACTGATGACTTGATCTACCACGAAACAAATGCGGAATTGATCTTGAACCAGATCTTTAGATACCAATTTGTTGAGAAGATTTGAGAAATTCTATTTTGATAGGGAAGCACAAATGATTGAAAGAGAAGAGAGATATCACAAAATTGTTAATTTAATAGCAAATAACATAATTTACAATGAAAGGGTTTAAAGTACTCTCGAAGCTCTCTAAATCCATAATACAAAACTCTTTATAAAAGAGATAACAATTAATTTTCTAACATAAAATGGTTACAACTAAGAAATAGAAAACAAAAACATGTATAATTATAACACAACCTATGTTAATGAATCACCAAACTGAACGCTTCATCAAATTACAGAACATTAAATGACCTATTCAAAAGACAAGAATACTAGACTAGACAACTAGTGTCGCCTACCCTATCTCTATCATCCATCATCCGACAATCAACAAAGAAATTTTCATTAATTTAAAGTCCAATCTTAAAAAATAATAATAAATTAATCTCTTTCTCCTCTATAACACATTTCTCTCTTCCCTTATCTCTCACTAGTACCTTACATTCATTAGAATAAAATCTCAATTGTCATTTATGCTTGCTTACAATAGTAGCTAAACTATAACAACTTGATGGAGACCCACATTCAAGTTCAAGCAAGCAACAATAGCGAATTAGCATTAAGGCTTAAGCTAAACTAGATCTTCACCTGCACACTAAAGTCCCTCTCATCCTCATTGTACAGTACAAAATGGTGAAATTACACGTGACCATTACTATGGGTCATTGTACACGTATTTACCTACCATGTCGACCTTGCTACAGTAATGATAAATATTTCTGCCTTTTGTGTCAACCCTGCTACACTGATAACATATCTACAAGGTACACATTATCTCCTATTTGAATTATATAAATGCATGCTATTATCTGTTAGATTATCAACAAATTAACTAGCAAACAAAGTCCCAAGGCTCATACTCCACACTATAAATACAGGTTTTCCCTAAACCTTTACTAAGACTCATTCACATAAATTCACCCACAACGAACATACTCTGAGACCACTTTGGAGACTTATATATACTCAGATATTCTTCCATAATTGATATATTTACTTGAGTGTCAGAGTCTTTTCCTTTTATTTTGCAGGTCTCCCTCCTTAACAAGGCCGACTCCTCATCCGACGTGTAAAATCTAGAATCCACCTGGACCACTTCCAGCTCCGTACATGACATTTCTAGATTTTGATAAAAATACTCATACATTATCATTTATTCTCTCGGCCTGCTAATTTTCTTTTGGTACTTACCATTAAATTTTAATCACCACCTAGTCTCTTCCTTTCAGCCGTCTTTGATTTGATCAATAAAAAAAATTTAAATATAATGTTATATATCAATACTCCACCGATCAAGAACTTCTAGTTCTTGTTTTACATAGAAAGAAAAAATAAAAAATAGATAAAAATATTAATAATTTTACAAAATTAACCTTACATCATCATTGATTCAATTTTAGATTTTGTAATTCATTATTAATATATAAGAGATATAAGTGGTAAAAAAATATTTAATATTTCATTAAAAAAACTAAAATCGTAATTATTTTGAGACAATTGTTTTTCTTACACAATCATTATAATAGGATGGAGGGAGTATTCTTTTCCACAAAGTTTTAATTTATATAATTGTTACCCGTACTTATTTATTCATTACATTCAAAACTAAAGAAATGCATTAATGATAACTTTGATTTCTTAATCCATGCATTGATAATCAAACAGTAAACATAAATTCTTAACAACTCTTGTTTTAACTTTTATTTAACCACACTTCGGAGAGTGGTACAACACTATAACGTAGTCATTTTTCCCTTACAACAACATAAGGGAGCTTTCCCATTCTTATAACAGATTCCACTCTTATAATCTTTGCGAATGCATTCAATGTTGCAATTCTCGGTGCATGGCCCTATGCAAGTTATCCCTGGACCCAGACTTGTTGCTTTCCCTGCAATAAGAGTATAGGACCAAAGTTAACAAAAAGCACATAGTTCATAACTTCATATTGTTTATTATGAAGTAAATCACCAATATCATTAATATGAAATTAATGACTAACTAAGTTTTAACTACCTAATATAAGTTGGTAATAAAAACCCTATCATTTAATATAAGACTAGCTAATAGGCTATTATGTTGACAAAACATATATATGAAAATATCTTCTATATATTTGGTTCTTTAAAGTATTTTATTACAAATATTGGTGATTTGGTTTGTGAAAAGTTTTTTTTTTCTGTTATCCCTTTTAGTTTAAAAATAAAAAAATATTTTATTTCATTTCCTATCATAAAAAATAGAATATCAAATTGTACAAAAATGTAAAGTTGCTTATTATTCTTTTTATTTTTCAATATAAGTATTTTAAAATAAATAAAAATTGTTTTTTTTTTTTGTATTTGAAAGGGAAAATATTTTTAAAAACAATTACATCTTTATCAAACTAAGAAAAACTATAGCTATTCAAATATTAGATATTATGATATTATTCTTTTGAAGACTTTTTTTTTCTTCTCTAAATCATTAAGTCCCTTCAAGTTATAATTCCTTTGACAAAATTTATATTTTCATGCGACACTAATAATAATAGTAATTTACAAAAAGATGAATATGGCGAAACCAACGCAATATCAAAATCTATCTAAAACATGTATGGCGACACATTAGCATTTTGAGGGACAAATTTAGTGATAAAAATATTTAAATAACTAACGTAATCTTTGGAAAACTGTATATAACGATTTTATTTAACATATATCTTGCCTTAAAAAAATTATATAAAAATTAATCTAAAACATCGGTTAAGAATTTCGTTAGGGGCCTTACCTTGTACCAAATGATTATTGAATAAATATAAAAACAACCCTAAATAAATATAAAACATTATTTTCACCGTAATAAAAAATATATTATTTTCACCATTAAACTCCGATATGTTTCTTTTTTGTAATGTAATTGGTTGAAATTATGATCCTTAAATATATTTTATTTTCCAAAGTGATTTTATCAAGCAATAAATTCAGAAGAATTAAAAAAGATTATATATATATATATATATATATATATATATATATATTAATTTTTTACATTTTAGTTTTTAATTTGCATATTGCTTTCCTAAAAATGAAATATTGACGTCACATTCATTAAATATTAAATAAATACTTCATATATATATATATATATATATATATATTTGGGAGAAATATTGGGAAACAAAATCAATAAAAATTCTTTTTTAAAATCATAAAAAATTTCTCTAAAATCTTAGACAAATATTTATATTTTCTAAAATCAATACTAAAAAAATTCATTAAATAAACCTGAAAAATGTTCGCGAAAAAAGATAATTCCACATATAATCAGGCTATATAAATGCTCGAATCTCTAAAATCATTTCAACAATTTCTTTTCCTTAAAATTATAAATTAATATCCTTTCTAAGCTTTCTTATGATTGTTTAGAATGATTTTATATTATATATAACAATTAAAGCAAAATGGATTGAGTATATATAATAATATCGCAAACCATAATCCATAGGAAATTGATACATTGAGCTAACTTATAAAATAGAAATTAAATGAGAGAATGACTTGTATAACCTGATGCAATGGAAATAAAAAGCAGCAATAGGAATGCAAATTTAATAGCAGACTTCTGTGGAGTGGCCATCTTGATCCTATTGAACATTTTCGTAAGACAAATATGTTTATATAAGCAAATGGTGAGACTACCGCGTGCATTTTCTTTTTGTCGTTATAAGTGTTGAATTACTTGATATTTGAATGATAAAGATCAGTTTTGATACATGATAATGGAAGTTATTAATTCTAATACAATTTTATTCTCTAAAACAAAAATGACATACTAATTTTCGGACATTATCCAGTAAAAGCTTACATACTAATAATAATGGCAAATTTAATTTCAAATCTTAACGATAAAGATCAGTTTGTTAAACCTGAAAAATAAAAGATGTTTTTGTAAAGTTCTTTTAGAAATTTCTTTTTTACTCAAGTTCTTATAGAAGTTATTAATACTAAAACAGTTTTTTTTTAGAAACAGTTTTATCCTCTAAAACGAAACTTTCGTACTATTTTTTCGGACATTACCAAAAAAACTTAATTTAATTTCAAATTGTAACAAAAAAAGTTCATTTACAATTGTAATGTTAAAGATCAGTTTGTTTAAACCTGAAAACTAAAAGATGTTTTTGTAGAGTTCTTTTAGAAGTTATTAATATTAAAACAGTTTTATTCTCTAAAAAAAACTTGCATCCTAATTTTTCGACATTGTCAGAATAAAAATAAAAAACTTAGATATTAGAAATTGTATTTATGATTACTTTTATATTATTTTTATTGATCAATGTTATGCCATTAAATAGACAATCCGTGACAAACAGCAACACAATTTGAAAATACAATATAAACCACCTATCTATATATTTAATTAAAAAGTAATTTTAAAAAATGAAACAAACCCGGCCTAAATCTAATACTATTGTTTTGTAGTCAAATCTAATATTATTTCACTCCTTTTAATGGATTTCATTCACAAAGAATAGCTAATAGATTCTTGAGTATTTTCTCCATTAATAATTTTTAATTTTTTTCCTTCATAGAAAAAAAGGATTTTGAGGGAGGAAGGGACCAATGCCCTGCTTGCTCTCCCTTAGATCCGTAACTGACGGGGGAGAGTGACAACTTGAAAAAATTAATAATCTTGCATATTTATATATATTGGAATTTTACGTAAATTTTGTGGTAATCTCCATTGAATATATACTAATGCTAAATTACTAAATGTGTGGGTAAGTGTGTATTTATTTTCAATAAAAATATGTATTTATTAATCTTCTTATTTTATTTATTCAATAAGAATGTTGGATGTCAGTAAGGTTATGGTTGACAAAAATTAGTTGAGAAGTTAGTTAAAATTGAAAAATTAATTGATAATTAAAAGTTGAAAAATCAATTTATTAAATTATAAGTGTTTAGTAAAATTAGTTATTGAAGTAATTGAAAAGTATAAAATAACATAAAAATTATAAAATCCAGAATTATTTAAACAAGATAATAAGAAAATTCAATAAATGTAATAAGGATAAAAATGAAAAAAATATAAAATGTTAGAAGCTTGCATTTTAAAAAATATTAGAAATTATTAAAAAGAACTTATTTATTGAATAACCTAATAAAATTTTCGATTAATAAAAACAGTTAGAAATTAGTTGAAATATCTTAGAACATAATCTAAGAGTGATTGAGAGATTCTTTTATTGATTTTTTTTAAAAATAATTAAAGGACATCTATTAATGCCAAGCTTATCAAAATTAATTTCTTATAGTCATATAAATTTAGCGTAGTAAATCTCGAATTTCATATGAATGAAATGTTGAGATTAATTTCACAAAATGAAAGCTTGGGATGGTTTGCTAATGCCTTTAACTTTGTTCTTGTTGTAGGGCAACATATTCTTGATACTCCTCTTCCATGGACGTGTGGAGGGCCATGTGCATCTGAAGGAATTTGCGTGGACAAATGTATTAAGCAGGGACATATGAAGGGGGGCTTTTGTGATTTATTTGGTTTATGTTGTTGTTATAATTAAAAATTGAGCAACATTGTACTCTTGAGTAATGCATGGAGCTAAAATAAAATATATTCATGAATAAGAAACGCCTATTTGTTAAAATATTTGTAGCTGTTTTGGTGCGGTTGTTTACCGCTGCAATTAATCAGTTATGCGTGTTTTTTTTTTAGAATTATATAAATCATAATTCTTTTTGGCTCGAAAGGCTCTTTTATCGGCAACTTATTAGATAATCTAAGAATATCATATGTTTATAATTCCAATCAATTAAGAGAATTTAGTTGAATTGGATGAGCATGTTCTGTGTGTGGTTATAGATCCTCTTATATTCTTATTGATGAAAAAATAAAAGGAATTCTTAACTTTTGTTAGCCATCCATTTGATCAAACTTTTAATTTGAAAACTAATGTTGACTTGATTCAATAAATTTCTAACATACTTGAACATTTATGTACCGTTAAATCAAAATTATAATTTAATTTGATTTGATTCAATTATATTTTAAACTATTATTTTAAGGATAATTATTATTAAATGAAAAATTACTAATTTTTTAAATTAATGATATTTTCTACTTTTACTTTGTTATGATTAATTTATAAAATGTTTGTAGTGTATTTGTTTTTTATATAATGTACTATATTTTTTGAACTCGGTTTCTAGAAATGTAATTACTATTTATGAGGTGTTAGTTATCAAGGTTAGTGTAATAAAAATAAAACTTTATGTTTATATATAATCATAAAGTGATAATTATTTTCAAAATTATATTTCAAACTATTATTTAAAGTATAATTATCATTAAATAAATTAAAAGGTTACGAAAAATTACTCCACATAAATACTCATAACACTAAAAAATTATTTAAAAAATAATAGTTTACCTTTATTTTCCTATGATTAATTTATAAAATAATGATATTACATTTTTTTAACCTCAATTTCTAGAGATGTAATTATTATGTTATCAGGTGTTAGTGTCAAGGTTAGTTTAATATTTTTTAAAAAATAATGGTTCTTTATTTTAATGTATTTAAAGTACTTTTAAAATAAAATTTAAACACTTTTAAAATATTTAAAGTTTACATTAGTATTTTTTAAAAAACCTTTTGACATTCTCTAAAAAAAACTTTTTACATGATTGTACTATGTTATCACTTTATGAGATACTAGAGTAGCGGTGTTCACGAGTATGAGTCACCCATGAATTCAAATTGACCCAAACCGATTCGGACAATTTGGGTTGGGTCATTTATATATTTGGGTCAAAATTGAACCGAACCGATCAAAACCGTTCATGTACGGGTTGACTCGGGTTTAGATCTATAGATTCGATCAAAAACGAACTGAACCGATAAATTTTTTTAAAGTTGTTTGGTTTGATTTTAAATACTATTAATATTAGACTCCAAGTGTTGGAACTGCAAATGTTTATAATATTAATGGATCATATTTTGTTCATTTGTTTCAGCAAATCTGGTTATAAAAAATCTGGTTGCACTAAAGTTTATTGCAAGAAATAAGTCTGTAGGAAATAGTTGTGATTCAGACTATTATAGTAAATCTCGTTAAAGAATATTTTGTTTTAATTTGCATTAGTCTATTTTAGAATATTATGTTAATGGTATTAAATGAATCAATTTTACTATGTTTTAATGGAATCCAGAAACATAAATTCTCTGGAGTAATCGATTACACTACGTTTTAATCGATTACTTAATAATTGAGAGCTGAATCAGTTTACAAATCTCTTTGGAGTAATCGATCACGCCTCGTATTAATCAATTACGCTCTATTTCAGAGACTGACTTTGCCTTGAAATAATCGATTATCAAGCTTATGTAATCGATTATCTATGACATTTCTGCAAAAGATGCTATATTTTTGAAAATCTAAATTGACAATCTTATCTCAAATTTCAAATTGGTTATTGAGCATTAAACCCTCTTGGAACTCGAAATAGTTATTACAAAGGTTTGAATTTCTTTTACATCTTCCTTGCTTATCTTGGTCTAACTGGTTTATTTTGTCTTTGATAAGCCAAAAGGGGGAGAAAAATGAACAATGAACATATATATGAAGTGCAAGTGCAATTAAATAGATAAAGGGATACAAATAATGTCACACAATAATCCTTATCTGAATTACTTTGAATTCTTAAACACTAAATTGGTTATTTCTCTTATCTGAACTTAATATCCAATTACCTAGGATAGGGGGAGCAATATAATGAATGCACACTTCAATAGAATGAATGTACACTGTTTATGCAAAGTATACTTGACACTTGTTCTTGGCAAAATGCTGATTTGATTTTAGATATCAAGTATAAAGCTCTTAGCATTCATCCCTTAAAAGCACATGAAGGCTAACTATGTTCAATTGAAGTTTGGCATGATCAAAGCCAAAAAGGGGGAGATTGTTAAATACAGGGGGAGCTTGAAGAGAATCAAGATGATGATGAGCTGTGTCTTAGACATATTTTAGCTTTTTACATGCCATTCAATTAAAGGCATATGTGATTTGTTAGTTTTTTAAGAGCTTCATCTTATGATCCCTTGCATTGCATAAACATCATTCATTGGCATGCATACATGATTTTTTCAAGTCACATGTTTTCATGTTTGCATAAAGAAACCATGTATTCATGGTTAAGTTTTGGAAAACCACTTTTTACACTGACTTAATCGATTACCAAAATTTGGTAATCTATTACTTGAGCCATGAAGAACAACATAATTGATTACAGAACTTAAGTAATCGATTACACAGTACAAAACACAGAATAAGTCTTATTGTGGTAATCGATTACCATATAATCGTAATCAGTTACATTAGCACATTTTTGAAGCTAGACTGACTGTGATAATCGATTACATGATGGTTTAATCAAATACTTTGCTCATGTATCTTTTCCAGAAAGAACAAAGAACACTTTAATCGATTAAATATGATATTAATCGATTACTTAAGTGAAAAGAATCGATTACATGGATGATTTAATAGATTACATTAAGTTGAAACAATTTTCTATAAAATGCTGTTTGGTCTTTTGATTTAAATAGAACTTAAAAACTTCAAAAATTTTCATTGCTCTCAAAAGCCTTCTGAATTTAGAGAAGATACACTGAGTCTCAAAGTTCTTGTTCCAAAAATCAAGATCTTCATGCATCATTGATAGAATTCTTTTTGGACAAGATTTCAAAGGAGTTTCTTGGAAAGCTTGGTTTGGAGCTTGCTTTCTTTCAACCTGATTCCAGTTTGGTAAACATGCATTTTCATTCTTTGGATCATAAGGTTGTATCTCTTCTATAAACTCTAGCTGTAATTCATTTTTACATTTCAGCTTGTAAGTTGCTATTTGAAAAGGGTTCTTTAAAGCTTTTCTAGAGTAGGGTTCTCTAGAGGGAAGAGTAGAGAAGGATTCTCTATGTCTTGATCATTAGAAGTCTGAAAGGTTTGTAGATTTCAGTTCTTTATCTAGGATTGATAAAGGGTGATGTTTTGTAAGCTTGTAAGGAACAAATTTTGTTATAGTGGAACTCTAGCCAAAGTTTGGTTAAAAGAAACTGGATGTAGCTTCTCTTGTTGAGGAGTGAACCAATATAGTTCTTGGTGTTCTATTATTCTCATCTTGTTGTCATTAATTGCTAATCTTTTGGTTAATCTTTTCAAGATCAACAAATAAACTTTTTATGCTATTGCTTTTTGTGAAGGGTGAATCTTGATTAATTGAAAGTTTCTTTTTCAAAAGGGTATTCTTGTCATACGATCCTAAATCCGCTGCTAGTTTTTTTAAAGAAATTTTTAAAGACCCTATGTTAACCAATTCATCCCCCTCTTGGTTAATTGTGTGTGTTCATATTGTGTTCAAGAATTAGTTCATTATAATCTCATTTCCATTTTAGCTAACATGTTCTATGACATTCTTGATGAAGTTATTGAGCTCCTACCCAGCACACCAAAGTTTCTCGTGAATCAACTTGATCTGATTGGGGGGGTTAAATTTCACTTACACAAGGTGTGCATATTTTCAACCACAAGCTTGATACATAAGGAGAGGACATAAAATATAGGATTTATTATTGCTATACTATTATCAATTTAAATCTATAAAATACTGTTTATATTGCCTACTTAGCCGACAATGCTAAGTATTCAACTTTTATGTGTTATTTATAATAGGATTGTACAGTCAAAGTAAAAGTGATTATATCTATCTATCCATCCATCTATCTATATATAATCTGATTTTGAATTTCAAGTACAACAAGAATTTACACTTTTTCTCATATGAATCTTAAATTTTCCGCATCACTTAATTTATGTCCATCCATCCATCTATCTATATACAAACAAAATTAATAATCACAACTATGACTTGTATATTTTCAATGCTTATGCTTCTTCTTCTTTTTCGGTAAGAGGGGGGAAGGGGAAGGGGAGTCAAATTCGGTTCAATGGCAATGCTACAACTCATATTTCTGATTTCTCCAATGGAGAAGTCAAGGTAATACTAAGTACTATCCTTCTTAAGGTATACAAATCATAATGGACATAGACTATATAAGAAAGAAAATACTCTGAGATCATTCTTTTCCTTAAGTTGTATTTTTGCTACAGTCAAGTGGAAGTTTCAAATACATAGAATGTTGTCAAGTAAGCCAAGCCACTAAGGTTGGTTGGACTAGATTTACTTATGTTCTTATCAAATAACTATAATGCTAAATTCATTTCTATACATGAATTGCAGGAAATCGAGTAAGAAAAAATCTACTTTGGAGTTGAATCTTAAATTTGCCACACTACTTAATTTATGTTGAATGATTGTGCTATATTAGGGAAATCAAAGACAATTGAATCAACTACAAGGAAATAATATTTCATGGTTATAGGGATCAATACAACTTTTAGTAGCAGGACTTGCAGAGATTCTGTTCGTGCAACTTGGATGCCATCAAATTGTATTCAACAGATACTTGTTTTCTCATTCCAATGCAAGTTGTGTTATTTCTATCCAACAAGCTTGCTTTTTATTGTGTTGATTTGTAGTATAGTCATTCTTTTAGTAGAGGGAACTATAAATAATTATTATCAAATCATTAAATCAATGACACAATGTCATGAAACCTTCGGGTCATCCATGATGAAATCCTTTATAGTTGGTACTTGATGGAATATCAAGCCAACGAGGCAAATACAAAAGGATAATTAGTTTGATGTAATCTCAAGAAATGCAAAGCACCTAAGTACAAGCAAATAATATTGAAAATTGAAGCGAATATACTTTTCTACTTTCTATAATTCCTTTTTGTATCTAACATTGTTAATGATCTACCAGACTGGACGCTCCCTTCTACATGATTGGATGCTTCATCAGATTAAAGAAGATTAGACGACCTACTCAGAAGACAAGAGTACCGGACTAGACGATACTATCATCCACCTTATCTCTATCGTCCATCGTCCGACAATCAACAAAGGAAATTACAATAATTTAAAGTCCAATCTTAAAAAAAATAATAAATTTATTTCTCTCTCCTTTGTCACACATTTCTGTCTTCCCTCATCTCTCACTAGTACCATACTCATCAGAAAAAAATCTCATTTGTCATTTATGCTTGCTCACAATAGTAGCTAAACCATAACAACATGATGGAGACCCACATTCAAGTTCAAGCAAACAACAATAGCAAATTAGCATTAAGGCATAAGCTAAACTAGACCTTCACCTCCACATTAATGTCTCTCCCATCCTCATACATTATCATTTATTCTCCTCCTGCTAATTTTCTTTTGGTACTGTCCATTAAATTTTAATCACCACTTAGTCTTCCCCTTTCAACTGTCTTTTATTTGATAACTAAAAGCAAATTAAATATAATGTTATATATCAATATTCCACCAA
>CM023958.1:24827681-24851153 GCA_013407115.1 Glycine latifolia | reverse complement strand
CAAAAAACCAAAAAAACATGTTTTCGACCCTTAAAACAATGTTTAAGTGGTCATGTTAGGCATTTTTTTAAAAATTTCTTCAAGACATTAAAAAATGTATTCCAATTTTTTTCCATAGTTTTCACGTCTAACAACCCAAAAAAAAAAATATCGTCTAACAGTTTCATCAACAACGCCTTCAAAAAATGGCCAAAAAATAATAAAAAAAAACATGTTTTCGACCCTTAAAACAATGTTTAAGTGGTCATATTAGGCATTTTCTTAAAAATTTCTCCAAGACATTAAAAAAATGTATTCCAATTTTTTTTCATAGTTTTCACGTCTAACAACCCAAAAAAAATATATAGTCTAACAGTTTTTATCAACAACGCCTTCAAAAATTGGCCAAAAAATCAAAAAAACATGTTTTCGACCCTTAAAACAATGTTTAAGTGGTCATGTTAGGCATTTTTTAAAATTTTTTCCAAGACATTAAAAAAATGTATTCCAATTTTTTTCATAGTTTTCACGTCTAACAAGCCAAAAAAAAAATATCGTCTAACAGTTTCATCAACAAGTCCTAAAAAAATGGCCAAAAAATAAAAAAAAACATGTTTTCGACCCTTAAAACAATGTTTAAGTGGTCATGTTAGGCACTATATCGATAAAAGCAAAAGTTGGAATAATGACATGTCTCAATTAACATTGGTTACCTGACTAACCTATTCCAAATACACAATTCTAACCTTATCATAATTCGATAACATCAACGTGACAATTATTCAGTTGTCTATAAATAAACAAAACTCCCTCAATACAGCCACACGCTTCGACAAATATACCCTCAGAAACAAAATTCAATCTTCATATTATGGCATTTTTGGGAGAAACAAGCACTCAAACCATTGCTAACTCGATATTAGCATTCATTTTTCCAAATGGATCAATCATACACAGCAAAACTGGTGTTTATTTTCAATGTTCTACTCCAATACCAATGCGAGTTTCTACTGAGTGTTCTTTCCAAACACTAAAGAGTAGAATGCACAACACCCTTCAGCTAACCAATGACCAATTTGTGCATGAAATCTACTATCGACAACCATCCATCGATGCAGGTCAGCAATATTTTTTTCATTCTCTGCAACTGAAAAATGATGATGATGTTTGCACAATGTTAATGTGCCATGAAAAATACCCGTGTGTTGGTCCTATAGAATTATTATGTATCATCGGCAGAACACCCGATGGTATACTGAACCTACTTCAATCCACCATCACTAATACTCATGATGCAATGTTGTATTATAACGACAAGTGGAAGATACCACGACAAGACAATTTTTTGGGTTACTCATTGACTGGAACAAATCCAATAAGATTTCAAATTCCTTCCCGATGCAACATCGAAACACTCAAGGATATAATTAAGCAAGTTGCGCCCCTAGGGGTTCCCCCTTATGGAATTCACGAATCACTGGTGGTCAGATAATTGTTCTTCCGACAACCAGGCCATTCAAAATATTCAGAAAAAATCATCGAATATGAAATAATACAACTGAAAAAATGATGAAGACATATTAAAGGTGTTAGCATAATCCAATTACTGGAAGCGTTTCTGTTCAATAGAAATTTTAGCTATTTTTAACAAACCAATAATCCAACTACAGGCAGAAGACATATCCACTGCACAACATCTGTCAAATTATGATTAGTTTCCTCATTTTCATGTTTCAATTGTTATTGTTAGTACGTTTTGTTATTTTCATTTTTTAATATCTGTTTGTTGTGTTTGTCTCTTTAATTATTATTGTTTGTACTTGCTGTTATTCTATTATGTTTCCATTATTATATTTATCTATCTAATTATTGTTATTTTTTTTTGTTTTAATGTTTTAACTTAGATATGATAATTATATATTCAATTTATTTTTTAATCACTTTTATTTATTTTTATTTATTTTACCATTATATATCCACTTTATTTTTAAAGATTTTTATTTTTCCATCACTTTTCCCTTTATTTTATTTATTTTAACATTAATAATTAATAATTTTAAACCAAAAAAAAATTAAATAAGTTTATTTTTTAAATAATTCCATATTTTTTTGTTATTTTTGGTTTTTTAAATTTTATCATATAATTGATATATGATAATTATATATCCACTTTATTTATAATTTTTTTTACAAGTCTGGATTTTTTATTTATTTTTAATCTACTTATTTTTCATCACTTTTCCCTTTTTTGAAATTATTAAACCAAAAAAAGAAATAAAAAAAAATAAAAAAATACATGTACAGAAGTCGGGGGGTGAATTCCTAACTTCCAAACGTAAAAAAGTTTTTTTTTAAAAAAAAAACATAAAAATAATAACCAAAAAAAAAAGAACTGGGCACAGTGAGAAGTCGGGTTTCCAAACATAGACTTCCCACTTTCACTAAAAAGAGGTGTATTTTGGGATTTTTTTCAAAAATAGGTGTATATTGGGTAATATTTGATGGAAAGAGGTGTATATTGGGAAAAAAACCTATAATCTTTACGAATGCATTCAATGTTGCAATTCTAGGTGCATGGCCCTATGCAACTTATCCCTGAACCTAGACTTGTTGCTTCCCTGCAATAAGAGTATCAGACCAAAGTTAACAAATTTAAGCACATAGTTCATATTGTTTATTATTAAGTAAATACCGATATCATTAATATGAAACTAATGACTAGCTAAGTTTTAACTACCTAATCTAAGTTATTAATAAAAAACCCTACCACCTAATATAAGACTAATAGGCTATTATCTTGACAAAACATATATATGAAAATATCTTCTATATATTTGGTTCTTTAAAGACTTTTATTACAAATATAGGGGTATTTTGGTTTGTGAAAAGTATTTTTTTCTGTTAACACTTTTAGTTTACAAATAAAAAATTCTTTTATGTCATTTCCTATCTTAAAAAATAGAATATCAAATTGTAGAAAAATGTAAAGTTGCTTATTATTATTATTTTTATTTTTCAATATAAATATTTTAAAATAAATAAAAAATTATTTTCTTTTGTATTTGAAAGGGAAAATATTTATTTTTGAAACAATTTACATCTTTATCAAACTAAGAAAAACTATAGCTATTAAAGTATTAGATATTATCATATTATCCTTTTGAAGTCTTTTTTTTCTAGATGATTCAGTCCCTTCAAGTTATAATTCCTTTAACAAATTTTATATTTTCATGTGACACTAATAATAATAATAATTCATCAAAAGATGAATATGGCCAAACCAATGCAATAACAAAATCTATCTAAAACATATATGGTGACACATTAGCATTTTAAGGGACAAATTTAGTAATAAAAATATTTAAATAACTAATTGTAATGTACAAAATGGTAAAATTACACGCGCAATTATTGTGGGGTTACTGTACACGTGTCCACTCTTTGTGTTAACCCTGCTACAGTAATAATACACATGTCCACCATCCGTGATAGCCCTGCTACAGTAGTACGGACGTCAACCTTCAGTAGTCGAGTCTCCCTGGCCAACAACTTATCTACTACTCTTATTTATTCAAAAAGTGTAACAACTTTATCTCCTAATAGATCTCGGATTATCTGTTACACTTATTTGTTCAAATAAGTGTAACCACTTTATTTCCTATCATATCTCCAATTATCTACTAGGGATTATCTAGAAGGGATTATCTACACCCTGTTACTTATCTACAAGTAACAGTCTATCTATAAGATACACATTATCTCATATTTGAATTATATAATTGCCTGCTATTGTCTATTTATATTATCAACAAATGAATTATCAAACAAAGGTCCAAGGCCCATACTCCATGTTATAAATACAAGTTCTATCTAACCCATTTATTCATTCCATATTGATCTCATAATCATCTTGATATACATTCATCATCATTCATTCAATCTGAGACACTCTCAGAACCTTCTACCTTCTTTTACTTTGAGACCACCTCAGACTTTCATACACTCATTTATACTTCCATAATTGATGTACTTACTTGAGTGTCAGAGTTATTTCCTTTGTTTTGTAGGTAGCCCTCCTTAACAAGGTTGAGTCTTTGTCCGACGTGCAAAGTCTAGAATCCACTTGGATCATCTCCATCTTGGCACATAGCATTTCCAGATTTTGGTAAGAACATTTGACGCCCATCGTGGGGCTGCAGTAAAACTTGCCCTATGGCTTCGCATTCTCCATATCACATTTGTCATCCTCCCACGTCAATGGTCAGTACACACTCCAGTCTCAAGCGCCATACTCCCATTTGTTAGATTCAAGAAGCTGAAGATAAAGAATCAAGGTTGATAGAAGCTATTTGGTTTTGATATTTTTACATGCCCACTCATTATGATGGCATTTGTAATTTTGTTTAAAGCTTGGTTCATTAAGATAAATCCTTATAATCCTCTGCAGCTATTAAGTAAATCATGCATACATACATTCATTAGGTTGTTAGTCATATTAGAATGTGCAAAGAATAGGATTACATAAGTGCATCTAAACAAAGCATAAAATGATTTTATGTTGCTTTAATCGATTACTTGTGTCAAATAATCGATTACCAGCTTGTTTGGATTTCTGGAAAATGGGTTAAGAACAGTTTAATCGATTACCATTTTCTTGTAATCGATTAAATAAGCTTGACACAGATTTGGGAACTCACTGATTTAATCGATTATCTGAGTAAATAATCGATTACATAAGCCATATGCATAATTTACTACAACATGAAAAACTGGTTTAATCGATTACCAAATAATTGTAATCGATTAAATATGCTTTGTAGTGTTTTAGTCATGATCTGGCGTAATCGATTAAATTGGATTATAGTCGATTACCTCTACTTGTTAAGAAAGTATGCCATCCTGGCGTAATCGATTAAATGGTGAGATAATTGATTATTGTGTTCGTTCAAGATTTCCAGAACTGAGATGAACATTTTAATCGATTATTAAGAGGAAATAATCGATTACCATTGATTAAATAATCGATTACCATAACGAAATAATCGATTACAGTCTGTTAAATCAGTTTTTTTATAAATAGAAAAGCTGTGTCACTGAAGTTAAAGAGATTAGAAAAAGAGCATTCGTTCCCACTTTAGTTTTTACATTCTCTAAAAGTTCAAAGAGGTTTAAAAGTCTATTTTTAGAGAGTTGTTCAATTGTGTTAGATTCAACATGAATGCTTAGTCAAAGAAATCATTGAGTGTGATCATTCATGCAAATTTGTGATAAAAGAAGATTCAAGAAAGCATATTAGACTTCATCTCAGGTTGTTTAATTCGTTCATATCCTTTTAGCTGCAAAGGAAAATGAGGTGATACCTTTCTTGAACCTTAAGCTTTTGTATTTGTAGTTTTTAATTGTTGTAATCTTTATTGATTTTCCATATAACATTTGGGGTTCTTTAAAGCATTAATAGAAAGGGTTTTCTAGGGGTAGAACAGAGAGGGGATCTCTTCTTCTTGGTCTTTTGAGAAATCTAGGGAGTAGATTTTAAGTTTTGCCTAGGAGAGGTGAAAGAGACCTTGTTGCTTGCTTATAAAGAATTAAGATTTGTTATAGTGGAACTCTAACCTTGTTTGGGTTAGAAGATAAACTGGATGTAGCCTCCGGGGTTGAGAGGTGAACCAGTATAAACTTTTGTGCATTTTAGTTTTGGTATTTGTTTCATTGAATTCTTGTAGTATTCAATTTGCTTATCATTCAAACTTTGATTTTGCACTAGAGGTAATTGATTGGTGAAGAAGATTGTTTTCTAAATTTGTTTGATTTAAGATACGATCCAAATAAATTCTTCCGCTGTACATTGCTTTGTAAGAAAATTTCAAAAAGGAGGCAAAAACCAATTCACCCCCCCTCTTGGTTTATGGGATTAGGTATTCATTGTATTTTCACTATTGAGACATCCAACCCTCCCCATACAACAATGACTAATGCAAACACCATTCAACAACTCCAAAACCACATAGTGGAGATGGAGCAAAGACATGAAGAAGAAATTTGAAGGTTGATCATGATCAGCGGAAGGCTAGAACGAGACAACCTCAAGGAGATGAACATTCTCCTTTCACATGGAATGGGCACACTCAAGGGGAGTCACACCCCTAACAGACCATCCACCCTCAGGGCGGTTCCAGCTCAGCACATGTATACCGTCTAGAAGAGCGGACAACACGATGACACCCTTTTGTCGATCGCATTAAGGATGTTGACCTTCCTTCTGGGTGGAAATATCTCCATCTAGAAAGGTATGACGACAACACCGATCCGGACGAGCATTTGGATGCCTTCCTCACTCAAGCAAACTTGTACACAAATAGTGACGTTGTACTATGTCGAGTGTTTCCTACCTCTCTAAAGGGGCAACTTTGACATGGTATAGTGGACTCTCATCACGGTCCATAGACAGTTTTGACACCCTTGTTGAGAATTTCAATGCACAATATGCGACCAGCCGGTCTTACAGGTTAACTTGCACTGCACTAGCCACTCTGCGTCAATCAGATGATGAACCTCTCTGAAGGTTCATGGAACAATTTGGACGAGTAGCTGTTCAGATCAAAAACCTTAATCATGAGGTAGCATTACATTCCATGATGCTGGCTTTACAACCTGGCAAGTTTGTGGAAAGTCTGTGCAAGAAACCTCTTTCTAGCATGGACAAGATATGCAAATGGGGTAAAGGTTACATACAGATGGAGGAGATGTCTAAGTTCCGGAATGAAGTCAGATAGGTTGGATAGTAGCGAGAAAAACATGAAGTGATAGCCAAAGTCGACCCCCAGAGGTCGGACAAAAACCAAAAGTTGGACAAACAACAACTTCTCCCAAAGAGACCTAGGTACGAGAGATACACTCCCTTGACGGTTAATTGGGCCACAATCATGGAGGAAGCCTTCAATACGGAGGTACAGGTGAAACTACAAACACCCCCATCATCTCTCAAGCCAGGGGTGAACCTAAACAAATATATCTGATTTCATCGCGGCAATGGCCATAATATGAAGAGTGTTGGGCCTTGAAGGACAAGATTGAAGAACTCATCCAAGCAGGGTACTTGTCACGGTTTGTAAAAAGACCTGACAACCCCTCAACTAAAAGCAGACATGGGCGACGACATGAATACCAACACAGGAACTGGGATGTTGACAAAAGAAGAGACAGAGTATAAGATAGGGGGAGACAGAGGCAACAACAGCCTAGGCAAGAGCATCAGCCCCCTCACCAATAGGAGAATAAGCCTGCCCAACACATCCAAGGTGTAATCAACACCATCGCGAGCGGGTTCTCTCATGGGGGATCATCCATATACGGAACATCGATATCAATTGTGCCGATGTTCCCACATCACGAAGTCTCCCTCCTATTACATTCACAGATGCAGCTTTCAAGAGGATAAATCCTATTAACCAGGATGACCTGATGGTGGTTTCCCTTATAATCGCCAACTTTAAAGTGTCGAATGTTCTCATTGATCAGGGTAACTCTGCCGACATTCTATACTGAAAGACTTTTCAAAAGTTGGAAGTCTCATCAGACATGATTCAACCTCACCCTGAACATCTTCTAGGCTTTACAGAGAAAAGGTAGAAACCCGGGGCTACGTGGACCTCATGACCACCTTTGGTCAGGGTTCACTCTCGAGGAGTTTTACCATCAAGTATTAAATTGTCAATGTCGACACCTCTTACCTTGCTTTGATTGGTAGGAAAACGCTGAACAAGCTTGGAGCCATCGTCTCCACGCCTCACTTAAAGATGAAATTCCCTACCATGACGAGGAAATAGTCACCATAAAGGCAGATCAGAAACAAGCCCAATAGTGCTACGCAGAGAGTTTGAAAGTGACACCGTATCCTCTTAGCAAGGAGCCTGGCAGATACCGTCCCACTTCGGGGGGTACCAGCCAAGTTATAAGCATAGATAAAGGGTCCACCCTTTATACCTTAATTGTCTACACATCTCACCATGACGACACTTTCGATGTGGATCCGCGTGATGACAATGTCGACAAAGGACCAAAGCCAATCGAGGAACTCATCAAACTGCAGCTCGGTCAATGTACACAGCTCAGCGAAGACCTCACTGGTTATGAGCACAGACACATAACCGACATACTCCATAAAAACGTAGACCTGCTCACCTAGTAACCGCCTCACATGTCGGGCATCGATCCCAGCATCATATTCCACAGGCTGGCAATATGCCCACAGGTTAAACTGATAGCCCAGAAGAAGCGAAAGATGGGAGAAGAGAGATGCCAGACAATCAAAGAAGTGGTCGACAAGTTACTGAAGGCCAACTTCATCAGAGAGGTCAGGTACTCTACCTGGCTCGCCAACGTTGTAATGGTCAAAAAGGTAGCAACAAGTGGCGTATATTCATCAACTTCATCGACCTCAACAAGACATGCCCAAAAGACGTGTACCCATTGCCCAACATTGACAGACTGGTCAATGGCATGTCAGGGTTCCAGATCCTGATCTTCTTGGACGCATACTCAGGGTACAACCAAATCAGGATGCACACCCTAGAAGAAGAGAAGACAACATCAATTACTGAAGATGCCAACTACTGTTAAAAAGTCATGCCTTTCGACCTACAAAATGCAGGGGCCACCTACCAGTGGCTAATGGACCGGGTCTTCAAAAAACAAATCGGACGCAATGTCGAGGTCTACGTTGATGACATGGTTTTCAAATCTCAGAATATATCCCAGCACGTAGAGGACCTAGAAGAAGCATTTGAAGAAGTATGAAGGTATAATATGCATCTTAACCTCGAAAAAATGCACATTTGAGGTGGGTGGTGGAAAGTTCCTCGGTTTCATGATCACATATCTTGGAATTGAAGTCAAATCGGACAAATGTACAACCGTACTACAGATGCATAGCCCAACCAAAGTCAATGAAGTTTAGAAATTGAACGAAAGTCTAGCGGCTCTGTCCAGATTCCTCCCAAAACTTGCCAAAAAGGCGAAGCCTTTCTACATGTTGCTCAACAATATCGAACCTTTCCTTTGGAATGAAGATTGCGAGCAAGCCTTTGAGGCATTCAAGAAGACAATTGTTGCACTACCTGTTTTAAGTCGACCCAGACCGGAGGCATCATTGCTCCTGTATCTCTAAGTGGCGGACGAGGCTGTCAGCTCAGCACTTGTACAAGAAGAAGGGAAACATCAACTTCCAAACTATTTCACCAGTGGCATGTTACATGACGCCGAGAAACGCTATCAAATGATAGAAAATATAGCCTTAGCGCTCGTCACTTCCGCTAGATGCCTTCAGCCCTATTTTGAAACTCACTAAGTGATAGTTAAAATTAACTATCTTATCAAGAAGGTATTGCAGAAACTCGAACTGGCAGGCAGGATGGTGTCATGGTCAGTTGAACTATCCAAATTTGACCTTCAGTATGAACCTTGCGATCCCATGAAGATACAATTCATGGAGGACTTCCTAGTGGAGTTTGAAGGGAAAGACAAATCCACCCCAGACTGGTGGAACCTCCATGTGAACGGAGCATCCAATGTGCAAGGAAGAGGAGTATGTATCATTCTTGAGGGACTTGGCAACATCTCGCTAGAGCAAGCTTCAAATAACCAAGTCGAGTACGAGGCACTCATAGCAGGACTTAAGCTCACAAAAGAAGTCGAAGCTAAATGTCTGAGGTTCTACTGCAACTTGCAACTCGTCCAGGGTTAGGTGGCAAACAAGTTCTAGACTAAAGAAGTCGTACTTCTCCAGTATTATCACGTAGCCAAGACACTCATCGATAGCTTTGAGTGTTTTGAGATGTATCATATACCATGAGAGAGTAACACCAGAGATGATCTGCTCTCCAAGCTGGCCAGTACTAAGAAGATCGGGCACCTCAAGACTGTCATCCAGGAAACACTCCAAAATCCCACCATAGATACCCAAGAGGTAATGACAAGCAAAGAGGAGGAGCCTAACAGGATGACCCCTTACAGAAATTTTCTCACCAAGGGGGTAATGCCAATAGATGAAAATGAGGCTCAACATCTAAAAAGAAAAGTCAATAATTACGTCATCTTTGATGGCGAACTGTTCAAAAGAAGGCTGGCATCGCCTCTGTTCAAGTGCTTGAACAATTAACAAGCAAACTATGTCTTGAGAGAGCTCTATGAAGGGATTTGTGGTCTCTATATAGGGGGCACTCCTTTGCCACCAAGGTAGTACTAGCAGGATACTACTGGCCGATGCTCAAGACCGACGCCTTCAACTTCACTCAAAGGTGCAGAAAGTGTCAGGAGATTTTGGATGTCCTACTAACTCCCCTTGACAACTTTCACACTTTGAATTCTCCTTGGCCCTTCGCTATGTGGGGGATGGACATCCAAGGACGACTACCAAAAGCTTTAGGAGTGGTCAAGTTCTTATTGGTAGCCATCGACTACTTCACCAAGTGGATCAAACCAAAGCCCTTACGAGAAACAACAACCAGTGAAGTAGAAACCTTCACCTAGAAACATGACATATGTAGATATGGTCTACCTTTTGCTATCGTTACTAACAATGATACGCAGTTCAAGGCACAAACCTATGAAGATTTCCTTACACAGTTGGGTATCAAACACTTGGTCGTCACCTCTGTCGAGCACCCCTAGACCAATGGTCAGGTGGAGGTAGCCAACCGAGTTATCCTTCGAGCCTTATGTACCAGACTCGACAAGTCTAAAGGCCTCTAGAAGGAAGAACTCCCTAGAATACTGTGGGCTTACCACTGCTCACCACAGTGCAACCACTCATGAGACCCCCTTTCAACTCACATATGGCACTGACGCCATGATTCTCGTCGAACTTGGGAAGCTATCGACAAGAAGGCCGCTATTTCAAGAACAATACAATGAAGAAAACATGAAGGTTGAATTAGAAACCATAGAATAAACTCAAGTCAAGGCCAGAATCAGAGAAGAAGCCACTAAACGTCAGATTACAAGAAGATACAACACCAAGGCAACTCAGTTTGGCGTGTCCAGGGTGAAGCCAGAAAAGATCCCTGCGTAGGCATAAAAATAGTATGAACAACACATAAGAACCAAGAAGGGGGGTGAATTGGTTGTTCTTAGCCAATTAAAATTTCTTAAACAATCAGAGTTAAAAGGGATCGTATCACAAAACAACCATTGAACACTTTCAATCAATCAAACTCCAATCTTTAAAGAATGCAATGACAACAAAATGTTTCTGTTGATTATGAAAAGTTATACCAATGAATGACAATTAATAACCATAAGAAAAGATAAAGAAGAATTAATCAACACAAAGATTTATACTGATTCACTTCTCAACCTAGAGAAGCTACATCCAGTTCTTCTAACCTACTCGTTAGAGTTCAACTATTAGCAATATGTTTCTTACAAGCTTATACAATAAATCAAACCTAGATTAAGAACAAGAAATCTAACTCTCTTAGACTCTCAGTGATCAAGACATAGAGAAAACCCTTCATTACTCTTTCCTCTAGAAACACCTATTCTAAACAAGCTTTAAGAAAAACTATTGCACTAGTTACACAAACCAGAAATTCTAAAAAGAATTACAACCAAAGTAGTATGGAGAGAAACAACCTGAGGATCCACTATAGATGAATGCAAATGATTACCAAACTTGAATGAAGGTTGACAGACAAATCTCAGAACATTCTCTCCAAGTGCTTCTTTAGAAATTTGCCCAAAAAAGAAATCCTCTCAAGGAATCTTGATGCTTGAGGATTTGAGGGTCAAACATAGAATAACTCGTAGTATCTTTTCTCTCTTCAGAAAGGTTATGAAATTTGTTGTTATTTCGTTGTTGTATTTAGTTAAAACAAGCAACATCTATTTATAGAGAACCGTTTTAACTGTCAGTAATCGATTAAATCACCTATGTAATCGATTAAAGTGTTCTTTTGCTTTCTGGAAAAGATTTATGAATAATGTAATTGATTAAATCGCAATGTAATTGATTATCATAGGAAGCTTTATTCAAAATCGTTGCCAAGTAATCGATTACCACCATGTTGTAATCGATTATCACAAGAAGTCCATTTTATGATTATGAACTGTGTAATCAATTACCACAATCTCATAATCGATTAAAATGTTTTTAGTTCTCAAGTAATAGATTACCACTTGCTGGTAATCGATTAAACTAGTGAGAAAATATTTTTCCAAAACTTGAAACATGGAACACTTGGTTTTTTATGCATTCATGAAAACCTTGTGTTTCAGAAAAGCTTTTTATGAATCTCTTTGCTTTTGTGAAAACATGAATGCAAAAACATGAATGAGTTTTATGCAATGGATCATAGGAGGCATCTACTTAGACATACACAAATTACAAATGTATTCAATTGAATTGGCATGTAATAGCCTAAACATTTCAATGTCTAAGAACCTCAGTTTCATTGATCCTCTCTAGCTCCCCCTGAGCCTAACAATCTCCCTTTTTTTTGGCTTTGATCATGCCAAACTTCAATTGAACATCATGATCCTTAGTGTTCTTTTAGGAGAGAGTTTCCAGGAGATCTTACTTAAAACCTGAAAAAGAATCATCTTCTAGCCAAGACCAAGTGTTAAGTATTCTTTGCATAAACTATACACATGGTAAGCATTTTTATTGCTCCCCTTTCTTATGTAATTTCATATCATTTCAGATTAAGACCAATGCTTTATCTTCAGTTTAATTAAAGCAAATATTCATATATGTTTCTCTTCTTATTTTATTTTACTCCCTATGCACCCTGCATATGTTCATTTTTCTCCACCTTTTGGCTTATCAAAGGCAAAATTTACCAATAATTGTGAAATAAGAAAAGGAAGTCAGAAGAACATATAGCAATTTTATTTATTCAATGATTCAAAGTGCATACATCAAAGCAATCATAGAAGCATATGAGAAAAAAAAAAACACAATCAGAAACTGAATAAGACAACCACTAAGTTAAAGATCATCAAAGTCTTTGAGACTCATCCTAATCTCTATGTTGCTTAGTCCAGTAGTAATATATTCAAGAGAGGAATGAACATCAGCTGAATGTTCATGATGCAAAGCTATCATAGCATCCATCTTTTGAATCATGAGAGATTCAAAAAGACTTCACTGCTACTCAGCAGGTCCAGCTTCAACATCTTCTCCCTCATCAGCTTCTTGGTCCTCATCAGCAACTCTTTGAGGAGCTTGAGCTCCAGCCATGGTCCACCTATTTGGGGTGTTTATCAATCCCATCTTGGTGAGATGCTTCATAGAGATGAGGTTGGTAATGTTGGTGGTGTTGTCCAAAATCTCATTCAATATCAAAGTAGTCAATAAACCTTGAGATCATCACAACATAAGGAAATTGATAGCTCAGCAACCTCTTTGCCTTCATCATGGTTTCTTCAATAGCTAGAACCCAAATTATTTGAGGTCCAGTTTTCATCCCATACACCAACTGAAGATCATCATCTGTGATCTGAGCATGGTTGGTTGATCTAGGTGTTAGGGTGTAAGTGATGATGTAGTGAAGAAGCCTATCTTTTGTAGTCATGTGGCCAACGCCTAATCTGTTTCCAATATGTGCATTAGGATTCATCAACATACCTTTGTATGTTTCCATCTTTGAGTAACCACCAATCTCTTCTTCAAACCTTCGAACACCTCTGAAAGTGATACCTACTACTGCATTCCACACAATGTCATCAATCACCATAGCCACTCCATTCACTTTGGAGCAGAGAATACCATCCATTCCAGCCTTGACACAAGTATAAATTACTTTTACCAATTCAAGGTAATAAGTACCCTTCATCTCTAGCAATTTGGTTAGTCCTTGTGCTTGCAGCATCTCAGGGAAATTAAATCCCTTAGTGACAAACCAATTAAGCTCCAGATATTTAGGAGGCAGAACAAGTTTTGTGGCATGAAACTGCATATAGTTGTTCCTTTCAGCCTTAGAGGAAAACCAGGTATCTAACATGTTCTCAGCAGCCTTAGAACATTGGCTAGCTTTTCTTTTGATGGTTTTCTACTTCTTAGAGGAAGATGGTTGAGACATGGTGATTTCGAAATAAGGAAAGGCAGGATTTTAGTGGAGAAGAAGAAGAGGCAGAGAAAAAACCACAAAATTTTGCTTAGCAGGAGAATAGATTTTTGGTGTGAAGAGTTAGGCTCATGGATTCTGAATTTATAGAGGCATAACTAGTTTAAAATTTGAATTTTAAAATCATAATAATTTCTCTCACGTATTCCAATGTAGTTTGGATTCACTAAACTAGAATTTGAATTTGAGTTTTGAGATAAGGTTTCAAATTTTTTCATTGAAAGTTGTGCAGAGCTGCAGAAACGACATAAGTCATCGATTACGAAACCCTTGTAATCGATAATTCCAGGGGGAAGGTATACCTCTGAACCTCTTGTAATTGATTAATTTGCGGTAGTAATCGATTACTTCAGAGATTTTTTAACCTGTAATAGCCCTAAAAACTCATGTAATCAATTAATACGTTGGTGTAATCAATTACATCAGTGAGTTTTTACAGTGTAATCGATTAATCCATGGATGTAATCGATTAAGTCAGTGAGTAAGGCCTAGTTCTAGCCTTAGGTAATTCACTACTATTTATGGAATCGATTATTACAGAGAATTATGTAGTATGAATAATGACATTTATCAGGATTTGAATTTTGCTACATGTGATGCATAATGTACTTATGAGTTAAATTGCATGTTATCAGACACATCATTTATATGCTAATCAATGTCAGATTCATCAAGAATGCCCTAGCATGTTTCTTAGAACAAAGAATCTATCTCTAGCAAGGGATTTTGTAAATATATCAGCCAATTGATTATTTGTATCAATAAACTCAATTGAGCAATTACCCTTTTGAATATGATCTCTGAGGAAATGATGTCTAATTTCAATATGGTTTGTCCTTGAGTGCATGATTGGATTCTTTGATAGGTTGATAGCACTGGTGTTGTCACATAACAATAGAATTTGTTTCAAATCAACACCAAAGTCCTGAAGTTGTTGCTTGAGCCACAAGCTTTGAGCTCAAAAACTACCGGCTGCAATATACTCTACCTCAGCTGTTGAGAGTGCAACACATGATTGTTTCTTGTAGTGCTAAGAGATCAATGAACTTCCCAGTAGATGGCATGTTCCACTTGTGCTCTCCCTATCTAACTTGTAGCATGCAAAGTTAGAATCTGAATAACCAATTAAATTTAGTTATGCACCTTTAGGATACCAAAGACAAACTTTTGGAGTTGATTTTAGGTATTTGATGATCCTTTTGACTGCTGTGAGGTGTGACGCTTTTGGATTGGCTTGATATCTAGCACATAGGCACATACTCAACATAATGTTTGGGTGACTTGCAATCAAATACAGTAGAGATCCAATCATTCCTCTATATCTTGACTCATAAACCTTTTTGCCATTTTCATCAGAATCAAGATAAGTAGTGGTTGCCATAGGAGTTGCAACATCCTTGTTTTCTCCATTTCAAATTTTCTAATCAATTCATTGCAGTAGTTTGTTTGACTGAGAAATATTCCATTATTCATCTGTTTCACTTGAAATCCATGGAAGAATGTTAGTTCTCCCATCATTGACATTTCTAATTCATTCTGCATTAAAGATGAGAATTCCTTGCACAAGGAATTGTTAGTGGAACCAAAGACAATGTCATCAACATAAATTTGAACAACTAATATATCACTAGCAGATTTCTTGATGAACAATGTTTTATTAACTTGTCCTCTTATGAAGGATTGACTAATTAGAAAATTGCTCATTCTTTCATACCAGGATCTAGGAGCTTGTTATAAGCCATAAAGGGATTTCTTTAGTTTGAAGACATGATTTGGATGTTTAAAGTCTACAAAACCAGGAGGTTGATCAACATATATTTCCTTCTCTATGTAACCATTTAGAAAGACACTTTTTACATCCATTTGAAATAATTTGAAGTCCATCAAACATGCAAATGGAAGCAGCAACCTAATTAATTCCAACCTAGCAATAGGGGCATAGGTTTCTTCATAGTCAATGCCTTCCTCTTGGTTGTAACCCTTTGCAACCAATCTGGTCTTATTTCTAACTATGATGCCACTTTCATCAAGTTTGTTTTTGAAAAATCACTTAGTGCCTATTGGCTTATGAGAAGGAGGTCTAGGAACAAATTCTCATACTTCATTTCTCTTAAACTGATTTAGTTCATCATGCATAGCAAGCATTCAGTGTTCATCAAGTAATGCTTAATCAATATTTTTAGGTTCAATTTGAGATACAAAGGCCATATCACAACATAAATTCTTGAGATTTGCTCTAGTGGATACTGTTGCGACCACGGCAAGTGCACCGATCGTTCCAAGTAATAAAGTGATAAGAAAGTATTGTATCCACGAGGATTGAGGCACTAATATCAATTGTAATTTATGATTCTTAATATTGGAGAAGGAATGAAATTTTTGAGAGAATTGAATTATTATTTGGATTTAAGTTTTGTAAATAAAAGAAGATTAAAAACAATTTGATTTAATTGTTGATCAAGACTCAAGAATAATTATGGCAAAGCACAATCACCGCAGTTTACTCTATGTAATTGAATTGATAATTTAACTCTATTTAATATAATTATTCAGATGTATGCTTTTCTAATATAGTTAAACCCTGATTCCTCGGTCATTTAACCCTTTAACCTAATTTAAGAATCCTAATCCCTTAGTAATCCCCTTTAGATTAAGCATGAAGTTAGCATAATAAATCTGCAGCCCTTTATCCCTATCCCTAGGTAATATCGCAACTGTTACTCTACTGCGTTCAGAAACTAAAACCCCAATATTCCTATTGTGAATTATAGCCCTAAGTAACCTAATAGAGTGATCAAGTCTAACTAGATATATTATTGAAGAATAAAGTAGAATAAAACAATTATAAGAAACTTTATTAAACTCAATTCAAGAAACACAGAGTTCACATTGGCTTTTGGCTAAACCATAATTTCAAAGAATTAGCCAGACATAATGATGTCTGGCCTAATACAATGGGAAGAAAGGAGAAAAGGAAGAGGCTAAGGTATGCAGAGTAACAAACCCCTCAATCTTGCTTCCTACTTGTTCTTCTTACTCCTTCTTGATCTTCAATCTTGGATTTCTTGATTTCTGCCTTCTTGCTCTGTTTTTCCTCTGTCTAGTGTTCTCCTCTGCTTCCTATTCGTGTTATATTTATATCTGAACTCTAAAACCCTAAAAGCCCATCAATTTTATGTTATCCTTAAGCTTATTCAGAATTCCCGCACTCGCCCGCGCGACTGGCGCGAGTCTGGCACGAATAGCACCAAGCTCCAGTATCTCTGGCGCGATTAGCGCGAGGTTGGCGTGAATGGCGCGAGACTCCAGTGTTTCTGGAGCGATCAGCATGGCCATAGCGCGGTTAGCGCAAGATTCCAGCTTCAGTTGGCTCTTTCTTTTGCTTCTTTTCTTGCTTTTCTTGACCTTAAACATCAAAATAACATATAATCACTGATAAACATAAAACTAATGACTTTTACACTTATTCTATTATTTATTCCTTATATTCTTCCTATTTTCCTAATAAAACTAGCCTAAAAACTATATATGCTAACAGCATATCAGATACTCCCTTGGATACTTCACCAATAATGTTGTCAAGGGAAAGATCTCTAGTTGTTCTTCAATCCTTTGGCCTTTGAGTTGGAGTTGAAGGATCAACTTCTTCATTTGTTTCATCCTTTCTCATCTCATCAGTTTCATTGGTAGTGACATTTTCTTCCAATGGTCCTTCATCATTTTCATAACTCTTTTCCTCTTTTAAGGAGTTAGATTCATCATAGATAACATGTACAAATTTTCCCATGCATAAGGTTCTTCTTTTGTTGAAAACTCTATATGCTTTACTTTGCATTGAATATCCAAGGAAGATTGCTTCATAAGCTTTTGCATCAAATTTTCCAAGAAATTTCTTTCCATTGTTTAAAACAAAACATGTACAACCAAAAACTCTAAGGTGTGAAATGTTTGGTTTTCTACCTTTGTAAAGTTCATAAGAAGTTTTCTTTAAGTTAGGCCTTATGAGCAATCTATTTAGAGTATAACAAACAGTGCTCACTGCATTAGCCAAAAAATGTTTTGGCAAATTAGTTTCGTTAAGAAGAGTTCTTGCACCTTCTTCAAGTGACCTATTTTTTCTCTCCACAACACCATTTTGTTAAGATGTTCTTGGAGCTGAAAAATTGTGGTTTATTCCATGCTCTTCACAGAATTTTTCAAAATGTTCATTTTAGAATTCACCACCATGATCACTTCTTATTGAGACTATCTTGTAGCCTTTTTCATTTTTTAAAAGCTTGACTAATTTTCTAAAAGCATTAAAAGCATCACTCTTGGATTTCAAGAACAAAGTCAATTAAATCTTAAGTAATCATCAACAATGACAAGTCCATAGTAATTGCCACCCAAACTCATAGTTCTTGAGGGGCCAAACAAATCCATGTGAAACAATTCAAGAGGTCTTGGGGTGGAAACAATATTTTTGTTTTGAAAAGAGATTTTTGTTTGTTTCCTCTTTTGACAAGCATCACAAAGTTTGTCCTTTTCAAACTTGAGTTTAGGCAATCCAATCACTAAGTCCTTCCTTATGAGTTTGTTCATATGATGCATGTTGATGTGACTTGCTCTTCTATGCCAAAGCCATGATTCATCAATTTTACTCACTAAGCAGTTTATGTTGTGAATGAATGAATGTTCTATTGCAAGCAAGTAAATGTTCCCTTTTCTTTTCCCTACATGGATTACCTTATCAGTTTTGCCATAACATATCAAGCAATAATTATTTTTAAGGGATACCTTTAATCATTTGTCATAAAGTTGGCTTATGCTCAAAAGATTATGCTTTAGACCTTCAACGTAAAGCACATTACTGATTTTGGTTTTGAAACTATCACCAATGTTGCGTTCTCCAATTATTTTTCCTTTGTTGTTGTCTCCATAGGTGACAGATCCTTCTTCCTTTAATATAAGATTTCTTGGGTCTTCGCCGAATTCTGGATACAAACGGTCAATCTTCTTCCACTTGGAGGAATCTGCCAGATGGCGGAGCATTCCATCATAGTTTCTCCCATCTGCATGCCATGTAAGGTCTTTTGCGTCATCTTCATTAGCAACCAGACACTTAAACCTTGGAATGATCGGAAGATACCACAACACCTTCGCGGGGGGCCTTTCTTTGTGCTTTCATCAATGCTATAGTCGTCATCGGCCTTCACTTTGTACCGTGATACCCCACACCTAGGGCATTTATGCATTTCTTGAAATTTATTTCTGTACAATATGCAATCATTAGGATAGGCATGAATTTTCTGATACTCCATACCCATCGGACAAAGAATCTTCTTCACCTGATAGTAACTTCTTGGCAACGTGTTTTCATCTGGAAGCATGTCCTGAACTACCTCAAGCAGTGAACTGAAGCTTTTGTCACTCCACCCATACCTGGCCTCGACATTAACCAGATTTAACACTACTGACAACAGTGTCAATGACTCTTTGCACCCCGGATACAACGACTTCTTCAATCACTTTCCAATGTATCATACATAGGGGCATGTGCTTGCTGAAAAGATTCATGTCTCAGATCATGAATCATATCCTCTAATCGATCTTCAATGTCAACATCAATCAGTTCAGTTTGCGACCCCCTTCGCATGTCTGTCAATTCACCATGCCATATCCATGTGGTATAATTCTTCTTAATCCCATCACACAGAAGATGCTCCCGTATGTCGTCCAGTGCTTGGCATCTCCCATTCAAACAATTGATACAGGGACAAAAATATTTTCCATCCCCATCCGGTCGACTTCTTTCAAAGGCAAATTGCAAGAAATTTTCAACGCCTTCCTCATACTCAATCGTGATGCGACTTGCATTCATCCAGCTTCGATCCATCTAATTAATAATTCTATGATACTCACAAAGTTATTCCATGCATGAAAGCCTCACTTTTTTCATTAAAGGTATGGCCCTATCCCATTCACGAAGACATATTTTTATAGTATATTCATATGTATAGGTTGAGTTTCTTATCTTAAATTTGACGAAATTTCGGCAATATTTT
This sequence comes from Glycine latifolia, assembly GCA_013407115.1. Taxonomy (NCBI): domain Eukaryota; kingdom Viridiplantae; phylum Streptophyta; class Magnoliopsida; order Fabales; family Fabaceae; genus Glycine; species Glycine latifolia. The sequence continues at coordinate 24,831,007 of CM023958.1, read as the reverse complement.
GCTTTGGTCTCCGAGTACACGACATGAAAGCGGTGACATGAGTTACTCCACAGTCAAGTATGCACCCGAAGAACAAAGTGAAATGCATTGTTTCGAAATTTCATCATATTTAAGAAAAGAATCACAACCTTTACATAAAAAAATGAGTCTTCACAAATTGTCCAAACAGACAATTCAAGAATCAATACAATGATTAATCCAAACTGTCCAGAAGAATCACTGTAATGAACAACAATTGTATATATAAAGCAATAGTCATTAACCATATAAAACAAGTTGCAAAAGCACACATATACATATAGAACCTAACAAAAATACTAAACACATTCGTAAGTACTTGTGATGATGTCATTGACAAACTCCAACAAGGAATCTAGTGATGACAATGCAAAGAGCAAAAGGACAATTGCCTACAAATGATGTTGAACATTGAAGATGTTATATTATTTTTACTTATTTTATAGAAACTTAAATAAATTAGCAAGATAAACTTTAAAATAAACAACTTGTTCATTCTCTATATGGTATCAGTCTCAGCTTATTGTGGAATTCAACACCACCACTCAGCTTCTAATCCAATGGCCTTGTCCTCCCTAACCTCCACCAATCCAAAGGATGTTGTGGAAATGATCAACACCACCACTCAGCTTCTAATGGCCTTATTTGTAACACCCTGAAATTTCAATAACTGCAAATATACGTTATATGAATTATTCTTGATGTAAGTATTAGATTATGAGAAATTTGGCTGGTCTATATTTGAATTAATTGGGTGAAATATCAATTAGAGACATTAAGGAAATGTTTAAAGAGAAATGACCATATTACCCTTTCCTTAAATCAGAAATTACAAAAATGCCCCTAGATATTTTAGTGAGATATTTTAAGATAAAATTACATAAATTCCCTTAGATATTTTGGCTTAGATATTTTATGGTAAAAATTACAATTATGCCCCTAGGATAAGTAACAAATTACCATAATACCCTCAAGGCTAAAATACCCAGATACCCTTTGAGATTTTGTGGAAACTTGATGGAAGCACAAAGTACTCTTAGATAACAGATTATCAAAATACTTTGTGACAGAAAGCTTTAGAATAGAATTGTTATGAATTTTCTATAGTAATAACTTTGAAATTGTATTCAGAAGGATTCAGGCAACAAAAAAATATGGAAAAATAAGAAATAGAATCTATGGAATTTTCTCTCAATTGCAGGTTGTACAGACTTGCTTAATAAAATGGTTTAGTAATTTTAATGGTCAGAAGAAGAATGGACCAATCAGAATTAAGATAAAAGCAGTCTGGTACATGAGGCCTGTATAGCACTCTGTAGAGACTAGTTATGAGTTATTTGTAGTATAACTGAAGTTAGTTTCTGGAAATCTCTGGAGTTCTATTATTCAAAATCATCTTTAGGTAGAAAGAGTTCAAATCAAATTTGACTTCCTACAAGAAAATGCCATGTGGAAAACCATAATTGAAATTAGATTTTTCTTCATCATCAAAAATGACATATGTACATAAAATGGCATAAAAGGAAGAAAAACTTGTCTTCCTTCCCCTTAATCTTGAAAATCACGTGAAGAAGAGTATGGAAAGGAGGAGAAGTTTCATGAAAGCCACTTGGAAAGGCAAGCTTTATGAAGGAGACAAGTGGTAGGACACTTGTAAAGATCATGGCAAGTGAAGAGACACTTGGAATAAGCTATAATGCATGAGAAGAAAAATCTTCTCTTATCTCTTCTAGTAGTTCACGTGAACAAAGAAGAAAGGTGGAGAAGTTTCAAGACATGCCAACTAGGTGGACACTTGTAAAGGGAGCTTTAAGATGAAGACAAGTGTTAGGACACTTGTAAGGTGCATAATGAACCTAAGAAGATTTTTCTTATAAAGTAAAGGAATCATAATGAATCTAGTTAAGAATGGAATGGAATGACATGAAACTTAGTTACAATGAAACCAAATGGGAGTAACTAGCCAAGGAAGGGTAGAAATCTCCATGAATATTATATCATTTTCCAACCACTATATAAAGAGGTGAAGGGGTCCTTAAGTGCAAGTTATTTTCCAAGACAATTCCCTACACCCTTTCACGTGAAAGCTCTCCCTCAAACCCCTTCCATTTCACTTTCATTCCTTCATTTTCAAAGCTTAAAGACAAGAAATAAAAGACGTCACACCTTGAAGAAATCACGTGAAAGCTAGTGAAGAAGTTGCCAAGCTTTATAGGAAGATACAAGGTACGTATGGGGAAGTTTTATGGTAAAGATAATTTAAATATTACTTGTGATTGAATAAGTACGTATAGGGGAGTTTTATGATAAATATAATCTGAGTATTAATTGTGTTTCCATGAGTATGAGTTTATGCTAAATATAGTTTAAGTATTACTTTTGTTTAAATAAGTATGTATAGGATCTCATTCATTTCTATGAAGAACAAAGCTTGCACACCATGTGTTTGATGAAATGCTTCAAAGAAATAAAGATAGTTGGAGTGTTGTTTTGTTTAGATAAATATTTGAAGTTCATGTGTTGTTGAGTGTTTTTATGAATTTCTATGAAGTTCATGTGTTGCTAAGTGTTTTATGAACCTCTATGAACTTCATGTGTTTTTATGGATCTTTGTACATGGATAATATGTTAAGTTTCTGTACACAAGTGATAAGCTGAGTTCTGTACTTGATTGATGTTGAGTTTTTGAGTAAAGCACATGAGACAGAAATTGAAAAGTAGTGTTAATTTGATATTTTGCCTGGCGGGGGCTAGTCCGTGTTAATTTGATATTTTGCCTTGTGGGGGCTAGTCCGTGTTAATTTGATATTTTGCCTGGCGGGGACTAGTCCGTGTTAATATGATATTTTGCTTGGCAGGGGTTAGTCCATGTTAATTTGATATTTTGCCTGGCAGGGGCTAGTCCGTGTTAATTTGATATTTTGCCTGGCGGGGGCTAGTCCGTGTTAATATGACATTTTGCCTGGCGGGGGCTAGACCGTGTTAAAATGGTATTTTGCTTGGCAGGGGCTAGACCGTGTTAAAATAAAAGGAGAATCATGAATCACATACTTTTAAGAAAGTTGTTATGACTATCTGTATGTATTATGTTGTTTAAATTATGTTCATCATAAACTTACCCTGTATTTTGTGTCTGTGGTTGACACCTGCCATGACCTCGATTTTATTCGGGCGAGCAGATGAACAGTAAAGAGAGACTATTAGCCGTTTACAAGAAGAAGATTTTGTTTGAAGAAGTGTTATTTGAAGATGTTGTGTTTGAAGATGTATTTCCTTGTTACAAAGTGTTTTAATGGTTTGTACTATGT
>CM023958.1:24795139-24827581 GCA_013407115.1 Glycine latifolia | reverse complement strand
AACATAAACTTACCCTGTATTTTGTGTCTGTGGTTGACACCTGCCATGACCTCGATTTTATTCGGGCGAGCAGATGAACAGTAAAGAGAGACTATTAGCCGTTTACAAGAAGAAGATTTTGTTTGAAGAAGTGTTATTTGAAGATGTTGTGTTTGAAGATGTATTTCCTTGTTACAAAGTGTTTTAATGGTTTGTACTATGTAAAAGAATTGATAACAGTTTGTATTTTATTGTACATCAGATTTACAAATATCGATTACTAAGGAAAAACATTTTGTACTATTACGTTAATTCAAAATTTTAAATATTACTCAATGATGGAAATCTTTTTGAATAATAGTTATTAGTAAATTTAGTTCAATATTTTTAAGCAAGTTGAAAAGAATTTTCATCAAAAATAAATAAATGCGAGATGGTAAATTGAGGCGTTACATTATTCATTCTCTATATGCAAATCACAAGTAATTCTCTATACACATGACTCGCTAAGTGCCTTCTTACTGGTACTTATTAAATGTAAAAATATATTTTACTACAAATTCAAGGGGATATCACATATGAGTGGACTTTTCCTAACTTAAAGCTAATTTGTTTTGGAAGTTAAAAGCTACTTTTTAACTTGCTGCACTACAAAAAGAACGCCTATACCGATATGCAAGGTATGGCTTATCAGCCTATGTATGGGTACAGTAATGATGATAGTGGTTCTCCAACAAGAGCTGTACTAATCCAAAGCAAATAGCAGTGAGCTACACTAAAATCTTTACCTATAGAAAACACTAAAATCAGCCACTAAGCTATCCTATATTCTCATTACATAATGGTTAATAGGCTACCTTATTGGTATACTTAATTAGCCACTAAGCTTTCCTAAATTCTTCAACCAGCCATCTACGCAAATTTCTCAAATCCATAACATTTAATCCTTACCATTAACTACTTTGTGGTCCAGGAATCAATATGCAAAATGAGTTGCTTCATAAGATATTCTACAATATGCAAACTTTTAACCATTACAAGCATCTCGAAAATAGGTAAAAAAAATCAATCTACACACAGTTACAAAGCATGTCCATTACATTATAAGAACTTTGAACACAAGAGAAAAGGTATAAGCTCACGATTTTGTTGGCTTTATTCCCTTAGGTCACACTTTTTCTTGCTATTAAAGACCAAAAGAATTTACACCAACAATGGAAAAGAAGCTACACAAGACAAAAAGAAGCTCAGAAGAAGAAGAACACAAATGCAGAAGAAAAAGAAGCTCATGGTTTCGTCAATGGAAGGACACATACCTTGTGGGAGTCGTGACACCAGACAATGGAACCTGACACCGACAATGGAACCACCGTGAGAGTGAGCCGACACCGACAATGACAGCGATTCAGGTGACTGTGACCGTGACCGTCATAGGCGCAGTGAAGGGCAACACTGAGAGTGAGAGATAGGCGCGAGAGTGAGGATGTTTAATTTGGGGGTCAGGTCTTATAATAACAACATCGGTTTTCATTGAAAAACCGATATTAACGTCTTCATATTAACATCGGTTTTCTTAAAAACCTATAAAACCGATGTTAACAGTAATAGGTTAACATCGGTTTTGTTAAAAACTTGGAAATCGATGTTAATCATGTCCTATTGATTACGAATTTGCCATCGTGTTTTTGTTAACATCGATTTTTCAGAAAATCGATGTTAACTTAGTGATGTTAAAAACAATTTTTGTAGTAGTGATCTGATAAATATATTCTAGTAACCTCATACATTATTTAAGTATTTTAAATTTTAAGTAAAACTAGAAAAAATAATATATAATATATAATATATTACATATATTTATATATTTTATATTACACATATATATATATATATGTAATATAAAATATATAAATATATGTAATATATTATGTAATTGTTTACATTTTAAAACGAGTATTTTTCCTTTGACTTTTCTAGGAGTGTCAGACCATAATAACGTGTGCAGTATTATATAAAGAAGAAGAAAAAAACTAAAAGAGACAGAAACTCGCTATTTTTCTTTATTCTCCTGGCCAATAAGTACTTAAAAAATGATAGCATCTTACATGTTTCCTCCCAACAAGGGATCTCTTACTCATGGGCTTCTATTGTCAAAGCTGCGAATGTCTTGCATGATGGATTTCGCTTGAAAGTTGGTAAGGGCAACCTATTAGTTTGGTTTGATAAATGGTACCAACAAGGTTCACTTGCTCAATTCGTTGACTATGCAACTTTGTGATATGTTCCAAAATGAGGCCTAGCAATGGAACCTTTTGTCCATGTTGAAAAGTGATCCAAAATTGGTAACTGTTTCAGCTATAATTTAGGGAAAACTAATCTGCCACCAATCCAGTAGTTAGGTTATTTTTATCCATTCCTAATTTATCTCCTGCAGTATTTGCACGTTAGTGCCCACTTTCAAATTAGCTTAAGTTAGTTTTTATTTTCAGTTATGTAAAATGCTTATTTAAAGGCTTCATTTGTGATTCAATAAGATGTGGCAGTGTTTTATTCAAACTGCGTGTTTTTATTGCCATCGTCTGTTTCATTTTTTTCTTAAGTTACAACAGTCCATCCCTATCCGGATGAGAGTGCATATTTGTGACTTCAAAATCATGCGACGGATCCTGAAGGAACTCTTTTTGCAGTTATAGGTTGGTTCATTTGGTCATCCAGGAATTCTGAGGTTTTTCAGGATATGGTGTGGCAACATTGGTTTGTTGTAAACCAAATCAATAACTTAGTTATAAGGTTTTAAATATCGTGATCTCATTGTAGTTTTATTGAGTTTGTTGATGTGACAGCAAATGGCGGACAAATGCGGTCGATACGGTCACATTCACATTATGGGGTTGTGAACAGTTAAAAAATCTTGATGTTATAGCCCAAATCATGCTCACGGACTGATATTTAAAACCCTAGCTGCAATTACGAAGCAGGTTTTTCCTCAATCTTCGAATACTGTATTAATCTGCTTGTGAGTTGGTCCCCTCCTCGTCAGCATTCCATCAAAATCAACATGGATGGGAGCTCGATTGAAAATCCTGGGAATTCTTGATTTGGCTGTGTTTTTGGAGATATTCTCGGTCATTGGTTGGAGGGAGTTGCGGGATACTGCGACATAACAACCAACCTTCAAGCCGAACTTCTTGCCATCTTCCATGGTCTTCGCATTGCTAGAGAGAGAGAGAGGTTTTGCTTCTGTGGTTTGCCAATCCTACTCAAAAGCGGCGCTCGACCTCATCAACAATGGAGTCCTGTGGCGCACCCTTGCTCTCCTTTGGTGAATAAAATTCAAACGTTCTATGGTCTTGCATGGAATCTTACTTTTCAGCATGTTCTTAGGGAAGGCAATAATAGAATTGCTGATTGGCTAGCTAATTAAATATGGCTCTAGCAATCTCGAACCCTTTACTTTTTGGTCTACTTGTCCTTCAGAGTTATTTCATGCTGCTCTATTGGGGATGCCCTAGGTATCTCATATCCTAGAGGCACTTAGTATCTTTGTTGCTCCTTTTGTTATTTTCCTGATAAACATAATAAACAATATATTTTAACTAGTTATCATTATTTTTAAAATTGTTCCTTTTATCATTTATTTTTTTATCTTTTCGTTATTTGATTAAAATCCTATTCTACGCTACTTCTTTCTATGGTAAACATAATAAAAAAAATTTAGAATCTATTATATTTTATGTTGCATAAACTGATATTTTTATTATAAAGAACCGTTTATTTAAACCTGAAAAATAAAAGGTGGGTTTATATAGTTTTTTTATTTATAATTAAGTTATTAATACAAAGACACTTTTATTCTCTAAAACAAGTCTTACATACTAATAATCACGGTAAATTTTCAAAACATATTTTTAAGATTAAATTACACATTTGATCTTTTGTCTTATTTTTAAAACTTGTGTTGGTCTCTTATAAAATTTTAATTTAATCCTTCATGTTTTAAATTTAGGTCAATTTACTAGTTTTGAAATAATGATCATTTTTAATTTCAGGACACAATTTTGAATTCTTTTTTGGTTGATTCAACATATTTTGAAAAATAAGTATTATAAGTAACCAAAAAATAATCTTATATTAGATTATTTTTTTATTTTTAGTTGTTCATTGAACTCACTTTTCACATTATCTCATCATATTTATGTCCCTTTTGGTTCAAATATCAGTTGAATTTTATAATTTCATATAGTTAAATCTAATGAAATAAGTTCTGCATCTTAAGTTAGTCTAAAAAGGGCTTAAAATTATATCCTAAAATAATAATAAAAAATATCATTGTTTCGGAGGGATCAAACTCACCCTAAATTTAAAAGATAAAAAATCAAAGTAATTTTAAAAAAATTGTAAGACCAAAATGAATATAACAAAATAAGATAAAAGATTAAAAGTGTGTAATTGAGCCTATTTATAATATATAACCTCATTTAATTTTAATATTTTATATTAAATTATTTATGAATAATTATATACTTAATATTCTTCTAAAAAAATTATATACTTATTAATTAATATTTAATTATATAAAATGTCATAAATACTTTTTTGACAGAAAATTTCATAAATATTGTAATACTACATCCGATCTTATATATAAGAAATAAAAATTGACATTTTCTTATTCCTAATTATAATAAATATATGATTATTTTATTGTTAAATTTTCTTTTTACCCTTATTGAGTACACTCATTTTTCCATAAATTAAAAGTGGTGCATTTACCGAGCTATCAACAAAACAAGGTAAATTCATTGACTGAAAAATTATCTTTTAGAAAAGGCTTAAATACTTTTTCCGTCCCTGCAATTTATTTTTTATTTTTATTTTCATCCTTTCAAAAAAAATCATTTTAGTCATTGTAAAATGTGTTTGTTTTTTGTCCTTAAAACATTTTAGATAACACTTTAAATAGTAAAAGAAAGTACTTTAAATAATGAAAAAACGTTATCTAAAATACTTTAAGAATGAAAAACAAAACAGACATATTTTACAATGAATAAAACGAAAAAAAAATTGTAAGGACAAAAATGAAAAAAAAGTTAAATTATAGGGATTAAAAAAGTATTTAAGGCTTTAAAAGATAATCATGGATATCTCGAAATAAAATAGAAATTTATAACAAATTAACTTATCTAATTACTTTTATTGGTCATGATGAATTAGGTAATGATTTCTTATATATAGGATCTGAGGTATTATTTACTTCCGCCATTCCAAAACTATAGATGTTTTAGAATTTTAGTTTTGTTCCATTACTATCATGTTTTACAAATCCATGACTAAATTCACAACTTTTTTTCAACTATACCCTTGTTTACAATTATTAATGCATTGAATACTTTTTGTTATCCAAGATGGCACCAATAGCTAACCACTCATCAATGAGAATGTCCACTTAACATTGTCTCTAGACTCTCCACTATTCAAACATTTATGGTTAATGGTAAATCCAACAACATGATTAAATAGGGGTATTTTAGTCTAAAATTTTATCAATTAATATATCTTAATGGGTGTGCATTAATCTTAAACATCTATAATTTTATTTTGGAACAGTGGGAATAATATTTTATGTAGAGTTAGGGATGACAAAGTAGACTTGGACCCTATGAGTACTTGCAAAATTATCTACAAGCTGGAAGAGTAATTACTTGCTTATTAGGGATGAATGTTTACCTCTAATTTTTTGCGAATACCCGTGCTATATGACATATATATTATATATTAATGTAATTAAAATATGTTATTTAAGTAAATAATAGATATTATACATATATACTCTTCTATAAAAAAAATAATTATACTTTCTTAATTTTATGACTAAAAATAACAATCTAATTAAGAGAGAATAATGGATCCTAATTTAACATACCTTATATTAAATTTTCTTTACATGCTATTTAGGAATATTGAATTATTATTTACTTTTATGTATAAATTTATGTCTATGTTGACAAGTTATTTTAATATTGACTTTCAATTATGAATTGATATTTTGTATTATTTAATATTTCAAATTAGTAGGATAGATTTGTATCTATTTACTTACTTATCTTCGAAATGTTGGATGTTTATATTTTTAATGTTGTTTATTTCTAACTTAAGTTTGGACGAATCATTGTTATGTTTATTTGTTTTTAATGCTACCTCATCTCCTATGCTATATATAAGAAATAAAATGTAACATTTTCTCGGTCTTAATTATAAGAAACATAAGATTGCTTTATTTCTAAAAATTGTCCTTAATTAATTATGAGATCTATTGATGATATACACTCATTTTCCCATGAAAATGAGTGCACTTATTGAACTATCAACAAAACAATATATACTTATTGGTTAAAAATTCTTTGAAAAATAATCACCTCTTTAACCATTTAATGTCATGGGTAGTCTTAGAATAAAATTAAAACTTATGACAAATTAAATAATTTAATCACTTATATTGGTCTTGATGAATTAAATAAATGATTCTTAGATATAGGACAGAAGGTGGTATTATATGTGAATATTTTTAATGTTATGCTTGAGTTACTTAAGAGTACATTTTCAATTTACTTGTAGTGATTTTTTAATTAATATATTTTATTTATTTATTAACTTTATACATAAGTAAAATGCAGGTGACGAATGTGGGTATAAGTATATAGGTACCTAAAAAGAATGACAATTAAAGTTACTATCCATGCATGTATGAGGTCGGGTATGGGTTTTGTTTTAAACGTGAGTATGATAACGGGTATATATTATAGCATTCGTATACCTAGACCTTACTCATCCACTATCTGAATATTTATGGTTAACTAGTTAGGTTACATGTGCAATGTACGGGTTAATTTTTTTCTAATATTTGTTTTACAATTACAATTAAATATGTAACATAATACATCATTAAGTGAAATTCAAATATGAACACAATCACAATATTGTATTCTACAAAAGGGTACAAAAAACAAAAATTGTGTATATACATATATGCCCCAAATAACAAACCAAATTTTCTATTTTCCAACTACTATTATTACAAGTCCATAAAAAAATGATCCCCAAAATATGTAAAAGGTCAAATATATATTTTCCTCACTTTACACCCACACTATATCACAACCAATATCTTTGTATGCACTTGTATAATGTTTTAGAATTATAACTTCATTGCATCCAAAGCTCTCTAATACATAATGTAACTCAAATTTGTGAATTGCATTTGTTGTCTGTTACTAAAACTGACTCATGACACATGGACCGCTACTCATTGCATCCCGTAAAACTTAGTAATATAAAGAAAAATAAAAAATTAACCTTGAACTTTGATTAAAGGGAACATTAGGAAAAAGCATAATCAAGCATACTGATATTGGGATCAAAGTAGACATCAGAATGTAATGTAAATGGCTTGAATTTGCAAATCCATTTTCGCCTTCAAAAGCGCATAATTGAATAACTTGAGTAGTCTTTGATAATTCAATTTGACAGAAGTGATAGGCAAATACTGCAAATAAATTAAAAGACAATATGGAGATTAATAAAATAAAGGTACTAGAAGGTCACTGGAATAAAAATTTAAGAAACGATACATAAATAAAGAAAATATGTATTACTTGACTTTAACTTGATAAGCTTAAATATCTAAATTTTAAATTCAAATTATCACCAAAACAACGACTTAGTGAAATATAGAATATTTAACTGATAAAAATAACTTCAAAAAAGAACTAAAAAATATAATTGTCTTTTGTTTCTCATATTCAACATGTTACCTTTTGTTGGCATTGGTTCTACCTCCTCTTATTGACCCTAAAGTTAGGACATGCCCTATTGAAACACAATTGGCGATGTGGCAATCTTGTGAAAATTGGTGTAGCTAACTTATTTGAAAGAGAGAAAAAATGTCATAGATTTAATTGAAGAGAAATAAAGGATGAAGAGAAAATGACTAGTATATCTATGGGATGCAGATGAAGAAAACTCACATATCATAACACAAAAAATAGAAAAAAATAAACTGAGTTGATAATTAAGGATGTTAGGAAGAAAACTTAATCTAAAATTTTATCAATTAATGTATTTTAATAGATGTATATTAACCTTACATATCTATTTTCTTGGAGCCAAGCGAGTAATATTTTATGTAGAGCCCTGGAAACGAACCCAGCCTAAATAGCAAGAAGTCACTTCATGTTCGTCACCTCCTGTCTCTGTCTCTGATTTGTGACTTTCTGAGCCAACGTGAATGAATGAATGAATGTGGTTAGTTGAAATGTTTCCATTTGGAACCAAAGAAGCTCTGCACGCGTCTGTGTCTTTTATCCGAATTTATACTCTACACTGCTGGTGAAACTTTTTAGCATTGTTTTGTTGTTTGAGCTCTTTGTTAATCCAACCTTTATGTTGGCCTTTTTTCTTGTTCCTTTTGGTCAATGGGTACACAATATGACGGTGCGTGATTCTTTTTTATTTTTGTCCGAAATAACTTCTTTGGATATTTTCCAATCTAGTTAGTATTCGTTTCAGTATAGTTACGTCATTCACTTATGCTAATCAATATTATTCTTCAAGAAAGATAGTAATCTCACCAGGTATACCATCTTCAAGAAATGTTTCAATTCTTCTTAATTTTATATCTCTCGCCTTCTTTTCAAGTAGTTAGTATAAAAGGATCATCGTGTTCACCATCTTCGTTACAAGAGAGAAAAAGAAAAAGATAGGAGAGTTCAAATTAAAGGTAAAATCTTTAAAAACAAATGGATTTCCACGTCTTTGGAATTTTATGCATTGTTTTGGTCCTGACTTCAGGTAATAAAGAGGTTCATTTCATCTATTTAGTTCTTTTTCTACAGAAGAATACTAGGCAAAATATGAAAAATAATATTTTGTATGTTTTTAGTGTTGTTTCTTCTTAGTCTATTTATTCATGAAACATTTTGGTGTTAGGCGGGTAATATACAAGTTAACGAATTTTTAATCATTTTTAATATAATTTTCATAATTCTTTTGAAGAATACATAAGTTCAATAATTTCTTCTCCAAATATTAGGATATAAATATACTATCTATTTTAAAATCTAGTTGAAGGTTTAGTCATCATGTTTTGACCAAATCAACATTACTTTCTCCATCTCATTTTATTTTTCACAACATAGTGCACACATCTTAGAAAATGATTAATTATAGCAATTGTCATGATAAAATAATGTTGTTTTACAATACTCTAATTTATTACAATAGTGATTAATTAAGTAAATAGTAAAAACGACTAAATAATGTAATGTAAGTTAAAACAATAAATAAGGATATTATAGGAAGAAATGGAATTAATATTTTCTTGATATTATATTTTGGTAGTATACTTTCTTGATACTCTATAGATAATTAAAACAAAAATATTCTAAAAGTAACAAATAAAATGAAAGAAAATGAGATGAAAGGAGTAGTCTAAATTTTATTTTTCTTTTTCTAGGAATTGGAAGGAAATGTCTATATTAGTCACACATATATAATTAGATAGTTAATACATAATCATTAATTTCAGATCAATGAAATGAGTTATGTGCATAAATTTGTTAACTTAATTATCACAGGAGCAGTAACATGTCTGGATGATGATCCGTTTTGTTTAGGACCATGCTCACCATTTTGCAACCTGGACTGCATTGCCCGTGGTTATAAATACGGAGGCGCCTGTTTCGCATATCTTGTGTGTTGTTGTAAGAAGAATTGATCACGACTACCAATTTGCAACCAAGAAAGAATAATGCAACAGCAGATGATATAATAAAAAGTGCATGCTTCTATGAAATTTGATGTGTTTTGTTATATATAAAGAATAATTGAATATTTTGTACCTCTATCTAAAATAAGGAATTGATCGATCGTCTAAAGTCACTTTATCACTGGATATGAGATTCTAGCCCTTCAACATATTCTATTAATATAATACATTTCCATTTTTAGTTAAATTTTAAAAGAATAAAAAATGGAATCATCATAATTAATTAACTTACAAAATACCTCAAATTAAAAGTGATTTGTGTTTCTTAAGGAAATAGTCTAAGTTCAAATCTTGACTTTAGGTATAGAATAAACTATGTTAGAAGACAAATACATGAATACTCACATTGTACATATTTATAGTTCTCGAAGAAAATTAATACAATAAATATTTCATATAAATATCATGTTCAGAAAAAAAACTTAAAAAATATATATTTTATAACTTAATTAATTAATGTTATTAAGAGTTTATGTAGTAACATTCGACCCGACTATCAATAAATCAAATAATTATCATCTACCCATTTTTTTACGTTTTGAATATAAAACCTGAATTACATATAATTACATTCTTAATTCATAAATTTAATTTCCTTAAAAAAATACTGTTGGCATATACAATTCTTTAAAGAAAACATCAAGAGAAGACAAGCTAAACATTAATTTGCAATTTTGCTCTTGATTAATTACCTGTATAAATAAAAAATTTAATAACTTGAAAAAGCAAGACATATATCGTGCTATCAATTGAAAAGAGTACAATATATTTTTTTAATACAAACAAATTTGAAGATACTGTTCTCAATTAAAAATAAATGTAAACTATGTTATGTAAATTAAATAAGATTTTTGGTCTATTCAATTTGGAAAATCAGTAAACCGGTCCAATGTTCACTCACAAACACCCATTTCATAATAGTTAGGAAAAAACGCTTGATATGGTGTTGTTTGGATTTTCTTAAAAAAATGAAAAATCAACTTAATGTTCTAAGTAGAGGTAAAATAGATGAGTTGAGTCAGATAGGCCAGCCCAAATAACTCGTAAATAGTCTTCGGTTGAGCTACAAAAAAGATGCCTTAAAAGAAAATGAGCATTTTAAGCCTGGTCAATTTAGTTAGACAGACCAATTGAGCTTGAGTCAGACTGGCTTGATAACTATAAAAATTAGGCTAATTTAGCAAAATAATACAATTTAATTAATTATTTAGCAAAAGGGGGCATTTTTGAATTTAATTGGCAATCTGGGGTCACCAAACACGCCCAAGCCAGGCGTGTTTAAACACGCCCAAGCCAGGCGTGTTTAGGTGCGCTTGGCCTATAAAAACCCCCTGAAAATGACATTTGGTCCTTCCGCCTTCTCTCTAGAATTGGCTCCGCCTTCTCTCTAGATTTTGGGTGTTGATTTGTCTGAAGCGAAGCCCTGCCGAATTCGAAGCGCTGCCGACAAGTAAGTCGATTTAACTGATTGTGCATAGTATTTAGTTTGTTATATTTTTCAATTAGAAAAATGTTAGGATCATATGAACTTGTTAGCGACATATATATTAGGTTAGTCAGTAGGGTTTTAGGTATGCCAGTGTAGTTTTAGGGTTTACGATGTGATTAGGGTTTGGTGTGTGGCCTAGTGATTAGGGTTTAGGGTTTAGGGTTTATGGTTTAGGATATTAGGTATGCCAGTGTAGTTTTAGGGGTTACGATGTGATTAGGGTTTAGGGTGTGGCCGAGTGATTAGGGTTACGTAATTCAGTGTTGTATTAGGGTTTACATTGTTATTAGGGTTTATGGCCTGGGGGACATATGTAGGTTTAGGGATTAGGACTTAGGCTGTGATTAGGGTTGAGGGGCTGGGGTAGTGACGTATGTGTAAGGTTAATGGATTGTGGGTACAGATTGAGGGTATATGGGTATCGGTTGAGGTTCCAGGGCTTATATTGTGATTAGGGTTTAGGCCCCGAGGTAGTGATTATGGTTTATGTAAATTGGGTTTAGGGTGTATGGTTGACATGGTGATTAGGGTTTATGGGTTGGGGTACAGAGCTAGGGTTTGTGTGTGCCGGGTTAGGGTTTAGGTGTAATGTGGTGATTAGGGTTTAGGTCTTCAGGGGTTTACATTGTGATTAGGTTTATGGCGCTAGGAACAGACCTAGGATTTAGGGTTTAGTTCTGATGTTCTGATTAGGATTTATGTCTTGGTTTACAGACCCAGGGTGTATGGATTCCAGTTTAGGTTTAGGGTTGATGGTGTGACGAGGGTTTAGGTCGTCGGTTACAGACTTAGGGTTTATGGATTCCGATCTAGGTGTAATGTTGTGATTAGTGTATAGGGCTTGGGTTACAGACCTATGGATGATAAATTGTGGTTTAGGGTTAGGTCCATGTTGTGAGTAGGGTTTAGTTGTTCGGTTTCAGACTTAGGGGTTATGGATCCCGGTTTAGGGTTTATGGCAGTGAATAACCTAATGAGTGTTACATACACTTCACTAATATGGATTGTGGCTATAGACTTAGGGTTTATGGGTGTCGGTTTAGGGTGCAGGGCTTATGTTGCGATTAGGGTTTAGGCGCTGTGGTACATACACTTCACTAATATTGAGTAATTAGTTTTCCAATTCAAGTTTTGCCTTGGCAAACAGTTCCTTTTGAAAAGACGAAGGGTTTATGGGTGTCGATGTTGTCTGTTTAGGAACAATTATTGGATTATAGAATGAGAAAACGCCTGTGATGATGAGGGGTAGAATCAACCTGAGGTCTTTAGTGTTTCAAGCTTTGTGTTGGATTACGGTTTAGTCTGAGGGCTTAAGTTGTGATTAGGGTTCAGGGCTTATGTTTTTTTTACTTAGGGTTTATGGATGTCGGCTAAGCTTTCGGGCTTATGTTGTGTTCGTGTATTTGGTTTAATGTATTTGACACATAGGAAAATTTTGTTCGAATGATTTGTTAATCATCAATATTTTGTTTACCGTGATTTTAAATTTTTGTGCATGAAGATACTGAATAGATGGCTGAGCCCATGGATCCCACTGCCTACGTTGTCCCTACCCCATACAAGTGGGGTACGCTACGTAGGCGTATTCAGTGCACGCATGTTTCACAAGTTGTGTGGAACGGTGGGGTGCCACCTCGGGTATTGAAGACTCGACGTGGTAAGGTGAGCGGTGGACCAGATGCGGATGATATACCCGAGGTTGTTGCCGACATGTTGCGTGATGCTGGGTTTCTTCATGTCGCACGCATGCGACATATTCAGGTATGCAACGATGCAACTATGAAATGAGTTAAGACTGGTTAATTTGATAAATTAAGTTGTTTAATAATTTTTATGTATTTCAGATGGATGCTCCGCTTATTAGTGCTCTAGTTGAACGATGGAGGCCAGAGACTCACACCTTCCATATGTCGCAGGGTGAGATGACCATCACGTTGCAAGACGTGGCTGGTATTCTAGGATTGCCCACCGAGGGCAATGTGGTTACCGGAGTGACGGTTGACGAGTGGGCGACCGTCATTGAGGAGGTGTTTGGTCAGGAACCCGACGAGGAGAACGAGATGAAAGGTGGATATTTGCGCCTGTCGTACTTTGATAGACATTTTGCGCATTGGGGTGAGGTGGTCCCCGACATTGTCCACGTGACGCGGTTCACAAAGGCCCACATCGCACGACTTATCGGATCATGGCTGCTGTGCGACCGATCTGGAGGTAGCATGATTGCAGCACGATACATGTCGTTGCTTGCAGGGGATTTTGTGGACATCGGTCAATATAGCTGGGGCTCAGCCGTCCTTTCACACTTGTTCAGACAAATGTGTGAATGTACAGATCCAGGCAGGAGTGACATCGGTGGGTGTCATATGCTTCTTCAGGTGTGGGCGTGGCTGAGATTCCCACCTATTGCTCCAGCTATTCCGCTGCCTACGCAGCCGGATTGGCATTTCGGACATCGGTATGTGTGGTTATATGTTGTTCTTGTTTGCAATTGTAACAATGAAGTGTTATACTATACTAACATTACTTATTTTGAAATTACGTTTAACGCTTTAGGTCGACTTAAACCGCATGAACTGCTCGTGTATAGGATGGCATTGGACTCCCTGACTCGATACGAGGTACATATAGTAGTTTTTCAATTACTTTACGTGTGCATCTGTGGAACATGCTGTGAACTAATAAAGTGTTATTTTGTTGTGTGCAGGTCGTTTGGCAACCATACGGGGACTACGACTTTCTTGGTGCTTCTGAGCGTGAGCGACTTCTGTGGATGGCAACTACGCCTATCATATGCTTTCACACAGTAGAGTATTCCCAGCCGGATCGATGCATGCGGCAATTTGGGAGGGATCAGCCAATCCCACGCGCTCCCAGGAAGCTGAAGGGTGTGCATGATCTTTCACTCCGGGGGAAACGAGAAGACAACTGGGTTCGTAAATTCAGACCATTTATTTCCCGATGGGAGGCTAGGGACCAGCACATTGAGCTCCCCCCTTGATTCAGGGGTTGTTGTCACCACACCATGAGTACATGGTTTGGTTCAGAGAACACGGGAAGCGGTTCATCACGAAGAAGGGCGCGAAGGCCGGTCGTGGTGTAAGTTTTCTTTACATCCTCATTTGTCTATTTAAATTAATTATGCTACATGACATGCTAGCTAATATGTGTATACATTTAAAATTGTAGGCCGATGGGCTGGAGTCTTTGTACTTCGCGACGATTAGCCCCAATAAGGAGGGCTTCGACTTCGAGTGGGCGAGTGACGAGCTCGGTCGGTTGATGTCTGTCTTTGCCGAGAGCTGTCGCGTGGAGGAAGCAGGCCCACATGCTCCCGAATCCCAGCTTCAGGCCGACCCAGACATTTCAGTTGCAGTAACCCGACGCAGAAAAGAGGGTCGTGGGCTAGAGCGTCGGCGGAGACCGGTGCAGCAGGTTCCTGAGCCCATTGTTCGACCGAGGCCACGCACGGAGGGTTACTTTAGGCCTGTTGTCATTGCATCGACATATGGGACACAACTTGTATATTACGAGGCTACTGCGCAGGGGGACCATGGGGGCGTGGACTATGCCGATTTCAGTACCGAAGCCCAGATGCCTACACCAGGCCCATCGCAGATCACACCAAGTCCATCGCAGACCCATTCCGCACATGTTACGACTGCAATGACATGTGCAGATGTAGATGACGGGATCCGTGTTGGAATCAACACGGAGACCCAGTGGAGTGAGGCAGAGTTCGACGACATGCTGTTGAACATGGATTTTAGTGCAGGAGCCTATGCCCCTTGGCAACCACATTCACCACATGCCACCGACGATCATGAGTGCCCTATGCCGGTGTATGCAGAGTAGGGCACGGCATGTCGATCTACTCATGTTCATCGGTATGATGCTGGCTCTTCTTATGCAGGCCCTTCTTATGCAGGCCCGTCCCAGCCGGACCATTATCAGGCAGGCCATTCTCAGCCAGGCCCTTCACAGCCATCCCCGTCCGAGCCAGGCAGTTCTCGGCGACCACGAAGACGAGTACAACCTGATCGACATGCACGTCATGTGCCGTGGCCACCGCCCTCACTCTGATAAAGGGCGAGTTACTGTTTTATATTTTTTTGTTGTATTGTAATCGATTGTATTTTATAAACTACGGTTATTTGTGACATTTATGTTTACCATGCTCGGTCTAACTATTATTTGATCACGTTAACCCCCCCAAACCCTAACAATAACATACGCCGTCAAAACCATAAATGCATAACAGACACGATTACAATGAATAACATAAGGGGGAAAATGCATTTGTGATGATAAGGATAATTCGAAAACAACATTTTTGGGGTACATGTGTTATTCCATATCGATTTCTGGTTTGCTAAAAATGGCTAAAATTTCAATTGGACCAATACATTTCCAATAGTTGGATTCCGCTAGCACCCGCAACACGTCTTCATCGCTTACCAACTCCTTTATGTCATACTGGATTGTGGTGTCTGAGTATTGTGAATGTGCTGGATGACGGAAAAACATTTTCCTTACCACCTGTGACATGTGAATTCCATTAGGGGGAACCCCAACAGGCGCAACTTGTTTGATGACGGCCTTAAGTGTTTCAATGGTGCATGTAGAAGGAATTTCAAATCGGATTGGGTTTGTTCCAGTAAAGGAATAACCCAAAAAATTGCCTCTTCGTGGTATGTTTCAACTTCCGTTGTAGTATAACATTGCATCATGTGTGGGGACGATGGTCGACTGAAGTAGGTTGATTATCCCATCGGCTGTTCTGTTTACGGTGCATAGTATTTCTATAGGACCAGCGGTGGACATTTGGTCGTGACACCTTAACATTCTGCAAACATCATCATTGTTTGTTAGTGCGAGAGAATGAAAAAATAGTGCTGACCTACGTCGAGGGATGGTTGTCGGTAGTAGATGTTATCCACGAAATGGCCATCGGTTAGTTGAAGGGTGTGGTGAATCCTACTCTGAAGCGTCTGAAACGAACACTCGTTAGGAACGCGCATCGCTATTGGAGTGGCACCCTGAAAACAAACACCCGTGTTGTTGTGGTTGGTATATCCATTTGGATAAATGAATGCTAATTTGGAGTTACCAATGCTTTGGCTGCTTGTTTCTCCTAAGAAGGCCATGGTATGGAAAATGAAATTTACGGGGCGACGCATCTTGTGTCCGAGCGTGTACCTTATATAGGGGTAATCGCGCCCAAGTTGGGCGTGTCTAGTCACGCCTAAATATGAATCGCGCCCAAGTTGGGCGTGTCTAGGCACGCCTAAATATGAATCGCGCCTAAGTTGGGCGTGTCTAGGCACGCCTAAATATGAATTGGGCGTGTTAAATCACGCCCTTCGTTGGCGTATTCAGTTAGCTGTAACAAAATTAACGTGGGTACGTGTAACGTAAATCATGTAACAAAATAACTTCACTTCTTATCCATAGGTCAGTGCTAGTGTCAGGTACAGTAATTTTGGTACAATGTGAATTTATTTTATTGTTGTGAATTAGGACTTGATGAGAAATTCGAATATTCATATGTAAATGAATTACTTCAAAATAAGAGATTATTTAAGAATTTCATAATTATATATATCTTTGTATCAAGGAATGTTACACACGTGTAACATAATTTATACATATATTTAATGATATAATATGAAAAAACATATATTTTATTTTTGTAATTAAGTCTTCTATTTAAATATTATTACAAAAAAATAAATCACGCATTATTAATCCACCGATAAGCAGATTGGGATTAGTACAAACCAGAAGTGCTCCCTTTCCAACATTATTCCCCCCTCCCCCACACATGATTGATGGGAATAGGGATATTCATAATTTGTTGAACACAATCTTGAGGAAGGAGTTAATTCAAGTGATTCAACCTCCAACTATTATTCTCCTGCCACCTTAAGATGTGTCCCAGAAATATGAACATAATCCACTTTGTTACACAGCTTTCCACTTCCCATCCAATCCGAGTACCAAAGGGAAGATTGCCAATCCCCCGAACAAGTTTGGAATCCCTTCAGCATGTATCCCGAGCTCTGGGTATCGTGATGCAAATACTGTTACCTTTATTTGGCTAATATTCTTACATTTTTATGCATGGAATGTAAGTTACTCATTATTCTCATATAGGTTTTTTAATATATATTATCACTTATTGGCTAGTGACACAAAAAAACGCGCATTTGTAAACACACGCTCTGCTTGTATTGCCGTGTAGGATTTATGCATTGCACCTGTTAACAACATCTTTAGGGCTTATGGATTGAACCAGTTAACAACATCTTTAGGAGCACCTAAACCTCGGTCCTACATAACGTCATACATTTAATAACATAATCATGAAACACCACAACGAAACCAGTTATCGTCATACATGTTACGCAACATTTTTTTAAAGTCAAATACATTTAACCGCGCACTTATCAACCAAACATAATAACAGAATCATGAAACACCACCCCGAGTAGGACAACATGTACGAGTATGTCCAACTTGCTTGCACAGACCGCATCTACGAGCTCTACGAGTTGTTTCGACTTCGTCCATCTCGTTATGTAGTCTAGTGGACCTTGGACGACCCTTTGCACGCAACATTGACCTGTCAGGTATGATAACAGGATCTTCACTGGGGGGAATGGCAAGTTCATCACCAATAGGCTGCCAAGGTAATGAATAAGCCTCAACCAAGTTGCTTACGAGGAAGACATCATCCACATATTGCAAAGGATTCTGACGGATGGATAAAGCAGCAGCTGCGGCATGGCTACAAGGGTATTTGAAGGCCTTAAACTTCCCACACTGACAAAAACGGTCAGTTAGGTTAACTGAATATAGCCTGTCCCTGCCATCGGCCACTTCAAACGACGTTTGCTCAAGGTTATAGGTGCGTACGTAGTGGCCTGTAGCAATGTTTTGATTATGCCTCATAGCATCAACTACATTTTTACAATGTCGCTGTGATTGATGCAACTGTGCAGTGGCCGTGTGACCCCTTTTCACAAAGTATTCAACCAATCGACTGTATGTGTACTTAACCAAAGCAGTAATAGGCATGTTCCTTGCTCCCTTGAACACCTTGTTGACTGATTCAGACAAATTTGTTGTCATATGGCCATATCTTCTCCCATCGACATCATATGCACGAGTCCACTTTTCCTTAGGAATGTTGTCAATCCATTCTGCAACCTCAGGACTGGTATCGCGGAATCGTTCATACGATATGTCAAAATCGACCATACAGGGAGTACAACCTGCACAATTATAATACCATTAACGTTAGTTGGGTAACACATTTTATAATCAAAATAAACTACTGGTAATTGTCAACATACCCAAAGTCATGAGGCTCTTCTTCAGTCTTGCACTCTTGAATCTTTGATTGAAATTACTGGCAATATGACAAAGGCAGAAAACGTGATGCGCAAAAGGTGGTTGCCAACCGGCATGGTTCTGCACTGCAGATATAATGCTACGGTGCCGATCTGAAATGAGACATATATTTTGCATTTGGGTTACGTGGAAACGAATGTTAGCAAGGAAATATTCCCAAGCTTCCAACGTCTCCCCCTCAACAATGGCAAATGCCAATGGCACGCATTCATTATTCCCATCCTGACTCGTGGCGATCAACAATTTTCCTTTATACTTGCCATATAAGTGAGTCCCATCAATTTGAATGACTGGTTTGCAAAATTTAAAAGCCTCGCAACACTGTCTAAAAGTCCAAAACATTCGCTGAAACACACGCTTCCCTCTGACCAGTCGATGTGCCACAAAATAATCATTGGTTTGAATATCAAAAAAAGAACCCGGTGAAAACCGAAGCATGTAGCTGCACCACCTCGGCAAAAATGCATAAGATTCTTCCCAATCTCCATAAATCATTGCCATCGCTTTCTGCTTCGCATACCATGCCTTACAATACGAAATATTAAATCCGAAGCTGTTGGTGATCCTCTCCTGAACCAATGCAATTGACACGCCTGGTTCCTCCTTAACCATTCCTGAAAATGACATTGTAACATACACATTAACAAAAACCCTTAACACAATGTAATAATTTTCAAAAAAGCACAAATTCTTAGATCGTACCTGCCACAATTGAAGCAATGATATCAACATCAAGTTGTCTATGATCCTGTGATATATGGTCGTTGAGGCAATTGTGTTTTCCACCCCATCTTGAAACCACCCACTTCTCACGGTATAATGGTTTATACACCCTAACCCTCCAAGGGCAACCATCCTTGTGGGCAACACACTTCATGGCAAACTTGTCAGGCTTGCTCTCAACCACAACTGCTTCTTGATGCTCCCTCATCAGGTTACGCTTAATTGCAATTTGTGCCTCCTTTTTGGAAGGGAATTCCTGTTCAACAAACAAATCGTCCCCTATTTGCCAGGGACCTTGGACTGAACCCGATCCTGAAGCTGAACCGCTAAAAGAATCTTCTTCGCTTGGGTGATTCCAATCGATATATGTGTAATGTGGAATCCTGTCCCAAAAAGGAATAACCGCACCACCTTTAAATACAACACACATTAATAAGCATGGGTTTGCAAAATATATACATGAACAACAATTATACGAAATGACTTACCTTCAACTGGTTGTTCTGATTGTCTCGGTCCAACACCCGCACGGTACCGCATTCCAGACGACCCCACATCAGTTTGTTGCTGGAATGCATTAGCATCCACACCAGCATCTTCATCATTATCAAACGCACTTGCATTCTCCTGAAGAAGACGATCTTCCATCGCTATATTTTCATCATCATCATCATCTTCATCGTCATCCATAACCCAAGTTGGGTCATGTGAATCTTCCTGAGAGATGTTTGCACCTACAACATCATATTCAGGTGCAGCATCATATGATGCTGCAATATGTGCAGAATTACAACCAACTGACCTCCTGGGTAAAACAGCTTCCTGAAGTACGGTGTAATCCACATACAACTCTAAAAATTTCTTCCGTGCCTGATTACAAAATTCGTCAATGACCATTTCCAATTCTTCATCATCCTGTATTGGAAACCCCACGTATTCTTCTTGCTGCCATATTCTTGCCGTCAGCAATGTGATACAAATGTTTCCATCCACACCCAATTTTGGACGTATCTTCTGATGCAAATCAACCAATGTTCCATTTCGGTTGATTCGTGTCATCCTTTTCTCCCCTTCGAAGACAAGACCTGTTTCCCCTTCAATTTTTCTTCCATTGAAAAATAGCACAACACGAACAACCTCCGCACCACTTGAACTCATTTCCTGCAATCAACATAAATAAACGTCTGAAGCACACAAACTTCTCACCTAAATTGTGTATCCCAAGACCTACACACTAAACACACCCTAACCCACATAACAACACGTCCTGGTAAATCATCAAATGCTAAAAGAAAGTCAATATTGTCAAACCCAAAAAGGCATAAAGAAGTGGTTTTGTGTACAAGACAACCTATACCCTAGGTCCAGTGACGCCAAGCCCTAGGACCTAAACTCTAAGCCGGAACCATTCAACCCTAGGTGTGTACCCCATGCCCTAAACCATAATCCCCCCATAAAACCTATACCCTAAATCCTAAACACTAGACCCTAGGTGTGTACCACAGGGCCTACTCCATAATCCCCCATAAACCTAAACCCTAAACCCTGAACCCTCAGGACATAAATCCTAATCCACACATGCGCCGTAAACCCTAAGCCAGAACCATTCAACCCTAGCCGTGTTCCCAACACCCTAAACCCTAATCCACCCATGCGCCCTAAACCCTAAGCCGGAACCCTTATATCCTAGGTGTGTCCACCAGAACCTAAACCCTAATCCCCCCTAAACCCTAATACCTAAGCCAAAACCCGTAAACCCTAGGTGTGTACCCTACGCCCTATACCCTCATCACAACATAAATCATATACCCCAAGACGGACCCATTAAACCCTAGGTGTGTATCCCAAGACCTACACCCTAATCCACACATGCGCCATAAACCCTAAACAAGAACCCTTCAACCCTAATCCACACATGCGCCATAAACCCATAAATCCAATACCTTAAGCTGGTACCATTAAACCCTATGTGTGTAACCCCTAAACCTACATATGTCCCCCAGGCCATAAACCCTAATAACAATATAAACCCTAATCCAACACCGAATTACGTAACCCTAATCACTCGGCCACGCCCTAAACCCTAATCACATCGTAAACCCTAAAACTACACTGGCATACCTAAAACCCTAAACCCTAAACTCTAAACCCTAAACCCTAATCACTAGGCCACACCCTAAACCATAATCACATCTTAAACCGTAACGCTACACTAGCATACCTAAACACTACTCACTAACCTAATATATATGTCGCTAATATAACAAACTAAATAGTACGCACAATCAGTTAAATCGACTTACTTGTTCACAGCGCTTCAAATTCGGCAGGACTTCGCTTCAGACAAATCAACACCCAAAATCTAGAGAGAAGGCAGAGCTAATTCTAGAGAGAAGGCGGAATGGACCGAATATCATTTTCAGGGGGTTTTTATAGGCCAAGGGCACCTAAACACGCCTGGCTTGGGCGTGTTTAAACACGCCTGGCTTGGGCGTGTTTAAACACGCCTAGCCTGGGCGTGTTTGGTGACCCCAGATTGCCAAATAACTTCAAAAATGCCCCCTTTTGCTAAATAATTAATTCAATTGTATTATTTTACTAAATTAGCCATAAAAATTACACGTTTCAGTCCCCAACCCCCTCCCTCCCGTTTATTCTTAGAGAGCACTCATATGCAAATACCTTTTTTTTAAAGTCAAGGCTCATATTATTTCACTTGATAAAATGTCAATAATACAAATAAGAGGATCACTAAAACTTTGAACGCTAGCGTAGCCTCTAGATATCCTCACTAAAGCACGAGCAACTAAATTTGCATGCCTTCTAAAGAAACAGACTTTAGAGTCTGGAATAATATTAAGTAAATCCTTACACTTCTTAACAATAACTCCATATTCTGAAACATTAGAACTTATGATGGATACACTGTTTGTTACTCTCTGACAATCGAGCTCTATGATAACATTGATCTCATTCAACTTGTTCAGTCACTTGAGTGCTTCCAGAACAGCCAAGGCCCCTCCTTCATGAACCAAAAGAAGGAAGTCCCTAGTAGTTGTTCTTGCTTGAAGGAAATTCCCAAACTCATCCCTAAGGCACATTGCTATACCCAACACCTTATCTTCCTAAAAAAATAGTGTCAACATTACACTTTACCTGGCCTGCCCTTAGTGCTACCCAATCTCCATGTTGTTGCACAAAATTTCGAGAATATACCCTAATTGATGAAAGGATCTAGGCATTTTTCCACTAGGACAGGGTCTCTTTTGCACGAATTATAATCTGCGTGGAGGATACCTCAATATCTTCCCATAGTTTCTCATTCCTAGCCCACCAAATACTCTATAAAATATCATACACACCTCACCCACCTTATCCTCCTCCAAGACCTCAAAGATCCTACAAACCATATCAGAAAAACCTTTGACTTCCATGATAAATGTTTCGAATAAACTCCATAACTCCAGGTCCAACCAACACTGCCTAGCTTTCTCACACCCGAAAAATAGATGCCAATAATTCTAACTCCATATTACCTTCAAACCTCAGGCACATGCTTGGACACTCCACCCCTCAATGTTGAAGCTTTGTTCTTGGTAAAACATCCTTACAAGCCCTCATAAAAAATGTTTTACCTTTATAGGCAATTTCAGTTTCCAAAGATGCTTCACTTTCTTGCCACACCATACCGATTCCTCCCCACCTAACTCCTAGCTCCATGATACGCTGATCTAATTGAAAAGATCCCATCTCGTTTCCATCTCCAGACCAAAGAATCTGGACCCTCTAAATCACCCAAGGGAACTCTAAATCACATCAGGACTAAGAATATTTGATATGATATCCTTATCCCAACACTTCCCTTCTCTATTAATGAGATCACTTACCACCAATTCGTCAACACGGCCATATGAGGGGGTTCGAGCAATGAATGGATTCTCCCCCAAAGCCAAGGATCCCCAAACATTCTGATTCTCTTCCCACACCCTATCCTTCATCTACTTCTAGTCATTACCAACTCCTTTGCATTCCAAATATTTCTCCAAGAATAACTTGGACTCTGCCAACATAATCACCATTTGGATAATATTTGGCTTTCAAAATAAAGGCTAAAAGAGATTCCGGTTTTTTTACAAGCCTCCAACCTTGTTTAGCCCCTCATTCTCCGTCTTCTTCATCTTTCTCTCCCACTTCATCCACCTTATACCCGTATGATTTGCTCCCTTCATCCCCCAGCAAAATAAATTTAACATTCGTTATAGCTCATTCATAAACGATACAAGAAGTAAATACACGCTCATACAATATGTGGGTATCGATTACAAGGCAAACTTAACTAGAACTTCCTTTCAAACTTTTGACAAAAAATGACCCATCCAAGACTGGATTTTTTACCTCACAAACGTAAAGATAGACTTTCTATTTCTACCAATAATAGATGGAAATCCAAGGTATCTGCCAATACCACTATCCTCCCTCACTTCCAGCTTACTTAACACATCGTCTTTTTATTCCAACTGAACTGAATCTCTGACTTTTGATAGTTCATGAGTTGGCCCGATGCAAGCCTGTAATAATCAAGGATATTCCTGATAGTCACACTTTCCTTCAATAAGGCTCTAAAGAATAAGTAATAATCATCTGCAAACAAGAGCTGGCTAACCCCTGGTGCTCCTCTACTAACCTTCACTCCGTGAATTTTCCCTTGTCCCTCTGCACGCCGAATCAACCACGAAAATCCCTCTATACAAAGAATAAATAGATAGGGGGACAAAGGGTCTCCCTATCTCAACCCTCTACCAGGATCTATGGGACCTACCCTCTTACTATTCACAATAACTAAATAAACAACAGATTCAAGGCAGAGAGCAATCCACGATATCCATTTAGGAGAAAAACCCATCTCACCTCTTATAACCTTAACAAAATTCCAAACGATGCAATCATAGGCTCTAGAGAAATCTATCTCCAACGGTGCTTCTCCTTGCTTTCCTATTGTCTTACATTTCAAATAATAGGTAACTTCAATTGTTATTAGCACATTATCAGTTATAGCTCTATCCTCATCAAAAGTCGATTGCACTCCTGAAACACATTGAGGAAGTAATATGGCTTTAAGCAGTTCGCCAGAGCCTTAGATAACACTTTATAAGCAACGTTACAAAGAGAAATGGGATGTCGATCTTTCATACTCTTTGGCTCATCTAGCTTGGGTATCAAAGCTATATTTGTATCATTGAAACCCCTCGAGAACTCACCCACTTTTAACAAGTGAACGCAAGCACTAAACATATCACCACCACACTGCTCCTAGAATCTACAATAGAATCCTAGATTCAAACCATCTGAACCTGGGGTTTTATTGGGTGCATTTGAAACATTGCTACTCTAAATTTCTCCACACAAAAAGGAGCAACCAACTTTGAGTTACCTTCCTCGCTGACACACCTCGCTCTAGTACTGGCTCCATACTAATTGGAGTAGCTTGGAACAGTTTCTCAAAGTAGTTCTTTGCTACCCCCACACAACGCCTCATGCTCCTTCGCTTCCATGCCCCTCATTATCCACCAGCATCTTGATTTGATTGTACCTTCTTCTAGCTGAAGCTAACTTGTGAAAAAAGTGCAAATTATGATCCCCATCATAGTACCAAAAAGTCTTAACATGTTGTTAATAGCTTTCTTCCTTAATCAATAAATGAGTCATTTTCTCTTGCACCCCCTTATAATGAGAATGGTTATTCTCGTTATCCTCCCAACATCTAATCTCTAGTTCTCTCCTACATTCCTTGATCTCTACCCTATCACTAATTCTTTTCTTTCTCCCACAATCCTCCAGTGACCTTCTATATTGTCCAATTCTTTCCATCAACTCCACACAAGATCCTTTCAACTGCCATTATCAACCGTAGTTGGCAACTCTGGATTGCACAACCATGCATTTTCAAACTTGAACTCCTTCCTGGCACAAAGAGAAAAAATTTCCCTGAGCCTTAGTAAGATTGGGCTATGGTCTAAAGCAGCTGCTATGATATTAGTAACACTACACGTCGGACAATGCATGCCAGTCATGCGTCACAAGAGCACGATCCAACCTTTCTTCCAAATCAATGGCCCCATTGACCCTCTTGGACCAAGTGAATGTGTATCTAATAAACGTCAAATTTACCAGATTTTCATATACATTTTGTGACGTTTATTTAGCATTTTAGTTAACTTTAGACCTTATTTTGAATCAAATTAGCTTTAAATTCACTTTTTACTTTGTCTTAGGTAGAAATTTATGTTTTAGTTATTTTTAATATTTTTTTTGTTTACAGCAAAAAAATAGGTCATTCTGGCAAGACCTCCAAAGGCCCAAAATCAGCAGAAAGTTTTGGAAGAAGAAATTGAGAAAATTGAAGATAAAAGCAAGAAAAATCAAGAGCAAGATATTTTCAGCTGAAGAAGAAGATAATTATTTGAATTAATTAGACATATAATTTGTTTGTAATTTCTTATTATTATCTCCTAAATTAAACCCAACTACAGTTCTATAAAGAGGAGGCTAGACATTCATTGTAATGTGTAGAAGTCCCGAGCAGTTCTTAGAATTATATTTTAGACTTCCACATACTATATGCTTCCATTATTCCATTAGACACTATAGGTTTCATTGTATTATTATTATGAGTGTAATTCCTTTCACCTAGGAGAGGAAAGGATGAACCTTATTTCACTTTAATTTTATGAATTCAAAACTTCATATTGAGTTCTTTATTTGTTTTTGTACTTAATGCTTTTATTTGATTAGCCATCTTAAAGATGAATTCAGTAAATGACTTGCGCTTTGACTAGCCTTGTTGAAACCCGGACATAAATCAAGTACTTAGTTAGGATTATCTTTAGGGATATAATAATCTTGGTTAAGCCTCGCTAATTCTTGATCATTAATGTTGATTGCTTGTGTCGGTATGTCCAAGGGATTAAGTATCGACAAGTAGTTTAGAATCTACGACCATGCGAGAGCTGGGGTAGAATACATTAGTGAATTAGGGATGAGCAAGATAGATGAGTAGAGAATTGTGAAGTTACAGTGAATCGATCGAATTCCAAGTCCAAACCTAGACATTAATTCATCAAGATTGATGTCACCATCAAAATCTAGTATTTCTATCTTTACTTAATTATTTTATTATCATTTAATTTTTATTGAAATCTATTTTTATGTTATTTATTTCATGACAATCACAAAACAAAAATACAAAAATCTAGTTCTTAGTTAAATAATAACATGAAATCCTTCCTTTATTCCTTTGGGAGACAACTTGGATGATAGTTTAGTTACTACATCACACTTGGGTTACAATTAGCCTATAAATTGAATCGAATGTGAAATAAAACCCTAACAGTATCCCTTTAGAGGTAAATCAATAAGATCATTGTCCAACATCATATTCATGAACCTTCTCATCAACAACAATGAATGGTTAGCACCACCACTTTATCCTCCTCTGTAGAAATCTCGTCAATTAAAGTCCCCAATGATACACCATGGTTGGGATGTATCAGAGGCTAAACTTCTTAGAAGATTCTAAGCCTTCTTCCTTCTTGATCGCACAGGGAAACCATAATACTCTTTCATCCTCCAAATCTCATTTGCGTCCTTCACCACTTCAAAATTGACGTAATTTAATGAATAACTGAGGATATGGCATTCAAAGTAGTTCCTCCACTACAGTGCTAACCCTCCCCCATGTTAGATATAGGGGGAGCTTGAAGAGGATCAAGATGTATGCTAAGGCTCTTTGCTTGGATGAGTTTTAGTTTTTACATGTCATTCAATTGAAGGCATTTGTAATCCTTGGATGTATGAGAGTATTCATCCTATGATCCATTGCATTGCATAAACATAATTCATTGGCTTGCATTCATGGTTTTATAAAAGCATATGTCTTGTGAAAAATCTTTAAGCATTCATGATTGCATAAAAGCCAAAGTGCTTATGGTTTAAGTTTTTGGGAAAACAATTTTGCACTACCTTAATTAATTACCACAATTTGGTAATCTATTACTTGAGCCATGAAGAACAAAATAATCGATTTACCAAAATTAAGTAATCGATTACACTGTGTAAACACAGAACAAGTCCTAACTGTGTTAATTGATTACCATTTATCCGTAATCAATTACTAAGCACGTTTTGAAAAAGATAAGCCCTGTAGTAATCGATTATAGGAAGGATTAATCGATTACTTTGTTCATGTATCTTTTCCAGAAAGTTTAAGAACATTTTATTCAATTAAATGTGTAATTAATCAATTACTTAAGGTTAAATAATCGATTACTTGGATGAATTAATCGACTATATTCAGTTACATTTGTTTTCTATAAAATGTAGTTGGGTCTTTTGATTTGAAAAGAACTGGAAACTTTGAAATTTTTCATTGCTCTCAAAAGCCTTCTGTATTTGGAAAAGATACACTGAGTCTCAAAGCTCTTGTTCCAAAAATCAAGATCTTCATGCATTATTGATAGAATTCTTTTTGGACAATATTTCAAAAGAGTTTCTTGGAGAGCTTGGTCTGAAGCTTGTTTTTTGTCAACCTGATTCCAGTTTGGTAAACACATGCATTTTCCTTCTTTGGACACAAGGTTGTATCTCTCCTTTAAACTCTAGTTGTAATTCATTCTTACATTTCAGCTTGTAAGTTGCTATTCAAAAGGTTTCTTTGAAGCTTTTCTAGAGTAGGTTTCTCTAAAAGGAAGAGTTGAGAAGGGTTCTCTATGTCTTGATCATTAGAAGTCTAAAGGGTTTTTAAAGGGTGATCTTTTGTAAGCTTGTAAAGAACAGATTTTTGTTATAGTGGAACTCTAGCCAAAGTTTGGTTAGAAGAAACTGGATGTAACTTCTCTTGTTGAGGGGTGAACCAATATAGATCTGTGTGTTGATTACTTTTTGTTGATCTCATCTTTTTGTCATTGATTGCTAATCTTGTGGATAATCTTTATCAACAGGAAAACATTTTCTGCTATTGATTTCTATGAAGGGTTATTCTTGGTTGACTGAAAGTTTCTTTTTCAAAAAGGGTGTCCTTGTGATACGATCCTAAATCCGCTGCTTGTTTTAAAGAAATTTTTAAAGACTCTGTTTTAACCAATTCACCCCCTTTTGGTTATTTGTGTGTTCATATTGTTTTCAATTGGTATCAAGAGCAGGTTCTTGAGTGTTATTCAAGATCACTATCTTTTTCTAAAAAAAAGAAAATGAATACCACACAAATTACCTTCAAGGAGGGTGCCTCCCTTAATCGTTCTCCGATGTTTGAAGGAGAGCATTTCAGTTTTGGAAAAACATAATGCAGATTTTCATTCAATCAAATGACTCTGGTACTTGGAATGCAATAGAAAAAGGTCCTTTGATTCCCATTAAAACTGTTGGTAATGATATGATTCCCAAAGAGTGGGATGAGATGACAGATGCAGAGAAGAAAGTTATTCAATATGATTTTAAAGCTAAGAACATGATTACTTTTGCACTTTCTTCTGACAAATTCTTTAGAACTGTTATGTGTAAAGGCGTAAAGGAGATGTGGGAGATGTTGGAAGTCACTCATGAAGGGATTGATGAAGTTAGAAGATCAAGGAAGCATGCCTTGATTCATAAGTATGAAATGTTCAAAATGAATACTATAGAAAACATATCTCAGCTCCAAACAAGATTCACTCACATTGTAAATCATCTTCTTGGTCTTGGGAAGATATTTGATGTTGAAGAGTTAAACATCAAAATCTTGAAGTGTCTTACAAGACCATGGCAACCAAAGGTGACAATAATAAAGGAATCAAAAGATCTTTCCAAGATGTCCATGGCTACACTTTTTGGTAAGCTTCTTGAATATGAATTAGAAATGTCACAACTAACACATGCAGAAGATACAGATAAGAAACAAAAGAGCATAGCCACTGCTACAAATAATGCCTACGACGACGGTTATTTAGGGCCTACGACGATGGTTGTTGCACTGTCATTGTTATGGGTGTCGTTGATAATGGGGTACTTTCGACGACGGTTCCAAATAACCGTCGTCGTTGGTAATTTATTTTGATTTTTTTTTTAAATAAAATACAAACGAAGATGGTTATTTAGAAAAACTCGTCTTCGTATGTGGACTAACGATGACGGTTTTTCCAAATAACCGTCTTCGTTTGTATTTTATTTGGAAAAAAATAAATCAAAATAAAATACAAACAAAGACGGTTATTTGAAAAAACCCGTCTTCGTATGTGGACTAACGATGACGGTTTTTCCAAATAACCGTCTTCGTTTGTATTTTATTTGAAAAAAAATAAATCAAAATAAAATACAAACAAAGACGATTATTTGGAAAAACCCGTCTTCGTATGTGGACTAACGACGACGGTTTTTCCAAATAACCGTCTTCGTTTGTATTTTATTTAAAAAAAATAAATCAAAATAAAATACAAACAAAGACGGTTATTTGGAAAAACCCGTCTTCGTATGTGGACTAACGATGACGGTTTTTCCAAATAACCGTCTTCGTTTGTATTTTATTTTTAAAAAAAATAAATCAAAACAATTTTAGGTACACATTTGCTTTGAAATTCTATGATATATATTTAAAGTTAAAGACAAATTCTATCAAAATGTAAATATATAAGTATAATGATGCTATGCTTAAAAAAATTCACTTAAACATGTATATAATCAATAACAACGAACAGGAAGCTAGGACTATCTCAGCAGCAGACAGATTCTACTATTGATTTTGTGCAAGTAGACAGATTCTTCAATTTCTATAAAGCTCCCACTATACTAGGTATCCAAGCAAGGATCAGGCCAACTGAGTGAGTCTATAATAGGAAGCCTTACCTTGCATTTGGATGATGTTGATTCAGTGACTCAAACCTGTGCGACCTTCCAATCACATAGCTGATAATTTCAATAGTTGTATCAAGCCTCCCCTTCAAAATAAAATAAAATAAAAACTTTAAAACTAAGGTGAGTATGTGTCTCCCCTTCAAAACAAAATCTAACACAATACTCATCAATTAATTAAAAAAATCTCAAAGATCAGAAGAAGGCAGATACAGAGCTTTCACAACATGCTCCTCTACAAATGGGAGAAACAGAGCTCTGGTACATACTTTCCTGAAAATAAATAATTGTATTGATGATTAATTTAATTAGAATAATTGATCACACAAAATCACTTACGCAGAAAAAGGTGTTTCAAATATTCAATTAATTGTGTACCTGCATAGCTCTCCCCTGCTATGTAAAATGTCTTACTTCTATATGATGGAAATTTTTGAAACCAATTGTGAAGAAAAGAGTAAGCATCATTAGCTATCACAAATAGTGAATTGTCAGATTATAACATACGTGCTCCTTCATGATTTTTTTTCTTATTTTTTAATGTTTATCATACTTGTGAAGTATTGTGTTTTAAAATCTATTTGCTAATTAATAGTGAATTAATATATAAATTGTTTGGGCAGTTGTGATTCAGATATTTATGAATAATTATTCCAACATTTTTTTAACTTTTCACAAGATGTGCCTCCACTCTACTATATTTTTAATTGTAAGTATCTAAAAATAATATATGCTTGCAATTATATTCAATTCAATTATAATATAAGAAACTTTTCTCAATTAAAAAAAAAAGAAAATGTTAAAAGAATGTATGAAAAAAAAAAGATTACTTATAAGTTATAACATTCTGTCTTCTATATATATAAGTTATAACATTTTTCTCAATTAAATTAAGCATTTTGTCCTATTGGTGGTTAGTACTCAGTAGGAGTTTGCCACACCTAAGATCCTAGCCTCTTTTGTCATATTAGTTGACAAAAAAGTTTGAATTAGAAACTAGTACCAATTAAGCATCAATGTTTGATATAGCTAAAAAGGAAACAAAAGTGCAGAGTACAAGAATGCATGATAACCTGAACAAATGTTTTAAGAATTACCTGGTATGTGAAAGCAGAAGGTTCAGGACCCCATTTCTGCATCCTTCAGAATATTGCTTCAGCATTATTATATCTGCCTCCTTTTCCATAAGCTTCCATAAGTGCAGGCTAAGACACCATAAGTGCAGGCAGAGTACCATATTTGGTGCATAACCATTCTTATTCATCCAGCCTAAGACCTTCTTGGCACCATTCAAGTCTCCTAGCTTCCCATAAGCTGTGATAAGCATGAAGAAAGACAAATAAGATGAATTACCTGAAGAAGCTGTAGGTTTGTCAGTGTTCTAACAGTCCGATAAATCTGCAGTGACCAAAAAAAGACAAATTAGATCAATATAATAATGAGAAAATAATGAATATATATAAAAAATGAAAAACAACATTGCTATGCAATAACAAATGAATCAAGATTGCATAATTAAGATAGCAAAGAATTAAATTAGCGAAAAATAAAGAACCACATATATGAAATAACAATAGTAAGATAAGCCTTTTTTATGAAGGACCACAAATATTATGATCAAGTTATATATCTATATATCAGCTACATTAAACAATAAGAAAAATAAAATAATAAAATATAAGCAATTTTAAATAAAAAATTTATATTTTTCATAATATATTTTACCATATTCGAATCTTTATTTTTAAAGAAAAACTATTGCATCACAGTGTGTGTATACATGACAAATAAATATCAGTTCATTATCCAGTTACATATTGTCTTATATTACTCTATTATTACTTTTATTATTTAAAAATTTATTAATATAGCAATGGCCATACATTTAACTCATTATATTAATTATGCCATACTTGCATGTGCTTTGGCGGATACTAATTATCAAAGAATTAGAGGAAGACACTGCAGATGATATTGCAAATTTCACCAAAGCTAGATATGAAATGACTATAATTCTAGTTTTATACCGATATAGTAGAAACTTAAGTATAGCCCCAAACAAACAAAAAAAGCCAACACAACATGGAAATATATATATATATATATATATATATATATATATATATATATATATATA
>CM023958.1:24784707-24795129 GCA_013407115.1 Glycine latifolia | reverse complement strand
AGAATAGAAAAGAAAAGTTGACAACAGGTATGAGTATGTACTATGTACATAAGAATAAACCGGCAGCAAAAAGATACCATAATGTCTTCATTCTCAAAATAATTTAGTTGAAAATATACCTGTTTCCAAGACCACCCTGATTAAAAGAGGAGAGAGAGATAGACAAGTGAGGGCAAAGAAAACAAATCCTAAAGATAACCTTGGCTTTCAATTTACAAAGTATTGCCTCAGGCTGTTGCACTTTCATTGCTAGGATTAGAGCAATAAATCTCTAAGCCAGAGCATAATTTGACACAAGATGATAAACTGATTTTCTCTAACAACTCAAATTTGCCTAGAATTCATATTACTACATGCATATGTACATAGGTAAATAAG
The DNA here is from genome assembly GCA_013407115.1 of Glycine latifolia. Taxonomy (NCBI): domain Eukaryota; kingdom Viridiplantae; phylum Streptophyta; class Magnoliopsida; order Fabales; family Fabaceae; genus Glycine; species Glycine latifolia. The sequence continues at coordinate 24,794,751 of CM023958.1, read as the reverse complement.
CGGTTCCATATACATACATACATGTATATATTTTATGTATGTAGTAATTTTTGCTGAGAAAGTATTTCTAAATGGAATTTCAAAGTGTCAACTGCACTGGTTACTCAGTATACTACACAAGCCATATGCATCACTTGTGGAAAAAAGAATAAGGGGGATTGATTTTTCAACCATGACATTGAGAAGGACATAGTTCTGGAATAGGTATTCACTACCAGCATATTCTTAACTTAGAAAAGGAATAGAGAAGAATTATGCCTTTCACATGGATGGAATTTTCTTTGTCATAGACTCACATTTCATTGCTTGTTCTGTTTATGTAGAGACATGTTTGTTGATTAAAATTAAATGCATGGAATTTCAGAAGAAAAATCTGTGTTACCAATCTCACAGTAAAAGTGCAGTAGCTGTGAGACTAAAGGCACAGGATGGACCACTTCCTTTGTTGAGCAAAGGATGTGCTGGGAATATACTTAGTCTTGTGCGATGCATGTCCTAGTTTTATGATCCCCTACACTATATATAGACATGGATACCCAAAAATTGGTTATCAAGAAAGGAAAGCTCAAGTGCAGGTGCATTACCGGGCAATGACTTCTTTGGCAGTTGAATTGACTATTCAGGCCATGAGGCAGAGAAGCTATTTTCTTTTCAACCAAACAAAAAAAATGCATATTATATGTGTTTTCTTTTATTCCTACAAAATGAACCCTTAAAATTAAGTCAAATTAAGTATCATACTAAAGATATAATCATGTCCAAAGGAAAGGGTAAATATATGAGCAGCCATTTCATACACACAATATCCTAACAATTATTATAAGATGTAACCAACGTCAATTGCAAATGAAAAAAATAATAATTAAGAAATAAGGGATTAGAACGAATCGTGCACGCACGCACCTGGTGTTCCTGCAGGCCTTCTTTTCCTCTTATTAGTGGCAGCAGCAGTATGTAGAGGTACTTATTCCTCACCATTGAAAAGTACCTGATCAGGTTCAAAGTGAAGATCATTCATTTGAAATACACAAACACAAACACATAGGACGCACCAATTCCAGATTCCGAGCTTGAAGGGGTCAGATACGAAACTGCACACCAGCACCCCCGCCAACGATAACCAGACATAAACCTCGTTAACGGCGTAATTTCTGCCCTTACGAGAGACAGAGGCCCACTGCGGGTTCTTCCTGGAGGAATCAACGCAGATCTTGTTCCACGCCTCGAACTGCAGTTCTCGGAGCATCTGCGACGCCACTGCCATGAAGGATCTGATCCAGAAGAAAAGGGGGGTGAGAGTCAGAGAAAGGGTTTGGAGGAATTATTTTTCAAAGTGAGAAGCAACACGAAGGGTCAAAAGAAGGTTGAAACTATAAAATGAAATAAAACAAAGACGGGCATTTAAAAAAACCGTCTTCGAAACCGGGTTCAACAATGACGATTTTCTAATAACCGTCATCTTTATGATAAGCTGTCTTCTAAAGTTCCATTTAATTGCAAAAATGCCACCGCGTGACATACAAAGACGGTTATCAAACAATCATCGTCGATTGTGTGTCTTTGTAGGCCTTTTTTGTAGTAGTGAGCCTTGAAAGCTGCATCATCTAATGTGGAAAAAGAAGAAGGCTTAAGTGAAGATGAAAGTGATGAACACATGAACCTAATAGTGAAAAGATTTAGCAAGTTCATGAAGAATATCAAGAACAGAAAGTCGTCAAAGTTCAACAAAAGAAATGACAACAACAACAACAACACAAACTTCACCTGCTTCGAATGTGGTAAGCAAGGACACATTAAATCCGAATGTCCTATATTCTTAAAGAAGCAATTAGGTGAAAAGAAGGCAAAGAAAGAAGGAAAGCCTAAGAAAGCCTACATAGCATGGGGAGACAATGACTCAACAACTTCTGAATCATCAAGTGAGAATGAAGAAGCTAATATATGTTTCACTTCAACAATTAGTGAAGATGAAGAATTCTCAAGTGATGAATCAGAGGTAAATCATGAATTCGATCAAATTGTTGATGCTTTCCATGATATGCATGAAGAGACTCAAAAACTTGCAAAATCCAACAATAGGCTAAAAGGTAATCTTAGATGGCATATCACCAAACTTGCAGAAATGCAAACTGAAATTTGTAACTTGAAAGAAGAAATAAAAAACTTGTTTCAAACTACAAATCTAATGGGTGGGTATGTGGCTCTTCTTCATCAAATGTAGATAAATGCAAAGCTTTACAAAAGGAGTTTGATGAGTTTAAAAAGAGTCAAGGTGAAAAATACATGTTATTGCTTTCAAAAAATTCTTACTTAGTAGATCTTTTGAAAAGACTCTAGAGGAAAATGCAGTTTAAATCAAACGCTAAGTGTACAAAAGTATGCAGGAGATACTTTTGGTTTGGGTTACAAACATGGAGCAAAACCTTTTGGAAAAACAAAGTTTGTACTACCAAAACAAAAGAATCAAATAGGCTTTTCAAAAACAAAGTATAATCAAATGACTCATTTTGAAAAAGCATCAAAATCTGTAACTTGCAATTACTGCATGAAGAAAGGTCATCATCTCATAGGTGTTATGCTAGAAGATTCTATGTGCCTAATTGAGATTGCATTTGTGTTCCAAAGAAAAAGAGAAAAACAACTAAACCCTATGGACCCAACCTAAATTGGGTACCTTTCTTTGTCACTTAATTTGAATGTTTCAGGTGTGTCTTAAAACAAAATCATCTTTAAGGTACCTTGATAGCAGATGCTCTAGACACATGACATGTGACATATCCATGCTTACAAATGTAACTCTAAAGGATGGAGGATTTTTCACTTATGGCACAACAACAAAGGAAAGATAGTTGGAGAAGGAAACATAGGAGACAACTTTAAAACCATGATTGGAAATTTTCTCTACGTGGCAGGTTTAAAGCACAATCTCGTAAGCATAAGTCAACTATGTGATAAAGGATTCAAAGTTTCCTTCAATAACAATTGTTGTTTAATATGTGATGGTAAATCTGGTGATGTTAATCATGTAGGTAAAATAAATTAAAAGGTAATATTTACTTACTCTCTATAGAACATGCATTCATTCACAACACAAATTGCCTAGTAAGTAAAATTGATGAATCTTGGCTATGGCATAAGAGAGTAAGTCACATTAACATGCTTCACATGAACAAGCTTATTAGAAAATATTTAGTCATTGGCTTACCTAAACTAAAGTTTGAAAAGGACAAACTATGTGATGCTTGTCTAAAAGGGAAACAAACTAAGATTTCTTTTCAAAATAAAAATGTTGTTTCTACCTCAAGACCACTTGAATGCTTCATATGGATTTATTTGGTCCTTCTAGAACTATGAGCTTAGAAAGTAATTTCTATAGGCTTGTAATTGTTGATGACTATTCTAGATTCACATGGACTTTGTTTATAAGATATGCTTTCATGACATTCAGAAAATTAGCCAAGCTCATTCAAAATGAAGAAGGATGCAAAATTATCTCAATAAGAAGTGATCATTGTAGTGAATTCCAAAATGAGTACTTTGAAAAATAGATCCCTTGAAGAAGGAGCTAGAACTCTTCTTAATGAGACACTTGTCTAAACATTTTTGGACTGATGTTGTGAGTACAGTTTGCTACATTTTAAATATATTACTTATAAGGCCTATTTTAAAGAAAACACCTTATGAACTATACAAAGGTAGAAAGCCAAACATTTCTCACTTAAGAGCATTTGGCTACAAGTGCTTTGTGTTAAATAATGGAAATGAGTCACTTGGCAAGTTTGATGCTAAAGTTGATGAAGCCATCTTTCTTGGATATTCATTACAAAGCAAAACATATAGAGTTTTCAATAAAAGAACTTTATGCATGGAAGAATAAGTTCATGTTATTTGTGATGAATCTAACTCCTCTAAAGAGAAAAAGAAGTATGAAAATGATATAGGTCCTATAAAAGAGTATATACAACTCAATGGATCAAATGGAAAGGAAAAAGAAGAACCAAATGTAGAAATGGAACAATCAACACCTATCCAAAAGCCCAAGGATTGGAGAACTATAAGAGATCGCTCCCTTGACAACATAATTGGTGAAGTCACTAAGGGAGTATCCACTAGATCTTCACTAAGAAATCTCTGTTGTGATATGAATTTTGTTTAACAAATTGAACCTAAGAGCATTGACCAAGATTTACTTGATGAACATTGGATGCTTGTCATGCATGATGAACTGAATCAGTTCAAGAGAAATGAAGTTTGAGAACTAGTTCCTAGACCTTCTTCTCACAAGCCTATTGCAACCAAGTGGGTTTTTAGGAACAAACTTGATGAAAGTGACATCATAGTCAGAAACAAATCTAGATTTGTTGCAAAAGGTTACAACCAAGAGGAAGGCATAGACTATGAAGAGACCTATGCTTCAGTAGCAAGGTTAGAGGCCATTAGGTTACTAGTTGCATATTCATGTTTAATTGATTTTAAACTATTTCAAATGGATGTTAAGAGTGCTTTTCTAAATGGATATATTGAGGAGGAAATCTATGTTGATCAACCTCCTGGTTTTGTTGATTTCAAATTTCCAAACCATGTTTTTAAACTAAGGAAAGCTCTTTATAGATTGAAACAATCTCCTAGGTCCTGGTATGAAAGATTGAGCAATTTCTTGCTTATCCAATCTTTCATAAGAGAACAAGTTAACAAAACCTTGTTCATCAAGAAGCATGGAAATTATATCTTATTGGTTCAAGTATATGTTGATGATATAATTTTTGGTTCTACTAATCATGCCTTGTGCAAAGAACTTTCTATCTCTATGCAGAATGAGTTTGAAATTTCTATGATGGGAGAATTGACATTTTTTCTTGGACTTCAAGTAAAGCATATGAAGAATGGAACATTTCTCAGCCAAACAAAATACTACCTTGAAGTGATCAAAAAGTTTGACATGGAGACGAGCAAAGATGCTACAACTCCTAGGACAATCTCATCTTACCTTGATTCAGATGAAAAAGGCAAGAGGGTTGATGAGTCAAAGTATAGAGGGATGATTGGATCTTTATTGTACTTGACTACAAGTAGACTAGATATAATGTTGAGTGTATGCTTGTGTGCAATATATCAAGCAAATCCAAAGGAGTCACACCTCACAGCAGTCAAGAGAATCATCAAATACATCAAATCAACTCCAAGAGTTGGTCTTTGGTATCCCAAAGCAATCTTGTGTTGCTCTTTCAAAAGCAGAAGCTAAATACATAGCAGCTAGAAGTTGTTGTGCACAAAGTTTGTGGCTTAAGCAACAACTCTAAGATTTTGGTGTGGAAATGAATGAAATTCCCCTGCTGTGTGACAACACAATTGCAATAAACCTTTCAAAGAATCCAGTCATGCACTCAAGGACAAAACACATAGAGATCAAACATTATTTTCTCAGGGATCACATCCAAAAGGGTAACATCAAAATTGATTTTATTGATACTGACAATCAATTGGCTGATATCTTTACCAAACCCTTATTTAGAGATAGATTCTATGATCCTAGAAACATGCTAGGCATTCTTGATGAATCTAATATATGCTAGCATGTTCATAATGTGCCTGACTACATGATATACCATCTAAAGTAGTTATTCGTCCCATATGCTTAAAATTTGAAATCTTGATGAAAAATACTATTCACTCTGCATAATTGTCTGCTTTAATTGATTATTTGAGGTTTAAAGACAAATTTAGAGCCAAAACTTCACTGGAGTAATCGATTACATTAACGAATTAATCGATTACTTATTGTTGAAAGCTAGTTCTTAAATAAAAATTATCTGGAGTAATCGATTACATTATCGAATTAATCGATTATTTAATGATTGAGTACTTTTTCTATGTTAAAATTCCACTGGAGTAATCGATTACACTATTGTATTAATCAATTCCGCATTATTCAAAAACAAATCTATCCATGAAATAATCGATTACCAGGCTTATGGTGTTTATGCAAAAATTGCATAATTTTCAAAAATCCTAACTGACATATCTTATCTTAAATTCAAATTCAAATCTCTATCAGTATCATTTAAACTCCTTGAAACATGAAATAAGTTGCTACGAAATATTTGAAATTCAAACTTAACCTTCAAAACACTATAAATACAATCTCAAAGGTGAATCACATCACACCTGAAATTCTTTCTCTCTTAAGCAACACAGAATCATCTCTGTGCAGTGTCTTCTCCTTTCTATCATTAACCTACCTTCTGTCATTCCTTACTTCAAACCAAAACACCATGTCCAATCCATCTACTTCCAAAAGAACCAAAACTAGCAAGAGGAAGGCTGGAGAATCCTCAAATGTTGCTGTGAACAAGCTCACTACCTGGTTCACCAATGAAACTGAGAGAATGAACTATATGCAGTTCAATGCTACCAAGCTAGTCATGATACCTAAGTATATAGATCTTGACTGGTTTATCAATGAGGGATTTCAATTCCCTACTATGCTAGAAGCTCAAGGATTGAAGAAATTCCTTGAATTGAATGGTACTTTTTACCCTGAGTTTGTGAAAGTGTTCTACACGTGTGCCAAAGATAGCATGGATGGGGTTCTCCGTTCCTAAGTGAATGGTGTTCAAATGGTGATTGATGAAGAAATATGTAATACTATGGCTGGAATCTCCTCTGAAAGAGTGAGGAGGTTTGACGAAGAGATTGGAGGATACAACAAGATTGACATATACAGAGGTATGTTGTTGGATCCTCAAGCCAGATTGAAGACAAGATTAGGTGTGGGAAATATGATTGGGGAGGATAAGCTGCTACATTACATTATCACCTATGTTCTCACCCCTAGGTCCACCAATCATGCACAAATCACAGATGATGATTTGCAACTAGTGCATGGTATGAAGACTTCAACTCAGATTAACTGAATTCTTGTCATTGTGGAGACTATGCTAAAATCTGCAAGGTAATCAACTATTAATTTCCATATTTTGTTTTAATCTCAAGGTTTATAGACCATTTTAAGATTGATGTCTCTAATGAAATTATGGACAACACCACAAACATAACCAACCTCATCACTAGAAAGCACCTCAACAAACTGGGCTTGATAAAGAACCCTAATGGGTTGCTGATGGTTGGAGAACAAGCTCCACCAGAGGGAGCTGGTGGAGGTGAAGAAGATGAAGAGGAAGAGGATGCTGAAGCTAGTCCTGCACAATAGCAATGGGCACCTTTTGAATCTTTAATGATTCAAAAGAAGGATGCTATACTGGCTCTGCATCATGAGCATAGAGTTGAGACAAATTCCTCCATGGAAGAAATTACCTCTAGGCTAGAAAATATAGAGACTAGGATGGCTCTCAAAGATTTTGACAATCTCTATTCTAGCTTGATGTAATTTTCTGCTTGTGGTGGTTTTGCTTTCTTATTTTTAGTTGTTATTTTTGTTGCTATCTAATGTTATGTTTTCTTGTACGGCACCTAATGATTAATGAATAAATTCTCTTTATGGTGATTAAATCTTCCTTGCTTATCTCATGTATAACCAAATTATTTTTGTCTTTGATAAGCCAAAAGGGGGAGAAAAATGAGAAACATATTGAAGGGAGAAAAATGAATTACATAAGATAAGCGGAGCATTTAAATATCTATGAATGTAAATGGTTTATGCAAAGTATACTTGACATTTGTTCTTGGCAAGAAGCTGATTTCATTTTAAAATATCAAGTATAAGCTCCTGAAAAAAAATCAACTCTTTAAAGAAAACCAAGGTTCAACATGTTCAATTGAATTTTGGCATGATCAAAGCCAAAAAAGGGGGAGATTGCTAGATACGGGGTAGCTTGAAGAGGATTAATATGTATACTGAGGCTCTTTGCTTGGATGAGTTTTAGCTTTTACATGTCATTCAATTGAAGGCATTTGTAATCCTTGGATGTATAAGAGTATTCATCCTATGATCCATTGCATTGCATAAACATCATTCATTGGCTTGCATTCATGGTTTTATAAAAGCATGTCTTGTGAAAAAGCTTAAAGCATTCATGATTGCATAAAGAGCAGTTGGGTCTTTTGATTTGAAAAGACTGAAAACTTCAAAATTTTTCTCAAAAGCCTTCTACATTTGGAAAAGATACACTAAGTCTCAAAGCTCTTGTTCCAAAAATCAAGATCTTCATGCATCATTGATAGAATTCTTTTTGGACAAGATTTCAAAAGAGTTTCTTGGAGAGCTTGGTATGAAGCTTGCTTTATGTCAACCTGATTCCAATTCAGTAAACACATGCATTTTTCACTCTTTGGATCATAAGCTTGTATCTCTCCTTTAAACTCTAGTTGTAATTCATTTTTACATTTCAGCTTGTAAGTTGCTATTTCAAAAGGGTTCTTTGAAGCTTTTCTAGAGAAGGGTTCTCTAGAGGGAAGAGTGGAGAAGAGTTCTCTATGTCTTGATCATTAGAAGTTTGAAGGGTTTTTGGATTTCAATTCTTTATCTAGGGTTGATAAAGGGTGATCTTTTGTAAGCTTGTAAAGAATAGATTTTTGTTATAGTGGAACTCTAGCCAATGTTTGGTTAAAAGAAACTGGATGTAGCTTCTCTTGTTGATAGGTAAACCAATATAGATCTGTGTATTGATTACTTTCTGTCATTGATTGTTAATCTTATGGATAATCTTTATCAACATCTGTTATTGCTTTCTGTGAAGGGTTATTCTTGGTTGACTAGAAGTTTCTTTTTCAAAAAGGGTGCCTTGTGATATGATCCTAAATCCACTGCTTATTTTAAAGACTCTGTTTTAACCAATTCACCTCCCCTCTTAGTTAATTGTGTGTGTTCATATTGTTTTCACCCCACAACCATCTATATCCACTACAAAAGCACCATCAAACCCTAACTTCATCCTCACATCATCCATCTTATTCACTCCACATAGAGTCTTACAAAGGAACAAGATGTCCATTTTATAAGCCCTAACCAGGTTTTTCAAAGTTGGAATTGCCCTCTGCTAACCTAAACCATAGCAGTTCCTACTAATAATACTCATTTTTCCTGGCAGGCTTGATTGCCAGGACCTACCAATAAAAAAAGAGGTAGTTCATTCTCCATCACTATTACACCATGCGCACTTTTCTCACCTTCCTTCATAATAACATCCTTCTTGCCACTATCTGTTTTGACACCATCAATATCATATCGCCTTTTCTTTTCTCCCAAAATTACATTATTCTCATCCTCTCCATTACCCTTCATCACCTTCTTTGGGTTGTCTTGGTTATTAAACAAAAGATTATTTACTATATCAAATTTGAAACTTGATTGATTTAATAGAAAGATCAAAGCCTTTTTTTCCTCCTCAATCTTAGCATTTATATTGATTGTTATATTATTGCCTCCCCTTATATGAACTTTGTACATTAGCTCCTCCTTGATTATGATCAATGTTAAATTTGCCTTCTTGCATTTAAGGGTTATCTTCCTTCAGCGACCTACTACCACCATTATCTCCACCACGCCCCTGCTCAACCCTAAGCTCTAGTCCCAAATCTTTTTTTTCCATCGTTGTTAACTAACGAGAACCTCTCCTTGTAGAACCTCTCCACATGTCCCAAGCCTCCACATGAAACACAAAAGTTCCCCCGTCTTTCATACTTGAACCGGATGACACTCCAGTCCCTACTAGGTTTCTTAACCTTTTTGTTCTTCATCAATGGATGCCTTAAGTCTACCAGAACACGTATTCTTATATATTTCTTCCAGAACAATGTGTTATTCTTTGTATCATACTCAACCCTAAGCTCTAGTCCCAAATCTTTTTTTCCATCGTTGTTAACTAACGAGAACCTCTCCTTGTAGAACCTCTCCACATGTCCCAAGCCTCCACATGAAACACAAAAGTTCCCCCGTCTTTCATACTTGAACCAGATGACACTCCAGTCCCTACTAGGTTTCTTAACCTTTTTGTTCTTCATCAATGGATGCCTTAAGTCTACCAGAACACGTATTCTTATATATTTCTTCCAGAACAATGTGTTATTCTTTGTATCATACTCAAC
>CM023958.1:24719837-24784697 GCA_013407115.1 Glycine latifolia | reverse complement strand
AAAATCATGAATAGAGTTTCCCAGGTGTTGACCGACAACCTTGGACATGAAACCCACTGGTAGCCTATGCACTTGCACCCAAAAAGGCACATGAAATAATGAGATTTGATTAAGAACATCTTTGGTTTCACTCACCCCAACACTAGAATGTGATTGTCTTAGACCCAAGGACCTTACTCCATAATATTATTGAAATCCATCACGTGGAAAAAGTGGAATAGAAACAGGCTTGACTCCACCTCCTTTATAGTAACACCAAATTTCGGCCTCCAAAAACTTGCCAATCTTTCCTTCATAACCTACACCTTTATCAACCAATCTGTCAAAAACCTTCCAACCAGACTAAGGGAAACATCCTCAGTCTAATCTTGTGCGTCCTCTACATTAAAAACTAAGCCATCTTCTTCGTCCTTAACTAGCAAAAGTTTCTCTTTATTTCTCCACTTCGAAGACACTCCACTTCAAGCCACTCATCATAGAAAACTAGAGATAACTAGGGTTTGTGGCAATAACAACTGTCAGAAAAAATTAGAAATCTCAAAAGAGAGGAAAAAAACTAGGACTCTCAAAAGAGAAAACTATATACAAATACCTACTTATTTTAAACATTCTACCAACATTTCTTATTTTTATATCTATCTCTTTTTATCACATCATAAATACTATAATATCTATATTTTTCCTTTTTTTCTCTCTCTAGGTGTCATATAGCATTATGGATGTTCATGAAATATTTTTCTTGTTCTTATTTCTTGGCTTAATTGAACATTTTGCTCTTAATGAGCCATTTTCTTACAAATTTTGCTCCCTAATTTTCTAAGCACATTTTTTTTGTTGTGTATTTTACCCCTTCACTATTGCTAAGCAAGAGAGACCCCTCGAACTGCATGCAATTTTGCTTACATGTTTCAATCTCATTTCCAATATTTCAAAAGTTGATTACTTATTACATATGGGGGAAAACTAAATTTATTTAAAACATATGCATGTGAAGGATAGATGATCCATTAGTGAAAGGAGAATAATAATCCCTTCACACGCCAATGGAAGACAAAAAGGTTTTCAATTAATAAAAAAAAGATATGTAAAACACTAAAGGTAAACTCTTTGGTGATGGACAAAGTTCTTTTACTTCCTATCCCCTAAAGAAGTGACAAAGACTCTCTCAAATAAGAGAGATATATAAATACGAGATCATAACATTAAAATCACTTACACTTCCCTTCTTTTCCTCCATTCTCCTTATCAGATTAAAATCATCAAGCACATACCCTCTTTTTTCAATTGTTGCAATTTGTCCCACAAAGCCCTTATTTAAGCTATTAAGACTCTTAAGAAATCCTATAAAACTCTAAATCCCTGCTTACTTCAAAGATTACACCTATTATTAATTAATAATACTAATTAATTAAGTAGTTAGCGGTGGCATTTGTCTTTTAAGTTCAATCATTTCCTAAGAAGACTCCTCTTATGATACGAGAATCCAAGCCACTCGTTGGGTGACGTCCTCTTTTCTATGAACACCCCACCACTAAATGATGAACTTTGCTAGTATTCGCCTCCGACCCGATCATTATTTATTTATTCGTTACCCTATATTAATTTCCTATTATTTTAATTAATAATTTTTCATTGTTTATGCTTATTGTTATTTTTTTTTTATATTCTCTTTAAATTTTATATTAAAAATATCATATATAAACTAAATGTTTCTTATCTGTATTAAAATGAGCTTTGGTCTTGTGGTATCCTAAAGGAACATAGTTCTAATTCCTACAAGACCAAAATTTCAAAATTTGGGAAATTCCATTAAATTTGTGATGTGTTCATGCCAACTTCACACTTCACTACACGTCTCCCCAAGCTTGACAGCGTCAGAATATATGTTCCAGCTTTCACACGTTTCTCAAGTCAACACAACTTTCAACCATTTTAATAATGTCCCGGAGTCCATGCCACCATGCCACCATATCGAATGATTTAGTTAGGACTAGGACTATTAGATTGGAACAATATTTCTTTTTGTTTTCTGTTTTATTTTCACATCTTCCTTAGGATTTTTATTTTGTTTTCATTTTCATCCCTATTATATTTTTCGCTTCCTTATAGTCATACAATTAGATTACATACGTTAAACTTAATGGAAAATTTATAGGGACCAAAATAAAATATAAAATTATAGAGACCAAACAATTAAGCTGAAACAACAACGAAAAATAAAATAAGAGGACCAACATGAAAATAACCCTATATTAAAGGACTAAACATGCAATTATTTAAGTCAAATTTATAAATAAAAAACATTAAACACTAGTGATTAGAAGAAAAAAACTTTATAAAATGAATCCTTTTTTTACTTTATAAAAAATCAATCTTAAACATATAACTTTGTAGAGAAATCATGCAATGACGCAATAATCACTCTTACAAGTCATGAAGCAATATAAAAAATGAAGAGCAACATGGACAAAATATAGAGCAAAAAATGGGTAACAAAACTAATGATAGCGCTGAGCTGAAATAACAAATAATCAAAGAAAAGATGCACAATATAATATAGACTACTACTACTAATAATAATAAAATTAGATGCATGCAAACAATAGTATACACACAAACACAGCAAAAGAAAAACCATGGCATCACCAACTTCTTTTGTCTTCTCATGCGCTACCATTCATTTTGTTTAATAATATTAATATTGTCCATCTTTTTCTGCTTTTTTATTATTATTTCACACCCTTTAGTTATCATTTGTTTTACTATCCCTTTCTTGTTTTATATTTCATTTTTTGTTTCTTCCTATTTGTTATATTTTCTTTATAATTATCTTGAAGGGGACTATGTCATTGTATAAGTCGTATGAAGTTGTAGGTGAAGGTTAATTTCTATATAAAAACAAAAAAAAAATGCTGCTCATTAGGACATGCATTAGTTGTAGGTTTAAATTTTTTACTCTCCACCAGTATTTTATTTACGTAGTAATTGAAAGTTTACTTTTTATATATTTGGTTTAAATAACTTTTAGTCCTTATAATAAGTTTATTTTCATTTTGGTCCTTATAAATTTTTGGTTGTTTTCATTTTGGTCTCTTAATTTTTTGCTCTCCATAATTTTATTTATTTATTTATTTTGGTTCTTATAATTTATCTCCCTTAGATTTGACAGATAAAAGATAATGGCAAAAGTCATCATGAAGCAAAAAACTATAATAAGAACAAAAATGAAAAAAGAAAAAAAGAAGATGAAATATATATATATATATATATATATATATATATATATATATATATATTATAGAGATCAATAATAATAATAATTTAAAGAGAGTGTAACCATTGTAAGGAGAGGCCATTCAAGTCATTATAGAGGAGGGTTTCTCAACTCTATAACATATTCTCCCTTATGCTTCCATCATATATTCTATATATGCAGAGCCTCCAAAACCAACCTGACAGGTAAGAAGGCACTTCGCACGTCACACAACTTTTTGTTTCTGATTTGTGACTTTTAGAGTCAAAGTGAATGAATGTAGTTAATTACTTTAACTGTTTCCATTTAGAACCAAAGAAGCCCTTGTGTATGTGCCTTTTCTCCTTTGGTTAAATAGTACTGTAAAATTTATTCCATATATGCATGTTAACATTTATACTGTATACCATTGTTTTGTTGTTTGTGTACTTTGTTAATTAAATTCAAGCCTTTTTATTATTTTTCTGTGTTCTTTTGGTTATAGGATACACAAAATGGAGGTGATATTTTTTTTTGTCTTAAAAGACTTTTTTTGGATAATTTTCTATTATTTCATAATTGTTAGGTTATTCACTTATACTACTCCATATCATTCTTCAAGAAAGACGGTCATGGCTCAACAGGTATCATCATTAGGGGTGTTTGTGGATTAGTTCGGATCGATTTTGGCTAAATTTAGAACTCAACTCAATCAAATTTGATCGGTTCAGTTCGATTTTCAGAATTTTATTTTAAAACCCAACCCAACCCATGAATGGTTTGGTTCTGTTCAGACCAACGAATTACTTATTTAAATTTGATCTTTTTTCTTAAAACTACTATTTTATATCATGATTCATTCAAATATCTAATATAATTAACACAATAGGGTAAATAGTCATTTTCATCCTTGAATGTGTAGAGACATGAAAATTCGTCCCCAAAAGATGAAAAATCAAATTTTAGTCATCGAAAGTGAAAAAAGTGTGACAAATCTATTCATCCGTTAATTTTTGTTTGTTAGCGTTAATGGAAAAGCCTACGTGGAACAAAGGGAAGAAAATGTCACAAAAATGATTGTCAACATGTCTCCAGAATAGATTGGATCAAAATGTCAGTAAATTTCCATTTGACCAAAACGTCAATAAGTTTCCATTTAACAAATTGGTCATATCCCAAATTTTGTTTCATTTATGGGTAAATACAATTTAGGGTAAATAGTCATTTTCATCCTTGAATGTGTATAGTGCTGACAAATTCGTTCTGAGAGATGGAAATTCAAATTTTAGTATATCCATTTACATGTATTGCAAATTTACTACAACTATTTGTTTGTCTTCTTAGATCATTGGCATATTATTGGAACATAATAGTATCATAGGATATTTTTGTCCAATGGAAACTTACTGACATTTTGGTCCAATGAAAACTTACTAACACTTTGATCCAATCTATTCAACAGCCATGTTGGTAATCATTTTCGTCCCTCTGTGCCACAGAGGCTATTTCATTAACGGTAACAGATGAATGAATTTGTCGCATTTTTTTTACTTTCGAGGACTTAAATTTGAATTTCCATCTTACGAGGACGGATTTTTCAGTGCTCTACGCATTAAGAGATGAAAATGACTATTTACACTAACACAATATTATCAAATGTCTAAAAGTAGTAAAATTGATTCATTTAATACCATTAACATAATATTCTAAAGTAGACTAATACAAATTAAAACAAAATATTTTTTAACGATATTTACTATAATAGTTTGAATCACAACTATTTCCTACAAATTAATTTCTTGCAATAAACTTTAGTGCAACCAAATTTGTTAGAACTAGATTTGCTAAAACAAATGAACAAAATATGATCATTTAATATTATAAACATTTGTAGTTCCAACACCTGGAGTCCAATATTAACAGTATTTAAAACCAAACCAAACAACTCTAAATTTTGGATCAGTTTTGATCGGTTCGATTCGATTTTAATGAGATTTATGGATTTAATCTCGTACATGAACAATTTTGATCAGTTTGGTTTTGACTTAAATACATAAATGACCAACCCAAATTGTTCGGATCGATTTGGGTTAATTCGGGTTCACGGATGACCTGTACCCATGAACACCCTTAACTATCATGCCTTCTCTCTTTCTAATATTCTATGTTACAATTCTTAATTTTATTTCTCTAACTTATTTTAAAATAAATATAATATTTAAGGATCATCATCTTATAACCATCTACATTACAAGAGGGAAAAAAAAGATATGAGAGTTCAAAGGTGAATCTTTATATATAAAATGGCTTTTCTTGTGTGCCAATCTTTTTCTTAGGAATTTTATGTGTTGCTTTAGTTCTGACATCAGGTAATAAATAGAGGTTAATTTCATCTCTTAAGCTCTTTTTCTACCGTGCTTAAAAAAGTTGTTTTTCTACAGAACAATTAATTAACGAAAATATTAAAGAATATTTTGTATTTTTTTTTCTGTCATTCCTTCTTAATTAGTCTATTAATTTATTCATTAAATTTTGGTATGAGACGAGTAGGATCCATCAACAATTTTTTTTAGGATATCGATATAATAAAGTCTTTATTTATTTATTTTTGGGTCAACCAGATTGGCGACAAAAGCATAAAAAGAATTTCACTCCATTGAATAAACTCATTGTTTGTTTCACCAAATATTAGGATATCAATATAAAAGTTATTTAAATTAATATTTTTATTGTTAATTGTGTCCCTTAAAATGTTAAATATATTATCATATTAACTTTTTAAAGATTTTGTTTCCGTATTAATAGGGTTGTACGCGGGTCGGTTTGGATTGATTTTGGCCAAATTTAGGACTCAACCCAATCAAATTTGATCGATTCGATTCGGTTTTTAGAAAATTTTTTTTGAAACCCAATCCAATCCAACCCAACCTGTTCATTAACGGTTTGGTTCGGTTCAGGCCAATGGGTTACCCATTTAAATTGATCTTTTTTTTCTTAGAACTACCATTTTATATCATGATTCATCCAAATATCTAATATAATTAACATAATAAGGTAAATAGTCATTTTCGTCCCTGAATGTGTAGAAACTTGACAAATTCATCTCCAAAAGATGAAAATTCAAATTTTAATCCTCGAAAGTGAAAAAAGTGGGATAAATCTATTCATCTGTTAACTTCTGTCCATTACCGTTAATGAAATAGCCTACGTAGCACAGAGGGACGAAAATGTCACAAAAATGATTGTCAACATGGATGCAGATTAGATTGGATCAAAATGCCAGTAAATTTCCATTTGATCAAAACATCAGAAAGTTTCCATTAGACAAATTTGTCGGATCCCAAATTTTGTTTCATTTAAGGGTAAAATGCAATTTAGGGTAAATAGTCATTTTCGTCCATGAATATGTAGAACACTGACAAATTCGTTCTGAGATGAAAATTCAAATTTTAGTATATCCATTTACATGGGTTGCAAATTTGCTACAACTATTTGTTTGTCTTCTCATATCATTGGCACATTGTTGGAACATAATAGTATCGTAGGATATTTTTGTCCAATGGAAACTTATTGACATTTTGATTCAATGGAAACTTACTAATATTTTGGTTCAATCTATTCAGCAGCCATGTTGGTAATCATTTTTGTGACATTTTCGTCCCTCTGTGCCACGTAGACTCTTTCATTAACGATAACAGATGAATGAATTTGTTGCATTTTTCACTTTTGGGGACTTAAATTTGAATTTCCATCTTTTGAGGACAAATTTGTCAGTGTTCTACACATTCAGAGATGAAAATGACTATTTACACTAACACAATATTATCAAATGTTTGAAAGTAGTAAAATTGATTCATTTAATACCATTAACATAATATTCTGAAATAGACTAATAGAAATTAAAACAAAATATTCTTTAATGAGATTTACTATAATAGTCTGAATTACAACTATTTCCTACAAACTAATTTCTTGCAATAAACTTTGGTGCAACCAGATTTGTTACAACCAGATTTGCTGAAACAAATGAACAAAATATGATCCGTTAATATTATAAACATTTGCAGTCCTAACACTTGGAGTCCAATATTAAAAGTATTTAAAACCAAACCAAAAACTCTAAAAAAATTTATCGACTTTTATCGGTTCAGTTCGATTTTGATCAGATCTATAGATCTAAACCCGTGACTCAACCCGTACATGAACGGTTTTGATGGGTTTGATTCAGTTTTGTCCCAAATACATAAATGACCCAACCCAAACTTTTCGGATCGGTTTGGGTTAATTCGGGTTCGCGGGTGACCCGTACCCTTGAACACCTCTACGTATTAACTTCTATAAATATTTTAAACGTCGCTATAGTCACTCAGTCACACATCACAAACGTAATTAATCTTTGACCTAGAACAAAAAAAATAATAGATTATTGTGAAGTGGTGAAACAAAATGAATAATTATTTTAAACTTATTGTAATGACATCTATTTTTTTTAAATAAACTAGATGAAAAAAGTTTTAAAATATTTCTCATATATGTTTTGACAAGATCAATATATATATAACAACCTATTAATATAAGGTAGCTAACGTTCTTGTAAACGGAAGCCCACCAAGTGAGTTCATTGATACGGTAATCTCGGCAAGTGCACCGATTTGTCGTTGTAAGTTACAAAATTTATAAGATCGTCTCCACAGGGACTTGAGCTTACTCAGTTAATCCAAATAGAATTTAAACAGTTCAATAGTTATGTACAAGTAGGTTGAGCGGAATTTCATTTGTTTGAGAAAGTAACATAAAATTACTAAACTTAGTAAAATGAAATATATTTATGAGAAAGTGGGATTGGGTTTCATCATTCATATCCTTCTATATTCAATTAATATTACCATGCATAAATCATTATCTATCCTTATTGATGCACACTATTTTATCCCGAATCGATCCCTCGCATTCGAGTTCTAAGGATATCTACCGAATATTGATTCCTCGCATATGAAGTAAATACCCCAGCATTAAATTCATAATCGTGTGCTTTATGCAATCAAAACGTTATGCCCTATTCCTAGCAACGTAACGTAATGAGTAAAATCATTCAGTTCAAACCCTAAGATTACTTTCCAGTCTCACTTAGGATTTTAATTCATGAAACTAGTGATCAAGTAGAATCAAGCATTAAGCACAGAATGAAATTACCAACAAGGAATAGAAAAAATTAATACATAAATAAATATTAAAAGAGATACATAGGGATAAGAAGATTACATCTAATCCTTAAAGAAGCTAGCCAAGCATGGAGAGAACCTCCTCAAGAGAAGAATTGATGAAGGGCCCCATCACTGCTTCTTTCCGACACAGTCTCCACACTAAATCTCACTTCTCTCACTTCCCTAACCTACCTACTTACTAATATTTAAGCTACTAAGCCTAAGGAACAGCCAAGGAGCAAAAGAAATGAAAGAAGGCATGAGTTTGCTCCTAAATTCGTCCCCTATTTATAGGAATCCTTCACTAGCTAGCTTCACTCGCCCAGGTGAGTGATTCCTTCACATTTTGGTCGCCCAGACGAGTTAATCCTTATCATCTTGGAACTTGTGGTCGCCCAGGCTAGCCAAATACACATGGTTTGGTCGCCTGGGCGAGTTAATGCCTTAACCATGAAGAATTCTTTGGGCTTTGATGGATTTTGGGCCTGGATTGCTTGTAACACCTCCCATGTTTGCTATGTAAGCTCTTCTTGCTTGCTTTGCTTATTTGGAAGCCTCGGAAATCCACAGAATCTATCAAAATACAAAGCATGATTGGATTAATCTTCCAAAATATGAACAACAACTTTTATACAATCACTAGGTGCAATTTGACTAGGTTTAGGGTAAATTTATAATCAAATCTTCTGAAATCAAAAGATAAGTGCCTACATTTGAAACATGAATTTAACTGAATTAGAACACTTATCATTTCAGGAAAATCGATGTTGTCATGTGTACCCACAACATCAATTTTTAGAAAACTGATATTGATTATGCACCATTCAAGTATTGCATATGCCAATGTGTGTAACATCTTCAAAATTATATCTTGAGTTTATATTTATGATTGAATTATGAAAGTGTGATGATAGTTGGATACAAGAAGAATAGGATAGAATTTATTTTAAAACAAGCTTCTCAAAATTGTCTACACTCAAAAACAGTTTCTGCCACCCGTATTAAAAAATTCATATCTCTCTCATTTTTTATTCAAATTAGGTGTATGATTTATGAAATCAAATATCTAGATGTCTACTATAACATATAACACTTTCAGCTAAATATAGATTGTATACTTCCTGCAGTAACAAGAACATTAAGAGATGTCAGTGTAGAAATTTTCAGCTTGCTGGCAGTTTTGGAGTCTAGATTAAAAATGCTATATTTTGAGTTTTATAACTCCAAATAAGGCATGTGATACCTTGTTAGAAAGATTAGGAAGTCTAGTTTAATATACTAAAATATGAGAATTTGGACTAGAAGATTGGTACAGAATATACAATGAGCGAACCCCATCTGGTTAAGTGTTTCTAGCTTTTTGAGCAATTTGGATTGAGCACAACTTGTAACTCTTGCAATTTTGGCAAGGAATCAAATCTTCAGCCCAAATTTGGAATAATCAGAAGTGGATGAATACTCTTAAGGCATTCAAGTGCAACAGCCATAGAATAGGCATAGCTAAGTGAACTAATAGAAAAAAAGGTTTGGTAAACCAAAGTTAATGGTAAGTCAATGAAGATAAACTTTTTGAACCAATCTTTCTAGGTAGCCTTCAACGTGGAAAACAAGCATTAAATGAAGGAATCTTGCTTTATCTAGATTCAGCCATGTATGTGTAGTGCTAGACACCAAGCAAATGAAATCCATTTACTTAGCAAACTTCACGTGCACTTGAGCCATAAATGAAGGAAGAATTGTCATGATTAGATTAGGATAATATCTTCAAAGATAGTTACCTTGTAACTAAACTAAACACTAATCTATTTGAAATCTAACTAATTCACTTACTATCTAACTAAATAACTTAGTATAAATAGCTATGATGTTCCAAAAATTTCTGCACATAAGTTGCTAGCCCCAAAACTCATCCCATGGCCTACTTGCTCTCTTTGCACCTTGTTTTATATCTTTCACCTTCTAAGCTGTTCATAAATCGTAGCTTCCCTCCTAGTATCTTATATTTCTATTTTCCTTCTTTTGAAGACCTTCTTCCTTGAAAATTTCCAAGAAGGGAAGCCACCTAACTCAGTCATTTGCAAATCCAATTCACTTGAGGTAGGCTAGGCTTCAATCTCTAGTTAAGAATTTATTTGGACTAATCTATATGATTAAATGTGAAGATTTGTGGTGTAATATTTAGGATGGAATTTTGTATCATTGAAGGTTATTTTATGATGTGAAAATGTTGATTTTAACCATAGGATAGGTGATGATTTATAGGCTGAAATATTAGTGATGTCTGGAATCACATTTGATGATCTTTGAAAGTGATTTTTATGACAATTGTACTAATTGTTCATATTCTTATTATGGGACTGTTTTGAATTAATTTTTAGAAATAGAGGTTGAATGGTATGTAGATAAATGGTTCAAATACTTAAGTGATTCAATTTTGAGGTTTAAGTAGTAAGGTGGTAGGTGAAAAGGAGATTAAGGTCTAGACTAAGTTATAATTTTTCTTGAGAAGGTTTAAAGGAATTAGAAATTATTTGAATGATATATTGTGGTTTATTAGTTAGATTACTAACATGATTTTTTTGTAGCTTGAGGATATTCAATTGTCATGCCTAAGTTGGTATGATTTTGCTTGAATAAGGTATGGTAGTTTAACCATAATTGTGGTACGTATGATGTTCTGATGAAAAATTTTCCATGAGGTTATATGTATTTGCTCATGGATTTTATTATGTATGGATTTTAATGTGATGATATGTTGATTCATGTTTTCCGAGTCCAGTATGAGATTTGTGAAATAAAATCTGATACTACATCCAGTACGAGATGTAAGGACCAGATGCAAATACAGGGAATTAATCATACATGTTTGTGTAAGATGGCCACAGCGTCTACATCCAGTACGAGGTGTAGTTACATACAGTACGATATGTAGAAGCCATGTGCACCCTAGGAAAAATTCATTTCATGCATACATGTAGCTTGCATAATTATTTATTGTATGGATTGATTTATATTGATAAGTTACTAACTACTAACATGTTTGGTGGTTTAGTTTTGCATACTGAGAAATTTTATTTCTCACTAGATTTGTTTCATTTTTTTTAGATGGCAACAGTGGTCAGTTTCCTTGATGTCCTGGATTGGTGATGATGTAGGAGTGAAGATATGAACTAGGCTGGTGTATGGAAAATCCTGTACTTGTCTACGTATAATATATATTAGTTTCACAACTATAATTTATACGTTTTAGAATTTTTACTAATATACGCTTCTTAAAATTAAACCCTAATAAAAATATAACATCTAGAATAATTTTAGTTCATTACAATATGCACTGCATTGGAGAATATTAAGTTATTATAGTGCATATATTATTTAAATTGATTTATTCAGTTTTACGTACCCATTAAAGTAGACTCCTAGGTAGACACCTCTCTGTGAATTTTGCATCAATTTCTTAATATAATTCTTAGATTCAAATTACGATTGCCTATATCTCTATATGGACTGTGGCTCAAGGAATCCATACACAGAGGCATTCCCCGATCGTAGACTTAACTAATTCATATGTCTATTGTTGTTAAAATAAAGTAAATTATGCATCAATTTAAAACAATTAGTTAAGTAATGGACTGTAATGTAAAGTGACTTACATAATCCACATTTGTATAACATTGATGTTGAGACATTGACCATCGTGTACTATTTCAGAAAGATCTTCATGCTTTGTGTACAAGGAGACATCATCACTATACACCCCAAACACAACTGAATCCCACGACACCTGCATAAGCTAAAAAAAAGTTGTGGGATCATCAATGTCATCTGGTATAGGGAATCGTCATCAGGTTCGGGCCTATTTAGAGGTTTCGCCAGTCCCTTAGGTCCCTTTTTATCCTACACAATTAATAAACATAATTCAATGACAGTCAACGCTTTATTTGTAACAAATCCTTTTTTAAATAATAACAAACACAACAAAAGGAAATACATGTTCTGAAAAAGGCTGTAGAAGATGTGTCGGCCAAGCAAGGAATGTGTTAAGGGTATGCCCCACTAACTAAACCTCTTAAGTGGGTACAAGGACGCGAGCATCAATTTCTCAAACTTCCTCAACACCGACCTTCACTTGATCATGGCCCAAAGGGATGTTGTGGACGGTTGTCGACCCCTCACAAACTCTTCCAAGAGCAACCAGGTAGGAATGATTGTCATCAATATACAACCCACGCCTGTCTGATGCATTGGTGTTTGGGTTCTGCCCTAAGGGATCAACACAACTTCCCTTTGTGCTGACACGAGCAGCAAAAAGACCAACTTCAAGCTTAGGAGGCAGTACGAGTCCCTGGGATTTCATCTAGATGAAGGACATAATTAGTTGTCGAGTCACTTTTTTTTAGTGATCGACTGCTCCAGCTCACCCCTGATTTTCTGTGTTAGCTTCTCTATAATATTTTTCTTTTAATCAATGTAGTTCTTCTGGGTTGATCAACATAGATGTGTGGGAGCTTGCTGAAGCTGATCCAAAGTATTGCTTGATCTTCACACCAACTCCAGCAGCAAGGACACAACTATAGTGCTCTAGTCCCCCAATGGCAGTAGTTAGTAAAACATCCTAGCATCCATGGGAAACAAAGTTGCCCTAAGCTTACTACTCTTCATGGGAATCTTGCAGTCAACAAAATACTGCATGAGTTTACGGACTACTGTTGTTATTATAAAAATTGACCATTTAAATAAAAAATAACTTACAATCCTATCTTCAATTTTGTGTGTGGCCTCAGATGTCATCTGACCAAATTTTTTGGTGCGAGTCATCTTCAACTTCATGTGTCGTCTAATGGGAGATGGAGGATCAACAATTGTTTCTGCGCTCCCGGATTAGGCTGCTTGGTCCAATCGTTTCTTTTGTTTTTCCTCCATTAACTTTTCTTCTAGTAAATCATAACACCCACGAGATAACACATGAGAGGCAGTGTTTAGTTTCTAGATGGCTTGAACCTTCTTTCTAACATCCTGTGATAATGTCATCGTAACTTATCAACAAAATGCGCTTGAAAATAATGCATAACTGTCAAATTTATAAACTATGCAAGTCAACTAACCTTCCATGAAGGGTCTCTACGACTCTGACAAAATTTGTTCAACTTTTCTTTGCTGATACCGTACTTCTTACATACATTGTCATCGTCCTCCTCCTTGCCTTGTGTCAGAGCTCACTTGGAAGTCAAATATGACTTTAATTGTCTCCATCGTTCTCCTAACTTCTTAAGGATTTTCTTTTTCATCCTTTGGTTGGACGCTTCTAGAATATCAAACTCAGTTTGCGATACAAAAAATACATTTAATAGTTAGTCAATAACATTCAACATTTTAAGATTTTTAGTATAACCAATTACAATAACATTCAACATTTAATTCAAATACCAGAATGTCCTCCCAAATCAAATCCTTATGAGCTGCATACACTTACTTCCAGATAACAATGTAACATCCAACTTGTCCCGAGAGACAATCCCCAAATCTGTTCTTAATTTCTTTTTGTGGGGACCATCAGTTTTCCCAGTGGCAGGATCCACATGAACCACTGGTCTCTCCATCCCTACGGGTCTAGTAGCCAATGATCTAAGTTGTGTTGCTTTTCTCGTCTTCTTCAACGTAGACTACGAAGGTGTTGGCTCAGGAAGAGGAGGCGAGTTCGGTGGTGTAGTCATGTGCCTGTTAAAAAATAATATTAATAAAAGTCACCTCAAAAGTATAGTAAGTTATGTAGTTGTAAATATGGAAACAGCTGAATATATAAAAAAAATACATTATAGGATGTTAATTAATTCTCCTTCATCATGATCATTACGTTTGCATGGACGTCGTCGACTTCTTCTTCTTTGTTGACGTTAGGCATTTATGTGGAGAAAGGACTGAGACAAGTATCAAGGGTTGAATGATCATTTTCAGAATTAAGACCAATGGTTTTTTCGTGTAGAACCACTAACCACCTTTCATCACAAGGATCTTGAAAATAAAACACTTGTTTAGCTTGTTCTGCATGATGAAAGACTCATTCTGATAAGCTAGTTTCTTCAGATCTACCAAAGTAAATCCAAATCATCGGTTCGCACATCGATATTGCTATCAACACACTTACACTTGAAAACACACAAAGTGAATTTAACATAATTAAGCTCTCATATTTCTTCAATGACTCCAAAGTAAGTCACGGATGCTAGACAAGGATTGTCATCATGTATAGTAGCAAAGTGTTGGGATTCAGCCCTAAGACTAACCCCATTGTTTTGCATTGTACTATTGTCATCTTGTGATTTTGTGTAGAATGAATACTTGTTAATATTGTATCCCTACCAACTTCTAACATTTCTTTTAGCCCCATCTGCTAACTTCCATAATGTTTTAGAAGCATTATCATCACCAAAGATTGCATCTTTAAACCAATTTAGGAAAGTCTTGTTATGCTCTTTCAACACCCTATTCTTGGTCATTATTGGGTTACTTTCCTTAACTAAGGCTTCATGATGAACTATGTATGGAAGAACTTCATTAATGTTATTCAGTATATACAAATGAGCTTGTTGCAATTCCTCTAGACCCGGAGTTATAACATGCAGCCCTCGTAAATCCTTACCTCACACTCTCTCGTCATATCGAGACTCGAGAAACCCAACAGGTTTTTCCTTTTCAATGTACTCTAAACAAAATTCAATAGCTTCTTCTGCAATGTACCTTTCAACAACGGATGCTTCAGGATGATATAAATTCTTTGTAGACCCTTTTAAGATCTTCATGTATCGCTCAACCAGGTACATCCATCGTAAATAAACAAGACCACATAATTTAATTTCCCTTACCAGATGAACAATTAAGTGAACCATGATGTTGAAAAATGAAGGAGGAAAAATACATCTCCAATTGTCACAAGATAATAGCAGCCTCATTTTTCAAGTAATATAATTTTATAGGGTCAATGACTTTGCTAGAAATGGCATTGAAGAAAAAGCACAGGCGAGTTATGGCATGTCTCACTTTGTTGGGCAAAATGTCTCAAATCACCACAGCTAATAGTTGTTGCATCAAGACGTGACAATCATGAGATTTTAAGCCAACTAATTTTAGATCTTTTAGCTGCATAAGGCTCTTAATATTTGAAAAGTATCCTTGTGGCACTTTGACATGATGCAAACACTGACAGAAACTTGCCTTGTCCTTTCTTGATAAACTATGATATGCTAGAGGCAAGTATATTTTGTTACCATCAAACCTTGAATGTAACTGGTCACATATACCTATCTCAGCTAGATCTTGACGAGTAGTCAAGCCATTTTTTATCTTGCCTTGAATGTTAAGAAGCATGTTTTTCTCCACATGCATAACATCGATACAATGTCTAACATCTAGATCAGACCAGTATGGAAGATCAAACAATATCGACCTCTTCTTCCATATGCAAGTTTTACTTGTTAGCTTCTTTTGGGTCTTTTCGAATATACTATTGATGTCCTTAACCCGCTCAAGAACATGCTAACCAGTTAATGGTATCGATGCATTTTCACACTTTTGACTTCCATTAAAAGCTTTTTTCAATCGCTGGTAAGGGTGATAAGGTTTCAGAAAATGTCGATGCCGAGTGTAAATTATTTTTCTTCCATGTTTTAGTTGTACGTAGCTCATGTCTTCTTCACATATAGGGCATGCACAATGGCCCTTAACATTGTATCCACTCAAATTTTGGTATGCTGGAAAGTCATTAATGGCACTAAATAGCATTGCACGCAACTTGAATGTCTCATGTCAATACCCATCAAACACGACAACCCCCTCGTCCTACAACTTTGTCAAGTCTTCAATCAAGGGATTGAGATAAACATCGATGTCATTTCCTGGTGTCTTAGGCCCGATATCATCATAGACAACATCATGTATTTTTGCTTCATGCACAACCAAGGAGGAAAATTGTAAATTACTAGCAAAACAGGCCATGAACTTGTGCTAAGTGCTTAAACTGTCATAGGGATTCATTCCATCAATCGCAAGTCTAAGTCTAAGATTTCTTGCCTCTTTGCCAAAATCCAGATACAAACGATTAATCTTCTTCCACTGGGAGGAATCGGCTGGATGACAGAGCATTCCATCGTAGTTTCTCCCATCTGCATGCCATGTAAGGTCTTTTGCGTCATCTCTATTAGCAAACAGATGCTTAAATCTTGGAATGATCGAAAGATACCACAACACCTTCGCTGGGGGGGGCCTTTCTTTGTGCTTTCGTCATTGCTACACTCGTTATCATCCTTCACTTTTACCATGATACCCCACACCTGGGGCATTTATGCATTTCTTCAAACTCATGTCTGTATAGTATGCAATCATTATAACATGCATGAATTTTCTAATACTCTATACCCATCAGACACAATATCTTCTTCGCCTAATAGTAACTTTTTGGCAATGTGTTTTCCTCTAGAAGCATATCTAATACTACCTAAAGAAATGAAGTGAAGTTTTTCTCACTCCACCTATATATGACCTTCACATTAACCAGAATTAACACTGTTGACAACAACGTCAATGACTTCTTACATCCTGGATACATAGGCTTCTTCGAATCACTTTCCAACGTATCATACATAGGGTCATGTTCTTGTTGAAAAGATTATTGTCCAAGATCACGAATCATATCCTCTAATCAATCTCCCATTTCTACATCAACAAGTTTAGTTTGGGACCCTCTCTGCATGTCTGTCAATTCAACATGTCATATCTTTGTCATATAATTATTTTTAGTAGCATCACACAAAAGATGTTCTCGTATGTCGTCTAATACTTGTTGTCTTCCATTCAAACAATTTATACAAGGATAAAAATGTTTGCATCCTCTTTTAGTTGACTTCTTTCAGAGGCAAATTCCAAGAACTGTTCAACCCCTTCCTCATACGTAGGGCTCATGCGACTTACATTCATCCAATTTTGATCCATGTAATAACTCTGTGATATTTTCAATGTTATTCCATGCATGAAAACCTCACTTTTATCATTAAAGGTGTGAAGATTAACTTTCTTTTCTTAGATTTGACGAAATTTTGATAGCATTTCAAATTGATTTCCAAGTACACGACATGAAAGCGGTGACATGAATTCCACTACAATCAAGTATGCACCCAGAGAACAAAGTGAAATGCACTATACCGAAATTTCATCAAATATAAGAAAATTAAGTTAACTTATATGTATGAATCTACTATTAAAAAAATGACTTTCCCCAAACTATCCAAATGGACAATTCAAGATTCAATAAAACAATTAATCAAAACTGTTGGAAAAAATCATTGAATTGAATCTCAAACGAGAAACTAAGGTTCCACTACTACATAAAAACCATTTTACGACAACACATTAAGGACGGTTCTACAATAACCAATGTTTTTTAAAATAAGGTAGCATTTTTATAAATAATAACAATTTTTTAAAGTCGATTATTTATAAAAATCATTTTTTAAAATTTTAAACATATTTTCAAAGACGATTTTTAACAAAACCGTCCTTGAAATTATATACTCAAAGTCGGTTATTTAAAGTTACCCGTCGTTGTCTTCTTTTTTCATTTTACACTCACGCTCGTACATTCCTCTTCTCTAGTGTGTCAGATAGGTAGGTCGCGTCTCTTCCTCTCCTCCCATGTTCACATGCGTAGGTCACGCCCCTTCCTCTCCTCTATTGTTCACATGCCTAGGTCGGGTCACTCAAACCTCATTCATCTTCCTTACTCTCGTGCTCATGTTTCTTTGAACCTCTTGTACTCTTGTCACTGCCTCTCGTGCTCGTGCCCTCGCCTTCGTGTGCCATCATCTTCATTTCCCCTCGTTGTCACTGTCCATTGTTCATCGCGTGTTCTCGCCGTCACTTTCATTTCACTTTGACTTAGCATTTAGGGTGCATTTTCCCTCACTCCTTCTTCTTCCTGTCTTCATATCTTCCTATGTTGGTACCAATGTTAGCATAAAACTCCTCATTCTTGTCAGTTGCCTCTCTATTTTGTCTTCGTATCTTGCAGCTGCTACAAGTTTTAACTAAACCAAAAAACCATTTAAACCTCCCTGAGTGTGAACGTGGGATTCTGGTTTTTAATAGAACCAATTTTCTTATCATAATTTTAATTTTTCTTACCCACCTTCTTTAGATGAGAGTTGTATTTTTTTTTTAAAAAAAGAGTATGGATTTGGGGGAATTGGTTTTAGGTATAGAATAGTCAAGATGCAAGGAGGATCTTTTGTTTATTAAAAGATGAATATGTTATTTTCATTGTTGTTGTTTATGGTTATTTTGAGCAAAAACTAGGAAATCTGCTTCATTCTACTTTTGGGGCAGTGACTATACATGGTGGACTCCTTTGCTTTGTATTCTTTAGGGAATCTAAGAGTCTGGTAGTTCTTATGACTTTATTTATTTATTTTTTAACATCCTCTTCCATTGTTGCATAATGTCTCATATTAAGTTGTTTCTTGTAGAAAGAGAGATTGAAATGCCAGATGGAGTACATGGAATCAGTTAAGCAGCTAGAGCAGAAGTTGGTGTCAAATGAGAAAAGACATGGCAACAATTGATTTGTGGAAAGGTATTACATTTCAAACAATATTAACTTATCTAAAAAGGGGTTCTCTGATTGTGTTTTTTATTACTGGTAGATATTGAGACATTGTTATATGGGACCATTTTTAATGATCCATCAGTCTATTCTTCACAGTGCACTTGTTATTGTGAAAATTTTGTTTCTAAAGATAAAGTATTTACCTGTCTTGTTATTTTGTGTTGAAGACCAACTTTACTAAAAGTGTGTTTGGTATAGTAAATCCCATTAACAGTTTTATATCTCTATCATGTTCTCTCATACAAGAGCCTTTTTGGCTTGAAGACCAATAACCAATTATCCCAAAAGTTTGAGTTATTAGGTAGAATCTGCAAATGAACGATTTATCCATTGATTTCTTTTTAACTACTCTTACTCCATAAGCATTTTCCTTTTTTTTTTTCTTTCCCATGTTCATTGATTGTTTCAGCTAAGTAGAATGTCTTAAAAATATCAATTGCTACGTTATCAATCGCGCTTAGAGCGGTCGCGATAGTGGCAGAGCGGGCCTTCACCGCTACAATAGGTAGTGTTGCGGTGCAGTTAAGGATTGCGGATGTCGCGGGCGCGACGTGGGATTCACGGAGCGGCCGCGATTGCGGAGGGAGCGGCCGCGATCTTGTCTAGGTCAAAATCTCGCGTGGTATTTAAATGGTTGGGTCTTCTTCTTCACTTCCTTTGCGCGATTTGTTGACTGCGACCTCCTCCGTTCACTCTGGCCACCATCTCTTCCTTCTCTGGCGGCCTTTTCTTCTTCTCCGGCAGCTGTTTTCTTCTCCTTGAGGTTCTATTTTCTTCTCCTTCTTCATTTCCGTTCTGTTTTCTTCTCCTCCTTCATTTCCGTTCTGTTTTCTTCTTGGTGACCTCTGTTTTCTTCTTCTCCTCCTTCGTTTTCGACTTTCCGTTCTGTTTTCTTCTTGGTGACCTCTATTTTCTTCTTCTCCTCCTTGGTGACCTCTGTTTCTTCTTCGTTGTCCAGTCCAGGGAGACTCTTCCTTCCCTTTCCTTGTCATGTTGGCCTCTGGTTCCCCAACCCCAATTTCTAATCAGCAAGAAAATAACAAGACAAGTAATACAATGCCATCAGTGGGATCTTCAAGTGCAATGTTTAAGCTTGCAGGTGATAGAATTGACATCTTTTGGAAGTGGAACAGCTTACGGAACAAGAACAATAGGAAGAGCGTGACATGTGATTTTTGCTTGAAAACATCTACCGAGGAAATTACTAGAGCGAAAAAGCATCAACTCGGAATAAGAGGAGATGTGGGTGCTTGTAGGAAAATACCGGAAGATGTTAAATTGGAAATGAAGGCAGCCTATGAGCAGAAAATTGCTGAAAATGAGTTATTGGAGGGGAGAAAGTGCATGAGCTTTTGAATAATTTTTGGAGGAGATTGGAGAAAAGAATGTCATTCAAGTAGTGACGGACAACGGGAGTAACTATGTTATGGCGGGTAACAATTACTATTTGTAATTGTATTACTATTTGTGACTTTTAATTGTAACTAATTCAAGTTTATTGGTTTTGGTCTTTTTAGGTAAAATTTTACAAACCACTAGACCAAAATTATTTTGGACTCCATGCGCTGCCCATTTTCTTGATTTGATGCTTGAAGATATTGGAAAGATCTCTAAAGTTAAAAAGGCTATACAAAGAGGCATCACTGTTGTTGGTTACATTTATAACCATACATTGGCTTTGAACATCATGAGAAAGTTCACAAGCAAGTTTGAGTTGGTGAGGCATGGAGTTACAAGATTTGCTACAACCTTCCTCACTTTGCAAAGATTGCATAAGCAAAAAACAAATCTTAGAAGGATGTTCACTTCGGATGAATGGTTGAAGTCCAAGGCGGCTAAAGATCCGAAGGGAAAGAAAGCAACAACTGTTGTGCTTATGCCATCATTTTGGAATGATGTAGTTTACAGTTTGAAGGCTATGGGGCCTATTGTGCATGTCTTGAGGTTGGTGGATAATGAAAAAAGACCCGCTATGGGTTATATTTATGAGGCCATGGATAGGGCCAAAGAAGCAATTGAAAAGGCTTTCAATGGCAATCAAGACAAGTATAAGGACATCTATGCAATTATTGATAGAAGATGGGAGTGTCAATTGCACCACCCTTTGCATGCTGCGGGTTATTATCTAAATCCCGAGTTCTTTTATGGCAATCTGAACATTGACAATGATGCTGAAGTGCTAGATGGCCTATACAAATGCATTGATAGGCTTAGTGAAAATGAAGATTTTGTAGATAAGATTCATAGTGAGCTGCCAATATATAAGAGGGCTGGAGGACTATTTGGAATAAGTGCAGCAATAAGGAAAAGGAATACAATGGCTCTTGGTAAGTGGACAATTTCACTTTTTTATCGATTTAAAATTTAAATTGTTATTTGATAATTTGTGTAAATAATGCATATGAATTGCATTATAGCTGAATGGTGGAAGATGTATGGAGCACATACACCACATTTGCAAAATCTTGCTATTAAGAATCTAAGTTTGACTTGTAGCTCGTCGGGATGCGAGCATAATTGGAGTACATTTGAGCACGTAAGTTAATGTTCATTTAGATTTGAAACATTGAAAGTTGAAAGTTGAAACTGACATTTAAGCTTTTTAAATTATATAATAGATTCATTCGAAGAAGAGGAGTAGACTTGAGCACCAAAAGCTTCAAGACTTGGTTTATATTAAATATAACCAAGCTCTTCAAGATCGTTATGAGAATTGTGATGTCATTGATCCTATTGTTTTAGATGACATTGATGATAGCAATGAATGGCTATTGGGAGATTTGGGTGAAGATGAAGATGCAGAATTTGATTTGGTTTTTGATGATGATGTGTTGACTTGGAGAGATGTTGCTCAAGCAACTGGGGCCAATGAACCTTTGAAATACACTAGACAAACAACAAAGAAGAGGGCAGCTGCTGTAACATCTACTTCTAGGAGGGGAAAAGAAATAGAAGTGGAAGAAGAGCATGGAAATAACACAAGTGAAGATGAAGAGGAGGAAGAGTACATTTCTAGTGCTAGTGGGAGTGATGAAGAAGACAATGACATCAATCTTGAAGAGGATGATGATTGAAATTAAGAGTTTCTTTGTAGAATTGTTTCTTTGACTTAAGAGTTTTTATTGTTAATGATAATTAGTGCATAATTTTTAGTTATATTTCTCTTTTTCAGCTTATATATTTATATTATAAATTTTTTAATACATATATAAAAACATTAGAATAGCGGTCATCCTGCTACCGCTATCCCAGTTTTTGAGGGCGGCCGCTCTGCTCCGCTATCCGGGATTGATAACTATGATCAATTGTGACTATTTTGATGTACTCTTGATAGAAACACACCAAATTTTAGGTTGCAATTTGGCAAATTTGCACTTTTTACTACCCTGCATTCTAGTGAAGCATAGCATGTAAAGCTGTTTTTCGAATGTGAGGCAGGCAGTAGACACACCTTGGAGTTAAGTCTTTTCCAATCCATGCTAATGCATTTTCAGTTTTCTGAAATCAAATTCCATAAAGTCAGTCTGATTGCATTTAGGTTGTGGTAATATATTAGTATAGTAGTTTTTCAGTTTTATGGCTACTTATTTTTAGATAAAGTACACAATTCCTTAAAAGATGAGAATTTAATTGTTTCACGCTACTTGAGTGCTTGTATATGTCAAAGTCTACATCTTTCCCTCTCCTATTTTATGATTTCCCTACCTGCTTGGCCTTGTGTTTGCTTCAATCTTCATGGTTTGTGCTAAATTCAATATTTTAAAATCTTCAGTGTTCAGTGATCCTGATGTTGAAGTTTTTGTTGGCACAGGGCCCAACACCATCTTCTGAAGATGAAGTTGCTGATATCATAAAGCTGTTTGAAAATGAATGCAATAGGAGAAAGGCAGCGGAAGCAGAGGTAGAACATCTAAAAATTCTACAGGGGAAAAATACACACACAAAGGTATATTTCAGTTAAATGACGAGCTTCTTTGGCTTAATTTTCAAGCATTGATTTCTTGTATACTGTAATATTTTGTGTGCTAGGCTGGAGGGGATGTAGAGATTATAAAGGTTCACAGCATTCTGGAGGATGAGGTTAATCAGAAAAAGAAACTTGAAGAAATAATAATATTAAGAAGTCAATATTTGCAATTGAACTTTGAAGCTGAGCAGGTAATGT
This sequence comes from Glycine latifolia, assembly GCA_013407115.1. Lineage (NCBI taxonomy): Eukaryota > Viridiplantae > Streptophyta > Magnoliopsida > Fabales > Fabaceae > Glycine > Glycine latifolia. The sequence goes on along the minus strand of CM023958.1, from coordinate 24,761,442 downwards.
ATAACTTTGAATTAATATGCAGCATATGTTTGATTTATAAGTAATAGCTTAAGTGTGCTGGATAAATTATTAATTTATGAGTTCACGTATATTTTAATATATTGTAATTCAAATAACCTACTAGATTTAAAAACACATTTATTTATTTATTAATGTTAGAAAAAGTTATTAAAAAGAAAGCAGTGAAACTACAACTGGGAGAGCATAAGAGATTCTTCTTTATTGAAAAATGAAATGACTAAAAACTGCACAAAAACTCGATAATATTGTTCCATAGCAGTGGAAACTCCCTTGAAACAGTAATGACTAGGTAACCAAATGGAGATGGTGAAAGTGTAAGGGAAAAGTGACATCCTTGAAACATGTGCATTGCATTTCTCTTGAGCCAAATACTACTGATGAACTGCGTGATGGTTCAGATTAAGTGTTACCAAAAGATAATATAGAGCACTCGGACCTAGTTTATTTGTGAAATTGTGACAAGTATTTACAATGTAAAGTTCTTCAAGTGTTGTCAAGTTGGAAAGTTTGATTAGCACATTGAAACCGTAATGAACTAATGATTGTTGTGACTTCAAGTTTTCATGTCTCTCTGTAGCCTTTAGCTGTGTATACCTTGTTCTTTTGGCATGACTATGGCTTGTATTGTATTATTTAATTCTTTTTTTTGTGAATATGAATAATTTATGATCATAGATGAGAAGTTGTTTAGGAAGTGAAAGATCTGTAAATGCATCATCTGCCATGGATTCCTCCATGTCTCAAGTTAGGCATTCTCAACTCAAAGACACTGGGAATGGCCAGAAGGAATCTGTTGCTGCACTCTTTGAGCAAGGTGCAAGTTGGTTGAGTTATAATTGAATCTTGACATCATCCATGTGTGTGTGACTCATGTTATTTGACAGTTGGATTGCAAAAGATTTTGTCGTTGCTGGACTCTGATGATCCCCTTGTACAGATTCATGCTGTTAAAATGGTGGCCAATCTTGCAGCAGAAGGTTGCTGCTATTCTCTACTTAAGGCTGTTGTTTGATCTTCTGCTTTGTAATACTTTTTTTCTTGATGTTTGACTAGCAAAATCTTCAAAAAGCATATTGTGGTGATGGAAATACTGATAATTTAGTGATAGGTGCAACAAGATTCTGGAGAGTAATTTCCTATTTTTGTAGCATTTATCTGTGTCGTATCTTACAAACTCTGAGAAGGAGTGAAATTCATTCAAAAAATCAGAATGGTCATCTTTATGCAACATTGTTTTGTTCAGAATAGACAAAGCTTTAAAAATTTATCCTATCTTCTGAACATTTATTCTAGTCTGTATCAATAATTACAATGCTCTTACCAGTCCTGAATGTTGTTCTATGCTTTTTCTTTATTATCATTAAAAGAAATATCTTTTAGGATGAAATGTTTTTTGACATGTTTCTTCTGTAGAATTCATCAGAATGTCATATATTAATCTTCTCTGGACTTGCTTCTTGTTGAGTAAACATGCCATTTTATATGGTGTTAAGATTGTCATGTCTTCTGTAAAAAAAAATATTTTATCACCATAAATATTGGCCTTTATTTTAGAAGTTTTGGTTTTCCCCATGAGTGTTGAGATCGTTTTGATTCATCGATCATTTTATTTCTTATTACTCTACATAAACAATTGCTCTGTTGTGGGGATGAATGTTGTTGAAGTGTAGTCATACTAAAGTTTTGGCTTGGTCCCTGCCCACCGGCCTGCATTCCTCTTCCCCCCCCCCCACCCCCACCCCACAATTTTTATTGCATTCATACTCAAGAACTTACAATGGATTTTTATTTCATGACAATTCAGAAGCCAATCAAGAACTTATAATGGCCGAAGGAGGAATCACTCTGTTGTCAATGACTGCATCTGATGCTGAAGAACCACAAACTCTTCGAATGGTTGCTGGTGCCATAGCTAACCTATTTGGAAATGGTATATTTACTTTTTTTCTAGTCATCCATGTTGCTAAATCTCTAAATATATATATCTTTTAGCTACCAAATATACATTGCAACAAATACTTAATGATACATCAAGTTGGTGCTGAATTAATAATTAGTTCAATCATGATACCATGGCAGGGCTTGATTTCAGCCTTTGGTCTCTATGCTGTTAATTTATAGAGGCCTTTGTTTTTTTTTCCGTGTTTCAGACTTTAAAGTCCCTTATTTGTCTCCGTGCTTTTATTTTCTCCAACTCCTTTGTCTCTGTTCACATATTCAAGTGTTCTGATATTTTTTTCTATTGATTCTAATTGTTGTTGACTTAATTCTATGGTCTCATGCTCCTAGCAGTCAGTCATGGCATCATTCATTCGGTTTAGACTTTGGACAAATTTTTGATTATTATGAACATCTTTTATTTTGTTAATTTTCTTTTGAGAATTTATGTGTATAGCATAAAAGCATTTTGCCTGGGATTATTATTTATTGGGAAATAATATATATTCTGTTCTCAAAAAATGTACAAGGAAGCTGCAAATATATCTATAGTGCACTAAATTAATTAGCTTCTATCTATGGTCCTCATTTTCAGAAACCATCCCACTATAGCATTTTTTGGGTTGGTTGTTCTGCGTCCTGATTGACATTGATAATTATTGGTGTTGTTCTAAAGTATGGTGTTTCTATGTAGACAGAAAAAAACATCTTAAAGTGAAAAAACTTATTTCTTTTAATGTACATTAAATACTCGTGCAAATGATAGCTACCATCATGATAAGGTGTTCTGAAAGGTTGTGCCTTCATTTGTATATTTTACATTGGAGGTTATGATCTTCATATTTCAATTACTGGATATCAATTGTTCAACATTTTATCGGTGTTCTTGGTCCAGATAAAATATTGATGAAGTTTAGATCCAGGGAGGTATCAAGGCTTTACTGGGAGTTGTAAGATGTGATCATCCTGATGTTCTTTCACAAGTTGCACGAGGAATGGCCAACTTCGCCAAATGCGAGTCTCGAGCTTCTAGTCAAGGTTTGCTTTCTTGTCAATATTTATTGCCAATGGTGCAAATGTTACTGAAAATGGACATAGTTGTTGCTTGCCAACTGCAAGGCCATGGACTTACTTTAAGATTATATTTATGTTTCCAATTTCTAAACAAGTCACTGCCATCAATTTCCCCCACTCTGCTGCTTCTCATTTTTTGGCATTGTCATATTTCTAGCACCAAAGAGAAATTAATGGTATAAAGTTTTTTAATTGTATCTTGTTAATATGTTACATCCACAGGGATAAAAAGTGGTATATCATTTTTAATAGAAGATGGTGCACTTCCATGGATAGTACAAAATGCGAACAATGAAGCTGCACCAATCAGGCGTCACATTGAACTTGCACTTTGCCCCATAGCTCAACAAGGTAATTGGACTCATTATCATGCTTTTGAGTTTTTTCGGAAACAATTATATTGTTGCAAAAACTCATAATTAGGTTACAAAAATTGCAGAAGTGAATGCAAAAGGCATGATCAGTGGACGTGCCCTTTCAAATTAATGAAGTATCAATCTTATGTCCCTGGTACAACACTAATTTTCAATGTGGATGCTAAAAAAATATGCAAGCAAGACCACATCATTTTTTTAATAGGTCAATATTAGTTGTTAAGTTTGTTAGTGGGAGAGATATGCACCCATGACCTCCCCCCCCCCCCCAACCACCAAGCTAACCTTATAACTCCTCACAAGACCACATCATAAAAGAATGACACACCAAGTCATGAACTTGTGGCAATCCATTGCCTACACCAAGAAATTCAAATGCTTGTCTTCTTATTTGCAGTCATGTTGTACCTTTCCTAATTACTGTTGTTTACTTACCTGGTTACAGGCTAGGTTTTTTGAAGCCGCTGTTGCATACAAAAAGAAGATTGGATTCAATGGTAACTTTCTGTAAAATTCCCACTATCTCTACCATTTTATAGAACTAAATTATGAAACATAGATGTTTTCTGTTTTCTTTTAATATCTGTATGTTACTGCACCAAAATTTGAATGAAAAATATTTTTCTATTCTTTTTCCCTTATTAAGGGATTTTTTTCCTTTTGTATGTTGCTGCAGATTCTGCTTCATGCAACAAATCATTCTTTCCTTCTAGTTGTTTCATTACAGATTCCAAATACTATGATGCAGATCTCTCCAGATTGTTTGCTTCTTCAATCTTCATTTCTAGTTCCTCATCCTTCTTATGTCACACGTGTTGCAGGCTACGTGCATAAGATTCAGCCATCTTTGAAGCTTCGATCTCCACATTAAGCTGTTCAATAAAAGATTGTCTCTCTGACAACTTATCATCGTAACCCTTTGATTTTTAAAGTTCTTCCTTGAGACCTTCTATATCTATTTTAATTTTCAATATAACCTGATTTTCGCTGGCCTTCCATTGCATCAATTCAGCTGATAAAAACTCTGCTTTGTCTACATGAATCTTGACAATTTTAGTTGCATCCTCAGCATGATTCAAAGCCTGGTTCTTTGCATCACAAGTCATGGCGAGTTCTTGTTTACACGCTGAAGCTGCTGATTGGTGGAGATAAGAGAATCAATGTCCAACGCATGTTGGTTCCTCACACTTTCAATCTCTTTCTGCCATTCTTCTTCCTTCTTCTTCACAGTTTCAATTCCACAGCTCGGAACTTCTCAATCTCAGATGTGCAACTCAGCCCGTTTTTGATCAACCAATGGTTCCCGGAGTTTCTCATTTGCTTCCTCAGCCACTCTTTGTGCTTCTTTCAAGTCATTGACTGCTTTTAGCTTCTCCTTCTCAGACTGAATAAGCTGCTCTTTTGCTTTCTTTAGGTCTTGTACTCTTGTTGAGTAACATTCAATTGATTCTGCAACTCTGAACCCTTTGCAGCTCTAGGGGGTTGTTTATTACAAAACCAACGAATATATACCCACAGTGAGGAGTGCAGACATGCTTAAAAGGAAAGAAACATTCATTAAAATATATTTGTAAATCAGCTATAAGGAATAATGAAAGAAATATCCCCAGCAGTTTCCAACCAGATATTGAACATGTTAGAACAAATGGTAAAAAGTCATGCATTAATGTCAAATAATTAGCAGTTTAGCACTAATTGGATGAGGGATCCATCCTCAAGCAAAAAAATTTAAAGGCAACTTGTGGAAAATTAAGCATTCAGAATCATTACCAATAACAAAATTAGGGCAACAATAGATACTGATGTTGTATAATAATAAGCTTGAAGTAACGCAATTGTACAAAATCTAGACAAAAAAATAAGCGAAATCCACTAGTGAATTGTAAGTAGAAATCCTGGTTGGATTAGAAATGGAAGAAAAACTTAATTTCTTTATCGATTGTGTGTATCTTTACAAAGAATTCTTTTTCTCTTCAAAAGATCTAGGCCTCTCTCTACTCCCACTTCTTATCCACCCACGCTACAGCTTCTTCTCCTCAAATTGTCTTCCTATTTGTAGGCAGCAACTGATTTGCTAACATAACCCCACCCAACCTTTAACGGGCGTAGCTATTTGGAGGCACGTCAACATAACCCTTTGTATTTGTCGGACTTACTATCCCACCTAACTAATTAATAATACACTAACTATTTGACAAACATAGGTAAATGATATTTGTATATTTAAATGGTTGTATGTGGTTGTATGGTCCAACACTAACATTAAACAATTTAAATTTTTTATACTATTTAGTAGGATGATGAAGAATCCAATTATGACTATATTTCTTTCTTTTGTTTTACTTATTGTTGATGCAGGTATATATATTTAGGATATATTTAAGTTCAATAGAACCACATGGTTTGGTTGATGATGATTTAACCTTGTGAAGCAACTGCAGCCACAATATTAGCCATATATGTTACTTTTATTGGTGTGATCACTAGGATGTTGCAGACTATAAAGTAGGATGTTTGTTTTAATGATGTTATATAAATTCATTTACATTTAATATAATGTTCCATGGTATTTGACATAATTTCGTGTCGAACGGCATTTTACAGTACTAAGCCGAATTCCAAATTTTAGTGTACTAACAATTTGGTTTGTTATTTATTTTATAAAATAAAAATTCTTCAATGTGATTTTTTTTTGTAAGTGTAAATTAAGTTAAGTCCATTGGTTCATTTGGTAGTATATATAGAAATCAATTTTGAAAAAATAAAGACAGGAGCAACAAAGACGGTTTTTAGCCAAAACCATATTTTTTCTATATAGACATACAAAGACAGTTTTGGCTAAAAATCGTCTTTGTATGCATGTGGGAGAAAAAAAAAACAAAAGACAGGAGCAACAAAGATGGTTTTTAGCCAAAATCGTCTTTGTATATAGACATACAAAGACGGTTTTGACTAAACCATTTTTGTATGCATGTGGGAGAAAAAAAAACAAAAGACAGGAGCAGCAAAGATGATTTTTAGCTAAAATCGTCTTTGTATATACACATACAAATATGATTTTGGCTTAAAACCGTCTTTGTATGCATGTATGAGAAAGAAAGAAAAAAGACAAGAGCAACAAAGACGGTTTTTCGCCAAAACGATCTTTGTAGGCATGATTTAAAAAAAGTGATCAACGAAGAAGGTTTTTTGGCGAAAACCATCTTTGTATGTATACATACAAAGATGATTTTTCTAAAAATCGTCTTCAAAAGTATCTAAAAAAAAGTTAATAAAGACGATTTTTATAACTATCATCAAATGTTATCGTTTTCGATGATATGCACAACAAAGACGATTCTACAACCGTCGTCGTAAGGGGTTTACAATCGTCGTCATTTGCCTATATTGTAGTAGTGTTCACTCATAATGAACATAACTTGTATATAAAACAATAGTCATTAATCACATAATACAAGTTATAAAAGCATTCGTAACAAAATCCTAAAATGAGTATCATAGACATTCATACCTGTGATGATGGTCACTAACAATCTCCAACAATAAATGTCATGAACATGATGGAAATAGGAAAATGAAAAGTGTCTACAAATTACAATTACAATTATCATAACAGAAAGAAATAAAAAAAAAACTCAAAATACCTTAACATTGGTTCTCTTAGAAACAATCTTAGAACTCAAACCCATATCTTAAAAGACACCTCTTGAAAGTACTTGTAACCAGAAAACAATAATTTCTTTTTCTATTCAATTACATGAGTGACTATTAATTGTTAACTATGTATGTGTGTGTCGCCTTGTATGCGTGAATGTGCTTCAATATGATGACGATGAGTGTGCTTGTGAGAGTTACAAAATCAATTAAAATTACTAGGATTAGAATATATTCAAATCTGAAATTTGTTTATATATGTCATGTATCAATCAAGAAATAAACTAAAAACAACCATATAATGGTTAATACCAGTTAGAAGATATTGTATTTAAAAAGAGTACAAAGTTTCATTACAGGCCTAGATATAAATATATAATGGTCAAAGTCTTTACGAGGACTTTCCTCTTGATCTCTTACCATTCTTGTATAATAGTGAGAAATGCTAGAATAGCACTCCTCTATACAGACTTCACACCCCCACCCCCCGGCCAATGCCAGACATTAAAACATGCAGTGGAGATTAACGTGATAGTATACAAAAACATAAAGCTTTAATGTAATTAAGAAGCTAGTTGTTTAGAGCCATATTCAACACGTGTGAGATGCATGTAAAATACGTTACCTTAAAACATTTTTAAGAGTGTAAGTAGACACACATAAACATGATTACAAGTGGTAATAATCTAAAGAATATCCTTTAAGAAATCTATAATTACTATGACAACTTTTTATCTTTCAGACCCTACTGTTGCGGATTCGGCAAGTGCACCGATCGTTCCAAGTAATAAAGTGATAAATAGAGTATCGTCTCTACAAGGATTGAGACACTAAAATTAACGCGACTATTATCTTTAAATTGGATGAATAAAAGTTTAATAGGAATGAGTGTTTGTAATTTGATGCAAGGAAAATTAAAGAATAAAAACTAAGAATTAATGAGAATTAAAGAATATAAGATTTTATGAAATTATGAGGAATAATTGTAGTCAGAGCACATCTAACTTATGATCCCAACCTTCTTTACTTGAATTGATTCCTAAATTCAATTATCCTAGTTATTCAGATAATGTATTGTTATGTAAAAATTAGTTAAACCCTAATTCCTTAGTGATTTTAACCCTTTAACCTAAGCAAAAACCCTAATTCCTTAGTGATCTTTCTTAAGTTAAGCATTAAGATTATACATCAATTTATCTGCAACCATACATCCCTATCCCTAGGTAATGTACCAATTGTTATTTTACCGTAGTCAGAAATTAAAGCCCCAATATTCCTATTGTGAACCCTAACCCTCAGAACTTCATTAGAGTGATCAATTCTAACAAAGATATACTTCATTCAACACAGGATAAAATAAAATAACTTTAGCATAAAAGAATCACAGAATCAATCAAATTACAAAAGAGTTCACATAAGATTCATGGCCCTAACCACAATAAAGAAAATTAGCTAGACATAATTATGTCTAGCCTTAATAAAAAATAGATAAAAGTAGATCAAGAATCTTTAAAGAAGAAGAATACTCAAACCCCTCAATCTTCTTGGCCTAACTTTAATCCTTCAAGAATCCTTTTCTTGCTCTTGTTCTCCCTTCCTTAATGTGCATGTAGCAGTTCAGAGGTTTGTGCCTCTGTGTCTCAGTCTATTTCTTTTGGCCTCCTAAGTCCTTATTTTATAATTAGGGTGTGAAAATCTTATCTTATCTTATATCTTTTATCTTTTATCTTTGTGAAATCTTTAATCAAAATCTTCTCTTCTCTTTTATCTTTGTGAAATCTTTAATCAAAATCTTGAAATCCAGAGGCTTCTTGATTTGCTTTCTTTTCTTATTTTCTTGGCATGGTTTCCTGCTATAAAAATTCAAAGAATAAGTGATAAAGATAAAATAATGAAAACTTTCACTTATATTAGCATGTATTGCTCAATTATTATTAATTTCTTGATTCTTTTAGCTTGAAAAACACTATATGCTAGAAGCATATCAAATAATTCCCAGATTTAGATATTGCTGTCCTTAGCAATAAACAAAATTTCACAATGGGAAACAAGGATCAATTAATCAACCATAATATTACATAAACAATCTCAAAATTAATATGTTAAACATGAATGAAGTCCATATCAAAACGTCAACCATACTTTTTAATTCCATCAAGTATGAGAATCTAACTTGAATACCCTTCACCAAGATATATCATTCACTCATCACTCAAGTATTTAGGGTATTATCATAACCTCTCAATCCATCACAATCATAGTACTACCATAGGCTTGATAATATTCTCAAGTTCCTAAAAATGAGAAACATGAATGCATGCATAAACTGATCAAAAGGTCTTTATGGGCTTGTAACTTGGTCTGGCTTAGGGTTAGGAATATTTGGAAAGTAACTAACAGTTATTGAGACTGAAACACTGATATTCTTTAATTTCCTTCAATTGCACTTGGATTTTTGCTCCACTACTTTATTTGTAGTCATACTTTCAATTCCTTTCTCCTTGTTTCTTCTTATTGTAATTCTTTCTTTTTCTTTTTCCTTTTTTTTTCTTTCATTGCGTTTCTTTCTTTTTCTTTTCCTCTTTTGAACTTACTTTTAAATCATTATTTTCTTTCCTTCAACTTTTAATGGAGCTCACCTTAATCTATTCTTGTTTTCTGTCACCACATAGTCATTCCAACCTCAATTAAGGTAAGTCAATGGATATGGATAAATAATTCATAAGGTAGTTGAATGGAAAAGTCTCAAGCTCAAAGGGGTTAGCAATGGGAAAATTTTCAGGTAGGCTAATTTGGCCATGGCTAAATGAAAAAAAAATTGCCTTTATCATGTCAACATAAGCATGCATTATAGAAAAACAAATCAAGTTCTAGAGCACTACCACCATGAGATCTCTCTCAATAAATTTTCTATATAGACTCAATCCTCACAAGTTATGGTATCAAGCTAGACTCTTTTGATTTCATATCAAGCATAGTTTCTGTTTCATTATGTAATTCAGACACAAAAACAATCTTAATTTCCAATCATGTTCTACACAATATTATGCTTTAATTTCTATTACACAAGCTTCCTAAAATTTCAATCTAATTTATTATTAAGTTAACAACTCTAAATCTAAGACATGACATGTTCTAGAATTTTATTGCACCTAATCACTAAGACTGAAATATTAAATTCACAAATAAACCTAACACTTAAACACTAATTTAATTTAAATGTTCTGTTAGACTTCATGTGTTTCTCTGAATGTGATTATTCAAATAACATATATGTATCCCATAATTCCCAGATTTAGAACATTGTTGTCCCCAGCAATAAACTAAAATAATACACATGTGTGCATTATTTGAGGAATCACAGTCACAAACAGTGAACATCAATCTAAACAGAACCAAAACAAATAAACTTTAAACCAAACCAAATTAACCACAAACCAAACTAAATGTACCATAGATTAAACAAAGCAATAAATTTTTCAGCTTGCAATAACATAAAATAACTGAAAGATAAAAATAAAAGTAAATTAATTGAATTAAAATAAAATAAAATTAAAACTTAAAATACTTGGATTACCTTCCAATTAGCGCTTGTTTAACGTTACTTAGCTTGACGCAAAATCCTCAGGTTTCAGGTGAAATTAGTGGTATAGAAACAGTGTTCCTATCCACTTGCCCTCCATAATATAATTTTAACCTACACCCATTAACCTTAAAGGGTCTCTCAGCATCTAGAGGGAAAATCTCAACAGTTTCATAGGGAAACACTTTCTTTACTACAAAAGGACCAGACCAACGCGATTTGAGCTTACCTGAGAACAACCTCAGTCGAGAATTGTACAATAATACCTACTGTCTAGGTTCAATTAGATGGATCTTTTTATCATGCCATCTTTTCGTCTTTTCCTTGTAAATCCTAACATTCACAGAAGCTGGTAATTTGAACTCATCAAGCTTATTTAATTGCAACAATCTTTTATCATTAGTCTTAGAGAGTTCAAAATTCAAAACTTTAGTAGCCCACATAGCCTTATGCTCTAATTTAACAGGAAGATGATAGGACTTACCATACACCGGTTGGAATGGTGACATACCTATCGGAGTCTTGAAGGCTGTCCTATATGCCCAGCGTGCATCGTCAAGCTTCCTTGCCCAATCTTTCCTAGAATTTCCCACTGTTTTCTCTAGGATCCTCTTCATCTCTCGGGCTTGTATCTCCTCTTTAAGCTCTTGATCAAGGGATTTCTCTGTATGCACCACCTCTTCTAGGACATCAAGTTTGAAACAATCATTCTTTTCAAATGAGTTTTTCATAACATCAAATGTGATCGACTCATCATATATCCGAAGCTCCAACTTTCCCTTCTCTACATCAATTAAGGCTCGAGCTGTGGCCAAGAACGGTCTACCCAAAAGAAAGGGTATCTCACTCTCATCCTCCATATCTAAGACTATGAAATCAGCTGGGAAGATGAACTTGTCAACCTTAACAAGAACATCCTCAATGACTCCAGTAGGCTTCCTTAAAGATTGATCAACAAGTTGGAGAGAAACCATAGTGGGCTTCAATTCAGAAATTCCCAGAGATTTGCACACTGACAAAGGCATTAGGTTGATGCTTGTTCCAAGATCACACAATGCCTGGCCAACATTGATGTTGCCTATTGCAATTGGAATGTTGAAACTCCCTGGATCTCGAAGCTTTGGTGGAAACTTCTTCTGGATTATGGTATTGCATTCTTCAGTAAGTGCTACTGTCTCACATTCCTGCAACTTATGCTTTCTAGACAATAAATCTTTCATGAATTTAGCATAGTTAGGCATGTTAGCTAAAGCTTCAACAAAAAGAATATTAATTTGTAACTTTTAAAATATATCTAAAAACTTAGCATATTGTTGTTTCTGAGCCTGTTGCTTGAGTTTCATAGGATAAGGTGGTTTCTCAAAACAAGAGAAATCCATTGGTTTCTTAGGAGCTACAATAGGTTGCTCCTTTTTCTCTTCCTTGCTTGCAGGTGTTTCCACTTCCTCTTCTCGCTCAACAGTTTTAGTAGTCTCATCTTCAGCCTTTTTCTACATCATTATAGGCTTCTCTTGAGGTGTGATCATAATTCCACTCCTTGTAGTGATTGCATTGACATGCTCCCTTGGATTTACTATGGTGTCACTTGGGAACTGTCCTTGAGGCCTTTCAGCAAGCTGCTTTGATAACTGACCAATCTGATTCTCCAAATTCTAGATAGAAGCATCTTGATTTCTATGATGAGCTCTAGTCTCATTGATGAATGCATTGGTGGCCTAGATATGATCATTGGTAGTCCTTGTTAGCTGCAACATGGCTTTCTCCAATTCAGATGGCTCTTTAGGTGGAATAGGTGGAGGTTGCAAATAATTATTAGATTTGTAGTCTAACCCTCCTCCTTGAATCCTCCTTTGATAATTGTTCCCCGAATTATTATTCTGATTTCTCTAAAAATTATATTGGGGCCTTTGATCATACCAAACACCATTCACTTGAACTGGATTAGCTCCTATCAATGTAGGACATTCATTAGATTCATGGTCTCCTTGGCAGTACTCACAGATAACGGAGTGTGCTTTAATCGATGAAGCTTGGGCTGCAGAAACTTGAAGCTTGTCAATTCTCTCATTAAGCTTGGCTAACTGCTGTGACAAGAGTTTTTGCTTAGCTAGCATGGCATCGCTGCTTCCCAACTGAATAATCTCTCGTTTAGGCTGAATTACAATGCTTTCATTTTCATTCGTGGCTAAGAAATCGATCAACTCATAAGTTTGAGCTGCTGTTTTAGATCTGATTGAACCTCTAGCTGCAACATTTACAATCATTATTGATTCAGGTGTCATTCCATTGAAGAAAATTTGCACCTTCTTCCCAACTGGCATATCATACTAAGGACATTTTCTTATCAATTCTTGAAATTTGTTCTAGGCTGCACAATTTGCTATAAAAATTCAAAGAATAAGTGATAAAGATAAAATAATGAAAACTTTCACTTATATTAGCATGTATTGCTCAATTATTATTAATTTCTTGATTCTTTTAGCTTGAAAAACACTATATGCTAGAAGCATATCACCTACCTAGAAACAAAAATAAAAAAGAACATTACCAATTTCACAGTGCCTTCGAATTTCCAACATTTATTTTGGGAAGTATGACAATATGGAAAAGTAAACAACGATAGCAAACTTAGCTTTTCTCAGGAAACAGAAGAAGAAATCAATTGATAAACAACAAAGTGGAATCATTAAATATTAGCAGCACATGACATTCTATACCCTTTCTGAACTAGTGAATGTTATATTATACAAATGCTACCAGCCTCCCATGAAAATAACATGAGTTGTGCAATATAAAAAAAATTCAAATGTAGTATGTAAACTGATTAACTTCTTAAATTTGTATAAATAAGAATACTATGTTCCCAAATTAATTTGTTACTTACATTGGCTTGAATAAATATGAAGTCAAATCCTATCCATGGACTTCTACATATATAAAACAAAGGTCAAACTAGGCGATTGAAATGTCTGCACAGCTATAGTGGTGAAGTTCATGCATAATTAAAAATATAAGAAAATCCCATGCCCCCAAATTACATGTAGTAATACATTAAAATCACATTAGCTACCTTGAATCATCTAAATTCAGCACAAGGATACAAACGTAAGGAGTTTTGAGATGAAATTTAAATTGGAATGGATCCTCTCAGTTTGAACTCATTGAACTTATCACTTTCTTGGTCTTCTTAGAGTACACATTCAAATTACCACCTGTATTGGATACATCACAGTGGTAACCTAACTTATTCTACAAATCAATCAAAGATTTTTTTCAACACCTAAAGACAAATTATATTGACAAAAGGACACAAGATGTGCCCCATACAGCAGTGTACAAACAAAGCATATTTTGGTAAGTAATATCAAGAGCGAAAATTAGAAATAATATAATTAGTTCAATTACCAGGGTCTGGTTTTAAATTAGCCTGCAACTTATATAGTGGTTAGTCGCAATAAAAATATAGCTTAAATTCTAGGTCATGCTTGCATCCAATTATTGCTAAAAAAATAAACTTATCATCCCTTTTCTCTTTTTGATCAATTATTAAGACCAAAAGCATTGGTGAAAGTTTAATTAGAATAAGAGTTCAGACTAAAGCAGTAAAGGAAGATAGACATTTCGTCAAACACGTTGTAAGCAAATTAATTTCACAGAACTAACCATGGCATATATCTCGCACATTTTCACCAAGACCGGTTTCCTCATTAATATAAATAACAACATGGAAAACAAAACAAGTATCAAAACACAATTTTAATTTTAACCCTCGAGCAAAGAGTTACCAGTCAAGCTAAGTCTGATAGAGGCTTCAGTTCATTGTAGCCATAAATTTTGAAGCTTCCGTTTATATTGGGTCTCGTGAGACTGAGACAAAGGATGAGGAGAAAAGAAATGATTCAGATCAGGGATTTCAAATGGCAGTGCGAGAAGGAGAAGAAAGTAGAGAAAGACTTGGCTAACCTTTCGTGACATGTCCTTTCTTGAGATCAATGGTGTAGACGCCCTTGTCGTTTCCGCAGAGAGTGAGAGTAAGGATTTGAGGTCGCGACGTAGCTCCAAGAGTTGAACAATCACCGTAGAGAGTGACAGTGAAAGTGAGAACGAGAGTAAGAGTCAAAGTGCTTAAAGTGAGGATTTGAGGTAAAAGTTAAAGTGTCGTGGAGAGAGAGTGAGAGTGAGAGCGAGAAGAGGGAAAACAAATTCTAAATAGGGGAAGCATAGTGTCGATTTTTATGAAAACCAACGTTAACATCAAAGCTCAACATCAATTTTTGAAAAATTGATATTAACAATCCTAAAATAACATCAGTTTTTTTAAAACCAATGTTAACAATCGTCATATTAACATCGGTTTTTGAAAAATCGATGTTAACGGACGACTCATGTTAACATCGGTTTTTTCAAAAATCGATGTTAACGAAATCACGTTATTTATGAATGTCACCACGTTTTTGTTAATATCGATTTTATCAAAAATAAAACCAATGTTAATGTAATAATGTTAAATCCATTCTTTTTAATAGTGATTATATGCATAGGAAATTGGTCAGCAGCTTGCAACCACGACTGTGTAATCCATGGTTTTGACGGTTTCTTCATGTTGTTGTAACAAAAATTGACTGTTTTACCCGGCTTCAATGCATGAAAAAAGTAAAACATTAGTTGCTTACCAATTTGCTATTAAGAATAAAGCATTATCCGTGGTATAAGAATCGAGGTGCAGGTGTTGTTGGGGATTTGTTGTGCTGTGGTATGAAGAATTCACTACTTTGTACCCCTCTAACTTGTAATTCGAGTTATATATGTTAAGAGCTTATGTAATAGCTTTTGTCTGAATTATCAATACATGCAATATGAAATCAAATAATCAGCATCTGCATCTAAAAGATAACACCTGAATTACATATATTTATTTTCTTAAATGTGATAAAAAAATTTCAATTAGAAATGTATATTGACGTATATAATTATAATAAAAAATAATAAACTCATCAAGAGAAATGAAACCCCGTAGTTTGTAATTTTGCACGACTGGAGACTGTATATCAATAACAGTGAATTATTTTAATAGGAAAATATCTACTAACAATTTTTCTTTTGGAGGTAAATATGTTTTTATTCCTTTCAAATAGGACAAAGTTCACTTTTAATCCCTTATGACTTTTGGCTGGATAAAATGTAATTCTGATGATAAAGGGTAGTCTAGGACACGCTGCTTGTGGCGATATCTTTAGAGATCATTCTGGTGCGTTCTTGGGGGATTTGTCCATTATGTTGGTGTTCATTGAGCCTTCCGTGCAGATCTTGAAAGTACGATTTTAGCGGTTACACTTGGATGGCATAAGTAGTGGTTAGAAAACGTATTTTTGCTGGTTGTTAAAGCTTCCAGTAACCTGGATTTGGTTCCTTCGGAGTTTAGGAACACTTGGATCAATTAATTGTTTGTACGTGACTAAAATTAAGGATGGATATTTCAGATATCACATATTCCTCGTGAGGGTAATGTTTGTGCTGATATGTTCTGTCATTGGTTTTTTAGTAGGAGTGTTTCAAATCAAACCAAATCATTTGTAAATTGTCAAATTAATTAAAAAAATTGCAAACCGCTTAAACTGAAAATCATAAAAACAAAAAATCTAAAAAATTGCATACATTTTACGGTTTCATTTGATTTTCAAATTTTATTATAAAAAATTAAGTCAAACTAAACAAATCGCATATTATTAAATATATCAAAGGCCAAATTAATCATTTTTAGTTTTATTAAACTATAAGTGACAGTTTACAATACATGATTATCGCATATATGGTTAACGTTTGATCAAGGAACCAATAATCTCCCACTTAGTACATATGTGTAACCCTATAATATGCAATGCAAAATATTAGTTGTGTGAGCTCAACATTACAGTCGTTACTCGTTACTGAATGTATCTTAAACCAACTCCGTCCATAGATCATACCAATATAGAATCAAAATAGTCTTCATTGTAACTATAGTTTTTTTTTTTTACTATACTCGGCAAAAAAAATGATATATTAAACAATACCAGAGGTTCTGGTACCAACCAAATACAAAAATGAATGCATGGTCACATATGTTAATACAAATGAATGACATGGATTATGATATGGATGTGTAACATGAAATTTTCATGTGATGTGATTTTAACATGTCTAATTCTAATTGGTTCTCCTTAAACTTAATGTACCAAAAACTTTATTTCTACAACAAGTATTCTTAAAACAAAATAAACTTAAATTATATTTAATTTATATCATAAAAACACTTAGAGTGTGTTTAGATAGAAAATTTAAACTAAGAAAAATAATTTATGAGAGAATTTAAAATTCATTGTTTTGATGTTTTTATATGAAGAATTTAAATTTTTAGAATTTTAAAACAGAATTTTAAACAACTAAAAATGTGAAATTTTAATTTTCTTTTAAAATATGAAAAATTGAAATTCTCTTCTTCTATAAATGTTTTTGTCACTCCCATCGCACCACTCTTTCTGTCTCCATTATCGACTAGTACTCTGACATCTGTTACTCCCACGACACCCATCTCACACGCCTCTTCGTGTATGAGGTTCAAAATTTAAAAAATAAAGAAATTCAATTTTTTTATTCAAACACAAAATTTTGAAAATGAAAAATTTTTATTTCTTTATCCAAACATATAATTTTAAAAAATTTACGCATTTTAAATTCTTAGAATTAAAAATTCATTAAAATTTTAAATTGCGTTGTCCAAAGGTGCTCTTAAAGAATACAAACCCCCACTAAAACCGAAAGTCACTTAATGACATGACACCCATACGAGTAATGTACCTCATGAAACACTTTGGGTGGTAATCCTTTATTAAGCGGACCCACAATATATTCTATACAAAGCCTCCAAAACAAACCAGAGAGGTAAGAAGGCACTCGTACGTCACACCCCTTTTTGTCTCTCATTTTGCGGCTTTCAGAGCCAAAGTGAATCAATGAATTTAGTTAAACTGTTTCCATTTGGAACCAAAGAAGCCCTTACGTCTGTGCCTTTTCTCCTTTGTTAAATAATGTCAAATTTATTCTATATAACAACAGGTGAACGTTAATGCCTTTGTTTTGTTGTTTGTGTACTTTGTTAAATTCAAACTTTTTGATTGTATTTTTTCTGTGTTCTTTTGGTTAGAGGGTGCAAAAAATGGCGGTGATACTTTATTTTTGTCTGAAAAGGCTTCTTTGGATAATTTCCAATTATTTCATATTAGGTAGGTTATTCACTTGTACTATTTCATATCATTCTACTGGAAAGACATACAATGCGGCACCATTACCTTCTCTCAATCTTTCTATTCTATGGTACAATTCTTAATTTTATTTCTCTAACTTCTTTTCAAAATAGATAATATACAAGGATCACCGACTTATAACCATCTTCGTTACAAAGAGAAATAAAGATACGAGAGTTCAGAGGTGAATCTTCGTAAAATGGCTTTTCCCACCAACCAACCTTTTTTCTTTGGAGTTTTATGCATTGCTTTGGTCCTGACTTCAGGTAATAAATATAGGTTAATTCCATGAAAAAGTTTTTTCTACAGAACAATTAGTTAACGGAAATGTTTGAAGAAGAAAAAAGTGTATCCTTTTAGTATTATTTCATAGTCTATTAATTTATTCATGAAGAGGTTAGTCGAGTACGTAGGATCCATCAACTAGATGAAGAGGTTAATGACATCTATTTTTTTAAAATATCAATTAGATGAAAAAAGGTTGAAAATTACTCATATGTTTTGACGAGATCAGTAATAGTCTACTAATATTATGTAGTTAATACATAATCATTAGCTTCATTTCATATCATTGATAAGTTTATTTATATTTTTTAGAAAATCTATATGAGCTATATATGCATTAAAAAAGTTTAGCTTGTTGCAGGATCAGTAACATGTTTGGATGTGTATTCGGGGATAATCTGTATAGGGGATTGCTCACCAACTTGCAGCGATGACTGTGTTGGCCATGGTTATAACGGAGGCGCTTGTTTATATGCTTTCTCATCTTTTGTGTTGTCGTAACAAAAATTGACTACTTTTTAGTACCCTCTCTGAAGTATGGGGAAAAAAAATTGGTTGCAACCAATATGCTACCAAGAATAATGCATTAACCATGGCTCTGAAAATGGAGGTGCTTGTATGGGATTTGGTTGTGTTTTTTCATAAGAATTCACTACTTTGTAACCCTCTCCAAAGTAGAAAAAAGATAAAATATAGACCTGATCAACAACTTTGGTAATCACTTGTAGTTGGAGTTATACGTTAAGAGCAGTAGCTAGCTATAGTTTTCCACTGAATTATCATCCACATTTCTTAATTAAACTAAACACTTGAATCAGATAATAATTACTTTCTCAATGTTTTCATCATAAATTGAATTTCATTAAGAAAAAGTCTATTGACACATAATAAATTCATCATGAGAAGTGATCGATCACCAGTAACTAATTTTGCTAGTGATCTGCGACTATATATACACTACTACAGACAGCACAATCGATGACGGTTGTAAAGTACATACGACGACGGTAGTAGAACCGTTTTTGTTGCGCGCATTGAAAAGTCAAGCTTTCGATGACGGTTCTCAAAAATCGTCTTTGTTTGTATTTTAATTTTTTTTTAATGACATACAAAGACGGTTGTTCCACAAGAACCGTCTTTGTATCTCATTTACAATTAAAAAAAAATTAAAATACAAACAAAGACGGTTGTTGGGTACATACAAAGACGGTTGTTCCCAAGAACCGTCTTTGTATCTATTATTCATTTTTTTTAAGAAAAAGGGGATACAAAGACGGTTTTGAGCAAGAACCGTCTTTGTATGTGTACATACAAAGACGATTTTTACCCAAGAACCGTCTTTGTATCTATTATTCAATTTTTTTTTTAGGAAAAAGGGGATACAAAGACGGTTTTGAGCAAGAACCGTCTTTGTATGTACACATACAAAGATGGTTTTTACCCAATAACCGTCTTTGTTTGTATTTTTTTAAAATGAGATACAAAGACGGTTATGAGCAAGAACCGTCTTTGTTTGTCGTGTCTATTTTTTTTTTTTTTTGCATACCTACGAAAACGGTTTTATATTCAATGGACTTAGGTGAATTTACACTAACAATAAAACATCACATTGAAGAATTTATATTCTATAAATTAAATAAGAAACCAATTAACAAATTATGTCAAATACAATGCCACTAAAAGAAATATTATTGCTTTATAACCAATTAACAAACCATGATTTTATATAACATCATTAAAACAAATCTCTTACTTTATAGCCTACAACATCCTAGTGATCACACAATGAAAGTAATGCGCATGGCTAATATTATTGCTTCACAAGGTTGAATGATCATCAACCAAACCATGTGGTTCTGTTGAAGTTAAATATATCCTCAATCAGCTTTACCTGCCTGAACAACAAGTAGAACAAAAGAAACAAATATAGTCATAATGGGTTTCATCAACATCCTACTAAATAGTATAGGAAATTTAAATTGTTTAATGTTAGTGTTGGACCATACAGCCAAATACAACTATTTAAATATACAAAGATTAAAAAACTATTCCCATGCATGAAACAAGTATTTATTACATTTAACATTTTGAGTATAAAATGAATAGAGAAATTGCAAACTGCACTCTATATTTTTGGTAACTACATCTCATTGCATTCATATATATCAACATTATAACCTGCCATGAAACCTCCCTCTGAAAGCTTCCATCACAACAGTATAATTTATATTTTCATTATCAAATTGAATAAATAGAATTCAACAGCACATATACACAGTTGCACACAAAAAGTGGTTTCTTTTAATCCACAAAAATAAAAGGTAAAGATAGTTATCAAATTAAACTCTAGTTTTAATATGGCACCTTCTAGTGTGGATCTTGACAGAATTGGAGTTGCAATCTATCAAACACAAGACAAAAAAAGGAAAGATCAACACAGTACATCAAAAACCAACCCCCAAAGTGAGTAATAACAGTGGAAGGCAAGCAACACAATTACTTAATGAAAGTAATTATAAAGACTGAAATAAGATGTTTTAAATTATATATAAGAGCTAAAAGGAATTTTTTTTTACAATTACAAGAATGGAATCATTAATTAAACCTAAATTCAATTTGATTTGAATTACTGTGAGAAATGATGCAGGCATGAGGTAGCTGGTGTAGTGACAGAGGTGGGAAGCAAAGTAAGGTTTCATTGTACGCCTCATGGTTATGTGGCCTTACCTATGTCCTAAGCAATGGTTCTATGGCCTTTCCAAGTTCTTTCTCCTCAAACAAAATAAAAAACAAAAGAATATTTAAGCTCTTTCAAAAAAAGGTAGGGGTGAATAAGATATCCTCCACAACTAAGAAAAGTAGATACGACAAGGATAAGGGAAAAAAATAAACTCAAGCATGCAACAAGGCTGCCCAATCTCTGCATATCTTGAAAAGGGCAACTAAAATTAAGCTACCATGTGATGCATACAAAATAAAAGCCAAAAACATAGATAAAAGCAAATACAAATAATTTTGAGCTTTAGTACTATATCAATAGACTTTGGGAACGAGACTACTCAAGTATCATCACATTATGGACAACATTTTCCTACAAATATATTGGCTATACACTGCAGTGATTGCCATATAGCAGAGGTGACCACTGCCCCCAAGGAAAGGATACTTATATTTGGTAAAGCATGCCTGGTTATAAAATGTAGCTAATATACAAGGGAATTGTGGGATTACATGGGCAAGAAATTCCAAAATCCAAAGGAATGAGTTGAAAAATAAAATGGTAACAAATACTTTCAGTGTTGTTGGTGGTGTTCCTTATCACTGGAAGTGCTAATCCCAGACCAAAAGAAGTCACCTATGCAAGTATTTGCATCGATAAAGAATGCAAGTGTGAGTTTAGCAGTTGTGCAGTATTGAAAATGGATAACATAACATAGTGAACATATTGCTTTTACAAAACTGAGTAAATTCTAGTGTCAAACCCTTTTTCTCTCCACTTAACCGAATGCACACATAGTTTCCTAATTCCTTTTATTCCCTGCATTAAATATAAAATTATGATAAGAATATACTTGATTTCAAAATAAAATATCTTTGTTTCTAATTTCCTTATCTCATGGAATCCCTCTCACACTCACACTTTTACTTAAAAGAAAATTTCCTTTAGTAAATGAAAGTAAAATCAGTAAAAATATTAACACAAGTTCTTTTCCCCACCTTGAAGACATCACCATCCAACAAAACAGTCCAATTTGGTAACAACGATAACATTTACAAGGATAATTAGTAAAGATTAAGAATATATCAAGAGAGCATACCAAGAAAGTTATAAAACTGAAAATTTAGAAAGAAATAGGAAGAATATTTAAGTGCAGATTTGAGCATGGTCTCCCCTAAGAGAAATCATCCCAATGTGGCAGCAACAAGCAAGGAGAGGGAGAGGAAATAAAATTCCCACAGCACCATATACAAAGATTCAAAGATAAGAAAATTGGAAGAAATACAACTGAAGTTTACGAAAATAATATGAAACAATAAACAACAATGATGAATGAAGTCTCACTCCAGCCCTTAATATGGACAGTGGTTCGTGCAACATGCAGGGGGAAAGGAGATGTTGGAAGCCTAAAACTTTGGCTTTAATGGAGATTTTGGTGAAGGGAAGAAAAAGAGAGAAAGGGCGTGGGAGAGAGTGTTGGGCAGAGTGTTCCATGGACTTGTTACCCATGAAGCAGTTTTTTTTTTTTTAATATTTCTCATTTAATGAGGCAAAGAGCATATGGAGGACACATGAATTCTACTTATCCTTGTTTATCATGAATGTTTGTTTGTCTAGGATGCAGTAATTGAAACTTGTCTCCAAGGAAATGGCTATCAAAGTTCAATAGATAACAAAAGCACTTTGATACTATTGATTCCTTTCACTATCTCCATGACTATAGTCCTTATGTTTATCATAAAATATTTAAATATTTAAGAAATGTCTCTTCCACATAAATAGAGTACCTTGGAGGGTCCAACTTGTAAGAGGTCCTTAGTCCACTAACCCGAGCTATGAGTGACTAGTCCATACTAAAGCCAAACCCTTCACCATGGAACTAAGACATGTCCATTATATGTCTGTGTTCATATATATCCATGTTCCCAAGCCATTTTCCATTCTCAATAATTTGCACAGTTTCTGAAATGCAAACCAATTGGCAAACAATATCCATTACTAAATACGCGCACACACACACACACACACTTAATTCTTGTGTATATTTCCTAATATGTAGTAAATAACAAGGCCAAATCTTATGGGAATAGGACCCCAAAGGAAAACTAGCTATTTGGATTGTTAGTCTCAAAATCACAATGGTGATAATCAACAAATTAAAATCCTTCCTATCTCATTTCCACTCACTATAAGCACCAAACTGCATGTAGAGATCATCAGCATCATCCATTCCATAGCTAACAGTTCCATCTCCAATTCCTTTATCACCTCTCTCAAGGTCT
This sequence comes from Glycine latifolia, assembly GCA_013407115.1. Lineage (NCBI taxonomy): Eukaryota > Viridiplantae > Streptophyta > Magnoliopsida > Fabales > Fabaceae > Glycine > Glycine latifolia. The sequence goes on along the minus strand of CM023958.1, from coordinate 24,738,229 downwards.
TCCTATAATCTGAAGTTCATAAGAACTGCATACATAGATAAAAAAAAGTTTAACAAGATTGGTGCACTAAGATCAACAACAACACCAATACTGAATACTTTGTTGGATAAAGGAAACTAATATCAATTCCTTCAAGAATGTAGTACACAAACAGACACAGAGAGAGGAAGAGATGTTGTGGCAAGAGTTGCAGCCTTAGGTGGACAAATTATCTCAGACCAGACATTAAGCGTGGTCCCTTTACTCTTCAGGAAGAAAAACTAGTTATACAGCTTCATGGCATCGTAGGAAATAGGTAGTAATTGGCTGAGCTATATATTTTTTATATAGATAAATGTTAAAAAAAAAAAAGTAAATCTTGCTTTTAATATTTCCTATACAATAAGGTGGCAAAAAAAAAAAACTTTCTTAAACCAAACATACCACCATTAGATTTCCATCTTTGTCTTTTGCCTCATGTCCATAAAATCAAGACATAACAAATGGTGTGAATACATTTTTATCTGGGCTAATTAAGTCTTTTCCTCCCCACTCAAAATCTCAACTTCTGATCTATTTTTCTCAAGATCCACTCATTTTGTGACTGTGAAATACCTTCTAGACCTCTTAAGATTATCTTTGCAAATACTTTACAATAAGAGAAATTCTATGATATCCTTGAAAATTTAAGGGTTTTGGTACTTCTATTGAGAAACTCTCACTCCCTCTTACCCTCTTCCATGATGTGGCCAAACTCATTAATTATTAGCCTAAAAGTTGAAAAAAACAACTAAATAAAAACTCTTACACAGTTACACTACTCTGGAGACCAACTCATCTCTATTATAATAAAATATACAAGATTGTTGGGTGAACTATTATGTTAATATAGTACCTAAAAATGTATGGTTTGTTGTTTACCTGAATCAGTTCAGATTCTTATTTTAAAGGCATGTTTATGACTAGATATATTGAACAAATTGTTCATATGCCAAGTTAATTAACTATTCATTCAGTTAATTCATACTAAACTCATAGGAAGTTCACTAAAATATCCTAAGCTGCAGCTCTACCGAAAATAAGTATGACAGGTTAAATAGAAAGAAAGATGGCAACCAAACACACTGATTAAGCACCACCATCCAACATTTTAAGTCCTCCCCTTAGACACTACTATCACAAAACTCCATAGAGAGAAAAGAACAACAACAACAACAACAACAACAACAACAACAACAACAACAATAATAATAATAATAATGGTTGCATGGGCGTCGTTATACGCAACTTTTGTAGTAGTGTAAAACAAAAAAGACAATAATAAGAAACCAAAACTAGACATGCAGTTCCCAATTCACATATAAAACATGAGAGCAGAGTGCACTCAGGTATCACAAAAATACATAACCCACAAGTTTCCAAGAGATAAAGGCAACTACAGTTTTCCAACTTAATTGAAACAAGTGAGAAATATAATTAGATATGGGGAGGGGCCCTTCAAACTGATTTTCGGCTAAGTCTATTTCCATATATATTCCAAGGATGACATTGTTTTCAAAATCACAAGCTAAACCAGTTACAAAGTTTCTATAGAAAATCAGCCAGCATTGATCTTAAAATTACAATAATAAAGTTTGAACATATATGTATAACATGCAGAAAAAAAGAGATAGATAATGCAGTACAAGTAGGAGAGCTTTGTATGAAATTAAACATAAGAATTAAGAATCATAAAACAGAAAATTTTAAAGATGGAAAAAAGACTGGAAATGGTGGATTACCAATAGGAGAGCTTATCACATAACAATAAGATACAAAAGGCTTAATAATAAAAGAAATTAATTTCTAGTTTTTTTTAAAAAAAACATCATCCAAAACATAGATGGAGGGAGAGACCTGGATATATGCTTCTAAATCTAAAAACACAGATAGTTGTCAAACTGAAGCATGGTACCCTTTCAAAAAGCAACTTCATGTTTGCTTGTCCAAGACAAAAAAATCCATGGTTTTTGCTAACTTCTGCAGTTTCTTTTCCATTTCCTGTCTTTCCCAGAGTTGTTCAGTAAAAGTCAATAAAAAAGGAAGAAACTTTGGACATGCACCTCCTAATAACTAAAGCTTTTAGGATGAATTGAACAAGCTTGGGATGTTAACTGAGCATTGCAACTGAGTATTGCAACTGAGTCAAAGAGAATTGCAATTGAGCACTGCAACTACCCACATAAAACACACACCAAGCTTATTATATCAAAAGAGGAGAACTCAACCCAGCCACCAATATAACCACAGCACAAAACAATAATGTCCATATTAAAGCACATGAATATACTCCTCCTATGGTTAGTTCTTTCTTCATAACACATTTCTTGCATAAATTTTTTTTAAAAATGATAATAATAATAATAATAATAATAATAAGTAAATTATTAAAAGGAAGAAATAAAAGATAATACTTAGATGTAGTTTCTATGTATCTGTTCATGTTATTTTCTCATTAGAATTCAAATTTTACTCAGTAATTTCACTAATCTTTTCTAAATTAATCCTTCAAACTATGAACATAAATTTCATTCTAATAATTCTATCCCGAACACTCTTGACAACTCCAACAACAGCATCTTAACACTCACATTCCTAGTAAGAGAATCAAAGTTTACATGAAAACCAAAACCATTCAAAAAACACCGTTTTACTATTTTGGATAATGTGTGACTGATTTGAAGCTAGGATTCATTGACAATTCAGTCTTCACGTAAGAAAAAATTTATAACTAAGAAAAATAATCCTCACAAGTAGTGTTCAAGAATTGAATCAGAGCAAAAACAGAAAAAGAAAAAGAAAAGCATTGCAATGCTTACCCGATTGAAGACCATGAAGCCAAGGTCAACATCAACCCCATCAACATTCACAGTCTTGGCATGTCCTCCCAATGAATTCTCCTTCTCATAGAGCACCACATTCACTCCTCCTTTGGCCAAAAGATAAGCTGAAGCCAACCCACTAATCCCACCACCAACCACTGCAACTCTTATCTTTGCTCTCTACTATTTAGTTTACTATGTAACAAAAACCAGTTAGTTTCAACTTTCAACCCACAAATAGGTGCAATGAATAGCAATATGCTTACCACAAGTTCCCCCCTGCTTGAGGCAGCCATGGCAGCATCATCTTTCACTGCTGCAAGACCAGTAGCAGCAAGCTTCTTGGCTTCATAACTTGTACTGCTCTGCAGCATGCCAGGTCCATTCTTGAAAGCACCTTGGCCAAGGGATTCAGGTGCCTTCAGTGCCAAGCCCAAAACAGACTCAGCAGAAGTCATATTGACGGTATCTGAAACATAAAACCTGAATTGTGATTCAAAGCAGAATTAAAAATCGGGAAAATAGTTGCAGTCAATTCCCAGTATCTAGAATGAATGTGGGACCAGTTCTTATTATGCCTACAATATTGTGAGCAGAAATCTGTTTTCACTTTATATGTCTCTTATTTATTTCATTCTTTTTATGTGAATGTGCTTCTTGTTATGTATGCAGGTTTTGATACCAATAGGGAAAATAAAAGAGGTGAATGAAAGCCAAGATGTGAACAAGGCAGAATAGAAGTACATAGAGATAGTGACTGAGGATGATTCAAGAATCTCAATAAAGCCATTTCCATGGCCAATCAATTATGAAAGGAGAAAATCAATTTTGATGTTCTAAGTTTATGGTTGTTGGCTGTCTAGCAATAGTTTCATCCCTTATCTCTTGGGGATAAACAGCTTCTAGAGTTCTACTGACTAAGTTGTATGCCACAGAAAAAGACATCAGTGTTGTCCATAGTGGGGGCTATCAAAATGAGAAATGGCTTACAATCGTGTCAAGTAGGGACCAAATGTAGAAAATCAGAATACAATAGCTAGCCAATAATGAAGGCCAACCACATGTTCATTAAATTTTTTTTTTTTTGTAAGAGCAGGAATTGGTGTTAAGGGAGCATGTGTGGAAATTTGATGAGCAAGGAATGAGGGGACAAGTTGAACCTAAGGAAACAAGTGAGCAAGTTGTGTTATTAATGAAGGGAAAACAAGTTTCTGGTTTCTACAAAACTTAGTTCATTATGTCTCTATTTAAGTTAAATCAGCACTGTTATCCTATTGTCTTTGTTTCTTTCAGAATGTTAATTCAGTTTTGATTTCCTATAGTGAACACACAGATACACTGCACACATTCAGACTGTTAAATCTATTCATGACTAAATCCAAATTCTATCAATGCTAATCCACGGCTAAATAATATGGCAGGCATGCAGAATAAAATAAAGTTATATTATCACTACTTATGGGAATAATGTGTTGATTGAGAGATAAATAGGAAGCAAGAAAATAAATTACTAGTGCATTGTCAACTCCATAGCAATCAATATACTTAATTCCTTTTGAGGACAGCTCATCAAAGAAAGGCATGATGCCCTGAATGTTTTTTTATCAAAGTTCCCAAGCAATCACCAACCTAGAACACAATGATTCAAAATAAGAGATACAAAAGCACATAAAAAAAGTATTTAATGAAGTGACTCAGATCACAAAAATAGATTACTGAGCATACTTGATCAAAAAGTTCCTTTTCTTGCTAATTTTCTTCTTGAGTACTTCTCTTTCTTCAACATCAAAGTCCTCTTCTTTGGACCTCTGCTCTTTCATGTTTTCTTGATGAACTGGCTGTAAGGACTTGTTTAATCTCATGAACAATGCTCTATACTTGCTTTTCATCTAGATGTGATCTACAGAACTGAAAGCAAATCCTAGCCAACTTCATTTTAAAAATCAGAGCACATGTCATGGACAAAATTTTCAATCCATGTTATATTTCACATCTATTCTATATAATTCAAGACACAACATTATTGAAGAACCAGAGCACACCTCATGGACAGAATTTTCTCCCATAAATCATTTTAGGTATCAATTTTTCCTTCACCCAATTATTTGATAGAGGGTAAATAAGATTGTATATAATAGAACTGTAATATAATTCCAATAAAAAGATGAGTGTACAAATCTTCCATCCTGGTAGATGATGAATGTTACAAACCTGTATGCATTCATTCAATGTGTCCAACATGCTTGCACAAATTTATGTAGGATAGAATCCTATTAAAAATTATTCAGATGACAACAAATGGGAAGCACATACCAGCATTATCCAATTACCGACAAAAACTCTCATAAACATGCTCTAAGGCTTACATTTCACTAACCAAAATCCAATTAAGAAAGGAAGAAGTTGTTGAGTATTTACCACTTGAAATGTCTCTAACAGTTTTCCCAATTGGTGGGCATGGTGCTCTTTGGGGTTCACCCCATCCAGCATTATGTATTCAATTAATATTTTCTGCATACTATAATAAAGGATGAAATATTTATATTAATGCATTAATAAATAAATTTTTAATAGAAACTGTTAAGAGAAAGTATGAATGACCTTTTCCTTTTATAGTCTTGCAGTGAAACCATGAGTTTTCCCAAAGGGAAAGCACGACCAGCAGCCATCATCTGGAAAATCAACAACTTCGCCACCAAGATTAAAACACTCAAACACAACACAACACAATAAACAACAAATAAGCCACACGAAAAGACAATAAATAAAAAATAAAAAAATAAAAAATAGGAACGTGTATGCGGTATCCATGTGAAGTTCTCAGCAAGAAAAAAAAAACACCAACTCTAAGCAATAATAAATAAATAAATAATCCACAAATGCGCAACAAAGAAGGAGGAGAGTGTCCGAATGAACGCACAGTGAGTAGTTCAATGAAATGAAGAAGGGGTTTGTTGTGTTCCGTGAGATTGAAAAGAAGGAGGGAGTGGTGTTGAGAGTAACAACAACCATGGCTAGTAAGTATGGGAATGGGTTGTTGAAGAGGGAAAGAAACTCACGGATGCCTGGGTAGTTCTTCTATTCACAGAACGAGAATAAGGCTAGGGGCATGAGATTGTTGGGGTTCTATTTGAGGAGGAATGCAATTAGTCAACATTTTATATTGAAAGATCAAAGACGGTTGAAGGAAAACCGTCTTTGTTAGCGTCAATACAAAAACAGTTTTCCATAACCTCATATTTACGAATATGCCACCGCTCCATATACGAAGACGGTTTACATAATACCCGTCGTATAAAATAACCTCATATTTACGAGTATGCTACTGCTCCATATACGAAGATGGGTTCGACAGAACCGTTGTCTTATGTGCGTTGTCGAAAACTATATCAACAACAATGGATTTTTTAGTAGAAAAATCAACACATATTTCACTAACCAAGGAAGGAAATCAATTTAAATATTTCTAACTATTTCTTAAAAAAAAACTTAAATAAGTGCATAAGTTTAAAAAGATAGAATAAAGTAAAAAAATGCAGAGAGTTAATCAAATCGCACACCCGTCTTTTTCTGGTTTTACAAAAATACCCTTAACAAAAACTAGCTAGTATTTTTATTTGTGTATTAGCTTAGTATCTTGGCATAGTTTTAAAAATTGAACCGGTTACTCATCCGGTCAAAACACTAGATCATTGAGTCAGTGGTCGAACCGGTGGGTCATTAATTAACATGCATGACCCAGTTTGTAACAAAAAAATTTAAAATTTTTATGATATAAGCTAAATAAGTTTAAGTTAAGAAATAAAATTATCAATACAAAATTATAGAATGTTAATTTCCACCCAATAATCCATTTTTAGCAAAGGAAAACTATAGTAATATTATATCATACACATACTTGCACTCAATTTACTTTTATTCTGTATTAAAATTATTAATACTTTATGAGTATTTTGGAAACAGATTTTATATGTCTAAAAAAAAAAAATCACTCCTACATACACTACTTATCCAAAATTGACAAAATACAAGGCTTAAAAAAATAGTCACTTAGTTTAAACAAAAGAAAAAAAACCATTTAAAAAAATAGTTTAATCATAATAATTTAAAATGAAACAACAATCCCCACCCCTTGGTCAGGAAAGTGAAATAGCAATCCCCTACCCTCCCCCCCCCCAAACACCAAATTATGTATCAGATGACTATCATTTCATGAAAGATATCACAACGAGGACGTGTCCTATGGGTGCTCTCCCTTACAACCACTTCTATTTTACTGTACAAGACAAAGAACTTAGAAGGCAAGCCACTTGCATACGAATTTAACCATATATTTGCGACATGTATGCCCAAAAAAAATCATGATTCGTCACAGCCCCCCTAAACGAAAATCTTCATCACAGCCCCCCCCCCCCCGCGGTCGTATACAGCTCAGGCTCGGAGATCCCCCTAACCCCCCGAGTTCCGAACAGACAAATCCATCTCCCCTCTCCCCCACGGTCAAACCCACCCCCAGCAAACAGAGAGTATAGACGACGCATCCAGCTTTTGGCCTCATCTTGCAAGTGACGACGACGTCGAGTTGGCGACGAAGAGTGCTCTGAGGGAGGGAGAAGCGAAAATGGGGCGGATGAAGAAGCTTTTTTTTTCAACAAAAAGTGACTCGATCCGGTTCGTTGGGTCAGCGGTTGGACAATGGACCCGGCCGAGTCGCACCGGGCCAAAAGCATGGTCGATCCATTGGTTGACTTGACCTGGTCCAGCCACCGGGTCACGGTTCGACCAGCCAAGTCGGTCCGATTTTTAAAACACTAGTATCTTGTATATCTTACAAAGATATTAAACTCATATTTTATAATTTAAAGAAGTAGATTTTTATATAATTTAAATTTTTAATATATGATCGACCATCTAGTTTAAATTTTAATAAATATATTAGTAGATATGTCAATAAATATTTAAATATATTTTTATATACACACATGCTTAAAAAATTCTTATTATTATTGGAAGTATTATCTGATATGAACCAATACGAGGGGTTTATTTTCTTTTTTACAGATCATCTTCGGAAAGGCTTCTTGTTATAACAAAGGAAATATGATCTTGAAAAGAAAAGGTGCAAACTTTATGTATAATGTAGCGCAAGAGAATGTAATGCACAAAGAGAAAGTTAAAACAAGAAAAACATATAATTTAATAATAACTTAGCATCATAGGCAAGGTGCATGCCAAGTGTTTAATGAAGCGAAACAAAGATAAAAATAATATGAAGAAGAATGCAGTGCAAAAATAATGAGTTTAACAACAAGAAGATGTTAAAAAAAAGCAAAAAGACAAGAAATGGAAGAACATGCCACACCTATGGAGAGTGATAAGTCCCATGGGGATTCACCACAAAGGTTATAGAAAACTTTGGTAAGACCCAAGGTTTTGTCTAATCAAGAACCCAAGAGGAACTTCCTCTCACACAACTCTTTAAAGTGCAAAGTTTTTATTCAATTCAAACGTGTCTACATAAGATAAATGAATGACTATTTATAGCCAACAAGTGGTGACTCTCTCCTCTTTCTTTCCAATGTGGGACTTCAGCCACATATTCCTAATTCAAAATTTCACTATAAAAAAAGTCTAAACAAAAAGGAATTTTCATCCATAACTTCGTGCTGAATTTATTGTCCAATTTTCATCATCATAGATGCAGAATTAGGACTTGAGACTAGAAATACAGCTTGTAGGAAATCTTCAGAACTTTCAAATGCATCAAAGAATGCCTAAAACGGACATCTAAAACTCAAGTTATGTTCAAAACATTAGAGCAATCTGGACTCAAACCTTTCTTTTCTCATATGGAGCCAAACCCAATCTCCGATTTCATAAACAACTCTTTTTCTCCATTTGTTTTCTTGTTTAGCATATTGCTCCATTTTTTTTCTCAATTTGTGCTTTCACTTTTTCATGGAGCTTCCTCACATACTCGACTTTGGCGTTACCATCCCTATGATTCAAAGAAGAAATGTTAGGCAAAGGCAACAAAACAAGAGGGGTGAGGGGATTGAACCCATACACAATCTCAAAGGGAGAACAACTAGTTGTAGAATAGATAGCCCTACTATAAGCAAATTCAACAAGAGCCAAACATTCCTCCCATGTCTTAACATTTTTCTTGATGATTGACCTCAACAAAGCCGAAAGGGTCTGGTTCACAACTTCGATTTTCCCATCTGTTTGTGGGTGGCAAGTGGTGGAGAAAAGGATCTTAGTACCCAATTTATTCCAAAGGGTCCTCCAAAAATGGCTAAGGAACTTAGAGTCCCTGTCGAAAACAATACTTTAGGACATCCCATGGAGCCTCACTATGTCTTTGAAGAACAAATATGCCACATGGGTGGCGTCATCTACCTTATGGCAAGGTATGAAGTGAGCCATCTTTGAAAATCTATCCAAAATCACAAAAATGGAATCATTTCCTCTTTTAGTTCGAGTCAAACCAAGCACAAAGTCCATAGACAAATCAGTCCTCGGGGAATTGGGAATAGAAATAGGAGTGTATAAGCCATGTGACAACTTTTGATTTAGCCCTTTTACAAATTATGCATCTAGCACACAACTTATGTACATCGCACCACATGTCAAGCCAATAGAAATGCTCATGTAACATATCCAAAGTCTTTTGTATCCCAAAATGACCCATCAGCCCCCCATGTGCTTCTCTCAAAAAGAGTTCACGTAAAGAACATTTAGGCACACACAAATATTTTTCTTTGAAAATAAACCCATCATGCTTAAAATACCCATCATGCGCCCCTTTTTCACATGCAACATATATCTTGGCAAAATCATCATCATGCACATATAACTCCTTAATATGTTCAAAACCAAGCAATTATGTTTCAAACATGGCAAGTAAAGTATATCTTCTAGAAAAAGCATCGGCCACAACATTCACTTTTCCTTGCTTGTGTTTAATGACATAATTAAGAAAATTGTTCAAGAAATTTAACCCATTTAGCATGTCTTTTATTGATCTTATGTTGCCATTTCAAATATTTGAGTGATTCATGATCACTATGGATGACAAACTATTTGGGCAAAAGGTAATGTTGCAAAGTATGAAGAGCCCTTATGAGCCCATATAGTTCCTTATTATAAGTGGAGTAATTCAAAATAGCATCATGCAACTTTTCACTAAAGTATGCAATAGGATGACCCCCTTGTAACAAAACAGCCCCAACACCCACATTTGATGCATCACATTCAAGCTCAAAAGATTTCAAAAAATTGGGCAAGGCAAGTATGAGTGCATGAGTTAATTTTTCTTTTAGGGCATTAAAACTCTTCTTTTGGGCCTGCCCACACTTAAAAGTCATATTCTTTTTAACCACTTCATTCAAAGGCGCATCTAAGGTGCTAAAGTCTTTCACAAACTGCCTATAGAAACTAGCCAACTCATGGAAACTTCTCACTTAACTCATAGATTTTGGGGTAGGCCACTCTCTAATAGCTTTTATCTTTTCTTCATCGACTTGGCCTCTTTTGGAAATTAACACAAAGCATAGAAAAACTACATGATTAGTACAAAAGATACATTTTTCTAGATTAGCATACAACTTTTCATTTCTAAGCACATGCGTGATAACCCTAAGGTGTTCATTATGCTCTTCTAGTGTCATGTTATAGATCAATATCTCATCAAAGTACATAACCACAAACTTTCCCAAAAACTCCCTTAAAACATGATCTGTGAGTCTCATAGAAGTACTAGGAGCATTTGTAAGTCCAAAAGGCATCACCAACCATTCATACAAACCATACTTTATTTTGAAAGTTGTTCTCAACTCATCCCCTTCCCTTATGTAAATTTGATGGTACCCACTTTTTTAATCAACTTTATAAAAATAGCATGCACCATACAATTCATCAAGCAAATCATCCAAATGGCTAATAGGTATCTATATTTAATAGTTATATTATTAACAACTCTACAATTAGTACATATTTGCAATGTGTCATCCTTTTTAGGAACAAGGATTACCGGGACAGCACAAGGACTTAAAATTTCTCTTACCCAACCTTTTTGAAGCAACTCCTCAACTTGTTTTTGTAACTCTTGTGTCTCTTGAGGGTTGGACCGATAGGTGGGTCTATTGGGCAAAGAGGCCCCCGACACAAAATCCATTTGGTGTTCAATCCCTGCAAGAGAGAATCAACAACGCTAGGAAGAGGGTTAGATTAGAATTCAAATACAAGTCCTTATACACGCATATGTACATTTCTTGTTATGCCAAACATGCCCTCTTGAAATCATTCTCCCTAGCAAATATGTTTTATATCCTTCTCTCAAACACAAGAGTTTGGTTTTTATCATGCTCTTCATGTTTAGCTTTCAAAATCTTTTTTCCTTGTTCTCTTTTTATTTTCAAAGCAACTTGATCTTGGCACACCTCTTTAGTAGAAAGTGGTACAAGTGTTATTTTTCGAGAATCATGAGAAAAAGAAAACTTGTTAGTAAAACCATCATGAATAGCATGTTTATCAAACTGCCAAGGCCTTCCAAGCAAAATATGGTCGGCCTCCATAGGCACAACATCACACAAAACATTATCCTTGTACTTACCAATGCAAAAAATTACCATCACTTGTTGATTAACAACTAACTCACCATTCTCACTTAGCCATTGAAGCTTGTATGCGTGCGGATGAGGTTTGGTACTAAGATTGAGTTTGCTCACCAAGCGAGAGCTTGCTGATTAAGTATTTTTAGTTTAATATTTTTCTATTCTTCTTAGCTTATTTGACTTCTCTTGGACTTTTATTTTCTCATTCTAATTCAGTTTTTGTCTTAGCCAAACAAGTGGGCTTAATTGATAATTGTTGCTTATTTTTGGAGCTTTTACTTACTTGACCTATCTTCCTTATGCATGACCTAGAGAGCTCTACAGAACTCCAAATGGCACATATGACTAGTCTCTGGAAATATAAGGAAAAGATCTACAAATTTGTCAGAGATAAGCCGAGGCCAATTCTGTCATTTTGAGGGTCATTTTAGGCTTGGAAGTCAGAACTACTGCACTTGAATTTTGGACTGCGAAATTGGTGTAATTAGTAATTAGTTAGATTAGTTGGGCTTAATTATGACCCATCCTTTCCTACTAACTCAATCACTATGTTTTCGTGATATTGGTTATTTGGATGAACACACTTCATTTTAGCACAAACATATTTTGTAGTGACTTTTAGAAGTTTTTAGAATTAAAACTATTTCTCTTATTTTCTCTCAACTGTTATTCATTGTTCTTCACCGTTCTTCATTTGCACTTCTATTCTTCCATTTTCTTGCACTAATTTTGTGGGACTTTCATTGATGATGATCATGGAAAGCTAAATAATCAATCGATCCAATGATCCAAGCCCAAGCAAGGAGAATTTGAGTCCTGGTTTGGTATTTCAAATTCTGTGTGAATGTTCACTTTCTTCTTCAATCCTTTATTCAATTTTCATGATTATGAATGTGTTTAGGATTGAAAATGGATTAGGTTATGAATTCATCTCCTAATTTCAAATTATAATCACATATTATTTGGATGATATTTCAATTAGGTTTGTGGTTTCAATTAATTTAGGGGTTAATTCGATTGAACTGCTTCTAATGAAATTGAATGAACTTTCATAACAAAATCATTATCTGAGAACTATGATAATTCGTATTGCTTGGTTTGGTGAATTGGATTGATACTTTTTAATTTGTTTTAGAATACCTTTTATAAATTCTATTAGTTTCTATTTTGCTACGTTTTTCAGCAATTTTCATTTATTGCATGCAAACTGTTCGTAAAAATCCCCCTATTATTTACTAGTGAATTGAAGTTGGAACCATATTGATTGTGTCTCTGAGTCGACCTAGGTTAATCCTATGCTACAGAATTAGTGTAGTTTAGTTGTATTGAAGCGATACGACTTCGGTTATCACTTACCACGTTGGTGCAACTTCCCCCATCTATGATCAATGAGCACACTTTCTCTTTGCCTCTGGTCATCAACCATAATCCGATTTCCCAAGAGCCTCTTTACCATTAACAAATCACCTTTCAGAGCATAAGCTTCACAATCATCTTCCTCCTCACTTGTAGGGGTTTTTTTTTTTTTGGGGCATGAGTCACTAGAAATGTGCCCATTGTCCCTTAACACCATGACACGCTTATTGGGGCATTATGAAGCGATGTGCCCATTGGCCAAGCACTTAAAGAACTTGATGTTCCTATATTTTTGAGTGACAGAATAAGAAGAAGCATTATTAGTAGAAACTAAAGGACTAGAGATTTTACCTTCCTTGGCCCATGTTGGTGGATGTTCTTTGGGTTATCTATCTTTCCAAGAGGAATGCTTGAAGCTTGAAGAAGGTTTTCGGTTAGAATACCTCCTTTTGAGTTGTTGCTCAACTTTGATCGATTGATGGACTAAGTTTCCAAGCTCGAGATAATATGTTAACTCCACGATAATATGTTAACTCCACAACATCTTGTATCTCTCTATTGAGCCCATGTAAGAAGCGTGTCATGCTGGCTTTCGATTCTTCAACAACATTTGCTCGTACCATAGCAACCTCCACCTCCTTATGATACTCATCCACACTTAGACTCCCTTGAGTGAGTCTTTGGAACTTATTGTGAAGCTCCCTACGGTAATGGGGAGGAACATATCTTTTTATCATTATTGCTTTCATCTCCCTCCAAGTATTCACTGGTTCATCTCATATTCTCCTTTTCTCCTTTTGTAGTTGGTCCCACCAAATTAGAGCATAGTTTGTAAATTCTATGGCTGCCAATTTCACTTTTTTGTCTTCTCTATCGTTATTGTAGTCAAAGTTTGCTCTATTTTCATCTCCCAATCCAAATAAGTCTCGAGATCATTCCTCCCTTGAAATTGAGGTATTTTTATTTTAACCTATCAAATCCTTCATCCCTCTCATTTCTCCTCTTAGGTCTTTCTTCCTTATTATTTTCCTATGCCTCATTTCATTCCTTCGTCTATCCTCACACCTCCTAGGACTCTCTCTCTCTCTCTTCATCTCCACTATCACTCCTTTGAGTGGAGGTTTTAGACCTACGCCTTTCATTTCTATCCATCCTCTCCTCCATCCTTCGATTGTGCTCTAACATTTGAGCAAATTGATTGGTCAACTCGTCTAGGCAAGCTTGCATTGCATCAGCTCTAGGGGTGGGTAATAACTGATGTCGTATCGCTTCAAAACAATTAAACTACGCTAATTATGTAGCACAGGATTAACCTAGGTCGACTCAGAGACACAATCAATATGATTCCAACTTGAATTCACTAGTAAATAATAGGGAGATTTTTATCAAATAGTTTGCATGCGATAAACAAAAATTGCATAAAATCGTAGCAAAATAGAAACTAACAGAATTGATTAAAGGTAATGTAAAAAAGATTAAAGAACATCAATCCAATTCACCAAACCAAGCAATGCGAATTATCATAGTTCTTAGATAATAATCTTATTATGAAAGCTCATTCAATTTCATTAGAAGCAGTTCAATCAAATTAACCCCTAAATTAATTGAAACTACAAACCTAATTGAAATATCATCCAAATATTCTATGACTAAAATTCAAAATTAGGAAATGAATCCACAACCTAATCTATTTTCAATCCTAAACACATTCATAATCATGAAAATTGAATAGAGAATTGAAGAAGAAAGTGAACATTCACAAAGAATTTGAAATACCAAACCAGAACTCAAATTCTCCATGCTTGGGTTGGATCCTTGGATTGATTGATTGTTTAGTCTTCCATGATCATCATTAATGGAAGCTCCACAAAATTAGTGCAAGAAAATGAAAGAACAGAAATGAAAATGAAGAATAGTTAAGAGAAAATAAGAGAAATGGTTTTAATTCTAAAAACTTCTAAAAGTCACTACAAAATATGTTTTTGCTAAAATGAAGTGTCCAAGTGCAAACAACTAAAATATAGTGAATGATTCAGTAGGAAAGGATGAGCCATAATTAGGCCCATCTAATCTAACTAATTACTAATTACACCAATTCGCAACCCAAAATTCAAGTGCAGTGGTTCTGACTTCCAAACCTAAAATGACCCTCAAAATGATAGAATTGGCCTTGACTTATCCCTGACAAAAATGTATATCTTTTCCTTATCTTTCCAGGGACTACTCATATGCGCCATTTGGAGTTCTGTAGAGCTCTTTAGGTCTTGCACAAGGAAGATAGGTCAAGTAAGCAAAAACTCCGAAAATAAGCAACAATTATCAATTAAGCCCACTTGTTTGCCTAAGGCAACAACTAAATTAGAATGGGAAAATAAAAGTCCAAGGGAACTCAAATAAGCTAAGAAGAATAGAAAAATATTAAACTAAAAATACTTAATCAGTGGGAGGGGTACTGGAACCACTAACCATCATATAGTAGTATGAGGAAAATATGAACAAGATCTCACCACTCTACTCACGTGTTTCACTCAAGAAATGACAACTCGTGTTTTTACCCAGAAAATGGCTTTTGATTTTATGTAAATGCTCTTTCCTTTTACCACTCAAAGTTCTCTTTAGCTTCTTAACAAGATCAGCTGCGTTTCAAAATCAAAAGTTTTTTTTTACAAAAATTGTAGCGATCCTCACAAGAGTTGCTCACTAGATTCATTGAACGAAAGGAAAACCACAAAGACAACAATCGAAATGAATTTTAAGAGACGAACTAGAAAAAGTAACAAAGAAAGACACACTCAAATAAAAAGGCCAAACAAAGAGAATACAAAACTAAAAAAAAGAATAACATTATAGCATCACAAATAAACTTTCACAATTGTTAAATGAATTAGTGCAAAGGGGTTCTTTTATGAAGGTTTTTTTTCAACAAACAGCTTAAAAGAAGTACTTATGGGCTTCTCATGTCTTTTTTTTTTTCAAAATTCGCTACCCTTTTTCTTTTTCACACAAACACAAATGATTTTCGGTTGATGCCCAATTGTTAACAGTAATGGTTCAGTTCATAATAAGGTGCACAGAATAACGTCGCTACAACAATAATATGAGTAGAATATAACGAAGCTGTAAATTGTGCAAAAGATTAAAAAAAATGAGAAATAAAAGAACAGAATGATAAAGAATGAGAAATAAAATAATGAAATGATAAAGAACGAAAACAAAAGACATAAAAAAAGGGCAGGAATTAAACAATAGAATATAAACAATGTAGTCGCTCTGGACAAAATGACAATGATCAAGAGATCAAATTGTGTACAATGGATTATGGTACCAAAGCAACTAGTTATGCTTGGTGTAGGAAAGCAAAAGAACAGTACACACAAATACAAGAAATTGGCCAATTCTAGGATCTGAACTCAAGATACCACATGATATGAACCAATACGGGGGTTCATTTTCTTTTGTACGTATCTTCCTTGAAAAGGCTTCTTGTTATAACAAAGGAAATATGCTCTTGAAAATAAAAGGTGCAAGCTTTATGCATAATGTAGCGCAATAGAATTATTGCACAAAAAGGAAATTAAAACAAGCAAAACATGTAATTTAATAAGAACTTAGCGCCATAGGCAAGGTGCACGCCAAGTGGTTGATGAAGCGAAATAAAAATAATATAAAGAAGACTGCATCGCGAAAATGATGAGTTTAACAATAACAAGATGTTAAAAAAATAAAAGCGGAAAAGACAAGAAATAGAAGAAGACGCCACACCTATGGAGAGTCATAAGTTTCAAGGTGATTCGCCACAAAGGTTATAAAAACCTTTGATAAGAACCAAGGTTTGGTCCAATCAAGAACCCAAGAGGAACTTCCTCTCACACAACTCTTTAGAGTGTAAAGTTTTTATTCAATTCAAACGTGTCTACATAAGACAAATGAATGACTACTTATAGCCAACAACTGGTTCCCTTCTCCTCTTTCTTTCCAATGTTGACTTCAGCCACATATTCCTAATTCAAAATTTCACTAAAAAAAGTCTAGACAAAAAATAATTTTCGTCCATAACTTTGTGTTGAACTTCCCTTCCAATTTTCATCATCATAGATGTAGAATTAGGACTTGCGACTAGAAATACAACTAGTAGGAAATCTTTGGAGCTTTCAAATGCATCAAAGAACGCCTAAAATGGACATCTAAAACTCAAGTTATGCTCAAAATATTAGATCAATTCTTCACTCATTTGAATCAATTTGAGCAATTTGAGCCCTTCTTCCAAGTTGGTCTTTGGGCTCAAGGCAAGGTTGATATCTTGGCCTAATGCTTGAGAAAGGAAGTAGTTCACTTCATGATTCAATGTTTCTTATGCTTCCTTTGATCTTGTCCTTGTCATGGGGCCTTCCAATCCTTGTAGTGCATTGCTAGGCTTTCAACCCGTTGGACTTTCTTGGTCCTCTTCATTATCCTAGGTTGGATTGTCATCACTTTGATGATGTCTTGCAAACTCCCTTTTTACTTTCTTTTGAAAAAAGTTGATTTAGTACATTTTTTTTATTTATAAATAATGATCAAAAGATAAAAGAAAATAAATAAAAATATTTTCTTAAAATTTGATTTCATACACTATTTTTGTTCATATAGAAATATATATGAAAAAATACAAATAATTTATATGTTATGTGTGCATTTTTCACTTAATTTCATAAAAAAATATAATTCAAAATGGGTCAAATTTAATGTAAACAATAGAACTTCTCTTAATGTTATTGAATTCATTTTTGCTCAACCATTTCAAAGAATAAAAAAAAAATTACCTTAAAAAAATATAAGTGAAGCCAATAATATTTGGTATTATATGTAGACACCCGGTGAAAAATATTGATTGGGTAATCTTTCCTTAAAAATTATCTCTACTATTTTGCAAGACAAAAATGAATATTTTATATTTTATTCATTTTAATTCAATTATAATTGTTCTTATTTTAAATTAGTGTAACCGAATCAAATATACGGACCAACATATAATGAATATTTTGATTAATTGTATTTAATACAAAGATATACAATCATGATTGATTACCATAAACTTTTAAAAAAGTATATATATTCATAGTTGTTGTGTAACCCGGTTTGATCATTGATCCGGTCGAGGCAATGAGTAAGTGGGTCAGTAGTTCAACCATTGGACCAGTAATTGGCCCGATTTGACTCGATATATATTAAAAATTTAAAATTATATATGTATCTATTATATATAAGTATAAAATTAACATTATTTGAGTAAGAAAAATCTATCCATACTCCAAAATCCAAATTAAGAAAATATCCAATTTTTGTTAAAGAAAATTATTTAATTTTTTTTTCAAAAAATAAATTTTAAAACAATGGAAACCCAGCCGGGTCAGACCTGTCCAACAAAAAATCCGACCGGATTTGACCGGGTCAGCTGCATATCCAGTCCAAAAGTGGAATCGACCCGGTTAGGCACCAGATCCTGGTCCGACCGGCTGATCCAAACCAGTTTTTACAGCACTATATATATATATATATATATATATATATATATATATATATATATATATATATATAT
>CM023958.1:24661013-24696093 GCA_013407115.1 Glycine latifolia | reverse complement strand
ACTATTATCATAAGTGTGCCGAGATACTCTTCGTAAGTTTCCTTCATTTATATATATATTCTAGGTTGCTGCATCTTGCCAAAAATTCACAATATCCTATTTATGGTAAAACTTCAATCTTTAACTAATTAACGGTTAACCATGGCCTAATAAATACATAACTTAATCGTAAATTTATGTCTATAATTTTTTGAGATTGAAGCCTAACCTACCTGTGATAATTTTGGTGAGTTGCTTTGAGAGCTGCTAGAGTAATTTTTTATTTTTTTTTACGTGAGAGAGAAAAGTGTGAGGTGAGAAAACTAAGAGATTTTGGGGCAGAAATTTTGGAAGCTGCCAAGCTATTTTTATAATGCTGGTTATGATAAAATATCTAAGCTTCCTTATCTCATTCATCATTACTATTATTCCTCTCATTAATGCAGGCATTTACGTGGAACAGCTGAGAGCTTAGCTGAGGGGGTTTTGCCACCTGGAAGATTTCCTAAGGATTTGGATTCAGCTTGTAATTCCTCATGTGGCTGAGAACTAATGCTAAAGTTTGCATTAATGTTTGTTGAAAATTATTTTAAATTTAAATTTTTTTTTATAATATTACCTATTCTATTTTTATAATTTTATATTATAATTATATAATTGAGGTTATTACAATTATTAAATGTAAATTAAAAGTATAATAATTAGTTATGCATTTATTTATTTATTTTATATATATATATATTTATTTATTTTTCTAGGATGTTACAAAGTACTTAAAAGTTAAAATATCAACACAAGTATTTTTTTTTATGATATGTGATTCTTCGAATATACATTAATTCTTCAGAGTGAGAGAGAGAGAGGCACCAGGGAGAGGGGGAGGGGGAGGGAGAGAAAGTAAAGGATAAACACTAAGTAATCATGATGGTTCAATTCTTTTTTTTTTCATTGGTCGTTAATGATGATGCTTGATTTGATACTTTATAATAATAATACTAATAATAATATAAAAAAAATAGTAATAATAACAATTAATATAAAAAGTCTTACGTAGTATTTGACTATTAGGTATTTAGGTAAGGAGATATTTTTGTTTGCTGAATATTTAATTAGCTTACACTATCATAGCTATACATTTATATGAGTAAAATTTTATAGGTGAGATCTCCATGAATTCAGATGTAAAATTAATATAAAATATATTTTAACATGAATACTTTGTAAAAGTCATCACTCACCATGATCGAATTAATGTCACTCGATAATAAATAAATAAAAATATCGTTCAAATACTGAATTAATGTAACTAATTTTTAGGGCCCATTAATGTTATGAGCATGAACTTTAACTCCTTAAGATCAAATCATGATTTCCTCTAAAGTATTTTCCTTAATCTTTTCAGTAAATTCCCCCTAACTATTTTCACCTAAGAGTATACAAAAGTAATCCTAATATGTTAAAACTTTCGTTCATTTCCACCGATATCCTTACTTTTTCGCTATAAAAACATCCTTGCACATCTTTTGCAGAAAAGAAATAGCCTATTATTATAAACTTTTCCTTTCGGCTTTAATTTGACGGCTATTATTTCTTTTTTAAGAATTTGCATATTAAAAGTAAGGTATGGTTCGTTTATCGTTTTTAAAAATAGGTTTTTAATTTATTTATTTTCTGGGTACATTTTCCTATTGAAGAAAATAGAAATGACACAAGAAAACATCTATCAGTTGTTTATATTTTCTGTTTTTAAAACACATAAGTAATTTTTAAAACTTAATAAATTTTGGATAGTAAATTGATTGTTGAATTGTGTGAAATTAGTTTAGAAAAAAAAATTTGAAACAAAAAATAGAAGAAAACTAAACCGAGAAATTAATATTTCACACATTGTATCAGTGCTTTTAAATAAAAATAAAATTGAAATAGAGAAATTAAAAGTTATATAATAAAAATAATTAAAATGTATGATTATTTAAATAATATATAAATTATAAAATTTAAAATAATGAATAATCAATTTAAAATTTATAAATGTTACATTAATATGCATTAATGAAAATGTATAGGAATGGATCAAACTTGTGTATCTGTAAATTATTTGGTCAATAAATAACTGCCATGATGCTGAATATCCATACCCCCATACCGCGGTTGCCGACATAAAAGAATGCAAGAAATACAACATTAAAAAGAACAATTCCACTTAACAGTGCAACGAAAGGGAAAATTATCCGAATAAATAATTTGTTATAGACCTACTTGTTTCAAACTTATGAAGGAAGAGGTCAAATGTATACATATCAAGTGTGTTTTATAAATTTTTAAGATTATGCAAAAGCATATGGACAAAACGTAAATACCCTCCAATATATATATATATATATATATATATATATATATGTATATGTATGTATGTGTGAAAATATATGTGTGTGTGTTAAGACTCGTGATTTTAAATATAAATTCATTTACGTAACTTGTACACAAACGTGCGCAGGTCAGCTGATATTGTTTTGCACACCAATCCAACACAAACGTACCCTGGTGATCATTTAATTGACTGAATTTAGCTTCAAATATATTAAAATAAATTATACTCATCCTTTTTTTTTATATATTTATGACTTGTTACACTCGAATCTACTCATTATTGGAATGCTACACAAATCTCTCTTATTTCATTAATCCAGAGTGTCATGCACATGTTTTTTTATTGTAATTTTGGTCCAAAATGTCTTCATCTTCTTCCTTGGAACACTTTCATATTCTGGCTTTCAATAATAAAGTCAAGAACATCAAAATGACCTCAAAGACAACTTCAAAATTTTCATAAAAAAGAGTCTTTCATGGTCTTCTCAAGTCAACTAAACAAGCAAAAAATTGTAGAAACATGAAGGAATATATGCATTCTTTCATCATCTCATCTCTTTCTTGCTCTAAATCATAAAATAACATGTTTTTAATCAACAAGGAAAAATTCATTAAAAAGGTGAAAAAAACACATCATTACCAAAAAAATTAGCATACCCTGCACCACAATTTTCCTATTCAGTCCTTAAATCGCCAAACAATCACATCATTACAAACATCATTTGATACAAAAACTATGCCATTCCATAGCAACCTTCAACATCAGTCCAAAAAATAATAGTTATATGTAGAGGGTAATTACACACATCAAAAGTGAAGCTCCACCCACCCAACAAAACAAATTCAAACTTGCCCCACCCTCCCCATCTTGATGCACCCTCGACAAGAATGTCTCTGTCGCGCCATTGTTACCATGGCCAAACCACCTTGCTCTATGTTGTCTTTACCTTCATCTCCCTCCACTCCTCCTTTGACCTTGTTCAAAGCCCTCAACCTTTGCCTCTTCGTTTTCCTAGACCAGGCTCGTCTCTCGTCAAACTTGGCACTAAGTGGCTGCATCAAAGGCACTTGAAACTAAAGTTGACCATGGACCAGTGGGCTTATTCGACCTAGGACACTAGTGGAAGGGATTAGAGAAGGAGATATGCGACACCGCACTCGATTTATAGTTTCCCTCTTTTGATTCAATGTTTTCTTGAAAAAGGTGTGTGGTATATGGTGGGAAGACAAAGGTGGTGGTTGGAAGAAGACATTGTTAGGGTTCCTGACATTTGGGGTGACTATAGTTGTGAAAGAAGCTATTGGAAGAAGAAGTTGTTAGGGTTTGCAAACTATTGTTGCCACGGTGTAGATGCCACAGTTGTGCAAGAACGGTGATTTGGGATTTCAAAAAGATGACGTCGAAGAAAAGAAGTTGTCACCGCTTCTGCTAGTTTTTATGTTGTTTAGGTTTAAATACTGGGTGTCGATGGTGGGGGAGAGGGAGAGGGTGTTGGTGGAGGAGGATGCAGGGCTGTGGAATGTGGGATAAAGTTGATGGGTTGTTATGAGGTCGTTGTGGTGTTTCTCTGTGGAAGATCAAGGCAGTCTGGTTCTGCTGGTGAGTGTAATTTGCTCAATAGATTATTGTTATTCTTTAAAGGGGCGTGTTTCATGAAATCGTATTAGATTCCCATATATGTAGAGATGGGAATATATTTTTTCATATTTGTTAGAAGGTAATAAAAAAATACTCGCAGGCATAACTAAATCCTAGTAATTCATATTGTATATGTTTCTCTATTTTCATGTAAAGGGTTGGAAATCTTACATTCCCATGTTTAAAATAATTTCTCATTTTCTTCTTATTCAACATCATTTATTTATTTATTTAATATTTTCATTTTTAAATTAAATTTAAAAACATTCTCATGAATTAGACGTATGTACCAAATATCTTTGATGAGAATATCATTCCCAACAATAGCATTTCTAGGAATATTATTCCTAGGAATATAATCACATCCATAAAACAAATGTCACCCTAATTTTTATCTTGTGATTTTTTACTTGAAAAAAAAAATCCTAATTCATATCCCATGGGATTCACTCAACTTTTGTTGTCCTATTTCATGATTTATTATGTTAAGTAGTTTAAGTTTGTAATATACTTCTACAAAATCCATTTTGATTAACCCATCCCCATGATCTATAATAAGATTCAACAATTCTTAAAAAAAATTATATTATCTAGTTGTCATAAGGAAGCATCTATCATTCAAAGTAAACAAAATGTAAAAGAAAAAGAGAAAATAAGATTTTAGTTCATAATGCTTGATAAACTAGTTTTTTTTGTACCTTGTTTATTCATGATTTTTCTAGCCATAATCATGCGTTTTTTTATATATTTTATTGGCAAAACTAACGTTTGAGTGCTAATTTGTGCAACACAGGTACTTAGGAGCCAAAGAAGGGAAAAAAGTACAAAATAACACATGTTGGCTGAAAATAAATCATTGACCACGAGCACACCGACATGACCACGATGAAACGTTAATTTCCTATGAAGTTTTTGAGGATGGCCATACTCCCTTCGCCACAAACCAACATGGAATCTTTACGAGTTTTTACAATAACCGTGGTCACCTGACCACAACCATGGTCCGCGTACGCTGGCAATCACTTAAGTAGATCTTATAAATAGTGGGATTTTAAAAAGAAACCCCTATCCTTTTCCTCTGAGCGCATTTTTGGAGTTTTCCAAGGGAGAAGAGCACTGTGAAAGCATCTTTGGCTACATAGGAGCTGAAGTTTAGAACACAAGTAATTTCTTGTAAAGTTTCTTCCTCTTTTGTTGTTTCCATGTTCTCCTATAGGCTTTCTAGTTGTATCAATAACCATGAGTGGCTAGTCCCTTTTGGTCTAGGATTATGATGTAGCCATACCCATACTCTTTTGATTTTAATGAATTTCTCGATGTTATCAATTAAATGTCTTTTTCTTATTCTTTATTGTTAAATTTGGAATTGGTCATTGTAAAATCTAATTAATTGGATAACAATGATCATCTACGTGTGATTAGTTAACCTAGGAAGAGATTGTCTTATACTAACTTGCATGATCAAACTAGGTGGGTAATTTCTCATATTATTTTGATTGATCATCCCTTGATTTAAGAATTTTATCCCTGTGATCAATTGAATATTAATTTAGGATAAGAAGCATCATTAGGCCTATATCAAAGGCTAGTAAATGAATTATGGGAATACTGATAATTGATGTAATTGGGTATTCATTAGAATTAAATTGGGGAAAATGGGTATATGTGAATTCATAATCTTTGGCTTTTCATAATAACTATTTTCTCACAAATCTTCTGCTTAAATTCTTGATTATGTTAAAGAGTAAATTGATCACAAACCTTTCTTCAATTGATAAACTTAAATTTTTGAGTTGTTTACAAAACAAATTAATTGGGAACACGAGTAGTCCTCTAGATTCGATATTCGGACTTAAGTCTACTGTCACTACTGTGATGCACTTGCCTTTATACGAGTACTATTTTTACACATCAATGCTCGCGACAAAGGATTAAGGAAAGAAGGGGAAATCAATTTATTAGATATGTATGCATATACACATATAATCAAAATATTATTGGTAAGAATAAGATAAAGATTAATATAATAATAACATAGGATAATGATAAGAAAGGATATTAATAGGACAAATTTGTATTTTATTTTATATTAAATAAAATAGTAGATACTGATATAAATGATATGTACATGATAATCTTTAAAAGATTTTGTGGACATAATGGTTTGTGTTTGACTATTTCATATGCCTATTTTGTGTTCGATTCTCTGCTAGACCTTTTTAATTATTTTTAACTCTCATTCTAATCCCAAAAATAAGCCCATTTTGTAACCCCTAAATCCAAACCCATTTCATAACCCTAAAATCCCTAACCCCTTCGTTTGTAGGATAGGCTGTCTCTCTTTATTCATGTAATAAAATCACCCCTTCAATTCATTCATGTAACAAAAACCCCTTTTTCTCACTTAGCAAAAGCATCATGTTCTTTTCCTCACTCTTGTTTTTCATTTCTTTATTATAATTTTCTATTTCTTCTCTCTTGACTTTGGAACATATTACTGATAAACAAATTTTTTAGTGATATTTTGTAATTTTTGTGCCATTTTGAATGATTTTCTTGGTATAACTCACATTTAGAGACTAGTTTTGTATTCCAAAAGTCCAACCGCTTAAATGAGTGAAAGAGTTGAAAATTGTATGATTTTATGAAGATTTGAGATGCTGCACTTGATTATGGTCGTGGTGCATTTACCATGATTGTGGTAAGCAGAACAACTATAATAAGATGATAAAAACCCTCCAAAACAATGTCAACAATGAAGGCCATGGTCAATGTGAGGGCCACTGTCAATCCATAATGGTCCAGAGCTTCAATGTCACTTTCGACCATGGTTGTGGTGGATTTACCACAATTGTAGTGCACCTTTTCGGACTGATATTTTTAGGAAGTTATAAATAGGTCTATAGGCCTTGTAATTTTTAATCTTTTGTTCAATTTTATCTTTTTACGAATTTGAGAAAACCTTGAGAACAATTGAGAGTTATGAAGCATGTGCAACACCATTAGGATGGATTGTGATCATCGCTCCTACCTATTGGTATGTCTATTTATCTCATATAGGATTGCTAGTTTTGCTTTGATTATGAGCAGCTAGTCCCCTTAGTTCAGGGGTTATGATGTAACTGTCCAAATGTACTCCTTGTTCTTAATGGAATTCCTCATTATTTTTTCTTAATTAATTATCTTCCTTGTTTTTACTGTTTATTTGGAATCGACAAGTCTAATACTTAATCAATTGCATAGTAGTGATCATCTGCATGTGATTGGTAGAAGCAGGTAGAGAATGTTTTGCATCAAATTGCATGATCAACTTGTTTTGGTAATTTTCGATAGATTAGTTAATCTTTAATTAATCATCCCTAGAAATGATTTTATCCTTTGACTTAAATTGATAGATCCATTATCATTGGGGCATTGATTTAAGGCAAGGAGCATCTTCTGACCTTGATCATAGACTTTAATTAATTGGGGAAAGAATTTCATTAGGACCAGGATTATGGGAAAATTGGTACTAGTGATTCATAACCCTTGGTCATTCTTATCATCGCTCAAAACCTCTTTTTGCACTTGTTTATTTTGTTTTCTTCTAAAAACCAAAACCATAAAAATATTTAAATCTTATTTTTAATCACCTCAATTGTTAGTTTAATAAACTTGACCAATTGAGAATACAACTAGTCCTTTGGGTTCAATATTCAGACTTTCTAGTCCACTATTACTATTGCGTAGGTACATTAGTCCTTACGTGAGCGTTACATATTGTACACATCAATTACATTTCCTAATACTTTTCAAATGAATGACCTTTTTTATCTATTTGTTGCTCCCTAGAGAAGTTGACCTAAATTGTAGGTCATTAATTTGGGAAGTATTGAGGAATATGATATATTCCAAAGTCAAGAGACAAGAAGAAAGAGATCAACACGTTCCAATTCAGTTTGATTCATCACCAATATGATGAGGTCAACACAAATTTGAAAATGATCCAATTTGATGACATGATCAGATCAACCAGGGGTCTAAGTTTTTGTTGAATTGACCAGTTCAATTTTTACAACACTAGTCCCAATCGCAAAGGTTTTGTACTATATGTTAGTCAAATGCTACAATCAAATCATTTCACATTCATGTTTTCCCCTTTGGTTTATATTTTATTATCTTTCATTGTGTATTAGGGAATGAAAGATTAAATTTCACACAAAATGAGGCCAATTATTTTAATTAACATGAGAAAAGCAAGTTGCAATATTTAATTAATCATGACTATTTTTAGTTTTTTTTTTGCACATATCTTCAAACCTATATAATAACAATTAATAATAGGTTCTTGTTGTTCTACCAACTTCAATAGAGAGAATTTGTGTTTACTTTTTCTATATGTTGCTTGTTTAGATTCAACAAGTTTTTTTTTCATTGTTTTTTTATCACATGTTGAAGTTTTCAAAAGGCATCATAGCTATTATTTAATATATGATACTATGACATTTGTGTTAAGTCAAAAGACATTTGTGTCCGAGGACGAATCAAGACCCTTAATTATTTTGATTAGATGTAAATAAATACAAAGGTTAAAAGTTAGGTCTTATCAGATATCAGACTGTGCTTTATGTATCTGCATCTGTGTTCCCAGACGGAAGTTGAGATACTCCATGATTTGATTCAGCATTAAAGAGTGCATTTAACACTTTGTGTCTAAGATCCATTTTGTAGGAACTGTCTTAAATGACATTCTACCAGGATTTGTCAAATCCTAAGAAGCTTAAAGGAACATTGAGAACTTTGAAGTTCAAAGAGTATCAAAGTTATTTTCTAACATAAAGAAGTACATGCATTTAATACAAAAATTAAATGCTTCAATGGACACAATCTTCAGATGTGACAGTGATAAATACTTTAACTTTGATAAAGTTAGTGAAACTTGGTGGTTTACCAAGAACTAGACATAGTCTCGATGGTTGAGACACACTAATATAAATCTCTGTGTTTGATAGTTCTTTTACACTCTATGTTTAAACTGGCTTAGGGTTTGAATTTGATTTTGTTTTAAAAAATGTTTTGTTTTGCAAAATTTGTTTCTATCGTCTGAGTCTGTATTTGTGAAAATCTTATATCTATTTTCAAGGTTATTTTCATAGATAAATTTGTGTTTGATATGCGTTTGTCGTGTGGCTTCAAAATAATTAAACTAAGCTAATTCTGTAGCACAGGATTAACCTAGGTCGACTCAGAGACACAACCAATATGGTTCCAATTTCAATTCACTAGTAAATAATGGGGGGATTTTTATCAAACAGTTTGTATGCGCTAAATGAAAATTGCAAAAACACAAACTACGATTAAAGATTAATGCAGAAACTAACAGAATTGATAACAAGTAATGTAAAACAGATTAAAGAGCATCAATCCAATTCACCAAACGAAGCTATTCAAATCATCATCGTTCTCAGAAATTTATCCTACTGTGAAAGTTCATTCAATTTCATTAGAAGCAGTTCAATCGAATTAACCCCTAAATTAATTGAAACCACAAACCCTAATTGAAATATCATCCAATTAATCTGTGATTTATATTCGAAATTAGGCAATGAATCCATAACCTAATCCACTTTCAATTCTAAACACATTCATAATCATGAAAACAGAATGGCAATTGAAGAAGAAAGTGAACATTCACACAGAATTCGAAATACTAAACCAGAACTCAAATTCTCCTCTTGCTTGGGTTGGATCCTTGGATTGAGTGATTATTTAGCCTTCCATGATCATCATCAATGAAAGCCCCATGAAATAAGTGCACGAAAATGGAAGAATGGAAAACGAAAAGGAAGAACAGTGAAGAACAAGGAAGAACAGTTGAGAGAAAATAAGAACAAGGGTTTTGATTCTAAAAACTTAAAAAGAGAAAAATAAAGCTGTTTGTGCAAAAATGAAAATTGTAGTATAATTCCTTCTAATGTCACTAACATATAGTGACTAAGTCTGAAGCAAAGAATGGGCCATGAGCAACCCATCAATTCTAATTATTTATGCTATTTACACCAATAAAAAGTCCAACTCGCAGCCCAAAATACAAGTGCAGTGGTTCTGACTTCAAAGCCTAAAATGACCCTCCAAATGGTAGAATTGGCCTCGGCTTATTTCTTTCAAACTTGTAGATCTTTTCATTATCTTTCCAAGGACTACAAGAATGCTCAATTTGAAGTTCCGTAGAGCTCTGTAGGTCCTGTACAAGCCAGATACATCAAGTGAGCTTAAAATCCAAAAATATGCAACAATTAGCAATTAAGACCACTAACTTGCCTAAGACAAAAACTAAATTAGAATGGGAAAATAAAAGTCCAAGAGAAGTCAAATAAGCTAAGAATAATAGAAAAATATTTAACTAAAGGCACTCCATCAGTGTTTTAGGAAAAGGTTTAGAAAAACTCTTAAAAATCATAATTCAACCTCTCTTTTTGTGATATTTGCCTTTACAGTTTGGTATCAAAGCTTAGCCGCCAAGGGTTGAGCACCTGATTGTATTTAAAGGAAAAGCTTCTGATGGAGATAACAACAACAACGATTAGTATATTGCTAAAAGAGCACCCTCACAAGGATGTCAGGCTTCACAGGAGAGGACTATCCTTACTAGAAGGACAGAATGAAGATGTACATCAAGTCCACTGAATCCATGCTCTGGATTATCATAACAAATGGAGACATACCTATTAGTAGACCAAAATCAAAATGGACATACACTGATCTTGCTATAATGAAGCTAAACACAAAAGCTCATTATACTATGGCATGTGCTCTATCCAAGAATGAGTACAAAAGGGATATAGGACTCATTGAGTGTCAACTGTGAAGGTACATAATATGTTCAACTGAGAAAAGTTGTTACTCTAACGAGACATTTTGAACGTTTCTCCATGAAAGAAGGAGAATCTATGGATGATATGTTTAGAAGAATTCAAGTGCTTCCTAATAGGCTCAAATCTTAGTGGCACACCTTTACTAAAGCTCAGATAAAGTTGAAAATTCTTGATAGCTTTCCAAAAGTGTGGGAACCAAAACCAACAACTATCCAAGAAGCCATAAATCTTAAGACTCTTGCATGGGATGAACTGCTAGGAATCCTTGAAGTTCATCTCCAAAACAAAGATCATTTTCCAAAGAAAGAATTTGGTGCCCTCAAGTCTGGACAAAGTGTTAGACTTTTGGCAAGCGTACCAATTATCGTTATAAGTTACAAAATTTATAAAATTTCGTCTCTACAGGGACTTGATTTACTCAGTTAATTCGAATAAAGCTTAACAGTTTAATAGTTATGTACAATGAGTGTGAACGGAGTTTCATGTAGCTATGGATTAACAGAAATTATGAAAATTTAGAAGAAACAGAAATAATAAATTTAGTGCTGAAGATTACGAATGATTACGAAAAATTACGGAGAATTATGGAAAATAATAAGATGACTTTAATTAATTCAAGAACGTATGATTGAATTTCATCGTTCATACCCTTGGTATTCAATTAATATTACCATGCATAAGTTTATTTTCTATTATTAATGATGCACACATAAAATTACCCCAAATTGATCCCTCGTATTTGAGAATCCAAAGAATATTTATCAAATATCGATCCCCCGCATATGAAATAAATACCCCAGCATTACGATCATATTCGCGTGTTATTTGCAATCTAAACGTTATGCTCTATTCCTAGCAACGTAACGTGAAGAGTAAATTATTCAGTTCAAGTTTTAAAAGTACTTTCCAGTTAAACTTAGAACCTTATTTCATGAAACTATTGATCAAGTAGAATCAAGCATTAAGTATGGAATAAATTTACCAATAATAAATAGAAAAGACTTATGCATAAATAAATATTAAAAGAGATACTTAAGGGTAAGAAGATTACATCCAATCCTTTGAGAGAAGCTAGCCAAGCATGGAGAAAACCTCTTTAGAAGAATAGATCAAAGGACTCATCACCGCTTCGTTTCGGCAGAGTTTCCTCACTAATCCTCACCTCTCTCACTATCCTAAGCTATCTACTAACAAGATTTAAGAAGCATGAGGCTAAGCACAAGCTTGGAGACAAGGAGGAGAAGATATTTGAGTTGCAAGAAGTGATTTCAACCTTGGGGGATGCATGGCTATTTATAGAGGTTGGTCTGCTCGAGTTCACTCGCCCAGGCGACCAGTTTTGCCTTTGTTTGGTCGCTTGGGCAAGTTAAGGCCCACTTGATGAAGCAACTTGCCAAATTGGAGGCCCACTTCCAGAAGCAGCTCGCCCAGGCGACCAATTTGTGCATGTTTCACTCGCCTGGGCGAGTTAAACGTACCATCCAAAAAAAATCTTTTGGGCCTTGATGGATTTTGGGCCTGTTTTGCTTGTTGCACCTCCTAGGTTTGCTTTATGATCCATTTTTGATTGCTCTAAGTGTACGGAAGCTTCGAAATTCACGAGATCTAGCAAAATACAAAAGGAGATTGGATGAATCTTCAAGAATTATAAACACAACATTAATGCTAAGTACTAAATACAAACTCACTAGATTAGGGCAAATTTTTATGGATATTCTTAGAAAAAGTGCAAGATAAGTGCCTTAAATGCAACCCTAATTTCACTAAGATATGGCACTTATCAGAAAGCAGCTCTAGAGAAAAGAAAAGAAAAACTCATCCAAAGCTCTTAAGGTGCAAATGGTTGTGTATGATGAATTAGAAAATGATTCTGGAGGATCCACAGATGATGAGGTGGTCCTTATGTATAGAAATTTCAACCAGATGCTGAGGAAGAAAGTAAAGTTTCAACACTCCTCTAGATGGAATGATACAAGATTTAAGAAGTACAAGGAGGAAAGCAACCAAATCATCTGCTTTGAATGCAAAAAGTCTGGCATAAGAAATTTAAATGTCCTCAACTAAAGAAAAGAATATATTTTGGTTACAATAAAAAGAAAAGTTTGATGGTCACATGGGACGACTCAAACAGCGAGAAAAGCAGTAGCTCAAATGCTGAACAAGTTAACATTTGTCTGATGGCAGATGCAAAAGAAAAAGTTGAGGTAAAAACTTGTTTTGAAACTGATACCTCTTCTAGTTCTTCATTAGAAGATGAAGAAGAAATGACTTATGATGTTATTCTTCAAAATTTTCATGACTTCTCTTAAGTGCAAAAAGTATAAAGAAAAATATAAAACATCCATTTGTGAAAACACTATTTTGAAGAAATCGAATGAAGTTCTGGAAAATAAAATAAAGATTTTGGAAGAAAGTCTTAGTCAGGCCAGTATATTTGGTAAGACAGACGATCCCTTTGTAGGTGAAAAACTAAGAGAGGAAGTAGCTTGTTTTACAAAAGATTTTGGGAAGCTTTTGGAAAGTTCTAATACTTTAACCATGCTTTTAAAATAGGCACCTTCCTCCAAGTCATAGTTTTATAGAAACAAATGTGATTTCTATGGTAAGTCTAGACATTCCAAGTTCAGATGTATCCATAAGAAGAAAAAAATGTCTAAGGGTGCTAATGTTGTTGGATCCAAAAATATTTGGGTACCAAAATCTCATATTATTATTGTCATAGATCCTTGGTAGGAAAAGACCAAGGTTTAAATTGGCACTTGGACAGTGCCTACTCACGACACATGATGAGGGCAATGTCTATGTTCCTCGACCTAAAGCCAATTGAAGGAGGAACTATTGCCTTTGGAGGCATGGGCAAAGGGAAGATAACTAGTATAGTTAAAATTGGTATTCATTCTCTAACCTCCACAAACAACGTCTTATATGCTGAAAGTTTGAAATATAATCTACTGAGCATAAGTCAATTTTGTGACAATTGTTATATTGTGTCCTTTAACAAAGACCAATGTATAGTAAGGAAAAAAGATGACAAGTCTATCTTTACTGCTATATGATACAACAATCAATATGGAATGGATCTGATAGGTCTTAGTAAACATAATGTAATGCATTTGGTAAAAGGACTACCTCATATTTGGCATAAAAAACTTGGGCATGTCAATTTGAAACACATTTCAAAATTATCTAAAAAGTATTTGGTAAAAGGACTACCTAAGATTTGTTGGAAAACCAATCTTCTCTATGAAGCATGTCAACTAGGGAAACATATCAAAACTTCTTTTAAATTTAAAGATTTTGTTTCCACTTTAAGTATGTTATAACTGTTGCATATGGATTTGTTTTGACTAACTAGGGCGTTGAGTCTGGGAGGTAAGAATTATGGCTTTGTCATAGTTGATGACTATTTTAGATATACTTTGATATACTTTCTTGTGCAGAAACATGAGTCTTTGAGATATTTTGTAATAGAGTTCAAAATGAAAAGGGTTTTTGTATCTCTTCTATTAAAAGTTGTAATGTCTTGAAATTTTGATAATTTAAAATATATGTTTGATGTATTTCTTGTATTATTTAATTACTTTATTAATTTGGATTATTTGAAGTGTTGTGTGAATTATCATTGTTCAATTGCTTGGTGTGGATGTTAGGTATTGTGGAGTTTGATTGATCTGTATTGGAATTGTGTGATTCCGAGTTTGACCCAAAACCTGTTTTGGTAAAATCACAATTTCAAATTGGTTAGCTATTGGATTGCCTTCAAATTATAAATGTAGGCTCCTAACCCACATATGTAAATTTGACTGTTGGGATTTGCGAAATAACATTTGAAGCATGAAATATTAGTTTTTCACATAAGTAGTGAAAATTTTAAAAATTGGGTTAGCTCTCCCAGGTGAGTAGAATTCGCTTGGGCAAGTAAAGGCGGCTACAAATACATACAGTAGTGTGAAATCACGAAATTTCTGCTTCCTTCTTCTTCAAAACAACCACCAACCACCCAACCCTCACCTTCTTCCTCCACCACCCATAGCCATCGGTGACTGCTACAAGCTGTCGTCGCTTGCCGTCGGACCACCACACAAAGAGGAACACTTTAATTAGAGCAGAATTTTCAAAACTCAACTCGAGGATTTGGTAGAGAACAGAGCCTCCAATCCTCCCTTCACGGTTTCTTTGAGGTAACTGTGTTTTCTATGCCTTCTCCTAACTAGTTTGAACCTCTCCTAGTATCTTTTGTAACTTGGGTACCGTTATTTGATGTTTTTACACTTCCTTTGAAAAACCTTTGAAAATGAGCATTGTAAAAGTTACCTATTTATAATATTGATGTCACTTTTGTGACCTTCGTTAAGCCTCGGTCACATTGGTGTGATCGGAATTTCAAAATGATGTCCTTTTGATGTGGTCTTCTAAAACATCATTTTAGCCCCTTTTAAATTTGAGTGGGTATTTGACCCCGAATGTTAATATTAACCTTGTCTTTGAAATCTATACTAAATTATCTTCGATTTGGTATATAGAGCTCTACATTTGGGCCAAAGCATGTGAACTTGAGAGATCTCAAAACGATGCAACAATAAGCTAATAGAGGGATATAGATAAGTGATGGAAGTGCATTCTTTGTTTACAACTTTTGATATCATAGTTGGGGTCAGGGAACCCAATTATGGGGATGTATGTTTGTCCCTGTTGTGTGTTGATTTTCAAGAAAAACTGTGTTTTTAACTAATGAGACACGATATATTTATTATTGATGTATGTTGGTCCCTATTGTGTGCTCGTTTTCAAGAAAAACTGTGTTTTTAACTAATGGGATGCGATGAATTTGTTATTGATGGATAAAACTGTGAATGATGTTGTTGTTGTAATGATTGGATTTTGGGAAAAGTCTTAATTACAGAGGAGACTGCCCAAAATTTTGTAATATGTTCTCCTATTTAATTCTTTATTAAATTTTAAATGGGCATAAGAGTTTGTTTCCTATATTGTAGTCCTTCTCTTTAATTTAGAATTTTCCTAAAATACCAATCTCTTAGTATTATGGATTGTGAATGAATGAGGTTTGTGTTGTCTGAAGACCTGAGGAATGTGAATCTCAGACATATGTTATATGTATAGATGTAAAATGCGATTGCTTGTGATGTTGATGATAATATTGAAATGCGATAATGTTGATGTTGTTGATGATGTTGAAATGAGATAATGTTGATGTGGTTGATGATATTGAAATGAGATAATGTTGATGTGGTTGATGATATTAAAATGAGATAATGTTGATGTTGTTGATGACATTAAGATTGATATGATATTGATGTTGATCATGACATTGAGATGAGATGATGTTGATGTTGATGATGACATTGTGAAGGATGTATGTTATGTATGTACATGGGGGGTGTAGTGACTTGTTGGATATCCCTGGGAGGAAAGATAATGAGTTTAAGAATTTTAAGAATCCCTGGAAAGGGAAAGGGATTGCTTAGAAATTTTAACTATTCACGGTAAGTGCATTGATGGACTCATGTTTCATACTTCATAATTGCATGGAAATAGAATAAAGATAGTACATACCTGTGATTTTCCTGAGGATAAAAATGCGGGTACTTGGGGGCATGTCACTCGGTTTGGAACTCCCTTGTGACTCAGGCTAATCACCATGGGGGGAGTGACTAGTGCACGACAGGGTGACCCCGACGAACTACTGAATCATTTTCCTAAGTGAGAGTGTCATGTGGGCACACTTAGGCTATTTCCTGAGGAATGATATCACATTGCATTTTGAGAGTTGAGTCAGGTGCATGCATCAGTCTAAGCATAATTGATTTGGATTGTGGAAAAAGTTGATGACTAGTGAGCATATGTTGAACTGATTGATTATTGAGAGTGATTATGGTTATTATTATTATATTTTTCTTGCTAATCATTGTCACCCTTGCAATTTTTGTATTGTGTGGTTGGTACATGTGATAATCGTGAACCTTCGTTCGTGGGAGCAAATGAGTTGCAGTATGTGATATTGGAGAAAGGGTCTTTTGTTGGAGCCGCCAAGTCGACGTGATAACGTTGGAATTTATTTTAGGAGAGAGTTATGTTTTATTATCAACTCTTTCTTAGTTGGTTCCTTGATTCTTTTTGGTTGGGCATGTAAATTTCAGGCTTAGATACATGTAAAAACTAAACTATGTTTTGACATGTGGATGACATATAATAGTTCAATTAATATATATATTTATTTATTTATTTACGTATTTGTGTGTTGTCTGGTGAGTGTAGTATTGCAAAAAATTTACTCTCATTTTCATAATCAAATTAATAGAGTTTTCATTAAAAATTGAAATTACATGTTTAAAGTAGTGATATCGTAGCGACGAGGCGGGTCGTTACAGAAGTGACAATGGAACTGAGTTTGAGAATGCTAAGTTCAAATTATTCTGAGAAAGGAATGATATCTTCCACAACTTCTCTTCACCGAGAAAGAACACCTCAACAAAATGGAGTAGTTGAAAGGAAAAATAGAACTTTGCAAGAAATAGTTAGGACCATGCTTTGTAAAAACTCACTTCCTAATAACTCTTGGGCAAAAACAGTGAACACAACTTGCAATGTTCAAAACAGAATATTGGTGAGACCTTTGATAAAAAAAACTCCTTATGAACTATGTAGAGAAGAAGACCCAATATTTCATACTTTCATCCCTTTGGACGTGAGTGTTTTATCCTTAACACCAAATGCCACCTTGCAATGTTTTATTCGAAGGTGGCTAAGAGAATCTTCCTAGGATATTCTGATGCATCTAAAGCCTGTGGAGTGTTTAATACAAGGACTTTAGTTGTGGAGGAATCAATACATGTTAAATTCAATGATGGACTGATGTCAGATAGGAAGCTATAAGATCTTGAGGATGATTTTGTAGATATGCAAATAGGTCCATTTGTGGTGCCTAAAGAAGATAAAATCAAACAAATTGCTGAAATTCTTCCCCAAAGTGGAGAGTCATATGATCAACAGCCTCAGACAAAGGACTAGAAGTTTGTGAATTACGACCCTCAAGATCAGATCATATTAGATCAAACTAAAGAAGTTAGAAAAAAAATCATCATTTAAGGATCTTGCGTCTTATGCACTTGAATAAAAAATAAAACCTAAAATGGTATATGAAGCACTAACAGATGATGACTGGATTATTGCCAGTTTACTAGAAATTATGTATGGACACTTGTTCCTAAGCCTAAAAATAATAGCATCATTGGAACAAGATGGGTAGTCAAAAATAAATTAGATGAACAAGGAAAAGTGGAAAGAAACAAGGCTAGGTTAGTAAGTCAAGGCTATAACCAAGCAAGAAGGTATATATTTCACTGAAACCTTTGCTCTAGTTGCTATGCTTAAAGCTATAAGAATTATGCTTGCATTTGTTGCTCATAAAAATATAAAGCTTTTTCAAATGGATGTCAAGAGTGTGTTTTTAAATGGTTTCATTAAGAAGGAAGTCTATGTTAAACAACCTCCTGGTTTTGAAGATCACACTCTTCTAGATCATGTTTTTTAACTTAAAAAAGGCTTTGTATGGTCTAAAACAAGTACCTCATGCTTTTTATAACAGATTGACCTCTTTTCTTTTATAAAATGGTTTTGAGAGACAAAATTTATATAACTCTTTTCAGAAGAGAAGTAGGCAATGGTTTCATTATAGTTCATATTTATGTTGATAGTATTATATTTGGAGCTACTAATGAATCTCTATGCAAGGAATTGTCTAGTCTAATGACGATAGAGTTTGAAATGAGCATGATGGGAGAACTTAAGTTCTTTCTAGGGCTTCAAATCAAGCAAGAAAGCAAAGGTATATACATTTATCAACAAAAGTACACTAAAGAATGATGTGCTATTGACCTGAGTCTTAACACCTTTTTCCCTGATCTTCCTTGCAATGGAAGTCAATCTTCAATTGAACTTCAAAATAGAGCATTCAACTCTTCTCTTGAGTGAGGCTGTTTATGTTTTCTAATTTCAGAAATGGATTGTGGAAGAAGAATAGGAATGAATTGGAAATGACACCATGGAATAGGAATTCCAATAAGTCTTGCAAGAATCACCACAATAGCTGGGAGGCCATTGATAAGAAACAAGAAGTTCTTGACTAAGAACAAGAGAGAAAACTCTCACCACAATTCAGAAATTGTATTAATCATCCAAAGATCCTTACAATCAGTTTGTGAGTGGTTTATATAGACCACGAATTAACAAGCTAAATGACACTAAATGTAATGTAAATGCAAACTGAAATGAAGCCCAAACGTAGCTTGTAAGACAAGCTTTACCTAAGTGACCTTTGGCTTCCCAAAAATGTGCAGTTGCCATCTCAAACTGGTATAATCGATTAATTCACTATTGTAATCAATTAAATTAGTCAGAAACTGAAATAATTGATTACACTAGCCATTTAATCGATTAAAGCAGTAAGGTCATGATTCCTGCTTACAACTGACATTCTTGTAATCGATTATTTGGATGAAATAATCGATTAAAGTAGTAAGGTCATATTCCTGATTGCATCTAAACATCCTATAATCAATTACAAAGCAAAAATAATCGATTAAAGCAGTAGCAACCTATTTACAAATGTTTTATTGAATTTCTTCTAACAAATGCTGGAATTTATCGAATTAGATTGGATTTGAGACATCAAAATCCAGCTCTTGTCATCCTTGATATGGTGTGCAACTTCATGCTTGCCCAAATTGGCTTGAATATGGTCTTGAAGTGCTTGAGTCCCAGCTCTTGTCATTGGTCCTTTGAAGATCACCAAAGGAAGTGCTTCAAGCTCCCCTTCTAGACCTTTGGCTTGTCTTGGACCTCCATCAAAGAACTTATGAAAAAGTTCAAGATGGAAGGTGCCAAGTCTGTGAAACATCTATGCATGCTTCCAATCCATTGAGAAAAGATGAATCAGATAAACTAGTAGATCAAACAATCTACAAATGTATGATTGGTTCACTTTTATATCTGATTGCTAGTAGACCTAATATTATGTATAGTGCCTGCATGTGCGCTAGATTTCAGTATAATCCTTAAGAGTCACTTCTGAAAGCTACAAAGAGGATTTTATGTTATCTAGTTGGAACCACTAACCTCGGTCTATTTTTATAAGAAAAATCAAGATTTTAGGCTAATAGGATACTGGATGTAGAGACTGTGTTGGAGACAAAGTAGGTTGAAAAAGTATAAGTTATGGATGTCACTATATTTGACCTTGTCCAATATTTTGGGCAAGCAAGAAAAAAAATTCCATCACTCTATCAATATCTAAAGTTGAGTATGTGTCTACTGCAGGTTGTTGCTCACAATTGCTCTGGGTAAATTATCAGCTAGAAGATTACTTTAGTTTTGAGAATAATATACATTATATTGTGACAACACTAGTCCAATCAACTTTTCTAAAAATCCCATACAACATTCAAAGGCTAAGCATGTTGAAATAAGATATCATTTCATTCATGATTATGTGAAAAAAGGTGTTTTTGATATAAAATTTGTAGACACAGATCATCAATGGGTTGATATATTTACTAAGTCATTGTTTGAAGATCATTTCATTTATATAAGGGATCATTTGAATATGCTTAAATTATCAAACTAATGATGTGTGCTATTGTTTAACAAATGATAGCATCATCTTATGAATACTCATTAATATGTTTAGACTGACATGTGCTTTAGTATTTAGACAAAAGGGAAGCGTGTTCACAAAGATAAAAACTCTTTAACTTTTTTTATTAAAAAATGTGCATTGCCATTTTGACATGATTGAAAATAGTTTTCAAAATAAATTTAATCTGATTTGAACCGTTTACTATTCACTTCTCTATTTCTCTTATTTTTCAAAAGTATAAAGGGGAATGTGGGCACTAAAACAAACTTTTTTGAAATCTTGAACTCTTAGAGTCTTCCTATGTCTTTGCTTGCGTCTAAGAAGTCAAATTTTAAAAATCTAATATTTTTCATCTAAAAGCTTGGATCTTTGTAAACAATGGAGCCCAAGAAGGATGAGAATTTTGTTATTCTAAGATTCAACAATGAAGAAGATGCCAATAAGGTGTTTCTAGAGGATTCCTTCATCCCTGGACGATGGGCGTATTTTCAAAGTTTTGAAAAATAGTGGTTTGCCATCAGAAACCTCTTTGATCGAGTTGGATGGACACCTTTCCTTGAAAAGTTCAGTGTTTAGTACTATGCCACCTATGCCCTATTCTGGGGAATTGCATATCACGATGGAGTCAACATCTAAGGCATCGGCACTACTGCATCTAGGTGTTTGGAAGAGGATTTGGTGTTTGACAAAAATAGGAGAAGGATATCTCACAAGAAATGGTGGACCTGATGATCTATGGCGGTCCATGTCCAGTCACAAAAGATGGAAAGGAGATGAACAATTTTTTTAGAACTGCAAACATGTTGTATATGTGCAAAATCATTCACAACTTTTTGTTCAATATGGTGATGACCATGAAAACAATATGAACAACACACAATAAACAAGAGGGAGTGAATCGGTTTAACTTTGTCTGTTAAAAATTATTTAAGTAATCAGAGTAATCAATATCATATCACAAATGAACCAAGAATGCTCCAACCAATCAAACCACTCAACTCAAGAATGCAATCACAAAACTTTCACTTGTTGAATAAGAAATGTAGCACCAAAGAAAGTCAGATTATAACAGCAAGAAAAGATTAGAAAGAAGTAATCAACACAAGAGTTTATATTGGTTCACTTCTCACCCTTGAGAAGTTACATCTAGTTTTTCCAACCACAAAGGTTAGAGTTCCACTAATAACAAATTGTTCTTACAAGCTTTTTACACAACCACTCTTAATCAGACCTAGATTAAGAACGAGACTGCTAACACTCTTAGAATCTCTATGATCAAGACATAAAGATCACCCACATCTACTCTTACCCCTAGGAACACCTATCCTAGTAATGCTTTAAGAAATCCTATGTTATTAATACAAAATGAAACTCAAAAGAATACACGGCAAAGTGTAAAGAAAGAAACCACCTGTGATCCAGTAAATGATGTATGCAAATGATTTACAAGACTTTAATTATAAGGTGGAAGATGTTACTTAAGAACTTTCTTTCTACAACGTCTTTTGAAAGTTTACCCAAGAAGAAACCCTTCTTTGAAATCTTTGAATCTTGAGGATTTGTGGGACTTAACTGTGTTTAGCACTTGGAATCAATTCTTGCTTAGAAAGCTAATGAAAGTACTTTGTAATTTTGTTGTTATTTTCCAAAACACCCAACACCTATTTATAGAAATCAGTTTGTAACTATTAGTCATGGATTAAAACATTAATGTAATCAATTAAATACTATTATGTAATCGATTGTTAACAAGTTTAATGAATTAAAGTGTTCTTGACTTTTTGGAAAAGATTTATGAACAAAGTAATCGATTAATTTGCAATGTAATTGATTATCACATGCAGTCTTAGTTTCAAATATGAGCCAAGTAATTGATTACCACAATGTCGTAATCGATTACACATGAACACTTTTCTATGACTTTGTGAAGTGTAATTGATTACCATACTCTTGTAATCAATGAAAGTGTTCTTGAAAGATTACCACAAGTTGGTAATCGATAAAAGCAGAGAAAAAATTGTTGTTTTCTAAAACCTTAAACTTTGAACACTTTGGCTTTTATGCAATCATGAAAACTCTTTGTTTCAGAAAAGCCTTTTCACAAGACTTATGCTTTTACGAAAACATGAATGCAAAAACCATGTATGAGCTTTATGTAATGGATCACAGAAAGTTTCATCTCATACACAAATTACAAATACCAATCAAATTGATTTGGCATGTAAAAAAAGCCTAAACACTTTGTAGACTTTAAGACTCGGCTTCTTGATCCTTTTGAGCTCCCTCTGACTTTAACAAT
Organism: Glycine latifolia; assembly: GCA_013407115.1. NCBI lineage: Eukaryota > Viridiplantae > Streptophyta > Magnoliopsida > Fabales > Fabaceae > Glycine > Glycine latifolia. The sequence continues at coordinate 24,673,297 of CM023958.1, read as the reverse complement.
CTCCCCCTTTTTGGCTTTGATCATGCCAAACATCAATTGAACATGTCGAACCTTAGTGTTCTTCTTAGGAGAGAGTTTTAGGAGCTTTTACTTAAAACCTGGAAAATGATAAGCCTCTAGCCAAGACCAAGTGTTTAGTATTCTTTGCATAAACTCAAAACATCATAAGCATGTGTACTGCTCCCCCTTTCTTATATAATTGCATATCAAATTGGATTTAGAGCAATGCTTATGTTCATTTAAATCAGTGCTTATGTTATTTTAATTACTCAACATCCTTCATATGTTCATTTTTCTCCTCCTTTTGGCTTATCAAAGACAAAATGTTCAAGTTATAATGAAATAAGCAAAAGAAGATGTAAACTGTAACCACTCGGATTTCAAGTTGCTTAATGGATGTTTTATGGGTGATTATGTTGTTGGATTACTTGATTTATTTTGATAAGTGTTATTGTTCTGCCTTGGTATGCGTGTTTGGTGATGGATGTGATGAGTGAACTTTGTTGGCTGTGGTTGCTGCCCGTACACGCATGGTGGATATGTCCTATCAGCTGTATTTATAAGCAGTCATGTGCATAGTGGAAGCATATTAATCTCTCTCTTCTTTGCACTTTTCTTCGTTCTCTCTCTAAGACTCACACCCAGAACCCTCTCTCCCTCAACCTTTCTGTGTCACCTTCAACTCACTGTCGCTGCCATGAAATTCCGACGTCAAGAAGAACCTTGTGGCCGGAACGGAAGCTTAGGATTAACCATCGCGAAACTCGTGAATGAACTCCTGGTTAGGTAAGGGGAGTTTATTATGTTTGATAACAGTTGCAGGTAACATGGTTGAGGACTAGGGAGTCCAACCATGGCGATGGTTGCATGTCCCGTGGGTGTGTTGTTTTCCAGAAAGCTATGTTTGTTTTATTGAATGGAATGGTTACGCTTTACATTCGTTGGTTGGTTTTTGTGTTGATGTTAATGATGTTCTGATGTGGTTTTCTGGAATGGGGGGAGTTGATGTTGTAAGAACTCCCCGTGCATGCTTGTGAAGTTGGCATTTTGATGTTGAAAAGCTCCCAAGACACTTTGCAAAAGTGTTCGTACAGTTGCTGAGTACCAGGAAGGGTTGGCCGAGTTGTTTAAATGTGTCAAACCTTTGTGATGTTGACTACCGGGAAGGGTTAACTGAGTTGCACACAGACATCAACCCCTTGTGTTTTTTATGTCGGCTACTGGGATGGGTAGGCCGAGTTAAGCGGGTTATGTAGCATGCGTGTGTGCATGCGGAATGTGACTTAGTCCTTGTTGGTGGACGTCTATATATCGGGTTCCTTACTCGGGATGATACCTTAGAGCTGTGAGCTCAAGTTTGCTTCAAGATAGTGAGTTACCGGGTTCCATAACTCGGACGGGCTCGGACTTTATCGGGAAAAGAGCCACCGGGTCCTCTACTCAGTCGGGTCATCCTCTGTAAGATTGTTAAGTTCAAGCCCTTTCTTTTTGAGCTACCGGGTTTCCTTACTCGGAAGAACCCGCACCCTTGTCTTCCCTTGCCCAACCTTTTACCCCTTCTGACCGACCTTTGCCAACCTTGATCAATCTTATCCGCCTTTGTCTGACTTTGTTCGGGTTCTTACCTCGAGTTAATATAGCTAAGTGCCGACCCGACACCCAATACTTCACACTGGTTCACTTGTTTGTAGTGTTTGTGAACTACATATGTGATTATGTTGAGGTCAACCTATGTGATGGCTTAAGATGTTTTGTACCTTGATGGAGCCATGGTGAGAGGCTATGTATAGACACGTGAAATGCCGGGACCGAATGGTGAACCTTGCAAGGACCACGGTCAATGCATCGATGAGCCTGTGTTGGGGCGGCCCTCGTTTGGGGCGGTATGTAACATGGGAGGGTATGGAGATCCTAGCCAGGACGGGATGTTCTTGTGCTGGGCCATACATTGACGGTGCCCATGAGAGACATACAACATTTGCAGCCCGTGTTGGGGCAACCCTCGTTTGGGACGGGATGTATGTAACATGGGAGGGTATGGAGATCCTAGCCAAGACGGGATGTTCCTGTGCCGGGCCATACATTGATGGTGCACATGAGAGACATACAACATTTGCAGCCCGTGTTGGGACGACCCTCATTTGGGGCGGTATGTATGTAACATGGGAGGGTATGGAGATCCTAGCCAAGACAGGATGTTCCTGTGTCGGGCCATACGTTGATGGTGCCCATCAGAGACATACAACATTTGCAGCCCGTGTTGGGGCGGCCCTCGTTTGGGGCGGTATGTATGTAACATGGGAGGGTATGGATATCCTAGCCAGGACGGGTTGTTCCTGTGCCGGGTCATACGTTGATGGTGCCCATGAGAAACAAACTTCATTTGCATGATGAAAATAGGATGATTGACTGTAATAGTATGAGAAGTACTGGGGGGCCACGCTTGTAGGGAGATCCTTATGACACCCATTTGGCTGATCACCATGGGGGGGGTGAGTCTTGTGCACGACAGAGTGACCCTGACGTCAACTACAACTATCATTTGAACCATGGATTTGACCTATTTCCGGGATGGTACCACATTGCATTGCTGAGGGTTGAGTTAAGAGCATGCATCATGATAGGCAGTTTTAGTTGACTTGCGGAATGTTCTTGGATGCGTGTTCATGTTGGTTGCGTGTGATATACCTGGAATATGTGATGGTATTATGACTCTTGAATTGTCTTCCTTAACTAATGCTATCTTTTGCTTGTTATTTTACATAATGAACTCACCTTTTCTTTGTTGTACCGGTTGGTTGGGTACCTGTGATGATCGTGAACCGTGTTCATGTGAGCAGATGGATAGCAGTAGGTGACTGGGAAGATGACAACTTTTGGTTGGAGCCGCCGAGTTGCCGGGATGTCGATGTGATGGATCCCGAGCAAGGGTTGTGTTTTGCTAATTACACCGTTGATTTTGATAGTCACACCCGTGTTTTGCTAGTTACACCCCTGATGTTCCATTCCTTGTCTCCTTTGTAGAACACTTGTACATTTTAGACATGGATAATTGTATTTACAACTAAACCACGTTATATATATATATATATATATTTGTGCAAATGGGATGTTCATGCGTGTCTTGTTTATGATTATGATCGTCATGTGATCGCAAAAAATTTACTCAGTTTACATTGAATTCCAAAAAGGGGTGTTTCTTTTATATAAAATTTACATTAATGTTATGGTTAAAAAGTTAATGATACAGTAGCGACGTGGCTGGTCGTTACATAAACAACATAAAACAAAATTTTATTGATTAATGAAAGATGCAGAAACATAAGATGAACATCAAAGATAAGTGTTGAATATGAGAGGAAGCAAACAACACAACCAGAAGCAAAGATATCCACTAATCTAGAGATTATCAAAATATTTAAGAGCCATTTTAGTCTCTATATTTTCTAGCCTAGTGGTGATCTCTTCCAAAGAGGAATGAACATCAGTTGAATGTTCATGATGCGAAGCTATCATTGCATCCATCTTTTGAATCATAAGAGATTCAAAAGGACTCCATTGCTTCTTAACAGGGCCAGCTTTAGCATATTCTTCCTTAGCTTCTTGTTCCTCATCTGCACCTCCTTGAGGAGCTTGTTCTCCATCCATTATCCACCCATTTGGGGTTGCATTAATCCCTGCTTGGTGAGATGCTTGATAGTGATGACGTTGGTGATGTTGTCAACTATCTCATTTGACACATCAATCCCAAAGTAGTCAATGAACCTTGAGACTAATACAACATAGAGGCATTGATAGCTAAGCAACCTTTACTTCATCATTGTCTCCTTAATGACTAGAATCCAATTAATCTGAGTTCCAATCTTAATCCAGTACACCAGCTACAGATCATCATCTGTGATCTGTGCATGATTGGTAAACCTTAGTGTAAGGATATAGGTAATGATGTAGTGAAGAAGTCTGTCTTCACCAGTCATGTTACCAACTCCCAATCTGTTATTTATTCTAGCCTGTGGATTTAGCAACATACCCTTGTATGTGTCCATCTTTGAATATCCTTATATCTCTTCTTCAAACTTTCTAACACCTACACAAGTGATGCCAGTCACTGCATTTCACATAGTGTCATCGATCTCCATTGCAACTCCATTCACTTGGGAACGGAGGATGTAATGACTCAGATTATAAGTTGCTAATCTGGATGCTTGATGTGTGTATGATATTAATTAAATTACATGTGTTATGTTGATTAATTAATTGTTTTATTTATAACTTGTTGTTTGAGTGCTTTTGTCTCGGTATGCGTGCTTGATGGGTATTGGACGTAAGTCAACTCTTCTGTCCTGTGGTTGCTGGCCGTGCATGTTAAGTGGACGTACTGTGTCAGTCGTGTTTAAAAGTAGCAAGCTGGCACAACAACAAGTTCACTCTTCCTTCTTCTACCTTGTGTTTCCTCTGTTTTCTCTCTAAAACTCACCCAGATACCTCTTGTTCTCGACCCCTTCCTTGTTATCTCCAACCTACGAGAGCCACAGTAGCTGCTGCAAAAATCCCGACGCGGAGAGGAACTTCGTGGTTGGAATTGAAGCTTAGGACAAACACATCGTGAAGCTCATGAATGAACTCCTGGTTAGGTAAAGGGAGTTTATCGTATTTTATAACAGCTTTAGGTACCACGGTTTGGGGGCCAGGGAGTCCAGCCGTGATAATAACTGCATGTCCCTGGTGTATGTGATGTTTTTTCCAAAAAAGCTATGTCTTTTAAGAATGAGATGTGGTATGCCTTAAATCTGTTGAATGTTGTTTTGTGTTGCTGTTTGGTGTTCTTGTGGGGGAACGATGTTTTAAGAACTCCCCGTGCATGTGTGAAGTTGGCATTTTGATTCTGGAAGGCTTCTAAGACTTGCGGAAGTGTTCGTGAAGGTGATGAGTACCGGGATGGATTGGCCATGTTGCACATAGACATCAACCCTTGTATTTCGATGTTGGCTACCGGGATGGGTAGACCGAGTTGAGCGGGTTACGTGGCATGCATGCATGCATGTAGGACGTACTTAGTCCTTGTTGGCGGATGTCAGTAGACTGGGTTCCCTACCCGGGGTCATTCCCTTAGAATCGTTCAGACTCGCTTCCTTTTCTATAAGGTATACCGGGTTCCTTATCCAGGTGATGCGTTATAATTGCTGAGCTTAGGTTACCTCACCATAGAGAGAGAGAAAGCTACCGGGTTGCTAACTTGGATGAGCTCGTGCCTTCTCGGAAAAGAACCACTGGGTTTTCCTACTCGGTTGAGTTTGTGTCCCTTCTTTTAGAATGGCCGGGTTACATACATGTGTCGTCTCTAGAAGCTCACCCTTCCATTTCCTTAGAGAGACCGGGTTCCTTACCCGGGGTGGACTATTTCCTTTAGAATTGCTAAGTCCAAACTCCTTTTCTTGAGAGCTGTCGGGTTCCCTACTCGGCAGAGCTTGTCTGCTCTTGAGAAATGAGCCACTGGGTTCCCTTACCACCCTTGTGTGGGTTGGTGAAATACAAACCCGGGGTCTTACAAGCGTTATCTGTTGTAATTGATTACAACACTTATGCAATCGATTACATCGTGCAGAACCCGTCCTTAGAACCTTATAAGAAACCTAAGGACCTCTCGACCGCTTTTGGCAAACCCTTACGAAACCCAACTTGACCTCGACAGAGTTCCTTCGACCTCGCCTATTTTTGCTACCCTTGTCTTCCCTTGTCCAAACTTTACCCCTCTGACCGACCCCTACCGACTTTGTTTGAGTTTTCCCGACCTTGTCCACCTTCGTCCGACTTTGTTCGAATTCTTACCTTGAGATAGTATGTCTAAGTGCCAACCCGGACACCTTGTACTTCACACCAATTCACCTATTTGTGTGTGTTGTGAATGACGTATATGACTACGTTGGTGGCATTCGAACTCGGCCTACGTGATGGCTTAAAATGACGAATGCGTTTGGATATACATAAATACCCATGGGGGTGTATGGCATTATCCTAGCCAGGTTGGGTTGAGCCTGGTTCTGGGTCATACATTAATGGTGCCGTGGTGAAATTCTATGTATAGCCATGAGATGTCAAGACTGGGTGGTGGTAAACCTTGCAAGGACCATGGTCAGTGTTGGGCCCTTGTGTGGCAGGTATGTTACATAAGGGGTGTATGACGGGTTACCCTTGCGAGAAATGATTGTGTTCCTAGCTAGGTCATACATTGATGGTGCCTATGTAACATACGACATTTGTATGATGGAAATAGGATGGTTGACTGCATAGTACGAGAAGTACTGGGGGGCCAAGTCTGTAGGGAGATCCTTATGACACCCATTTTGGCTGATCATCATGGGGGTGAGTCCTATGCACAACAGAGTGATCCTGACGTATTGCAGTAATCATTCGTACCATGGATTGACCTATTTCCGGGATGGTACTGATATGCTGTTAGCATATATAGTTTTTAGGATAGTTTTATTAGGAAAATAGGAGGAATAAAGTGAATAAATGTGAGAATAAGTGGAGAATTCATTACTTTTATGTTTATCATTGATTATATGCTATTTTGATATTTTGAATCAAGAAAAGCAAGAAAAGAAGCAAAAGAAAGAGTCAACTGAGGCTGGGACTTCATGCTAACCGCACCAGGGCCACGCCATTTGCGCCAGAAGCACTGGAGTCTCGCACTAGTCGCGCCAAATCTCGCGCCTGTCGCGTGAACGCTACGGGATTTCAGAAATAGCTTAAAGATAACATAAGAATGATGGATTTTTAGGGTTTATTAACCTAGGTATAAATAGAACCTAGGTAGGACACATTAGGAATCAATTAGACACTGAAAAACAGAGAAAGAAAGGCAAGATCGAAAGAAAGAAGATTCAAGGCCAAGAAGAAGCAAGAAGAACAAGAAGGAGGCAAGATTGAGGGGTTTGTGACTCTGCATACCTTAGCTTCTTCCTTTTCTCCTTCTTCACATTGTATTAGGCCAGACATTATTATGTCTGGCTAAATCCTTTGTAATTATGGTGTAGCCAAAAGCCAATGTGAACTCTGTGTCTCTTGAATTGAGTTTAATAAAGTTTCTTATAATTGTTTCACTTTACTTTATTCTTTCATTATTATATCTAATTAGACTTGATCAATCTATTAGGTTATTTAGGGCTATAATTCACAATAGGAATATTGGGGTTTTAGTTTCTGAACACAGTAGAGTGACAGTTACGATATTACCTAGGGATAGGGATAAAGGACTGCGGATTTTGTTATGCTAGCTTAATGCTTAATCTAAAGGGAATTACTAAGGGATTAGGATTCTTAACTTAGGTTAAAGGGTTAAATGACCGAGGAATCAGGGTTTAGCTACATTAGTAAAGCATAAATCTGAATAATTACATTAAATAGAGTTAAATTATCAATTCAATTACATAGAGTGAACTGCGGTGATTGTGCTTTGCCATAATTATTCTTAAGTCTTGATCAACAGTTAAATTACATTGTTTTTGATATTCTGTTATTTACAATAATTAAATTCAAACTACAATCCAACTCTTTCAACAATTTTATTCCTTTTCCAATATTAAGAATCATAAATTACAATTGACATTAGTGCCTCAATCCTCATGGAGATGATACTTTCTTATCATTTTATTACTTGGAACGATCGGTGCACTTGCCGTGTCGCAACAGGTACCACATTGCATACTGAAAATTGAGTCAGGAGCATGCATCATACTAGATAAGTCGATTTATGAGATGTTTGTGGATGTCCATGGATGTTAGTGTTTGATGGATGTTGGAATGTTCGTATTGTTATGTTGATGACTGTGCCGCTTCTTGACTGAGTTGTGTCCCCCTTTTCTGTGGTATTTATTGTTATTTTATATGATGAACTCACATTTGCTTTGTTGTACCTTGTGGTTTGGTACCTGTGATGATCACGAACTAGGTTCGTGTGAGCAGATGGGTAGCAGTAGGTGGTTTTCCGAGAGGACCGGGTTGTTTGGAGCTGCCGTGTTTTGTCGGGATGTCAATGGACATGATCCCGAGCAGGAGTTGCACTTTGCTAGATGCACCCCTTGTTTTAATGGATGCACTCATTGTTTTGCTAATTACACCCCTGACTTCTATTTCTCTTTCTATTTGTAAAACACTTGATGTATATTTTGAGACGTAATCTTTTGTACTTGTAACTAAATTATGTCTGGCATGTGCAATGCCTTATGAGTACCTTTAATTATGTTTTCTTTTTATTTATGAGGATGGTCGTCACATGCTCGCGAGAAATTTATCATCATTTTCACAAGCAACAAAATGGGTGTTTTTTTTAATTAAAATGAACTTATATCATGATGATGAGTTAGTAATACAGTAGCGACATGGCGAGTCCTTACAGAGGACACCATCCATGCTTGCCTTGGCACAAGTATAAAATACTTTTACCAATTCAAGGTAAAAGGTACCCTTCATCTCCAGCAACTTTGTTAGCACTTGAGCTTGCAGCAATGTAGGGAATGTGAATCCCTCATTGACAAACCAGTCAAGCTCTAGATATTTTGGAGGCATCACAAGCTTGGTTGCATTGAACTGGATGTAGTTATTTCTCTCAACTTCAGAGGTGAACCAAGTATTTAGCCTGTTTTCAGTAGCTCTAGAGGTTTGTCAAGCTTTCCTTTTGCTTGTTTTGATTTTCTTAGAGGCAGATAGGTTATACATGGTGATTTTCTTTGAAGAAAGGAATGGGCAGAGGTTTGGTTAAGAGAGAAAGAGGTAGAGCACAAAGATTAGCTCAGTTTTTCTTAAGGGAGAGAGTGATTCTCAGGTGTGAAGATTTTAGCTTTTGAAAACCTAAATTTATAGAGGTTTTAAAGTTCAAAATTTGAAATTTAAAAACTTGTAACAGTTATCTCGAATGCCAAGAGTGTCTGGGTTCACTGAACAAGAATTTGAATGGAGATAAGATGTTAGTTACATTTCATTGAAAATTGTGCAGATTTGCAGAAACGCCATAAGTAATCGATTACATAACCCTTGTAATCAATTATTATAGGACGAAATATGACTTTGAACATGGTGTAATTGATTAATACAAAGGGGTAATTGATTACTCCAGAGAGTTTTGAACTCTAAATTGCCTCTCAAACACTAAGTAATCGATTAATTCGATAGATTATCGATTACTCTAGAGAGTTTTTCATTTTGAAAAAGACTTTAAGTACCAAGTAATCAATTAATATGCATGGTAATCAATTACTTCAGAGAGTTTTTGAATCTAAATTATCTTTAAACCTCAAATAATCAATTCATATGCATAGTAATTGATTAAAACAAATAATTATGCAGAGTGAATAGTGTCATTCATCATAATTCGAATTTTAGTCAAATGTGATGCATAACCAATTTGTGAGTGGTTTATCATGTAGTCAGACAAATCATAAGCATGCTAGCAGATATTAGATTCATAAAGAATACCTAGCATGTTCCTAAGATCATAGAATCTACTTTAGCAAGGGGTTTAGCAAAAACATCAGCCAATTGATTATTTGTGTCAACAAACTCAATTGAGCAATTAACCTTTTGAATGTGATCTCTGAGGAAGTGATGTCTGATCTCTATATGCTTTGTCCTTGAGTGTATCATTGGATTCTTTGATAAGTTGATAGCACTTGTATTGTAACATAGCAAAGGAATATCTTTCAATTCAACACCAAAATCTTGTAATTGTTGCTTTAACCACAAGCTTTGAGCACAACAACTTCCAGTAGCAATGTACTCAGCCACAGCTATTAATAGAGCAACACAAGATTGTTTCTTGTAGTGCCATGAGATAAGTGAACTTCCTAATAAATGGAATGTTCCACTTGTGCTTTTCTTGTCTAATTTGCATCCTGCAAAATCAAAATCTGAGTATCCAATTAAATTGAGTAATGCACCTTTGGGATACCAAAGACCAACTCTTGGAGTTGATTTAAGATATTTGATGATTCTCTTGACTGTTGTGAGGTGTGATTCTTTACGATTAGCTTGATATCTTGCACATAAGCACACACTCAACATTATATCTGATCTACTTGTAGTCAAGTACAATAGTGATCCAATCATCCCTCTATACTTTGACTCATCAACCTTCTTGCCTTTTTCATCTGAATCAAGGTAAGTTGAGGTTGTCATAAAAGTTGCAACATCTTTGCTTTTCTCCATGTAAAATTTCTTGATCAATTCATTGTAGTACTTTATTTGACTGAGAAATGTCCCATTCTTCATTTGCTTCACTTGAAGTCCAAGAAAGAATGTTAATTCTCCCATCATAGACATTTCAAATTTATTTTCCATAGAGATTGAGAATTCTTTGCACAAGGAATGATTAGTTGAACCAAAAACAATATCATCAACATATATTTGAACAAATAAGATATCATTGATATATTTCTTGATAACAATATTTTATCCACTTGTCCTCTTATGAAGGATTGGCTAAGTAAAAAGTTGCTCAATCTTTCATACCAGGATCTAAGAGCTTGCTTTAATCCATAAAGAGTTTTCTTTAGTTTAAAAACATGATTTGAATATTTAAAATTAACAAAACCAAGAGGTTGATCAACATAGATTTCCTCCTCAATATATCCATTAAGAAAAACACTCTTTACATCCATTTGGAATAGCTTGAAATCCATTAAACATGTAAATGCAAGCAGTAATCTAATGGCCTCCAACCTTGCTACTGGAGCATAGGTCTCTTCATAGTCAATGACTTCTTCTTGGTTGTAACCTTTTGCAACCAATCTAGCTTTGTTTCTTACTATGATGCCACTTTCATCAATTTTGTTCCTAAAAACCCACTTGGTGCCAATAGGCTTGTGAGAAGAAGGTCTAGGAACAAGTTCCCAAAATTCATTCCTCTTGAACTGATTAAGTTCATCATGCATGGAAAGCATTCAATGTTCATCAAGTAAAGCTTGGTCAATGTTCTTAAGTTCAATTTGAGAAACAAAAGTCATATCACAACATAAATTTCTTAGTGAAGATCTAGTATATACTCCCTTAGTCACTTCACCAATTATGTTGTTAAAGGAGAGATCTCTCGTTGTTCTCCAATCCCTAGGCTTTTGAATAGGTGTTGACTAATCAATCTCTTCATTTGGTTCATCCTTTTTCTTCTCATTTGATCCATTGAGTTTCACATACTCTTCTATAGGACCTGCATCATTATCACAACTTTTTTTCCTCTTTTGAGGAGTTAGATTCATCACAAATAACATGAACAGATTCTTCCATGCATAAAGTTCTTTTATTGAAGACTCTATATGTTATGCTTTGTAATGAATATCCAAGAAAGATAGCTTCATCAGCCTTTGTATCAAACTTGCCAAGTGACTCCTTTCCATTATTTAAAACAAAACATTTACAACCAAATGCTCTTAGGTGAGAAATGTTTGGTTTTCTACCTTTATATAGTTCATAAGGAGTTTTCTTTAAAATAGGCCTTATGAGTAATCTATTTAAAGTGTAGCATGCAGTACTTATTGCATTAGCCCAAAAATGTTTTGGCAAATTTGTCTCATTAAGAAGAGTTCTAGCTCCTTCTTCAAGGGATCTATTTTTCCTCTCCATAACACCATTTTGCTAAGGTGTTCTTGGAGCTGAAAAATAATGGTTGATTCCATTTTCTTCATAGAACTTTTCAAAATTCTCATTTTGGAATTCACCACCATGATCCTTTCTTATTGAGATAGCTTTGCAGTCAATTTGAACGAGCTTGGCTAATTTTCTGAATGCATCTAGAATAGTCATCAACTATTACAAGCCCATAGTAATTGCCACCTAAGCTCATAGTTCTAGAAGGACCAAACAAATCCATGTGAAGCAATTCAAGAGTGTTGGATTCAGGGGGAGCTACTTAAAGAATGCAAAGGAACTCTGATTCAAGCATTGGTTTTGAGCTTTCAACATGCAATGGATGCCTTGAAGATATTTTAGTATGAAATGTGTAAGAGAAAAGCAATTCTGGTGATCCAAGTGCATTGCATTCATTTAATCCATATTTAACTTAATTGGTTTAACAAAAATCACAAAGCTTTGGCAATTTGACTAAGGTTTTAAATTGATTCAAAGGTTTTAAAAGAAAAAGCATTTTACACTGCAATAATCGATTACATTAATCGCTTAATCGATTACTTTGTTCTTCGTCAAAACTGAAAAACTTTCAAGAACAATATAATTGATTACCTATCAGATTAATCGATTATTTGACCTTCATTTTTATATAAACTGCCTTGTTG
>CM023958.1:24644975-24660913 GCA_013407115.1 Glycine latifolia | reverse complement strand
CAAATTGACTAAGGTTTTAAATTGATTCAAAGGTTTTAAAAGAAAAAGCATTTTACACTGCAATAATCGATTACATTAATCGCTTAATCGATTACTTTGTTCTTCGTCAAAACTGAAAAACTTTCAAGAACAATATAATTGATTACCTATCAGATTAATCGATTATTTGACCTTCATTTTTATATAAACTGCCTTGTTGAACTTTTTAATCAATTATTATCAAGTCATAATCGATTACATGGCTATATATGATTTTAAGATTGCACTGCCATAATCGATTACCATTTCTCGTAATCGATTACATAGCCTTTGAGAAAAGCAAGTTTTACTGGAATAATCGATTACCAGAGTTCTTAATCGATTACTCAATGTTTTGAGAAAATCATGCTGAACTGGCATAATCGATTATCATGATTCGTAATCGATTATATAAGCTTTTAGAAAACACATTGTTTCTGGCATAATCGATTACAAAACGAAATAATCGATTAATTTGCTCGTTGCTCAAACCCAGAAAACTTATGAACACTTTAATCGATTAAAGTGGTGACTTAATCGATTACATAAGTATTTTAATCGATTATAATGGCGATTTAATCGATTAAAGGAGTTACAAAAATCTGTTATAAATAGAACCATGGCTCAGTTGCTTTTCTAACTTTGTGGAATATTACCCATTTGTATTTTCTGAGCTTAAACAGACTTGTGAGCATTCTTAAGTGTTTTCTAAGGTATAAAATTCGTTCTTGCTCCATTGTGCATTGATCATGTGTGTTTGAGTCATTCTTGGAACTTGAACTCAATTCAAGATTAAGGAAAGTTGTGCTTATTGATTTGTAATCATTCAACCTAAGCTGGTAACTTCATTTTGCATTGCATAATTTGATCATCAGGTTGTTTCTCTCCTTAATCTGGTTGTAATTTTCGTTTTGCATTTTTCTTTGTGAATTGGCTATTGTAATTGGGTTCTTGCATGTATCTAGAGTAGGGTTCTCTAGGTGGAAGAACTGAGTAGTGTTCTTAGGTTCTTGTCTCTTAGAATCTAATAGGGTTTTAGATTTCTGCACTTTATCTAGGGTTGATAAAGGGAGACATTGTAATTGATTGTAAGAACAAAAAATTATAATAGTGGAACTCTAACCTAGTGTAGGTTGGAAGAAAACTGGATGTAGCTTCTAGTGTTGAAGTGAACCAGTATAAATCTGATTGTGTCTTGCTTCTTTATCCCTTAACTCATTATATTCATTGTGTTTTTGATTAAATTGCTTAACCAATTATATAAGCTTTGATTCATTGAATTCCTTAGGCTGATCTACTTGATTGAATAAAGTTTCTTGGGTTTGAAAAGTGATAAAGATCCTAGGAACTCTATTTTTGATTGAACAAATTTTTAATTTACCAAGGTCTAACTAATTCACCCCCCTTCTTGGTTAAGTGTGAGATATTCATATCATTTTCAATTGGTATCAAGAGCTGGTTCTTGAAAGTTACTCAAGATCACTATTTTCTTTTCAAAATGAATACCTCACAAATAACTTTCAAGGAAGGTGCTTCTTTAAGCAGACCTCCTTTGTTTGAAGGGGAGAATTTCGGTTTTTGGAAAAATAGGATGAAGACCTTTATTCAATCAAATGACCTAGGTGCTTGGAATGCAATAGAAAAAGGTCTTGTGGTGCCCATCAAAACAGTTGGTAATGACATGATTCCCAAAGAATGGGATGAGATGAATGATGTTGAGAAAAAGGTTGTTCAATATGATTTTAAGACTAAAAATATGATAACCTCTGCACTTTCCTCTGATGAATTTTTTAGAACAGTTAGATGCACAAGTGCTAAGGAGATGTGGGAGATGTTAGAGATTACTCATGAAGGAACTGAAGAAGTCAGAAGATCAAGGAAGCATTCATTGATCCATGAGTATGAAATGTTTAAGATGAACACAAATGAAAGCATTTCCCAGCTCCAAACAAGATTCACACACATTGTCAATCATCTCTTGGGACTTGGAAAGACTTTTGATGCTGAGGAACTAAACATCAAGATCTTGAAGTGTCTCACTAGATCTTGGCAACCAAAGGTGACAACAATCAAGGAATCCAAGGACTTGTCCAAGATGTCAATGGCTGCACTCTTTGGTAAGTTACTTGAATATGAATTAGAGTTGTCTCAACTAACTTGTGTTGAAGATGCAGAAAAGAAAGGCAAAGGAGATCTTGGTTTGTTTCCCCTGTTGACAAGCATCACATAGTTTGTCCTTTTCAAACTTAAGTTTAGGTAAACCAATGACTAAGTCTTTTCTAATAAGCTTGTTCATGTAATGCATGTTAATGTGACTAGCTTTCTTATGCCATAGCCATGATTCATCAATCTTACTTACTAGACAATTAATAATGTGAATGAATGCATGTCCAAGAGTAAGTATGTAGATGTTTCCTTTTCTTTTTCCTACATGAGTGACCTCACCGGATTGACCATCACATATCAAGTAGCAATTATCATTAAAGGATACCTTTAATCCTTTATCACATAGCTGACTTATACTTAGAAGATTATGCTTTAAACCTTCCACATAGAGTATATTTCTGATCTTGGTTTTAAAGTTGTCTCCTATATTGCATTCACCTATTATCTTTCCTTTATTGTTGTGTCCATAAGTGACAAATCATCCATCCTTTAAAGTTAGATTTGTAAGCATGGACTTGTCACCTGTCATGTGTCTAGAGCATCCACTATCTAAGTACCATAATGATGCTTTAGCTTTAAGACACACCTGCAACAATCAAATCAAGTGGCAAAGAAAGGTACCCAATTAAGGTTTAGTCCATAAGGGTTAGATATTTTTCTCTTTTTCTTTGGAACCTAAATGCATTCTCCATCAGGTACATAGAACCTTCTAGCATAACACTTATGAGATGCGTGTCCTTCTTTCATGCAGTAATGGCATATGATAGATTTTGATTTTCTTTCAAAATGAGCCTTTTAAGTATGTCTTTTAGAAAAGCTTTTTCTATTCATCTGTTTGGAGGTACAAACTTGGTGTTTCCAAAAGGTTTTGTTTGATGTTTGTAACCCAAAACCAGATGTATCTCTTGCTTAGTTTTACATACTCAACATTTGATTCAAACTACATTTTCCTTGGTAAAGCTTTTTTATGAGATCTACCAAGTATGAGTTTTCACTTTGTATAGACATGCACTTTTCAAGTTGGCTATTTTTGAATTCATCAAATCCTTTTTGCAAAGCTTTTTGGTCATTTACTTTTAAAGATAAAGAAGCACACACATATCCATTTTCTTTGTAGCTTGAAACAAGTTTTTCATTCTCTTCTTTCAAGTTACAAAGTTCAGCTTGCATTGATGCAAGTTTAGTGGTATGCCATCTAAGGTTACCTGTTTAGCTTATTGTTGGAGATTGCAAGTTTTTGAGCCTCCTTATGCATTCATGAAAAGCACTAACAAGTTGATCAAATTTAGGATTTACTTCTGATTCAGCACATGAGTCACCTTCATCAATTGTTGAAGTTAGGTAGACATTTGCTTCTTCATTCTCACTTGATGATTCAGAAGTTGTTGAGGCATTTTCTTCCCATGCAATGTAGGCTTTCTTGGATTTTTGCTTCTTTCTTTGCTTTATTTTCACCTAACTGCTTCTTCAAGAATATAGGACATTCAGATTTAATATGGCATTGCTTACCACATTCAAATTAGTTGAAGTTGGTATTGTTGTTGTTGTCACTCCTTTTGTTGAACTTGGTGAACTTTCTGTTCTTGTTCTTTTTCATGAATTTGTTGATTCTTTTGACTATTAGGTTCAGATTTTTTCATCACCTTCATCGTCACTTGAGTCTTCTTCTTTTTCCATATTTGAGGATGTACCTTTCAAGGCAATACTATTTTGTTTCTTGTCTGCATCTTCTGCATGTGTTAGTTGAGACATTTCTAACTCATACTCAAGTAACTTATCAAATAGTGCAGCCATGGACATCTTTGAAAGATCTTTTGACTCCTTGATTGTTGTCACCTTTAGTTACCATGGTCTTGTTAAACACTGCAAGATCTTGATGTTTAATTCCTCAGCATCAAATGTCTTTCCAAGACTAAGAAGATGATTTACAATGTGTGTGAATCTGGTTTGGAGTTGAGATATGTTTTCAATTGTGTTCATCTTGAACATCTCATACTCATGAATCAAGGCATGTTTCCTTGATCTTCTTACTTCATTTGTACCTTCATAAGTAATTTCCCATATCTCCTTAGCACTCTTGCACTTAAAAGTCTTGAAAAATTCATTAGGTGATAATGCAAAAGTTATCATATTCTTTGCTTTAAAATCGTATTGAACTACTCTCTTTTCTACATCTGTCATCTCATCCCATTCTTTGGGAATCAGTTCATTATCAACCATTTTGATTGGAATCAAAGGACCTTTTTCTATTGCATTCCATGCACCGAGGTCAATTGATTGGATGAATATCTGCATTCTGTTTTTCCAAAAACTGAAATGTTTTCCTTCAAACATCAGAGGACGATTGAGGGAGACACCCTCCTTGAAGTTAATTTATGTGGTATTCATTTTCTTTGAAGGAACTGGGAGAAGGTGGTCAGTTGAGCATCGCCCTCACGAACTACCAGAGTATGAAGGAATTGGTTTAATGTTTGAGCATCTAACTAGATCACCTTCCCTTGAATCTTACACTACTTTGGGGATTTCTCCTCAGGGTCATAGATGTTGGAGTAGAACTCTTTCACCAATACCACATCGATGTTGTTTTCCAACAGTGAGGTGAGATTCTTGTCCCAGTGACATCTCTGGAGCTCATTCCAGAATTCATCATATTGGCCAGGTTCCAAGTACACCCATCACTCAAGAAAGATATTTCGGAGGTGTACGTTCTCATAGTAACACACCCAAGCCACTAGAGAGTTAAAGCAGTGGTGGTCCCAAGCGCCATGAATGGTGTCAGCCTCTTAACGTGGTTGGGATGTGGACCTCTTCATTTCCTAGAATCCATTTGCAAAAGTGACAATGAAAAACTAAGATGAAAGATAAAATCAAGAAAGAAACAACACATAAAAAAAGGGAAAGTAGAAATAGAAAATAAAAGTTAAATAAGGGGGTCGCGCTTAGTGAGTAGATGCGTGCTTAGCACGCCCCAAAAGAAAGTTGTAAGCAAAAAGCATGGGTTTAGCACGAGACAGCTATTAGATACAGGGGGAGCTTAAAGAGGATCAAGATGTATGCTAAGGCTTTTTGCTTGGATGAGTTTTAACTTTTACATGCCATTCAATTGAAGGCATTTGTAATCCTTGGATGTATGAGAGTATTCATCCTATGATCCATTGCATTGCATAAACATCATTCATTGGCTTGCATTCATGGTTTTATAAAAGCACATGTCTTGTGAAAAAGCTTAAAGCATTCATGATTGCATGAAAGCCAAAGTGCTTATGGTTTAAGTTTTTGGAAAAACAATTTTGCACTGCCTTAATCGATTACCACAATTTGGTAATCTATTACTTGAGCCATGAAGAACAAAATAATTGATTACCAACATTAAGTAATCGATTACATTGTGTAAACATAGAACAAGTCCTGATTGTGTTAATCGATTATCATTTATCTGTAATCGATTACTAAGCACGTTTTTGAAAAAGAGGATCCCTGTAGTAATCAATACAGGATGGATTAAATCTATTAATTTGTTCATGTATCCTTTCCAGAAAGGTCAATAACATTTTAATTGATTAAATGTGTAATTAATCAATTATTTAAGGATAAATAATCAACTACTTGGATGAATTAATCAATTACATTCACTTACATCTGTTTTCTATAAAAAGCAGTTGGGTCTTTTGATTTGTACAGAACTAAAAACTTTGAAATTTTTCATTGCTCTCAAAAGTCTTCTGCATTTAGAAAAGATACATTGAGTCTCAAAGCTCTTGTTCCAAAAATCAAGATCTTCATGAATCATTGATAGAATTCTTTTTGGACAAGATTTTAAAAGAGTTTCTTGGAGAGCTTGACCTGAAGCTTGCTTTTTTACAACTTGATTCCAGTTTGGTAAACACATGCATTTTCATTTTTTGGATCATAATGTTGTATCTCTCCTCTAAACTTTTGCTGTAATTCATTTTTACATTTCAGCTTGTAAGTTGCTAT
The DNA here is from genome assembly GCA_013407115.1 of Glycine latifolia. Classification (NCBI taxonomy): domain Eukaryota; kingdom Viridiplantae; phylum Streptophyta; class Magnoliopsida; order Fabales; family Fabaceae; genus Glycine; species Glycine latifolia. The sequence goes on along the minus strand of CM023958.1, from coordinate 24,654,751 downwards.
TTCAAAAGGGTTCTTTAAAGCTTTTCTAGAGTAGGGTTCTCTAAAGGGAATAGTAGAGAATGGTTCTTTATGTCTTGATCATTAGAAGTCTGAAGGGATTTTAGATTTATGTTCTTTATCTAGGGTTGATAAAAGGGTGATCTTTTGTAAGCTTGTAAATAATAGAATTTTGTTACAGTGAAACTTTAGCCAAGGTTTTGTTAGAAGAAATTGGATGTAGCTTCTCTTGTTGAGGGGTGGACCAATATAGATCTGTGTGTTAATTACTTTCTCTTGATCTCATCTTTCTATCATAAATTGCTAATCTTGTGGATAATCTTTATCAACAAGAAAACATTTTCTGCAATTGCTTTCTATGAAGGGTTATTCTTGGTTGACTGAAAGTTTCTTTTTTAAAAAGGGTTTCCTTGTGATACGATCCTAAATCCGCTGCTTGTTTTAAAGAAATTTTAAAGACCCTGTTTTAACCAATTCACCCCCCTCTTGGTTAATTGTGTGTGTTCATATTGTTTTCAACAGCGCGCTTAGCCCATCACCTGCTGAATTCACTCGTGCTTAGCGAATTCATTAATTTTTCAGACATAGAGTTTATTGGGCTTAGCGTGCAGGGCGTGCTTAGCCCAATACAAAAAGATCTTCTAAGGAAAGCAAGCGTTTAGCGTGACAAGGCGCGCTTAGCACAATTAGTTCTAGTGGCTAGACAGAGAGTTAGTTGGGCTTAGCGCGCAGGGCACGCTTAGCCCAAATATTTTGGAACAAAATACAAGAAAACATAAAATTTTACCCGCTTAGCGTGAGAATGCGCACTTAGCAGGTGCTGCTAGAAGACCAACACTCAGGAGGGGTTGAGCGCGTATGGCGCACTTAGCATCCCCAGTAGCACATTGATTGAGTAATTTTAATTTAATAATTTTTATTCTTTTTAGCTTATTTGACTTCTCTTGGACTTTTATTTTCCCATTCTAATTCAGTTTTTTCCTTAGGCAAATAAGTGGGCTTAATTGATAATTGTTGCTTATTTTTGGAGTTTTTGCTTACTTGACCTATCTTCCTTGTACAAGACCTAGAGAGCTCTACAAAACTCCAAATGGCTCATATAAGTAGTCCCTGAAAAGATAAGAAAAATATCTATAAGTTTATCAGAGATAAGTTGATGCCAATTCTATCATTTTGAGGGTCATTTTAGGCTTGGAAGTCATAACCACTACACTTGAATTTTGGGCTACGAAATTGGTGTAATTAGTAATTAGTTAGATTAGTTGGGCTCAATTATGGCTCATCCTCTCCTACTGACTCAGTCACTATATTTTAGTGATTTTACTTATTTGGAGGTACGCACTTCATTTGAGCACAAACATATTTTGTAGTGACTTTTAGAAGTTTTTAGAATTAAAAACTCTTTCTCTTATTTTCTCTCAACTGTTCTTTATTGTTCTTCACTATTCTTCATTTTCACTTCTGTTCTTCCATTTTCTTGCACTAATTTTGTGGGGCTTTCATTGATGAAGATCATGGAAGGCTAAACAATCAATCAATCCAAGGATCCAAGCCCAAGCAAGGAAAAATTGAGTTCTGGTTTGGTATTTTAAATTCTGTCTGAATGTTCACTTTTTTCTTCAATCCTCTATTCAATTTTCATGATTATGAATGTGTTTAGGATTGAAAACGGATTAGGTTATGGATTCATTTCCTAATTTTGAATTTTAATCACAGATTATTTGGATGATATTTCAATTAGGTTTGTGGTTTCAATTAATTTAAGGGTTAATTCGATTGAACTGCTTCTAATGTAATTGAATGAACTTTCACAACAAAATCATTATCTGAGAACTATGATAATTCATATTGCTTGGTTTGGTGAATTGGATTTATGCTTTTTAATCTGTTTTAGAATACCTTTTATCATTTCTGTTAGTTTCCATTTTGCTACATTTTTCTGCAATTTTCATTTATCACATGCAAACTGTTTGATAAAAATCCCCTATTATTTACTAGTGAATTGAAGTTGGAACCATATTGATTATGTCTCTGAGTCGACCTAGGTTAATCCTGTGCTACAGAATTAGCATAGTTTAATAGACATCGGTAATCAAAACTAGCGTCGTTGCCTGGGACACGATTCGTTGTGTGCTAACTTTCATTCACTCATAATTAGATAATAGCATTAGTAAAATATAAAAAAAAATTTACATTCACTGCATATTTATATCATGCTGCACAATTACACTTTGTTACATATTTTCCTTGTTTCTGTTGGTTGTTATGAAGTGTCTGTGAGGTTCTGGTGCAAAACAGCGAAAAAACAAAGGAAAATAGAGGAAAAAACAGAGTAGTAGGGAGAGATTTTGTGTAGTGTAGTTGTGTTTGTTGTGCAATTTGCTGTCCAGAATTTTTCAGTCCTGTGGAGTTTGGCTGTGAAACTTGGTATCCAAAGTTTATCCCCCATTCTAAGCAAATTAATACATTAGTGCAGGGGCATTCTGATCATTTCACAGCAAACTATCTCAGAATGGGCTGAAATTTTGGACTCGCACTACAGGAAGCTTAACCAAGCAACTCGCAAGGACCATTTCCCTGTCCCCTTCATTGACCAAGTTTTGGAGAGGTTAGCAAGTAAATCACATTATTGCTTTCTTGATGGTTTTTCTAGTTACATGCAGATTCATATTGCACCAGAGGACCAACATAAGACCATATTCACTTGTCCATTTGGCACATTTGCCTACACTAGGATGCCATTTGGCCTATGCCACGCACTTGCTACCTTCCAAAGGTGCATGATGAGTATCTTTTTTGATTTATTAGAGAGTTGCATAGAGGTGTTTATGGATGATTTCACTGTTTATGGTTCCTCTTTTGATGCATGTTTGGATAGTCTCTCTAGAGTTCTTGATCGATGTATTGGGACTAACCTTGTTCTTAACTTTGAGAAATGTCATTTTATTGTACATGAAGGTATAGTCTTAGGGCATTTGGTCTCTAGTAGAGGTCTTGAGGTCAATAAAACTAAAATTGATGTTATTACTTCTTTACCTTACCCCGCTTCTGTGCGGGAAGTGCGTTCTTTTCTTGGACATGCAGGTTTTTATAGGAGATTCATTTAGGATTTCAGCAAGATTGCACTGCCATTGTCCAAGCTTCTCCAAAATGACATAGAATTTATGATTGATTAGCCTTGCAAAGAGGCATTTGAGGAATTAAGGAAGAAGCTAACGACTTCTCTCATTGAAGAAGCCTAATGCTAAACCTAGATTGATCAGGTGGATTCTTCTTCTTCAGGAGTTTGATATTGAGATTAAGGACAAGAGTGGTGCGAAAAACTTGGTTGTTGATCATTTGAGCAGGATTGAGGGACCTGTTGAATCCTTTCCTATTAGGGATAATTTCCCTAATGAGCATTTGATGCACTTGCATTCATCACATATCACCCCTTGGTTTGTTGACATTGTGAATTTCATTGTTGCATCTGTTGTCCCACCTCATGCATCTAGGTATCAAATAGATAAACTTAAGAGTGATGCTAAATTTTATGTGTGGGATGATCCTTATTTGTGGAAGTTTGGTAGTGATCAAGTGATCCGCAGGTGTGTGCCAGATCATGAGATTCAGTCTATTCTTCAGTTTTGTCATGGCACACCTACTGGTGGTCATTTTGGTCCTCAACGGACCGCTAGGAGGGTATTGGACTGTGGGTTCTATTGGCCCACTTTGTTTAGAGATGCTCATCACTTTACCACCACTTGTGAGTAGTGTTAGAGAGTAGGAGGAACCATTACACATAGACATGAGATGCCTCAGCAACCCATTATTTTTTATGAGATTTTTGATGTGTAGGGTATTTTTTTTATGGGTCCATTTCCTGTTTCTCATGGTTTTTTATATATTTCTCTTGCTGTTGATTATGTTTCTAGATGGGTTGAAGCTAAGGCCACTAGAACTAATGATTCTAAAGTTGTTGTGGATTTTGTGAGATCCAACATTTTTTGCAGGTTTGGTGTGCCTAGAGCCATTATCAGTGACCAGGGGAGCCATTTCTATAACAGGTCATTGACATCCTTGCTTTAGAAGTATGGGGTTGTGCATAAAGTTGCTACAGCTTATCATCCCCAAACTAATGGGCAAGCAGAGGTTTTTAACATAGAGATAAAGCAAGTGTTACGGAAGGTAGTGCAACCCAACATGAAGGATTGGAGCAAGCTACTTGAAGATGCTTTATGGGTCATGGGACCGCTTACCGAACACCTTTAGAGATGTCTCCCTACAAGGTGGTTTTTGGTAATTCATGCCACCTTTCGGTGTGTAACGACCCTGTATGCATCCGGGTAATTAACATTATATTATGGTCTTAAGCGCAGCAATACTTAACGTAAATTAAGTAGACACGGAAGCATAAAAAAAAAAAGATGTCATCATACGTCATATAATACAAACTAACATTATGTATGGAATTTAATATACATCCTGGCACCCGGGTTCTGTTCCAAAAGATACATCATAAACAAACCCATACCGGGTTACAAAAGTACAATAAAATTGAGTCACCCGACTCGTAAAAGACTGCCTTCCAAAATCCGCTTCCTCGAATCCGGGATCCTCAATTAGTAGCCAACTCAGCCTCAGCCTACCCGGCCTATCAATTGAGATCCACCAAACAACCCCTACTCGGGTCTCTTACCTCGAACCTCGTCCTCCATTATTTGGCTATCACCTGCAATATAAATATAATCCCCAATCGGGGTGAGATACAAACTCAGTAAAGTCAGGGTTCTTGGAGACTCACCCCCCTGGTTCACTTCCACAGTACATAGCATTTATATAGGCATTACAAATAACCCAGCCAACCCGGCCTTTAAACCAACCCTGCCTTTAATAAAATGATACATGTAAATAACCACACCACATACCATTCCAATTCCAATATGCAATTTAGCCAACCAGTGCAGATATTATACACAATTGCATGTAAGATATACAAGTTTGACAGCCAGTACACATAAAGTGCACTCTTGTATATCTTCCAGTGTACTCTGCGTACACATCACGTATCTCCGCCTGAGGTCCTAGACCCCGGACTCCACGTGAATTCCATTAAAGACATTCACAAATGTATAACCAGATATACAACTTAGCCAACCAGTGCACTCCATGTACACAATTGTATATTCCAGTTATACAAATTACACAACTAGTGCACATCTCCCTACATGTATGTTTTCAATCAAAAAGCAATAACACACAATGTAAATACACCCACCATGATATCCAATAACCATCACTCCCCAGGAGTATGGTGGAACACAATCAAGGGAACAAACTCCCAAGAACAGAAAGCTTACCTTCTCTTATTCCAGCACCTATCCTCTCAGCCGCGTGTTTACCACCACAGATACTTTCTTTATCTAGCCCTACACCAGGCAAGAAAGATATCAAAATGGTTCTCAACCATTTCTTGAAAAGAACTCAGTTCTTTTCCCAGATCTCGAATAAATACCACCAACAAGTGACTTGTAACCCCACAAAGATCTATCTGGCATCACAAAATACCTAAAACCCAGAAAAACTAGCTTTCAAGGTTGGACTTTCATCACAACAACCTTCTAAGCATAATTTTCCAAAGAAATACCACTCAAAACCAACCCTAACTCATATGGGTCATTTTCCTCTAAAACCCCAAACTCCAACAGATACAGGGAAATTAACATATCTTACCTTAAAAACAACAATGAAGGCTTAGAGGACAGCTTTTCCAAGCTTAGATGTCCTTAACTTGCCTTCTATCTCTAAAAGGTTGAAACTTTAACTTCCTTTGGAGAATTGATCTCCTCTCTTGATGGTTTTCACCATTAACAGAGGTTGGAAACTAGTTTATATGGTACTACTCTTCAATCCTTACGTTGGATGTGAAGGTTTTTAGGTAAAGGAAAGGTTATTTAGGAAGCTTTTCTCACTTTAACAATGGAGGAAATAAGATATGAGAGAGAAAGTGTTTTTAGCAGAGACGGTGGAGATTAGATTACTACAAAATATCTCACTCAAGCATACCTTATATAGTCTAAAAGTTGACACGTGTCGTATAGTAATATGAGAACATTCCAGCATCAAAACACAAGCAAAGAGTTAACACGTGTCACTTGTATAAAGTGAATATGTAGAGATATTTGACTGCTGGGTTGGGTCTACTGTTTGGCAAGTCAATAAGTTATATCTCATGCATGTTACGTGTGACTACCCGGGTTCTCTAAACCTTACTGAGGTTGTCGGGTTCCCATCATATTACGAACGTTGTCGGGTTGTATTTTAAATATAAATATTGAGTTCAACCTTACTACCATCTCTCGGGTTCCTGTGCACTCATTCCAATCACTAGGCTAAGTCCGGGTTAAACAACAAGTATTGTTTTAATCGCTTACAAACACTTATGTAATCGATTGCATAAGAACCCATCCTTGGTACTATAGTACGTCCAATGTCCCTCCTTCTCCAACCTAATCCAACCTATTTCGACCTCATCCGACCTAATCCGAGTTCCTACCTTGGTAATTCACAAGTCCAAGGTTTCTCCCCAACCACTCCCGGGATCACTAGCCCGATAATTTTATAAAAAGGGGTTACGAGCTCTTCCGGATTTGAAAAGGTGTTATCTACACCCCCTTTTTATCCGAGTTCCAATATACACCCCCCTTATGCGACAACCCAGTCATACAAACCCGAATTATCGCAGGGTCATTATATGGTGGAGATTGAGCACCGTGCTTATTGGGCGGTGAAGAGTTGTAACATGGCATTTGATGAAGTGGGTATGGAAAAGAAGCTTCAATTGCAAGAACTTGAAGAGATCCGCTTAGAAGCCTATGAGAACTCCAAGATTTACAAGGAGAAAGTGGAGAAATTTCATAACACTAGGATTCTTAGGAAGGAGTTCCATATTGGCCAAAAAGTGCAATTGTTTAACTCTCGCCTCAAGCTTATTTCTGGTAAACTTCGATCTAGATGGAATGGACCTTTTGTTATTACTAATGTTTTTCCCCATGGTACAGTTGAGATTAAAAATGAAGTTATTGGCAAGGTCTTCAAAGTGAATGGTCACCAACTCAAGCTATTTCATGAGAGCCCGCTAGTGGAAGAGGAGCTTGTGGCAGACATCTCTTTGGTCTTGCCAATTCTATGTGATGATGTGTCTTGAATGACATTTGGAGAGTTTCCTTTTCTCTTCTTTTATTTGTTATCTCTTTGTTTGCATCTCATTGCATGCTTACATTGAGGACAATGTGCATTTCAAGTGTGGGCTGAAGGATTACAAAATCTGTTTTCTGTTTAAGTTTCTGTTTATCTGTTTTTGTTTGCTGTTTTTACATTCTGTCTGTTTTAATTTTTTAGCTTGTTTTTTGTTTATCTGTCTGTGTTCTGTTTTCTGTTTTAGTTTTTGAGTGTGTATATTGTTTCATTTCGTTTTCTATTTTATCTGTCTATTTTTTGTTTTATCTGTCTGTTTTCTGTTTTCTATTTCTGTTTGTGTTTGTTACTGTTTCTATTATTGTTTTGCTGTATTTGTTTTGTTTTGTTCTATTTGGTGTTATTCTGTTTTTACATTTAGAAAATAAAAATTAGAATCTAGGCACTTTTTCATGTATTTCATAGGATTTCTAACTTGTATAATTTGTGAGAAATGTACTAATTTTTATTTTGGAATGAAAGGTTTCATGCTTGATGTGAATCATTGTTGCAATTGTTGAAGTGATAAGTAGGCTTGAGAATAGAATTTAAGATGAATCATGTGTGATAGAATTATGCCTTGTGAGTTTTTGGGCCTTTGTGGATGAATCACATTATTTCATTCATGTTCTTTCATGTGTGATTTCACCCTTGTGCTAGATTACTCTATGTTTTGTCTTGCCTCTTTTGACATTCCTTGTTGCACATGCTTTGATTGAGATGATTTAGGCCTGCTTTCTTTTATCCACTAGCCAAATAAATTGTCCTTGCATTGATATCCATTGCTACCATTTTTTAGCCTTTAACCTTTTCTTTCTTGTGTAGCTCATTGAAAACTGAAAAATGGAAAACCATGTTATCCTAACTTTAGGGAGAAAAAGGGCCTTGGAATTGTTTTGGGAGTGGGTTTCAAACACGTGTGGGGTATTTTTATTTTGTTTAATCTGAAAAGAAAAGGAAAGAAAAGAAAGGAAAAAAAAAGTTTACAAAGCAAAAGTTCAAAGAAGAAAAAATGCATAAACAAGGAAAAAGAAAAGCAAAGAAAAAGAAAAAGAAAATGCAATATAAGTTGTTGTGATTCATTTTCATCCTTATAAGTTCTTTGTTTCCACCCCTCTTTATACTTGTTGGCTTACTCTCCATTGCCCCTCTTTTCTCTTAGTTTTAGCCTAAATATCCTTTTCTTATCCACCCTTTACCCAAGCCATACATTACAAGCCAATAAAGTCCTTTTGATCTTTTGATGCATGTGTATTTCAAGTTGAATGAATTAGAGTCTTGTCAAAATTTGGATGTGCTAGTTACATGTGGTGTTTGAGTGTAAACATAAACCCATACACATTAGAAGAGGCTGAGTGTTGCTCTTTGAGAGATTTCTATCACCTTGGTTCATTCTTAATTTTAACTTGACTACTTTTTCACTTTGCACTTTGTGATCATGTGTTCATGGATTGTTTGAAACCTTAATATCATTCTTCCATTTTTCATCTTTCTCACTTTTGTGCATTGTTAGGATCCATTGAAAAATGTGTGTGCCTTGTTCTTACCTTTCTTTTAGTTTGTGGTTTACTTTAGTTTGAATTTTTCTCTTAGTCTTTCTTTTAGTTTTGCCCAGGAGTGCAAAAGTTTAAGTGTGGGGTATTTTGATTGAGTAATTTTAATTTAATATTTTTCTATTCTTCCTAGCTTATTTGCCTTCTCTTAGACTTTTATTTTCCCATTCTAATTCAGTTTTTGCCTTAGGCAAACAAGTGGGCTTAATTGATAATTGTTGCTTATTTTTGAAGTTTTTGCTTACTTGACCTATCTTCATTGTGCAAGACCTAGAGAGCTCTACAGAACTCCACATGGCGCATATGAGTAGTCCTTGGAAAGATAAGGAAAAGATCTACAAGTTTGTCAAATATAAGCTGAGGCCAATTCTGTCATTTTGAGGGTTATTTTAGGCTTGGAAGTCAGAACCACTGCACTTGAATTTTGGGCTGCGAAATTGGTGTAATTAATAATTAGTTAGATTAGTTGGGCTTCATTGTGGCCCATCCTTTCCTACTGATCCAGTCACTATATTTAAGTGATTTTAGTTATTTGGATGGACACACTTCATTTTTAGCACAAACACATTTTGTAGTGACTTTTAGAAGTTTTTAGAATTAAAACTATTTCTCTTATTTTCTCTCAACTGTTCTTCATTGTTCTTCACTGTTCTTCATTTTCATTTCTATTCTTCCATTTTCTTGCACTCATTTCATGGGGATTTCATTGATGATGATCATGGAAGGCTAAATAATCAATCAATCCAAGGATCCAAGCCCAAGCAAGGAGAATTTGAGTTCTGGTTTGGTATTTCAAATTCTGTGTGAATGTTCACTTTCTTCTTTAATCCTCTATTCGATTTTCATGATTATGAATGTGTTTAGGATTGAAAGCGGATTAGGTTATGCATTCATTTCCTAATTTTGAATTTTAATCACAGATTATTTGGATGATATTTCAATTAGGTTTGTGGTTTCAATTAATTTAGGGGTTAATTCAATTGAACTGCTTCTAATGAAATTGAATGAACT
>CM023958.1:24613052-24644875 GCA_013407115.1 Glycine latifolia | reverse complement strand
TTCTTCCATTTTCTTACACTAATTTCGTGGGGCTTTCATTGATGATGGTCCTGGAAGGCTAAACAATCAATCAATCCAAGGATCCAAGCCCAAGCCAGGAGAATTTGAGTTCTGGTTTGGTATTTCAAATTCTGTGTGAATGTTCACTTTCTTCTTTAATCCTCTATTCGATTTTCATGATTATGAATGTGTTTAGGATTGAAAGCGGATTAGGTTATGCATTCATTTCCTAATTTTGAATTTTAATCACAGATTATTTGGATGATATTTCAATTAGGTTTGTGGTTTCAATTAATTTAGGGGTTAATTCAATTGAACTGCTTCTAATGAAATTGAATGAACTTTCATAACAGAATCATTATCTGAGAACTAGGATAATTCGTATTGCTTAGTTTAGTGAATCAGATTGATGCTTTTTAATCTGTTTTAGAATACCTTTTATCATTTCTGTTAGTTTCTATTTTGCTACGTTTTTCTGCATTTTTCATTTATCACATGCAAACTGTTTGATAAAAATTCGCCTATTATTTACTAGTGAATTGAAGTTGAACCATATTGATTGTGTCTCTGAGTCGACCTAGGTTAATACTGTGCTACAAAATTAACATAGTTTAATTGTTTTGAAGCGATACGATATCGATAATCACACATCAAACAAGGTTTGCCTGCTTAGCGCAAAATGACGCACTTAGCAGGCGGCTAGGAAGACCAAAGATCAGGCCAGGCTCAGCGCGAAGGTGCACATTGATCCCACTAGCAATACAACATAAAGGGTGGCCCACTTAGTGCAAAAGAGCGCGCTTAGCAGGCACCAGATGCTGGAAAAATCCCAGATGTGGGAAAACACAAAGAACATATGAACAAAACATGAACAAGAAAGAACAGTTACCCAGAAATGCATGGAGAACCCAGAAAAGCATCAACTCGCTAAGTGCGCTAAGCGAGCTCATCGTGTTCCCAGAATAAACAACACATAACTAACAAATGCAAAATGAAAATAAATAGTGCAACATCAACGAAACATGCACTAAAAACTAACCAAAAGAACAATCACTAACAACCTAATATAGATATTAAAACAAGAAAAAAAAACCACAAAATAACATAACATAAAAGTAAATGAAAATAAAATGAGAAATACTAGAATAAGAGTACAATACTTCATACTTGGGAGCGAGAAAGGATGGAAGAACAGATGCACGAAGAAAAATGCAAACAAGAAGATGAACTGTAGCAACGCAAAAGCAACGTGAGTGCGAGAGAAAGTGCAAGTGAGGAAGATAAGAGAGGGAGAGAAGATAAAAGGTAGGTAGGAAGCACAACAGTTACGAAAACTGTTGTGCAATTATGGGTGTCGCGCTTAGCGCGAGACTTGCGCTTAGCGGGACACCACTAACAATAAAGTGTAATTAATGTGTGGGTGCTAAGCAAGCATATGCGCCCTTAGCGCACCAAGGTCTGAGACCTTTGGGTTCCAAACCCCCAAAATTTTTTTTATGAGCACGCGTCCTTAGTGCTAGATTGCAAGCTTAGCAGAATTTGCACTTTCTACAAGCAACAAAATGGATTATTCCTACAAGGTCATCTTTTCAGCCTCCATTAGTTGCACATTCTAACCCTCAATGTGAATATAAAACTACCCTTAGATTCAAAGGGTATAAAGTCATAGAATGCCAGACTTGTAATAAAGTTGGGAAGGTGAAAGGAGAAGTTGGCTCTCAAAAACTTCATCCTGAAATGCAATAGGTAGAACTTAACAAGCTCAATTTGCTACAACTTTGGAGGGAAGGATTCCCAAGGATAGTTCCTTTCAACTATTTGTATACTTGGGAAGTGCACCATGATAAAGAAGTATATGCACTACAATGGCATGTGCAATGAGAACTAGTGTTTAAAGAATTCCCAATCCATAAGACTATTCTTCCCAATCCTAATAGTCTTAAGAATAGGGCGTCTGCACAAAGAGTTTATCCTCCTGGTGAAAAATAGTATGAACACACACAATAACCAAGAGGGGGGTGAATTGGTTTAAAATTGGTCTTTTAAAATTCTTTAAAACAATCAGAGTAGTTAGGATCGTATCACAAAATCAACTCTGAAATCTTTCAGTCAATCAAATACCAATCTTTAATGAAAGCAATAGCTGAAAATATATTTCTGTTGATTCTTAAAAGATTATCCAAATGAATGAAAATTAATGATAACAAGAAGAGATAAAGAAGAGTATTCTACACCAAGAATTATGCTGGTTCACTTCTCACCTTTGAGAAGCTACATCTGAAAATGATATGAATATCTCACACTTAACCAAGAGGGGGGTGAATTGGTTATGCCTTGGTAAATTAAAATTTCTTTAATCAAAAACAGAGTTCCTAGGATCTTTATCACTTTTCAAAAACAAGAAACTTTATTCAATCAAGTAGCTCAGCCCCAAAGAATTCAATGAATCAAAACTTATATAATTGGTCAAGCAATTTAATCAAGAACACAATGAATATAGTGAGTTAAGGGATAGAGAAGCAAGACACAATCAGATTTATACTGGTTCACTTCAACACTAGAAGCTACATCCAGTTTTCTTACAACCAACACTAGGTTAGAGTTCCACTATTATAATTTTCAGTTCTTACAATCAATTACAATGTCTCTCTTTATCAACCCTAGATAAAGTACAGAAATCTAAAACCTATTAGATTTTAAGAGACAAGAACCTGAGAACACTACTCAGTTCTTTCACCTAGAGAACCCTACTCTTGATACATGCAAGAACTTAATTACAATAGCCAATTCACAAAGAAAAATCAAAACAGAAATTAAAACCAGATTAAGGAGAGAAACAACCTGATGATCTAATGATTCAATGCAAAATGAAATTACCAACTCAGGTTGAATGATTACAAATCAAATGGCACAGCTTTCCTTAACCTTGAAAAGGTTTCAAGCTCCAAGAATGACTCAAACACTCATGATTAAAGCACAATGGAGCAAGAAAGAATTTATCCCTTAGAAAACACTTAAGAATGCTCACAAGACTGTTTAAGCTCAGAAAATACAAATGGGTAATGTTCCACGAAGTTAGAAAAGCAGCTGAGCCATAGTTCTATTTATAACAGATTTTTATAACTGCTTGTAATCGATTAAATCACCATTTTAATCGATTAAAACACTTATGTAATCGATTAAGTCACCACTTTAATCGATTAAAGTGTTCATGAGTTTTTTGGGTTTGAGCAACGAGCAAATTAATCGATTAATGCGAGCTGTAATCGATTATTCCAGTAGCACTGTGTTTTCTAAAAGACTTGAGTAATCGAATACGAAATGTGGTAATCGATTATTCCAGTGCAGCATGATTTTCTCAAAGCATTGTGTAATCGATTACGAATTCTGGTAATCGATTATTCCAGTAAAACTTGCTTTTCTCAAAGGCTATGTAATCGATTACGAGAAATGGTGATCGATTATGGCAGTGCAATCTTAAAATCATATATAGCCATGTAATCTATTACTACCTATCAATAATCGATTAAAAAGTTCAACAAGATAGTTTACATGAAAACGAAGGTCAAATAATAGATTATTTCGATAGGTAATCAATTATATTGTGCTTGAAAGCTTTCCAAAATTGACTAAGAACAAAATAATCGATAACGGACTTTAAGGTAATCGATTACATCAGTGTAAAATGCATTTTTCCAAAAACCTTTGAATCAGTTTAAAAAACTTAGTCAAGTTGCCAAAGTCTTGTGATTTTTATGAAACCAATCATAAAAACTTTGAACACTTGGCCTTTATGCAATCATGAAAACTAAAAGCTTTTTCACAAGACATGTGCTTTTATGAAAACCATGAATGCAAGTCAATGAATGATGTTTATGCAATGCAATGGATCATAGGATGAAACACTTAGATGTTTAAAAGATTACATATGCCTTCACTTGAATGGCATGTAAAAGCTAAAACTTATCCGAGACTAAAAATCTCAGCATATTGATCCTCTTCAAGCTCCCCCTGTATCTAACACCTGGTGTCATAGTCTGGAGAAGTAGAGAAGTAAAGACTTAAGCTCTATGAAATGTCTTTTTCTTCTCCAATAGATCTTCAACAGCTGATGGGTCTCCCGTGTGCCCTTAGTGTTATTCTTCCACGAGATCACACTTTGAGTGAAGAAATTTTCTAGACTAAAGATATTTCTTCAGAAGCACCTGAAGAGAGTCCAAGCTTCCAAGATTGGGAGAAGTCATACTATGGACTTGAACTAAGAATGAAGTTATCTACCTACAAAGAAGAAATCAGATCAAGATAGACTTCTTTGAGACGTTTGGAGAGGTTCAAAATTCATATGCCTTTCATGATTAGTCACCTCTAACACTTAGTTCAAGATAGAAGTAGATAAGTCTATCTTATATCAAAAGGCTAACTGCTACAAGGGTAAGGAGCTTCTGATTAAGGAAGATGAAAATGCTCTACCAACTAGATATATCAAGGTTTATCCTAAAAGCCTCTTTAAGCATGAATTGGAAGCCATAAAGAGGGAAAAAAGCACACAAATCTAGATTGGTATGCTTCTAAGGAGGTTTCACAAGCTGACGACTCGCTACTCATGTTTGAAACCTGATGAAAAGCCTCTTATAGATGCAATTCATCGTGAGATTCACCATTGCTATCAGACCCTAAATCATACCTACTTTACAATGGAAACTCCTTTCAACATGGTCTACCCATTAATAAGGGAGTTCTTTGCTAAGTATGCTCGTAACTTTTCTTGAAAATAATCAAGTTATTTCTAACCAAACTTAAGAAGAAAAAAATAATTATCTTCATGCATTTACTATCTATATCATCTCATTTTCTTCTTTGATCTCTTTTCGTTTTCTATGACACCACTCATCACATTTTTATTTTATTTCTTTATTTTTTCTTGCTCTTCCTATATCTTTTTTCCTTTAACCCTAAATAATTTAAGTGTTCATAATTTTCCATTTAAAAAGATTTTACACTTGAAGTATGAAACTATAAAATGTGAGATCATAAACACAATTGGGATCACACAATAGTTTGAAAAGTTTATCATCATATTAGTAAAAAGTTGGGCAAAAGGGTAAAGTCAAATTTTACTTCTTACATGACATAGAAGAGTACACTTGAAAAAAAAACATTATTCCAGAAATATTTGAGGAATGTAAGATATGGTGTCCTAGAATCCACGTAATCAAAATTAACAAAGTGACACTTGTCTATTACAACCTTTTTCAACCCAAGTTCTTTAGTACCCACCCATTCCAAAGTGTGCCAAATTCCAACACTTATTCAAATTCAAGTTTCTTTAAAGTGGATAAGAGAGTATTAATAGTTTCAATGCTCACTTCAATCCATTCCAAAGAAACATCTTGAGTGTCATAAGGTTGCATAATCTCCAATTCCAATCTATCCTTCAAGTTCTGATAATTGGCATTTATTACTTCTTCTAAATGTAGCTAATTATAGCTATCCATTCATCCAACTTTAAGAGGATAACTTGCTCACTTAAATTTCTAAATTTGTAGATCTAGATCATTTTTGAACCATTTTATGTGGAAAAGAAGTGACCATGTCTGATGAAAACTATGAGGAAAGGTTTAATAACCTTAATTCATGGTACTTAGCTGAACAAAACCTTGGTTTTTGTCTATGTTATAATTCTAATACAAAAAGATAATATCCTTAGTCTTTGTTTTGCTTTAATTATTGCATTTTAGAAGACCCTTTGAATGTCATTTTGAGAATGATGTATATGTCACACTATAATAGTGTCACTCATTGAATTTTTTCTACCTGTGACTAACATGTTATATGCTTGCAATGTACAATGCATACATATTTAAGCATAGTATTTAAACCAAATTACACTAATACACCTTTGAGCTTTTGTAAGATTATGCAAGAAATCCTTCTTTTTTACATATACAATAACCTCCCTTTAGGGTAGTTCGGTGTAATGTTTTTCAAGCAATTAAGGGAGGTAAGTGTATGAGTAAAAAAAGAAGGTGTTTGTGTAATTTCACAAAACCTTAGAGGTAGTTAGTGTAATTTACTCTAATATATATTATTTGGTTTGAAGTATTTTATGTCTTATTCTAACAACATTGTTTGAAGGTTGTAGACTATTTGATTGATCCTTTTGTTGGAGGCACTAGTTGATGACATGAGTCGAAGAAGATTCTCATTCTTAATCTTGTAATTTTGTTTCAATGAGTGCCTCCTTAATGAGGTTTTAAGTTGTAATTGTTTGCCTATTACTTATGTGTTTTTATTTGTGTGCAAATCATTCTAAATGAGTAGATGTCTCTTAAATAATGAATCAAGAGAACATTGAGAGGTCTACATTTTAAAAATTAAAACATACTTTAAAGAGGTTGAAAGTGCTTTTGAAAAACTTAAGAAACTGTGAAAATTACTTACAATATAATTAGTTATATGAACAAATTAATCAACTATTTGGTGTATCCTGTTTTAGAAATTTGTCACATATGCACATTTATGAATTATCTCAAATAATCAATTATCCAGCAAATGAGAAAATTTCAAGTTTGTAATTAATTTATTATCTTTAATAATTATCGATTATCCTGATCTTGTTGACGCCAAGTATTTCTAAGATTGACATAATTTATTATGGCCACAAAACAATCGATTGTATTTTTAAACTATAAATAATGAATTGCAAGTTTAAAACCAAAGTGACTCTTATGCCAAATATTTCTACACTTTATTGAGAGAAAAGTGAAATACAAAACTAAGTTTTAGAGATAAAATTAACCAATTTTTTTCATGCTTTAACAAAAATCTAATGGATCTCTCAAGGAGTTTTGAAGAGTCGTCATAGAGAAAAAGGCTAAGTGTACTTATAATTAGTATATTTGTAAATTTATCACAATCAGGTGATATCAATCCTTTATTTTTTTTTTTTGTATTTTAATGCGTCTCCTAGTAGGTTTCCCATAGGATCTTATAGCGTATTTCTACAACAATGGATTAAAGGTTTCTTGAGAATGTAATATTTTTTTGTATGTGAAGCTTGTTTGTAAGCAATTGATTATTTTAGTGGAATCTCAATTTCAAGTTGATTAAGAAAATAGATGTAGATCATAGTTGTGATCAAATTAGTATAAAAATCTTCAAATCTTGTCTTCATCTATATCTCCTTATATATTTTTTGACTCAAATTGTGATTGTTTAAATTGATTTCATGAATATCTTATTTATGATTGCATTCTAAAATTTAAGAAAGATAAATAATTTATCTCTCTTTCTATTACATCATATCATTTATATTTTATAATCCTTATAAAAATTGACATTTTGAATGTCCAAGTATACTTTTCTATTTTAAATAATTTATTAATTGTTGATTGATTTGACATGTTTTTTTATTAGCAAATTTTAGTTGTTAGTTCGATATGTAACTACAGTAAAAAAGTTACACCTCTTTTATATACATACAATACTATAGGTTAGATGTTACATTAATAAATAAACCAAAATTATATAGCTAAAATAGTAAGAATTGAATTAAAACATATATAATCACATAAAAACAAAATATGGGTCAAATTAAAAAATAAATGATAAGAGAACTCCAATGGAGAGGGCTCTACACATGTCTACATTGAGAAATTCAAATGAGAAAATTGCACAGTTGGAGACATGTTGTAGGTCTCATTTATGGAATGAGTTCCAACTATAGCATTGATTTTTTTTCCGAATATGCAGGACCAATAGGGTTGTTATATGGATATAATATTAATTTATTTTAATTTTTCATTAAACTTGTATTTTGTTTGGATATAGTATTTGTTCTTTTTTTCAATGGTTGACAATGTTGGTTTTATTACCATTGAGATGGATGTAATTCAAAATAACATTGCTATAAAAAGTATTTTAATAGTGAATTCAATCGTTATACAATATTTTTTAACGGTAAATTTTTTTTAACGTATATAGTACAAGTTTGTAGTGTATAAATAATGCATTTTGGTAACATTTCTCTACAACAATTTCTCTTATCTCATTTCATTTATTTACTCTCTTAAACTTTATTGTTCGTATTTTTTTCTCTTTACACATAAATGGATCCCAATAATCCTAACATGCCCAATTTTTACCTCAATTGGATGCCAAATTGTCAACCCCAAATGCTCAAAATGTTCAAATCCTCCCCAATCTTCAAATTGTCAAAATAAGACAAACATGAAAAATTTTCCTAATTTCTATTTCCTAATTACTTTCCACCAAACATGCCATATATGGGTAATCCATATGTAATGTCAGGCCAAAGTGGCATGAATTTTTCGTTCCTAGCAGCTAGTCTTGTCATGTTGGTGGTGCTTCAACAATGAGTAGTTGATGTATGGCTAAACCCATTAGCCATTTAAATTCCCAAATCTACCTTGCAATCAAACCCACTATTCAAGATTTCTCCAAGAACCCAGGCTGTCCTTAATTCAAGTGCAGGACTTGGCTGAAAGGAAGCTTGTTTGTGCAGCAATGGAAGATAGAAGGAGGTAAGAGATAAAGATGGATGGCACCGTGGAAACGCTTTCCAATAAGCTTAGGAAGAATCACCACAATAACATAAAGTCATTTATAAGAAGCAAGAGGTTCTTGTACAAGAACAAGAGAGAAAACTCTCACACAAATTTTGATTTGCATTCAAATGAACAAAAGTTATTTACAATCAGTTTTGGGAAACTTTTATAGGCCACGAAATTACAAGCTTAATGCCACTAAATGTAAGGAAAATGCAAATTGAAATGAAGCCCAAATGAAACTTGAAGTACAAGCTTCTCCTAAAGTGACTCTTGGCTGACCCAACATGTGCAGTGAAATTTTTATGCTGAAGTAATCGATTAATTCGTCCTTGTAATCGACTAAAATAGAGTTTCTTACATTTTACAGACTTATGTAATATATTACAGCTATCTGGTAATCGATTACAACAGACAAACACTATTTTACAAAGTGCCTTGGTAATCTATTACAGACAGATGGTAATCTATTAAACAGACAAGACTTCTTTTGTGTTTGCACTGAGCTGGTGTGCTTCTTCGTGCTTGTCCAAAAGATACAAGTTAGTTTTGATGTGGTCTTGCAAGACTTGAATTCTAGCTCTTGTAATGGGTCCTTTAAGGCTCACCAAAGGAAGTTCTTCAAGCTTTCCTTCTAGGTCTTTAGCTTACAATGGACCTCCATCAATAGTGGTGGAGATTATTCTGATCAACAAGTGTAGACATCGGTGAGATCTGTATCGGAGTCTTAAGTTCCTCCATTTTCCTCCCAAATTAACTTGGGAAATGTTGCAATCAATGAAGATATAAGCTTGAGTGGTCGTGCGAATTCTAAACAAAGTTTTAGAATGGATGAGGATAAATTACTCATTAGCGCATGGTTGAATGTTTCAAATGACCCAATTGTGAGGGTTGATCAAAAGGGAGATGGTTTTTGGTTAAGGATAAAATATACTATGATGAAAATCGTGTTAATGAAAGAGAAAGGGGAATAGGTGCACTAAAATCTCGTTGGACAATGATGAATAGTGATGTTCAAAATTTTGTGGGTGCAACGCACAAACCAACTAGATAAAGAAAAATGGGAGTTTTGAGGATGATGTCATCAATGATGCTTTATCCATTTTTATTCATCTCAATCAAACATAACAACAAATTGTGAATTTGACCTAACCTCATCTTTACAATGTCTGATGGGAACAAAAATGGCAAAAAGGAAGGCTAAAGTGAAATTTAAAGAAACAAATTTGGACCTCGTGAAGATTAAGGCAATGCAAGAGTCGTTGAGTTAGGTATTGACAAAAGCAAAAGATTTTAGACTATTATGGAGATTGATGTCAGAAATTGAAAGGGATTGTTACTTTTGAAGGAGTTTGCCAGCTCGTGAAAGATACAATTGGGATGATAGAGACACAACTTCAATATTACAATCATTTGTGCAAAATAATTAAGAAAAAAATATGGGATGAACTAGCCGTTGAGAGTCAAACTAATTGTTGGACTCAAACTAGTCACTGAAGTCAAAGAAGCCATTGGAGTCAAAGTAGTCATTGGAATCAAAGTAGTCGTTACATAACATTAGTTTTTGAACCTTATATATTGTTTTAATGTTGCCATTTTGTATCACACCACTTTGTTTCCCTAGGTTCCCTTTTCTTCAATTTTATGTGTACTATTTTTTGCCTTCTTTTGTCATATGGATCTGTACGATTCACATTCTGACAATCAGCTCGATTGAAAATTTATTGAATATGAGTTGAGTGCCATTTGAGTCCAACATAAGCACATTCAAAATTTAATTGATAAATGTATGGAAGAAAAAGGTATAAACTTCAAGCAACATACTCGTAAAAGAACTCATATACCAAGATATTGTGGAGGTCATCTTCTCTTATTTAATGATTACTTCTCCATATGTCTAGTATACAATGATAATCAAATCCAACGAAGGTTTTGAATGCAAAGACATGTATTCCTACGCATTATCAAAGGAGTTAGCAACAATGACGTGTATTCCCAATTGCATAATGATGCACTTGGAAGAACAAGTCTTTCATCGTTGGAGACATGCACTGCTGCAATTTGCATGTTGGCTTATGAATCACTAGCAAATACTATGGACGAGCATGTGCACATTGGTAAAACCATTGTAGTGGAATGTTTACAAAAGTTTTTCCCAAGAGTGAATGAGGTATTTGGGATTGAGTACTTGAGAAGACCCAACAACAATGACATTGAACGTCTTTTGAAAATTGGAGATGCATGTGACTTTTTCAATATGTTAGGTAACATTGATTGTATGCACTGGGAATGGAAAAAATTGTCCCACAACATGAAAGTGTCAATATCAAAGAGGAGATCATAGCAAAACAACTATTATGCTAAAAGTAGCGGTGTTGCATGACGTGTGAATTTGGCATGCATACTTTGGTGTTGCTAGTTCAAATAACGACATCAATGTCCTTAACCAATCTGACGTCTTAAATGAAGTTTTAAGGGCAAGCTCTTAAGGTATAATTTACAATAAATGAAACCACATACAACATGAGGTACTATTTAGCAAATGGTATTTATCCATAATGGGCTACATTCGTAAAAATCATCTCAAAGTCACAAGGAGAAAAAAGAAAATTATGTGTCCAACATTAAGAAGTAGCAAGGAAAAATGTCTAAAGAGCTTTTAAAGTGCTTCAATCACGACTTGCAATTATACGTGACCCATCACAATTTTGGAGCATAGATACATTGCATCAAATAATGGATGCATGCATAATATTGCATAATATGATATTGAAGATGAATGAGAAGAAATATGATATCAATTTTGATTATTCATACAATGATCCAAGTAATGATGTCTTAACACTTGAAGATTTTAATGGACATCATGAAACTTTTAGAAGATATTTAGAAGAAAGAACACATATGCATCAAAAGAAAATACATTGTCATCTTCAAGAAGACTTAGTGGAACATATATGCGAATGTTTTTAACGCAAAAATAACGAAAATTGAACTTTATTTCAACAATAGGTTATTTTTGTTTCTTTATGTATTTTAAAAGTTATTATTAATAATTTTAATTTGCATTATATTTTATGTATTTTAATTTTGAAATTTAAATTTTATTTAATTAAAATGTATTATATATTTATTTATTATTTAACAATTGTCATTTAAATATATTAACTTTTTAAAAAAATATGAATAATAAAATATAAAAATTAGATTTATTGTGGAGTTCATTTGAGAAACTTTTGTGAATTGCTTGGTTGAAGTAAAAATTTGATTAAGTTGTTTAAAGTAAATAAAGTGGTGTAGCATTATAAGAAAGTGTGAAATAACCAACAATGATTAGTTCAAGGAGTTAGAGCTTGGTCTCCTTAAGTACTTGATCAAGGTACAATTCCTGACTAGTGCATATGAAAAGAAAAATCATTGATGGAAAGGGACAATCCACCTATGAGTGTCAACATATTCTTTGAAGGAATTAAAAAAATCTTGGTGATAGATCAAAATACTCATCTACAATTATATGTGCAACAAAAGAATAAAAAAAATAGAAAAATGTAAAATATTATAAAGAAATAGAAGTGAAACTTTGGTGGTGGATAGGAGGATATGTTCCAATAAAAGAAGTAAAAATGTAATTGAGTGAGCAAAGTAATAAAATAAGTTATGCATCTTGATATTCATCAACTGTTTTTCCATGGAGTAATGGCATGAATAGGCGTTACTTGCTTTCTTTTAGGGTGGAAATAGGCTAGATTAGGTCAGTCTTTGATGGGCTCGAGCTTGAGTTTGACCTACATCATAATTACTGAATCCGAGTTTGGTCTATCATGAAAGTCTATTTACAGGTCCATTCTATACAAGGACCAATAAACAAGCTTATAGGTCTAACTAGACCAACAAACTTAAATAGACCAATAAATCTAAACAAGACAATGAGCCTAAATGGACTTATATATAATATTATATATTATTAATTTATTATATAAATAAACCAAAATGTCAGGTCTAAATTTTAAAAATCTAAAATCTAATCTTTAGTTAAAAATATTTTTTTAAAAATCTAATCTAACTTTTATAATAATGAATCCATATCAAACTTTTTATGGGCCATGACTGAGGTGACTCCAATTGTCTCACCTATTTTCAACATTACTTTCGAGGTGATGGCGCAAATATCTCCTCTTTAGGCGCCCTCATGAATTGCTATTTCCTTTGACAACATTCTGAGACCTCGACCTACGTGCCATTTATTTTTTAATTATTTACCTAAATGCCACGCGTGTCAACTTATTTCCCAGACTGTCACGCGACATAATTCGCTATCCAGGGCAACAAAATACGTTGGTTGATGTGGCGCGATTCTGGTGGCCACCTATTTCGCTACACAGGCCAGGGAAATAGGTGGTTGCCCAACGAGCAGTCCACGTGGCTGCACGCTATTTCGCTTGCCCCCTCCCAGCGAAATATGTGCAACGGTCACCAAAAAAAATGGGTCGTTATGGACACGTGGCAGACGTGGACGTAATTCGCTACCCAGCCCAGCGAATTACGTCTATGTGGCCCACTATATAAACCCTTCCCCCCTCCTTCATCCATCCTTCTTCCATTCTTTCCCTCTCATTCTATATTTTTGAAAGAGATTCTTCTTTTGCAGTGTGACTCTCCCTCTCTCATTGTGCAAGTAAGTTGTGTTTATTTGTTTTATTTGAATATTTTTTTTTATATTTTAGTTGTTAAATAATATATAGGTGTAGGTTTTAAATTTGAAACCTTAGGTTAGAGGATATGTAATTGAAACATTAGGTTAGAAGATATGTAGTTTAAAATTATGATTGTTAATTTATAGGGTAGATGATTATTTAAGTTTATGATTGTTTGGTTATTGTAAGTGATAGACATTTTTTATTGAGGGTTGATAAACATTATATTATTCCATTATTTGAGGATATATTGTTTTAAAAAAATATTTTATAATATATATTTAGATTTACTTAATTAGATTTAGTGATATATAAACATTAAATTATGAGTAGTTTTTAAAATATATTGTAAATGTATATACATTATATTTTTAATGTGATAATTTGAAATATATAATAATTAAACATATTTATTAAAGTAAATTGAAAAATTAAACATATATATTTTTAAAAAAAATTAGTAAATAATATTATTACAATTGATTAATTTCTATCACTTTATGTAATTTTTAAATATTATTTGGAATATTATTTGTTTATTTATGTAGTCTTTAATATTGATTTAATGTTTGAAATTGACATGAAAATATGAACATATACGTATATAATAATTAAACATATTTATTTAAGTAAAATAATGAATTAAACATATTTATTTAAATACAAAATATAAACATAAAGTATTATTACAATTGATTATTTTCTATCACTTTATGTAATTTTAAAATATTTATTAGCATATTATTTGTGTAGTTATATAGTCTTTAATATTGATTTAATGTTTCAAATTCACATGAAAATATTAACATATACGTATATAATAATTAAACATATTTATTTAAGTAAATTAATGAATTAAACAAATTTATTTAAATAAAAAAATTAAACATAAAGTATTATTACAATTGATTATTTTCTATCACTTTATGTACCTTTTAAATATTTAGTGGCATATTATTTGTTTGTTTCTTAAGTCATTAATATTGATTTAATGTTTCAAATTGACATGAAAATATTAACATATTATATTTAAATTAATTGACAATATAATTTAAATAGTAATAGACATAGTAAATCATTTTTTAAATGAATATAGGATAATGAATCACGATCAAGATGTCCCAGCACCACCAGCGACTAAGTCTCCGTTGAGTGTCATTGATCCTGGTCCCTCTGTACGGACGCTGTTGACGTTACAGGATAGACATATATTGACGAATGTGTGGAATGCGCAGGGTGATCCGACCGCACGGGATCGTGTGATTAATGTCAAGCATGTCGCGACACACGATCATCAGGCTATACCTGACGATATCCACCCATGGCTTATACAGGCGGGTTTTTACCACGTTGCGCGTCTGCGCAATCACGAGGTAAGCATATTCTATATGAAACTTTGTGTGTATTATGATGTTATGCTTCTATTGTAATGTGTATGTAACCGTGGTTTGGTGAATTATTTCATATCGACCATCACCTTGTTTCGGCGCTTGTTGAGCGATGGCGCCCTGAGACACGTACATTCCACATGAGCATGGGTGAGGTGACCATCACCCTTAAGGATGTACATAATCTGCTGGGGCTGCCGATAGATGGTCAGGTTGTTTCAGGCTGGCATGGGCGCCATAACTTCCATGAATTAGTTGGTGACCTTTTAGGGGTTGAGCCTGACGTGGGTCGGGATTTGCATGGAGGTTTGTTGGGGCTCTACTATTTACGGGAGCAATTCGATGTATATGTCGTCCATGCTGACACAGAGGTTGGACGGATGAGATACACCCACACGTTGATATTGCGTATTTTAGGCGGGATGTTGTTTGTGGACACTGCCTTGAGTTACGTGCCAGCTCGATATCTGTTATTTTTGGACGACTTCGAGCGCACAGGTTCGTTTAGCTGGGGATCTGATGTTCTTGCATGTCTATATAGGGAGTTGTGCAAGGCCACACGTGCATCACGCCTTGAGATGGGTGGATGTGCACTGTTGTTGCAGTTATGGGCTTGGACGAGATTCCCGACCATCTCTCCAGACCTTTCGCGTGTGGACGATCAGCATGTGCTTCAGCAGGAGATTTATGGAAATAGGTATTGCAATTGTGAGTTTGCCATTATTGTGAGTAAATGTTGTTATTGCTAATTATTTGTTGTTGTAGGTTTAATGTTTATCAGACGCGTCAGTCCAGATTTACCCATATTCGTAGATATCGTCATTATATGGATGTCATGCGAAGGAGAGACATTCGTTGGAGGCCATACGATCTTGTTGATATGGTTCATCCACCGGATGTTCACATGGCTAGACGATGGTTGGCTGTCTATCCTCTGATTTGCTACTAATGTGTGGTGTACCAGCAGCCAGATAGAGTTTTGCGGCAGTTCGGGTTTGACCAACCTATACCCGAGGATCCGATTAACTGTAGTGAGATGCTCAGCATCAGTATTACCGGCAAGACAGATGTCGACTGGAGTCAGCGATATGGTTTTTTCATTGCCCAATGGGTAGACAGAGATGCCCTTGTGCTGCAAGATCTGACTCCGATGCGAAGAGATGGGTATTTATCTGTCAACAGTGAGTACATGCAATGGTACTACACTGTGACACGTCGCTGGATGACACGCAGAGTCGCCTTCAATGCACATGTGGTACGCATCGGGATGATTAAATTTGTCTATATAATCTTAAGTTAATATTGTGAATAACATTTTTTTTATATGCAATCTGATCGCACTGAGACTATTGTTCACATGGCATCACCAGAGTCTCAGGCACAGGGTGCATTTGACATGAGTCAGTGTATGATGAGGCGGTTCGACTGTTGGCCGCATGTGACGATTTGGATCGAGTCATAGATCCTGGAGATGTTGCACCTCCAACTGTTCGACGCCAGACTGATGCCCCTCCTCCAGTGGTTCGTACTAACCGCCGTGCGCGTCACGAAGGGTTACCACTGCATCAGTCGACCCCAGTGGTAGCTGATACACTTATCATTGTGCCACATATGCCGCCCCGTCCTCCTGGCATCTTCTACGCACCTGGCTACCCTTCTGGCCCATCACAGCAGTATTATTGGCCGTCGCAGTTTCAATCCGGATCGTCTAGTGGTGGACAGGAGTCGTTTCCATCATCACAGTACCCCTCATGGTTTACTGTACCGCCGATGCCACAGCCTGGGTTTGGATTTCCACCGTATCCGATGTATGCATATACACCTACTGCGCAGGCGACAGCTGGGCCTAGTTCATTGACAGCATTTTATAGGCCTGTATAGCCGACAGTAGAGCTGGATACGGTACTGGCAACTCCGATAGCACATTCGACGCATATGGCGTCTTCCCCAGCCTTCGGCAGTCACGACGATCCTCTTACGGAATTCTTAGCGATGGCAATGCAGGAGGGAGGTGATGGCGGTGAAGATCATCAAGCTGACGACCTCGACCAACTGATTAGGAGAAATTCGGTGAGGGGAGCACGCCATCGATGTCATTTGTCACCATATGAGCATAACATGAGCCGATGTGGTGGATATCATGGACACCACGAAGATGATTAGTGGACATTATTTATTTTGTCTTGTTAATTGTTTGTTTTATTTTTTGGATTGCTAATTATTCAGTGGACTATGGTTGGATGTTTATTTTGGACATTTGTTATTTCTTACTTCATAATTGCGGAATCAATCTAGATATTGGAACATATTACATTATCATTTGACATACAATTCAGAAGTAAACGTCACTGATGCTGCAATTGTGAAGGATATTTGCGTCTATTGTGACCAACCACCTTACAATAACCTCATCTTGTACGAGTCGTTAATCCTTCCCGCAAATCCATTTTGCTGCGTATGCGTGTAGTCTTAGGCCTTCCTCTGCTACGTCTAAGCGACACAT
The DNA here is from genome assembly GCA_013407115.1 of Glycine latifolia. NCBI lineage: Eukaryota > Viridiplantae > Streptophyta > Magnoliopsida > Fabales > Fabaceae > Glycine > Glycine latifolia. The sequence continues at coordinate 24,627,723 of CM023958.1, read as the reverse complement.
CTAGCAAGATAGTGGGAACCACTGTGATGAATATAGTTGACATTGATAAGCAACACTATGCACGAGGTCTATATATTCAGTGGGATCGACGTGTATGGACCGGCAAGCTGCAACCGCATGACAACAAGGGAACCTAAATGCAGTGAACTCACCACACTAACAATTTCTTTCCGATAATGACAATGACCATTTCTTTCCGCCCCGATGCGTACGGATGTTATACGACTCTTGCACCTCAAATCTTGTGTTATGTTTGTCGTAAGCAGTAACACAGTGTGTCGCAGATTTATTAATGGTCTTCAAATATTTTTGCCACGCTTTTTGGCAAAATGATTACCTCTCGCCATCTCTTCACAGGCCTCACCACCATGTTGCAAAAAGTATGTCACTAGTCGAGCGTATGTGAACCGCACAAGTGAAGTAATAGGAAGATTTCTTGCGCCTTTAAGTACCTTGTTAAAAACCTCAGAGATATTGGTTGTCATGTGACCAAATCTTCGTCCCTCTACATCATAAGCTACACTCCACTTCTCCTTTGGGATTCGATCAATCCATGAGGCTATCTGAGGGCTTGCTTCTCTAAATTTTTCCAATCCGACATCAAAATCAAAACGTGACGTTGTATAACCTGCATATACAAACAAGACGTAAATATAAAGACATACATAATTGTGGATCATATACATGTCACCACAGTGGCATATGTTATTGCTTACCTAACATTTTCAATTGTTTCTTCAACATCACATTCTTGAACTTGTGATTAAAATTGCTCGCCATATGCCGAATGCAAAAAACATGATATGCCCTCGGTGGATGCCATCCTAGCTCGACGTTATTGACCGTCGCCATTATGCCCGCATGCCGATCTGAAATAAGACATATTCCATCTTTCTGCGTAACATGAATATGGATAAGTGCCAAAAACCATGACCAGTTGTCAATATTCTCCCCGGAGACAACCGCAAATGCAAGTGGAAGGACATAATTGTTGCCGTCAATTGATGTTGCAATAAGCAATGTTCCCCGATATTTCCCATACAAATTGGTATCGTCGATGCTGATAACGAGCTTGCAGTAATTAAAAGCATCGCAACACTGCTTAAATGTCCAAAACACCCTGTTAAAGACCCTGCCACTTCCGTCCAGTTGCCCATCAACAAAATGGTCCATCGTTTCCAGCTTATAGGCAGACCCTTGAGCAAAATTTAACATATAACCCAACCACCTTGGCAGGAACGCATACGATTCATCCCAATCCCCGAACACCTTAACAATAGCCTTTTGCTTTGCCTTCCATGCCTTCCTGTATGATATATGAAATCCTAGCGTTGTTGAAATCCTTTCCTGAATTAACCCAATTTTAACACTAGGGTCCTCTCTAATCATTCCTGCAATTAATTAGACAATAACATGCGAGTAAATTTTGCCACGCTAATTATACAGATTATTGTATAACGTATTTTACGTACCTAGGATCAACGAACATATGAAATTTGAGTCAAGCTGCTTGTGATCCTGAGAGAGATTAAGACTAACGCACGTGTGTTGGTTGTTCCATATGCCTACAACCCATTCAGTGGAAGTCTTCTTTTGGTATGCCCTCATCCTCCATGGACAACCGTCATTATTATTTTCACAAACCATGATAAGCCTTTTCGTATCACTTTTTGCAACAACGGTTGTGCGATGCTCGACCATACAGTATTGCTTTATTGCCATTTGCACATCAAACTTGCTCCCAAACACCTGCCCCTTATATAGCGCTTGACCCATCTCCCAGTTACGTACTTGCACTCCTTCCATGTCATCTGCCTCCTCATCTGGGTGTGCCCAATTAATATTCGTGTAATGACTTACATTAGACCAAAATGGTACATTGCCCTCTCCTATATAATGAGACATTGACCACATTGTTATGTTTAACCAACAATATTTTAACACTAATGACTAACACACAGTTATGCATCCATACCTGGAACCGGAGCCTGATTTTGCATTCCAACAATCCTTGGAGAAGGGATTGCAAAAGCACGATCGAAATCACCGTCTACATTCGTATCCGATGAGTCACTATCTGGAGCAACACCTTCATCAACCTCTTCCTCAGAACTGTTCATGGGCCAAGCTGGGTCGTGGCCCGGCGCCACTTCAGTATCTTCAGAATCAATTTGCTGGGTTGGGTGGGTTGGTGGTGGTGGTTGTGGTGATGAGGATATATCTCTATCTTCCGAATTCACTATCGGCTCAAAGTTAAGGTCAATGTACCCAATGTTTGCAACAAATTGTTGTTTGCTTGACTGTCCACCACAATATACTTCCGCATACAATTCTATAAATCTGGGGTTTCCTCCATCGGATGTGCATGCGTCTGTAACTAAGGTTACATCGTTGTCATCTACAATATCCACACCAACCCACTGCATCGGGTTGCCGGATGCACATCTAGCACTCAATCGAGACACTGATTGACCCCGTTGTAATCTCAACCTCTTGTATATGATTTTCATCAAATCATGATACTTGCATCCTGGAGGCATACGAAACATCTTGCTTTCTCCTTCGAACACTTGACCATTCGGTCCAACATATCTCTTCTCATTATAATATACAATGGTGATTAAACCATTTCCATTACCACTCATTTTGCAGAGATTCAAAAAAAATTAAGAGACAATGCGAATGAAAAATAATCTCACACAACGTACAAATGAAGGGGGGTGTCCTTAAATAGGTGGGGGTGTGGTTGTAATTCGCTGGGTTGGATAGCAAAATATGATACCTATTTCGCTGGTCTGGGTAGCGAATTAATGGGGTGTAGCCACGTGTCAAACCTACACCTATTTCACTGCAGTGCCTAGTGAAATCGGACACGTAGTTCGCTGGGCTTACTAGCGAAATAGCTGCCAGCTGACACGTGTCGTGCTCGCTTCTGCTTGGTCACTGACTCATTGACCAGAAGGTGCCACATCAGCTCCCCTATTTCGCTACCCTGGATAGCGAATTACGTCACATGGCAGTATGGGAAATAAGATTGCACGTGTGGCATTTGGGGGAAATTTTCACCCCAACATACATAAAAAAATAATATTTACCAAAACATACATATTACAATTTTATTTACCAAAACATACATGTTTACTATTCACATTGTAAATTTGGGTTGATGGACCCGAATTTACAATCCGATTTTAAAAAAAAATTCAAAACCTAGTTAAGAATTCGGGTCCCCGAAACCCGAATTCTGAACTGTTTTTTTTACATGTTTACTATTCACATTGTAAATTCGGGTTGGGGGACCCAAATTTACAATGTGATTTTTTTAAAAAAAATTCAAAACCCAGTTAAGAATTCGAGTCCCCGAAACCCAAATTCTGAACTGTTTTTTTTAAGATAATAATAAATAAACAAAGAATTTAATTTGAAAATAATAAAATTAAATAATATAAATAAGGAAAAATTAATTCTAAGTAGTATTTAAACACGTGTACTTGCACATAATAATAATTTAATTTTAATTTTGTTTTATGCTATTTTTTAAGATTTTTAATAAAATTATATAATATACAAAAATGATAATTTAATATTTATATTTGTTTAAGTTATGATAAATAATGTTGATTATTCACTGTGAAAAAATGAGAAAAAATTAATTAGTACATGCAACTATATTATACAGAGAAAAATAAAATAAAAAGGGAAATAATTAAAACAAATTAAATTGATTAAAAACACCGTGAATAAATAGTTAGTATATATCGGTTATATTATATAGAGAAATTAAAACACTACGGTAATTAGGATGAGAGACAAAGAGACAAGCATAATAAACATCACTTAATAAAATGAAAATAACATAACGTTCTAACAATAACAATTGAAATACGAAAATAACCAAACTAATTATATTTTGAAAGATGTTGTGCAGCGGACATGTCTTCTTCCATTTGAATCATTCTAGTGAGTTGTTCATCATATCCAACATCTGCATCAATTATTGCAACATGTTGATCAGTTATTGGGGCTTGTTGGGTTAATGGTTTGTTAAAAATAGCTAAAATTTCTAATAGACAAAAACGTTTCCAGTAGTTGGATTCTGCTAACACCTTTAACACGTCTTCATCACTTATCAACTCTATTATGTGATATTCGATTACTTTTTCTGAATATTTTGCATGGCCTGGCTGTCGAAAAAACATTTTTCTGACCACCTGTGACTTGTGAATTCCATAAGGGGGAACCCCTACAGGCGCAACTTGCTTGATGACATCCTTGAGTGTTTCGATGTTGCATCCTGAAGGAATTTCAAATCTTACTGGATTTGTTCCAGTGAAGGAGTAACCCACAAAATCACTTTGTCATGGTATGTTCCACTTGCCGTTGTAATATAGCATTGCATCATGTGTAGGACCGATGGTGGATAGAAGTAGGTTGAGTATACCATCAGGTGTTCTATTGATGGTACATAATAATTCTATAGGGTCAACACACGGGTATTGCTCATAGCACATTAACATTGTGCAAACATCATCATCATTTGTCAATTGTAGAGAATGAAAAAAAGATTGCTGACCTACATCTATGGATGGCTGTCGGTAGTAGATTTCATGCACAAATTGGTCATTGGTTAGCAGAAGGGTGTTGTGCATTCTAGTCTTGAGTGACTAAAAAGAACATTAATTAGGAACTCGCATTGGTATTGGAGTGGAACATTGAAAAAAAAATCTGTTTGGTTGTGTTTGATTGATCCATTTGGAAAAATGAATGCTAACTTGGAGTTAGCAATGGTCTGAGTGCTTGTTTCTCCTAAGAACGTCATAGTATTGAGATTGAATTTGGTTTGTGAAGGTATGTTGTGTGAGAGTGTGTGGTTGTGTTAAGGGTGCTTTGTGTTATTTATAGTTGTTTGAATATTTGCCCCGTTGATGTGTATTGAAAGGTCATAAGGTTGGAATTGTCATTCTGATAGAGGCTTGTTTGGAATCCAATGTTGATTGAGACATGTCATTATTCAAATTTCTCTGTTATCGATATAGTGCATAGTGTTGTCAATTTCGACTGTGATGTTACCCTTCCACATGGTGTAGCAGTTCATTATTGTTTTCAGAATTAAATTTAAATTGCGAGTTGTCAATTCAATGTTAGTTTTAACAGTGAAGTATCTATCATTTTTTCAGAGACTTGGGTAAATTACAAATTTTTTTCAATTTCGAATGTCATTTTACTCTAGTACATGGTGCACCAAACATCCATTATTACTTTCAGACTTAAATTTAAGGCTCTTCTTCATGAAACTGGTACACGACATTTTTTTTTTGGATTCTTTGACGTAAAAACTATGAAATAAATTTGCCACAGATTTTTTTATTGTATTGGACATAAATTTTATAAATTGCATAAGCATGTCCACTTAAACTTTGTTTTTAGTGTCAAAAACTTAGTTTTTTTTTTATTTTTAACTATTAATTTAAGGCCCTTCTTCATGAAACTGGTACACGACATATTTGTTTTTGGATTCTTTGACGTAAAAACTATGAAATAAATTTGTCACAGATTTTTTATTGTATTGGACATAAATTTTATAAATTGCATAAACATGTCCACTTAAACTTTGTTTTTTTGTGTCGAAAACTTAGTTTTTTTTATTTTTAACTATTAATTTGAGGTCCTTCTTCATGAAACTGGAACACGATATATTTTTTTTGGATTCTTTGACGTAAAAAATATGAAATAAATTTGCCACAGATTTTTTATTGTATTGGACATAAATTTTATAAATTACATAAACATGTGCACTTAAACTGTTTTTTGTGTCGAAAACTTAGTTTTTATTTTTATTTTTAACTATTAATTTGAGGCTCTTCTTCATGAAACTGGAACACGATATATTTTTTTTTGGATTCTTTGACATAAAAACTATGAAATAAATTTGCCACAAATTTTTTATTGTATTGGACATAAATTTTATAAATTGCATAAACATGTCAACTTAAACTTTGTTTTTTGTGTCGAAAACTTATTTTTTTTTTATTTTTAACTATTAATTTGAGGCCCTTCTTCATGAAACTGGAATACGATATATTTTTTTTGGATTCTTTGACGTAAAAACTATGAAATAAATTTACCACAAATATTTTATTGTATTGGACATAAATTTTATAAATTGCATAAACATGTCCACTTACACTTTGTTTTTTGTGTTGAAAACTTGGTTTTTTTTATTTCTAACTATTAATTTGAGGCCATTCTTCATGAAATTGGAACACGATATACTTTTTTTTGTATTATTTGACGTAAAAACTATGACATAAATTTTATAAATTGCATAACATGTCCACTTAAGCTTTGTTTTTTTGAACACGAACATAGTATAAGTGGATAAGTGGATAAGTTGCACACAAAGTAATTGCATAATTAAAGCCGTTGAACATGAACATAGTGAAGTGGATAAGTTGCACACAAAGTAATTGGAGAATAATAATCCTACTACAACAGATTTCAATAATTAATCCCCATAATGGTGTCCTGTTCCACAAGGAGGACGTCTCCTATTACGTCCTGGATTTCGACGTGGGCGTTGTTCTGGTGTATCATGCAATGATGGATTGTTGTCTTCAACACTTTGGCTAACCATCAAATTGAAACTTGGTGGATTAAAGTCACTCTGTTCGTTTTGTAGGTTACACATATATTCACGAGCTAATGTTGGCGTGCCACAATCAGTTCCAAAAACATTGCTCACAAATTCATCAGTTTGGACAACTGGTGGAGTATAGTCCATGTTTGAAGGACTAGGTGGAACATAATCTGTGTATGGAGGAATTGGTGTATATGTAGGATTAGATTCTGTTTGCACAATGTTTGTTGGCCTTGAGGATTGACCAATTTCTTCATTCATTGTCGTTCCACTTGGCTGTTGCATATACAAAAAAATCAAAGAATTACTTCGATACCATGCCAAGTATTTGTTAGAATGTTTTGCAGGTCCTATAATTGGTTGTCCCTCCAAAACCATGTATTGGCGTTGTCGCCAATACCCTATCCACTTTGCATGTTTTTCAGCCCAATTTATGTCGGTTCGACCTCGCATGTCGATTTTGTGTAGTTTGTCCATGTTTTTTGGGGGATCTGGTATACCTTGAAGAAGCCAAAATTGAAGTTTAACTATGTCCGCTTGTTGCCATTCTACTATTGAGAAACAAATTAGTGTGGTGTGTAATGACCTAAATTTCTACTGATTTTTATTATCTTTATTATTATTTGCTTAAGGATAAATTCCCGAGAAACTTATATTAGTGAAATTTCTAAAACGTACAAATATAGACTTAATATTGTACATAGCCATAGTTCTTGTTACAAAAGTCAATACAAATACAGTACTTTCCATACTTCAGTCTAATACATGACTTCCTTTACTACTCCAGCTCCTCAATGAACCTGACCATGATTGTTATCTAAGAAAAACATGAAACAAACTTTTGTGACAAATAAAATTTCTCAGTAGGCAAAGCTAAATCCCAGCTTATTAGTAGGTTAGTAAAACATCAATATATTCAAACACATATATAAGAAATATGCAAGCTATATGAATGCATGAGATGAACTATCCCAGGGTGCAATGGCCTCCACATATCGTACTGTATGTGGCTACACCTCGTACTGGATGTAGACGCTGCTATAGTCTTACGCAAACATGCATGAATATTGCCATGTATCCTGCACCTGGGTACTACATATCGTACTGTATGTAGCATCAGATTCTGTTTCTCCGAAGCCTCGTACTGGACTTGGAAACAGTAATCCACCTATCTTATCACATCAATATTCATCCATAATAAAATCAAATCCATAAGTGAAACACATATACCTTATGGAAAAATATTTTCATCATATCATCATATGGATTATAAATATGGTTACACCACCATAATATGTATTATAAGTATGGTTACACCACCATATTTTAATCAAGTAAGATTATTACCATCTTTTATGCATAACCAGAGAATAGTTTTAACTATAGAAAAATTATGTTAGTAATCTAACTAATAATCCTCAATATAAATAATATCTAATTCCCTTGAAACCTTCACAAGAAAAGATTCAAACCTAGTATGCAATCTTGATTCTCCTTTCACTTACTTCCTCACTAATTAATCCTCAAAAGTGAATCATTCAATATTTAAACCATTAAACTACATACCATTCAACCTCTACTTCTAAATTTAAATCAAAATAGTTTCATAAAAATATCAACGGACAGCCCAAAATATCATTAAAATCACCTTCAAAAGATCATCAAATGGGCTTCCATACATCACTAATATTGATGGATATAAATCATCACCTATCTTATGGCTTAAATCAACATATTCTCATTAAAGAATAACCTTCAAACATCACGAAATTCAAGCCTAAATAATAACCATAATTCAGCCAACTAAAGCATATAAATTAATCCAAACCATTGCTTAACTAGAGATTTAAGCTTAACCTACCTCAAGTGAGTTTGAGTCTTGAGAATGGAATGGATAAATGGCTTCCTTCCTTCCTTCCTTCCTTGGGAAATCCTCTTAGAGATGAAGCCATGATATCCTTCCACTAAGCTTGTCAAAAGTTCTTCCTAAGGTTGCTAGGTTTTTCACGAAATTTCTTCAAGATGGTGGAGTTTTCTTTTCTTACTTGATTCAAGCTTTAAAAGAGAAAGATGAAATGAAATGATGGTGATATGAGGGAGAGATTTCGTGCTTCATGTAGGGAAAATGAAATGGAAGAGGTGAAATGGAAGCATTTCACGTGAAAGAGGTGTGGGAAGTGTCTTGGAAATGATTTGCACTAAATGACCCCTTCACCTCCTTATATAGTGATTGGAAAATGCTATGGACATTTCTACCCTTCTTAGTTAGTTATTCCCATTTGGTTCCATCCTAACTTAGTTTCTTTCCATTCCATTCCATTCTAATTAGAGTCATTATGATTCCATTACTTTTCTAGGAAAAATCTTCTAAGCCATGATTACTTTCTTACACTTGTCCAATTTATGAAGCCTTTCCTTCTTTTCCTTCCAAGTGTCCCTCTAGGTATGAAGCTTCCCATTTCTTCTTCATCATTCACGTGGACACCTAGGGCAACAAGATAAGATTTTTGCTTTCTTTTGCATCTATGCCATACAAGTGTCCTTCCACTTTTTATCACAAAACCTGTTTTAGTAAAATCCTAATTTTGAATTTGTTAACCGTTGGATCTCCCTAAAATTTTACAGGTACACTACTATCCCACATATGTAACTTTTGACCGTTGGGATTGTTGAAATAATGTCTTGAACTGTCCACGTGATCTACCAAAGGAGATAAGAGAAGATTTTTCTTCTTATCTTGTATACATGTTCCAAGTGTCTACCACTTGTTTTCTTCATGAAGCTTATCTTTACAAGTGGCTTATTCATGAATTTTCTTGGTCATTCTACATCCTTCTACATCATTCCATTCGTGATTTACAAGCTTAGGGGGTAGGAAGACAAGTTTTTCTTCCTTTTATGCCATTATATGTCATTTTTAAGAAAATCTAATTCCAATTATGGTTTCCCACATGGCAATTCCTTGTAGGAAGTCAATTTTAATTTAAATTCTTTCTCCTAAAAATCATATGAAATAATAGAATTCTAGATATCTTCAAAAATTGGCTTTCATGATAGTTTAAAATTTCTGACAAGCAATCTATACCGAATGATACACATCCTTGCCTACAAGACTGTTCTTATTTTAATTTTGATTGGTCTGTATTATTCTTGATCATCAAAATTACTAATCCATTTTATTAAATAGGTTTATACATCCTACAATTAAGAGATAATTCTATAGATTCTATGTATCATTTTTCCATATTTTTCTTATACTTGAATTTTCTTAGATAAGGTCTTAAAGTTGTTATCTCGATAAATGTCTAGAAATTTTATTCTAGAGTTTTGTGTCATAAAATATTTTGATACTTAGTTTGCTAAGTGTATTCTATAATTCCATCATGTTTTTATAAAATTTCTAAATTTATTTGAGCATTTTTGGCTTAGGGGCATATTGGTAATTTTGTCATTCATCCTAAGGGCATTTTGGTCATTTTTCAAAATATCCAAGGGTATTTTTTTTTTTTGTAATTTCTACTTCATGGAAAGAGTGATATAGTCATTTTTCTTTAAATATACTTGTATCCAAATATCATCACATTTCCACAATTAATTATAATATAATTTTGAGGATGTTACATGGTGCAGGCTGACCATATGGAGGAGTCTTTGAAAGCTCTTGACTCAATAACGTCCAAAAATTGGAGATATGCATTCCACAAGAACTGAAATAATACATTTGAATAACTAATTAATTATTAAAAATACAAACCTCAACAGATTTTTGACGTATTCCATAGTTTAATATTTATTACCTGTTCAGGTGTCATGTTGTCCAATCTTATTCTATAGCCGACGACATCTCCATGTGGTGTCCCAGTAAACCTTAATCCACTGCCACTCCATCTAATATATGAAATAGTATTACATTAAATGATACTATACTAACCAAATAACAATGAATTCGTTAATCATCTTACCTCGTAACCAATGGATACGTTGGGTTGCGATTCACCCTTGCTGCAATTAAGGGCATGCGATACCATGCCCAAGATTGCAACAATGACGCACACCCGCCCATGCTTTTCGCCTCAGGGTCAGTGGCCCTACACATTTCCCTGTATAGCGTTGCAAGACAAGCAGAGCCCCAACTATAGCACCCAGCTCGTTCAAGATCAGCCAACAAAGTTAGGTACATCAAATGAACCTTATTTCCTGTCTTGTCTGGCATTAAAACCCTACCAATTAGCTGCAAAATGTAAGCTCTACAATGTGCTTCTAACTGTTGTTGTGTTGGTTCTTCAAGAAGCGATGGCATATTATCCTGCAACCACTTAATTTTGATGGCAGAGCCGATTAGTGATACTCCCTTTGGCGGAACCACACCCAAATATTGTTGACACATATCCTCCCAGTCATAGTATGTTGCACCCATTACTTGTCTATTGTCAACCCTTATTCCAAGTTGTAGTACTACATCCTCTAGTGTAATTGTGCATTCCCCAACAGGAAGATGAAAAGTGTGGGTCTCTGGTCTCCATCGGTCAACAAGTGCTGTGACTAGATGATGATCGATTTTGAAGTGTCGTAATTTGGCAACATCAGCAAAACCAATTTGACTTAACAACCGGCTCAATTAAAGGATGAGGAGTGGGTAGGGAATGACAATAAGAAATGATGATTGGTTGTTGGCCCTGTAAATTTGAAGTTCCCTTTTTAAAATTGTCACGACAAAAAAAATTGTGTTATCAAATAAAAGGTTATAATATATTTGTATTTGTACTTACCATGTTTTCTATCTTTGAAGATCGATGACAATGTTGTTTCCAAAATAATAGTGTTGGCTCCATTCCCCCTTTGCAAACACTGAAAGTTTTTAACAATTTTTTTCTTATGATTTTAAACAACCTGTTGTGTATGGTATTTATAGGCAATTTGAAGTCTCATACGCGTAAAGAAGTGTCACTGCAATCTGTGTAAAATCATTGTACAGTCACTGTGCAAGTACTGTGCAAACAGTGTGCGCGTCAGAAATCCTGTCGAAACACTGTGCGGGTCACTGTGTGCGTCAGGAAACCTACCAGAACACTATTACAAACATTGTTCATGGTACTATAGTTGAAATTGTCGATGCAATCATGACTGTTAAAAACGTCAGTGCGATGAACAACGTTGGATCTATAAAAACAACAATGTGATATCAACTCCTTATAAATTAGAGTCATCAGCTATGTTTCACAACATATCATCTCCTTCACCTGTAACTTCCAATTCACTATCAGTGTTATATCTTGTTCACATACATTACACCTTATTTTAACCATGTCAAGCATAAACCAAACAGTCGATGCCATAGTCCACTACGATGCCTATGTAGCCGATTGTAACGCTGGCGTAGAGTTTAAGAGTGAAAAAAAGATAGTTGTTTCTATGAAGAGAGGCATGACCATGAATGCCTTGAAAATAAAAATCCAACAAAAGATAGGTCTAAACCGAGGTCAAAGCATCATAACAGTCATTTATCGATACCCCGTAACTGTCGGGTCAGGCATGTTCAATTACCAGGCTGTTACCATCAATGACGATGAGGATATTGATGGCATGTTCAATGTCTATCACCGACATCAATGCTTCAGTTGCTTTGAGTTGCTAGTACTATACGAACAACAACCTTTTTCTACCACTAATCCATCACCACAAATTCAGCAAACACAACATACTGACTACCATACTCAAAGCCAACACGAAGGCCCATCTTCATATAGCCCAAACCAATGCATGCCCACAAATGATTGTTACATCCCCCATTTTGAACCCGATGAATTTGGTGCACACATTAGCTCATACACACAACTGCTTAGTGGATCAACAGACAACTGTGTCAGACTCCCCAACTTTTGCACCTAAATGAGCCCCCCATACTAAATGCCCAACCAACTATTCACATTCGTGTTGCTCAATCTCCAACAAATGAAATGTCACACGACTATCATCGTGAAAACGGGTTGCCGGATGAAGTAGTTGGCGACTTCAGTGACAATGAAGAAGAAATTATAGCCATCAATGATGACAACAACATCAACGACAATGACGATAATGACATGCAATTTATTTTTCAACCAACAACAACTGAAAATGTCTATCGTCCATATCCAAATTCTGCTGATGTTGGTCACAACCAAGCTAAGAACCCCAACTATAGGCATTTTTTAGACCAACCACAATAATCAGAATCGCATGATGGCGAGCTATATGTTGGTCAGCGATTTCATCAGTTGGAGGACCTCAAACATGCAGTAAAAATGTGACACATTAAGAATCATGTCATGTTCAAACATAAGAGGTGTGCAAAGGATACATGGGTCTTGTCTTGTCGAGCTGAGGAGTGCCAATGGAAACTTAGAGCATCAGAACGAAAAAATTTACAACTTTGGGAAATTAGAATGATTGAAGGGCTTCACACATGCGTCATGCCCACCATTTCACAAGATCACAATAAGATGGATTCAAAACTCATAGGCAAAAATATCCTTGCAATGGTAGAAGAAAATGAGCAACTAATCGTTCCAACATTCATCGCATTCATTAGACAAGAATTCGGCTACACCATTACATATCGAAAAGCATGGAAAGCAAAACAATGGGCCCTCGAAAAGGTATATGGTAATTGGGAAGAGTCATACAACCTACTTCCCAAATATCTACAAGCATTGCAACTATTCGTCCCTGGAACAATTGTCAAAATTGAACCAAGACCTGCACTGGACAAGTCGGGCCAACCAATTCCAAACAAGGTCATATTCCATTGACTTTTTTGGTCATTCAAGGCATGCATTGATGCATTTAAATTCTGTAAACCCATGGTGCAAATTGATGGAACATGGCTTTATGGACGATACAAAGGGACGCTATTAATTGCAGTTGCACAAGATGGGGCAAACAATATATTGCCATTAGCATTTGCCATTGTTGAGGGTGAGACGGCAAATGATTGGCACTTTTTTTTGCAAAACATCAGAACCCATGTCACACCACAACATGGTATATGCCTAATCTCTGATAGACATAAGTCAATCAAAAGTGCATGCAGACGACCAGATAGTGGGTGGACAACAGAAAACTCGTCGCATGTGTTCTGCATTTGACACATTGGGCAAAATTACAAAAAACAATTTAACAATGATGCCGAAAGGAAAAGCATCTTGAGTATGGGTAAGATATTTTTTAAATTTTTATTTCACATAATTTTTTCTAATATAATTGACAATCATATTTACATTTTTTTTAAACAACAGGGTATGCCATGACCCAACCAGAGTTCTTTCGTCATTACTGCCTGTTACAAGAAGACAACCCACTAGGCACTGCCTGGCTTGATCAAATTCCAAGGGAGCAATAGACTTTGGCATGGGATGATGGAAAGCGATGGGGACACATGACCACTAATTTGGCAGAGTCAATGAACTCTATTCTAAAAAAATCAGAAATTTTCCAATCACTGCCTTGGTCAAAGCCACGTATGTGAAGTTGAACAAATATTTTGTTGACCGTGGGACTTAAGCTGATGCAATGATTGCCTCCAGACAAGTTTACACACTCGTTTCGTACAACTTCATCAACGAAGAAGAAACTAATATGTTATAAACTTATATGCTTTAATTTAATCTTCATTTTACAGTTTTTTGTCAATTTCTTATCTTCTTTAATATATTATTTTTATTTTTTTGCTAATATTTTTTTAAATATATTTTAAAATAAGTCATCAATCGTTAAAATAAATTATCTTATAATATTTTTATCTTACACTTTCATTATATTATAATTTTATAATAAAAATAGTTATGTATTATAATATTAATTATCAAAATTAAATTATTATTATGTGCAAGTACAGGTGTTTAAATACTACTTAGAATTAATTATAAATTATTTATATTGTTTAATTTTATTATTTTCAAATTAAATTCTTTGTTTATTTATTATTATCTTAAAAAAAAACTAGTTCAGAATTCGAGTTTTGGGGATCCGAATTCTTAATTGGGTTTTAATTTT
>CM023958.1:24485975-24593052 GCA_013407115.1 Glycine latifolia | reverse complement strand
TCAACATGTTGAAGTGCCTCCTGAAATACATGGTCTTATGTCACCCAATCATGAGTACATGGTTTGGTATAGACTGTGCAGCAAGCGATACCTGACGAAGCGGGGTGCCAAACAAGGACGTTGTGTAAGTCATTTACTGCACTTCATTTATTTACTATTAACTTGTATTTTACTTTATGTATACATGGTGTCACTTATAGATTGACGGTCTGGAGAATTTGCATTTTGTCACAACGGCTGAGGAATTTCCAAACCACGGGTTGGATTACGTTCACGACGAAGTAGGTCGCTTGATATCTGTTTGGAGAGAGTCAGCTCGACTGGAGGAGCCAGGTCCAAAGGCACCTCTAACCCAGCTTCCCGAGGAGCCACAACTGTCCATCGACGTTGGCCGTCGTGCCAAAGAGGGTCGAGGATTAGGAAGTTGTCGTCGACCTATTCCCCTAGTTCCTGAGCCGATTCATGCACCCAGGCCACCTTTTACTGGATGGTTGAGGCCACCATATATAGGTAATGAATATGGTGTTCGGCAGACATACCACCAGGCTCCCCAGCCTGAGCCACAGACGCATACTCAGACACACTGGCGACCTTGGGAGTCCCAGACTCAGGCGTACACACAGGAATATTATCAGCCACAGTGGCAAGCTACGGATACACAGGCGCAGTCGTCGTTTCATCATAGTCCAGTTCACATGGCATCATGGCATCAGGGGGGAAGTAGTAGTCAGGGAGGTATGTCTTGGGATGATGCATTTGTGGCAAAATTGTATAGCAAGATAGATTTTTCACCACCTAGACATGAGGTGGTTAATGATCCACAGAGCCCAGTTGACGCCTTTCCACTGCCGGTTCCTGAGGCATCTGCAGCATTTACTCTTGCCCCACAATATCAACGTAGACGTGGTAGACGCAGATTGCCTTATCGTCAGGCCTGTCATAACCAGTGGCCTTCGCCTTCTTAGTAAATTTGTTTTTTCTCATTTGTTATTTATTATTGACTATGGATTTGATGGACTATGATATTGATTTTATACTATGTTTATTAACATTGTTTAGTTTATTTTGCGCAATATTATGTTATTTCACACGTACGATGTTCAAACATAACATAACCAACAACAACAGATAACAACAAAGTCAACCTCAAACACATTCACTTATAACAACGACTTAACATTAACAAAACATGAACATATTAAGAATAAAATCATGAGGTAGATGGACGACTAGGACAACTTCGACGGTTATGACGGGTAATCTGCACAAATCACACCTAATACGACTTTGGCTAGCTTCAACTTCATCCATCTCATTGCGTATTCTAGTTGACCTTGGCCAACCCTTTGTACGCAACATGGACCTGTCAAGTATGACAATTGCATCTGCACTCGGTGGAATTGCTTGCTTGTTATCAATTGGCTGCCATGGAAATGAGTACGCGTTTACCAGGTTTGTTATGAAAAATACCTCATCCATATATTGTGTCGATGCCTGGCGAACATGTAAAGCGGCTGCTGCGACATGACTACAAGGATACTTGAATGCCTTAAATTTCCCACATTGACAGAACCGCTCGGGGAGGCTAACCGAATACGATTTGTCATAATCATAATTAACCTCAAATATAGTTTGTTTGACATTATACGTACGAACATAATGACAAGTGACATTTGCCTCATAGGCCTTCAACATAGTAACCATATTTTTGCAATGACGATGAGGACCTTGCAATTGGTTAGAAGCCGATTGCCTCCTACATACAAAATATTCCACCAATTTGCTATATGTGTGTTTAACCAACGCAGTTATTGACATATTTCTTGCACCCTTTAAAACCCTGTTAACTGACTCTGCCAAATTTGTTGTCATATGGCCAAACCTTGGTCCCTCTACATCATATGCACGCGTCCACTTTTCCTTGGGGATTTCATCAATCCAGTTTGCAATCTTAGGACTAACATCATGAAAACGTGCGAAGGCTACCTCAAAATCAACACTAGAAGGAGTATAACCTGCTTATAAATAAAATAACATGAATATTTGGTTAAGGTATGCATAATTGGAAAATGAAGTTGTTAAACATACCTAAATTCAGTAGCGCCCTCTTCAAATTTTCATTTCTGAACTTTTGATTAAAATTGCTAGCAATATGACGAAGGCAAAACACATGATAAGCATGTGGTGGTTGCCACCCACGGTGCCTCTCAACTGCAGATAATATGCTTCGGTGCCGATCGGAAATAAGACAAATATTTGTCTTTTTTGTAACATGAGCGCGAATGTTATCCAGAAAGTATTCCCAAGCTTGCAGTGTCTCACCCTCAACAATAGCAAATGCAAACTGCAAACACTCATTATTTCCATCCTGAGTTGTGGCAATCAGCAATTTTCCTTTGTACTTGTCATACAAATGAGTGTCATCAATTTGAATAACCGGTTTACAAAAATTGAAAGCCTCGCAACATTGTCTAAAGGTCCAAAATATGCGATGAAACACGCGTTTCCCATGAACAATTCTATGCGCCACATAATAATCTTTTGTTTGAATATGATAAACAGAACCTGGTGAAAAGCGAAACATATAGTCACACTACCTTGGCAAAAATGCGTATGATTCTTCCCAATCACCGTATATAATTGTCATTACTTTCTGCTTTGCATACCATGCCTTGTAATATGAAACTTTGTATCAATAGGAATGAGTTATCCTCTCCTGGACTAGTCCAATTGAACATGATGGATCATGCTTTATCATCCTTAATAAAAAAAAGTCATGTCAACAGTAATAAAAACAAATTGAACATTAATTGTTATTATTATCATGGCATTCAATAACATACCTAGTACCAGTGAAACAATAACATCAGTATCAAGTTGTTTGTGGTCCTGACAAATGTGATCATTTAGGCAGTTGTGATCCCTGCCCATTTGGTAACAATCCATCTATCACCATATGCTGGTTTCATTACCTTAACCATCCACGGACAATTCTGGTCCTGCGCACGACATTTCATGCTTAACTTTGTCGGCGTACTTTCAACCACAACAGCTTCCTGATGCTCCTTCATGAGGTTCCGCTTTATTACCATATGCGCCTTTTCTTTTGATGCAAATTCCTGTTTAACAAACAACTTATTCCCTAATATCCATGGACCTTCAACTGAACCAGAACCCATGCCAGAATCTTGTTCACTCGGATAATCCCAATCAATGTATGTGTAATGTGGAATTTCATCCCAATAAGTAGTATTACCTTGACCTAAAAATGCAATTTCCCAATTTGATTACAATAAAATATATAACAAACAAACACATATATATGTAAATAAATATTGTAAAGGTAGCACACCTTGCGATTGTTGTTGTAACCCCCCATCCTCCTGTGGTTGGATTTGAGAGTCGCCCACAAAAGAGTGATGTACTTGTATTTGACTTGTGTTTGGACCATCATCGTCCAAATCACTAGCATTCTAGGCAAGAAGACGATCTTCCATTGCGATATTTTCATCATCATCATTGTCAATATCGTCGTCCATAACCCAAGTAGGATCATTTTCGTCTTCCATAAACAAATTAAAAACTGGAGCAACAGATACTGATGCATTATGGGAATAATTTAAACGAACTGACCTCATTGGTAAACCAACATCCTCTGCTTCAGCAATATCCACAAACAAAACTAATTCTTTCCTTGACTGGGTGAACAATTCTCCAGTTACCATTTCGACGTCTTCGTTGTCCACTAGTTGCATGCTAATATATTTATCACCGCACCATATTCTTATAGTCACCATAGTGATAGATTGATTACCTTTGAGAACTAATTTTTGACTGATTTTCTGATGCAATTCGTCAATAGTTGAGTTGCGCTTCATACGTGTTGGCATTTTCTCACCTTCGAAAACAACACCACGTCGGCCCTCAATTTTCCTCCCATTATAATATAGAACAACACGAACAGATTCAGAATTTGAACACATTTTTATATATATAACCAAAAATCACAAACAAAGGTACCAATAACCAAATTTTCAGGTGTCTAACACTAGCAAAATGATGAAGAACACTTGTGAAGCTTATGAAGAGGGATCAATGGTTAAAATAGGGTGGAGGACAGAGTGACGCGCGCAACTAGTGCCCAGTGGAGCCTGGCTGGGGCGTGTCTAGTGGCGCCTGGCCCAGGCGTGTTTGGTGGCGTCCTCTGGAAGCGCGTCTGGTTGCCACAGAATCCCAAATAGTTTTGAAACAGCAGCAAATGCCTAATTTTTTATTTAAAATGCAATGTTTTCCATTTTTTGCCAACATAGTTTATATAAAGAGCTGTTAGTAATCTATTATAACAGCTGTAAAGGGTAGGAGGGGTTAGTTATCTTTGATTAGCTATATAAATAGGACAGTATGGGCTGTGTTAGGAGAGAAAAATAGAGATTAGAAATTGAGCAGTTCAGTTAGGGGAGGCATTGGTCTCTGGGAGAATTTGGGAGAGATTGTTCCCAGTTCTTGAGAAAGAATGTAATTCAGTTCTTGATATCAATAAAAGAAGTGCGTATTATTCAAGAAAAAATCTACCTTGCGAGTACTATAGAAAAGAGATCAAACTTCCAGGGTGTATTAGATCTCATGTTAAATAATATCTCTAAAGATTTGGTCTTTAACTGAGTTGAATAATGTCATCTAATCCATGTAACAGACCTCACCTAGTGGAATCAGACTTTTGTCATTGTTGTAATCAGTAACCAAGAATGATGCTCTTTTCAAAATAGAAGGGCAGTGGAGAATATAGCTCATGGAAAAAAAGTGATGGGAAATTCAAGCACTTTAGGTCAAGGAATAATGTACTCTAAGAACTGTGAATAAAATGAACTGCAAAGAAAAAAGAATTCACCTATATTTGAGGGTTATCTGCTATTAACCTTGTAGTATTTGTTGAAAAGGAGCCTTCATACAGTCATACAAAGTTGTTTAGTTCTTGGCTTTATTCATTTATTGCTATATTATTTACTTAGTAATATATTTGATATTTATGTACAAAATATTTTGAGTCCTACTGAAAAATGATTTCTTCCCCAGTGCCCTCGTCCCCCCGGTTTAGTGTGAGCTCTATGAATTTAATGCTGTTCACAGGTGTAAAGACTGCATTCAAAATTTCTGACGAGAAGAATAAATAAATAAGAAATTTGTGTTCTCTGCAGTATTATACAGTTATCTACCATTATTAAAGTTAAACTTCATGAAGTTGTTACATGCTATATAATGTTGGATTCTTGAGAAAGTAATGCCAGTCAAGCTTTAAACTCATTTCCCATCCTCCTGCAGGCCATTGGATCTTTGTGCGTATTTTCACATCATATATGGTACAGGATCCAATGGCTGAGAATACTGTGACTTTTGGGGTGGTGCCGTGGTGGTGGTGGTAAGTTTCGTCAGTGGCAGAGCTAGCCATTAATATAATCATGGTTTTGAAAGAAAAAAAAAACTATATAAGAAATAGTGGGTTTTTAAAAAATTAAAGAAAAGGCTCCACCCATAGTCTTGGTCTTGGGTAAGTTAATAGCGATACTCTTTAAAAACCAGAAGTATAGAGAATATGGACTAGTAAGATAGTATTTAGAATTCATTCAAGTTTAGAAACTTTGTAATTCTGTTATATTGACTCTTTTTGCAGACATATGATCGATCTTGCATAAAGAAATGGCTTGAAGCAGGGCATGGAACATGTCCCAAGACTCAACAGATTCTTTCTACCTCCAACCTCATACCCAACCATGCTTTATATGGCCTGATATCAAGTTGGTGTGGGGCAAATGGAGTGGAACCACCTAAAAGGTCAGGAAATTTATGGCTCTGTAAGAAAACATCAGATGGCTCTTCTGAATTCATAGATCTTTATATCCTAGTGAGCAAACTTTCTTCCCATGTTATCGAGGAACTACGATGTGCAGTAGGTGAGCATTGTATCAAAATCGAACACATTTCTTCACTTCCTCTGTCTTTCTCTCTCTCTCTCTCTCTGACACAAAAAAAACAATATTGCGGAAGACAGTTTAGAATTGTTAGTGATGCCCATCACATTTTGTTTGGTTGATTAGTGGTAGAAATAGGTATATGGAAGGATGAAGGGTTATTGTGTGTAGTTATTAAAAGCCTTAACAACAGGATGCATTTGCAAACAATATATTGATTATTGTGGTAATAATGTGGTTTAATGGGTAGGATTGCTAGCTGTTTGGGTGCTGGGAACAGAACTTATGACATTAGTAATTTTAACTTTTTTAGATTGGTGGGTTTAGGGAAAATCAGGGTCAAGTCAACTAAAGATTTGAGGGGACAGTTTTTTGATGATGCAAACCAATGAAATTTGATGAAAATGTGAAGCAGAAGATAAGATGAAGAAAATAAACCATGACAGCAAAGCTAGATTCATAGGATTTAAATGCAGGATAAGAGTTTGATTGAAATAAATAATCAATAGGATTGTGATAGGGACCAACAATTCAATGGGGAAAATTATTGAAAATAATACCTCAAGACTGTATATTAATAAGAAACACGGTTAAAGTATCTCAGCAAAGGGCCAATTACTTAACAGTATCAGCAAACTCCTACTACAGTATCAGTAATCTCCTATAAAATTGACAATAACAGCAATGTTAATTTCAGAAAGAAAGAACAGATAGTGTGAAACACATGAGAGGCTCCACTCTCTCCCAAGCCCCAACCCAAGATTCCAGAAAATTCCCCCCTCACTCCTATTCCACTACCTATTTAACTGACTCTCTGGTCACATGGTGTTCCTCCGCTCCATTCTGTTGGGGTTCTTTTGGGTCATTTTGTGGACATAATTCTGTTGACTCAGCATTATTGGCATTTGAGGCCCACGTCTCCACATTTGAAGTCCATTTCTTCCTATTTTTATCCCTTTTGTAGGTCTTCCAAGGTTGGGCTGTATCAGATTGCATTATGCTGCTATTCCTTCTCTGGGAAAGAAAGTATTACTATGTCTTAAACAGACCTATATTTTGTTCTGCCTTAAGTAGAAATAACTGAATAAGTCATAAATCATAATCCTTTTAGGATTAAAACTCTACTAATACTTATTGTTACCATAAAATAATTATGATTGGGTATAGTCTTTGCAATATTACAATCATCCCTCTCCCTAATCTAAGCCAAAACATTAAGCTGATTTGATCTTAAAAGGCTCACGCTTTCCTGTGTTCAGTAATCCTCTGAGCACGGAACAAAACTTTGGTACTGTGAAATTACTGCTGCTTTAAAGTGAAGTATTAAAAATAATCCTGATATTTCAAAAGTTCTACTAAAATGACAAAAGGTAAATGAAGGATAAAGAAATACTGGGCTATAATACAAAACTTTGGTACTTTGGCTTTTGTTTTCTTAGTCCTAGCCTCTCTATTTTTCTTGTGGTTTTAACACTTCTACAAACTACAAAGCACAATGTTTTTTTTTTCTTTTTTCTTATGTGTGTGTGCAGGGATTATTTTATTTAAAAATTATTATCTGCTTTTGTTCATAAACATGATTTAATGCTAGAATGTACCATTCTCAAAATTGCTAAGCTTTTCTCCATAGTTCCAAGTATGATGACACCAACAACTGGTGGCCTGGTGAACTCCATGGTGGGTTTAATGCAGAGACAGAATCTAGGTTATGTAAATTATGTGAACTAAGTGCACATATATAAATTGTATGTTTAACTGTTTTTTTTTTTTTTCGCTGGGTTGGTGGGGAGCTAAATAAAACTTTAGGCTCAAATGTTCTCCCTTTCTAAGGTCTATATGCCATGAGCCTTATCAGCATTCAACTCAATTCCCTTTTGTCTATGCAGTTCAATCCTACAAATGAAGGGATCTTAAATTTGTTTTCAAAGAAATTTCACTTTGCCTTTTGACATCTTTTTAGTTTGAGAACAATGCTTGTTTAGGGATCTCTCAAATTTCCACCCTTGTATTCCTTTTGATTATATACATTGCCTTTATCCTCATTTTACTGCAGGGGAGCTCCGACTTCTTGCCAAGCAAAATGGTCAAAATCGAAAGTTGATTGCTGAAGCGGGTGCTATACCCCACCTTGTTGATCTCCTCTATGCACTTGATGCTGGCACCCAAGAGCATGTAGTTACTGCTCTCCTGAACTTGTCTATCAATGTGGATAATAAAGAGCGCATCATGGCTTCAGAGGCTGTGCCAGGCATCCTTCATGTGCTAGAAAATGGTAGTATGGAAGCCCAGGAAAATGCAGCAGCCACCTTTTTTAGCCTCTGGGGTGGATGAGAACAGAGTGGCAATTGGTGTGTCTGGAGCAATCCCGGCATTAGTTACTCTATTTTGTGAGGGAAGTCAAAGAGGGAAGGTAGATGCTGCAAAAGCACTATTCAATCTGTTTTTATCTCAAGGGAACAAAGGACGGGCAATTAGGGCCGGTATTGTGCCAAAGTTGATAGAAATGCTAACAGAACTTGATGGGGATATGAGGGATGAGGCATTGACAATAATGGCTGTAGTAGCTAACCATTCTGATGGACAAGCAGCAATTGGATCTATGAATGTTGTATCCACTTTGGTGGAATTAGTCAGTAATGGATCTCCTAGGAACAAAGAGAATGCAACTTCAGTGTTGCTTCTCCTATGTAATGGAGACCCTTTTTATTTGTCAATTGTCAGTTCACTTGGGGTGGTCAATCCTCTCTTGGACCTGGCAGAAAATGGTTCAGAAAGGGCCAAGCGGAAAGCTTCCCAGGTTCTAGAGTTGATAGGAAACCATTGAGACTATACTTGGAAAACTGCCAGCCATCTGTTGCTATTTTAAGTTACAGCAGATGGCAAAGATAGTGAATATAGATGTGATTTATACAATAGGTTACTATAGTATAGGATCCCCAATATTTCCTTTTCATTTTTTAGTTTAAAGGAAATTTCCATTTTACTCTACCAATCAATCATTTAGTTGAATCGAATCACTTGTGCTGTAGAGCTTGTAGGAAGTGTCAAGGTGGCTGTTAAACACAGAAATACAGATATTTGTAATCAGAAGAAAAAAATTGTATACTTCATCGCAAACTCCTACTGACTTAAATGGCATTTTGTTTTTTGAAATGAAATGTCTTTGAATAGTTGTTTAAGCCTAATGTTTCAGTCTCACTGGTGATCAAGATTTTTGTCTTTCGGTGGTGAATCTCAATCACATATCTTGGACCAAAAGGCTACAATATTATTATATTATGTTTCCCTTTCTTTGTGGGAGTGGCAAGTTTTTTCATGCAGGTCTTCTCAGGAAAGAGACAAGTCTCGATGTCGATTTCCACAAAGATATAGTAAAATCATTGTTGGTAATGGGGGCTTGGTTACGTGATTCATTATTCCTGGTTAGGATACCTGAATAACACTCTTTCTTTTCTTGTTTGGCTGATGACATTATTATTCTTACAAAAAATGTATTTAAGAAAATAAAAAGGGCTACGATGTCGAAATTTCAAAAATGCAGCTATTGCGTAATGTCAAATAACAGTTAACCAAGTAGGTGATTGTTTTTTTTATTACAAATATTCTTTGCAAAAGACTATTAAACGTCGGATAGGATCATTATGCAATAAAATTTTTCTGTGTACTATTAAATGCAATTATATATCTAAAATTCAAACTCGATACTTATAATTAAGATATGAAACAATTTTGCAATATCCTCGAGATTGTTTAAACCAAGTCAAGGGTAAACAAGGGTTGCCATGTTATAAAGGTAATTACGTAGTGTTGCAAAGGTGAATCAGCATCATGCAGAAAGAGACGCATTTCCACTACAACGACCGGGAATCAGGAAGACAATAACTCGATAGGAACGGCTTCCAACATGATTAGTTTCCCAAATTTGTGGCTGCTATCCGAAACTAATTTCATTTCCCACAATGCGTGCATGATCTCTCTAACATAGCAAATTGCTCTACTATCTTTCATGCTTTTGGAATATGATCAAAACCCACTTCAAGGAACGCGTGACATGCACAAGTCTCCTAATAATGTTCTTTTATTGAGTGAATCCTGTTATCCAAAATAATAGAAAATACTTCCTTCTATACAAGTATTTTAAAATATATATACATATACATATACATATACATATACATATATATATATATATATATATATTATATAAAAATATATATACTTAATTTCATTAAAATCTTACATTTTATCACGTTAAGTAAATAATATAATTTTAATAAATTTCATAAAAATGTATCATGTTTTATTTTTATTTTTATTAATCATATGTTATTCCTTCCGTTCTCGTTTATAAGTAAAAAACTAACTTTTTTTATAAACAAAACTTAATTACATTTGTCTTAATGAGATTATGTTCAAAATACCATTCATTTAATAGGAATTTTGTGTTTAATATTAAGTTCCAATGAAGGATAATTTAGGATTTTTTTTAATTGAGAATGACACAATTTAATGAAGTTAACTCATGTTCTCAACAAAAATTAATCAATATTTTTATAGGAGCTATTTTGTACCAATGTCATGGATAAAAAAATTGTTTAATAAGTGTGAAATCAGTTTTTTTCTTATAAAAGAAAAAAGAGGGAGTATCATTATCATGTACATAATATCACCGTTTTAGATTAAAGCTTACATATATCTTTTTGTTCTTTATCAATACAATAAAAGAGTTTACAGCCTTGAGCTCAATTTAGTCCTATACAGACCACTAGTTAAATGGGCCACTATTTTTATATTTCAGATATTTCAAATTATTTTTTTATTCATAAAAAAAAAATCTTGCATTTTCAAGACCTTAAATTCAACTTTTACCATTGCTAGACATCCCTATTTATTACTAAATATACTTCTTTTCCTTTTTTTCCCTGGAGCTCAGTTTAGACCTATACAGCTACAAGTTAAATGGCCCACTATTTTTATCTTTTGAAAATTTAAGATTAATTTTATATTTATAAAAAAGAAAAATCTTGTATTTTAAAGATCTTAAATTCAAATTCAAGTTTTGCAATTGCTAAACATACCCTTTTTTTAAATACTAAATATACTTTCCCTTTTCTTTGCTAATAATTTTACTTTAATATGTTTTTTTTTCCTTTGCTTCACCCATTCACCATAAGGAAGTCCACATATACTTATCGTGTATGTTTTAGCTCATGCTCTTTAATCGTGAATATTACAACTAGTGGTGGCGTGTGTAACTACTATATCGAGAAATAATGCCCATAATGGTGGGAGCCATTCGAATAATTTGTTGTGAAAAATAATCTTCCCACTCTGCAGTTGGATATGCTTAGCAATTGGAAAGATATTTTGGATAATAAAAAAAAAATACGAAGAACATATAGGGGTAGTTTAACAATTAGAGCGGGTACAGTTTAGCAATTAACCTTCAAGTTTTTAACTCAAGTTCTGTTAATTTTACTCCAAACAAACCCAAACAAGTAAAAATGTAAGATAATTATTAATTGAGATAAATTGACAAGTCATGTAGTAATTTAAATCATTATAAAATAAAACCAGGATAGGTGGAGTGGGTCAAAATCTAATTTCCATATTTCAAACCCAATTTATATTTTTTAGTTGGCAGAATGAGTGGATTCAACTCAATTTTATAATCTTAATTTCAAGACACTGGCTTAATTTAAGATAGTATTTTTTTCTTTTCATATAAAAAAAATTAGATCAACAAAAGGTAAAAAAAAAACTCAAGTCTTTTAGTTATAAAGCCGAACAAATATAGCTATTGCAAGAGTTAAGAAAAAGATGTCACTTTTCTTTTTCCTTCTGGCCAAACAAAGAGGTGTCACTTTTAGGAAATGGAAAAAAACGAAAAAAAATGCCAAATATTACCTTTAAAGTTGAATTTAGAACATAAAAAATGGTTTAATTTAGAAGACTCCCCTATAACATTTTCTCATCTTTGGAGCTGATTGTCCAATAGCTCCCACTATACTCTCTTTTTTCCACAACTTACTTAGTTTTCTATGAAATAGTGGCCTAACTTTTAATATGTATTTACATATACTTTTTAATTAGGAAATAAAATCAAGAAAAAGTGAGAAGAATAAAATCTAATAATTTGTTTTTTTTCAATGTCTGCATTTATGGATAAATTTCATTCTCTTCCAAATTTCTTTTCTAGATTATCTTTTTTTTTTCCACATAAAGGTGTAAAGTAAAAACAATAAAACGAAAGGTGTATAGTTCGTTGTTATCCGTTTTTATAGTCCATTTATAATAGAAACGGTGTAAACTTACAGTTAGCTGCATTAGTAAAGCACCTATTTTCTTCAACTTTGAAAAAAAACCCTGCTTGCTTCATAAATTTTCGGAATTCAATTTAATTTTGATTGTTGTAATTTTTTTATAATATTTGATTTAATTGAGAGAAGATCATTAAAATTCGTTTGCAAAATATATTTAATATTTTAAAATTTAATTTAATGTTTATTAATTAAATAAATACAGTTAAAAATAATCTATCCGTTTTACAAATTCATATATATATATATATATATATATATATATATATATATATATATACATTATAATTTCGTTTCAATTAAATTAATAGAACCATTTAACCATATATTGAGGTTATATTAAATAAAATTAGTTGAAAGTTGATAGTTAAAAATTGGAAGTTAGTAACTATAAACTGAAAAGTTAATTTATTAAATTATAAATATTTGGTAAAATTAGTTGTTAAAATAGAAAAGTGTAAAATACAGAAAAATAATAAAATCATGATTTTTTTAAAAAGATAATAAAGAAATTGAATAAATGTGTTGATGATAAAAATGAAAAAATATAAGAAAACAAGAAGTTAGAAACTAGCCTTTTAAAAAATATTACTTTGAATAGCATTTTTTTCAAAAAAATACTAGAAGTTATTAAAATAAACTTTTGTACTGAACAGTCAAACAAATTTTTAACTAATAAAAAAAACTAAAAACTTAGTAAAATTTCTTATCGAACCTAACCTAAATTTGCTGTCAACTCTCTTATTAATCTATCTATTTATTTATATAAGTAAATATCAATTGGAATTTTTAGAGTCGTTAGATCAAAATTTTAATTTTATAATAATCATTTATTTGATTTAATTATGTAAATTTTACTTGGACATTTTAGCGTCATTTGATCAAAACTTTAACTTTGTTGTAGTCATCAGATCAAATTTTTTTGAAACATTATAAATTTTTACAATAATGATTTACTATTTCTAATTATTATTATTATTATTAAATAAAAATAGAAAAAAGCAAATAAAATATATTTAAAATTATTTTTTAATTTTAGAATATTTACTTTAAAAATAATTATTTAATATATGTATATTAATAATTTATGCACATATTTAAAATATTTTATATCTATATATCTATGTAAATTATATTAATATATATTTAATTTTAATTTTTTAAAATACATTAATTTAATTTTGTGTTACAAATAAAATTATTACTATATTATAAAAATAAAATATGTGAGAACATGATTTGATGAAAATAATTGTAAACATATGATCCACCAAAAAATAATTGCAAACATGTTTTAAATTTTGAAAAAATTGTATTAATATGCATAATTTGGTTACTTTTAAAGGTCAGAATTTACACAACCTTAGGAATCATGATATACTATTCAACTTCAAAATAAATAGTTATACTTTTTTATTTGTAAAAAGTTAAAGATATATACTTTTCAAGCATTTTTTATTTCTTTTTTCTTTCAAATGAGTCAAACAATGTTACATATTCATTCATTATCGACACCGGATTAAAGGCCAGGAGTATTATCAATTCATTTCATCAATTAATTTGTTCTGTTTATTTTGAAGGTAAAGAATAATTCATTCAATTTTTAAATTAATAAATAACCTATAAAATTGATTTAAACTTAGTCACTTATTATAAAACATTTTAAATTTTATTGTAACCATGAATTGATCTCATAATTATCACAATTAAAATTATTATTCTTTTTTGTGTATTCAATATTCTTCCATGAAGTTTAGGTATCAATTAGCAGGTTTATTTCTTCATTCTTTATCCTTTTAATTTTGTATAGATAAGAAATGAAGGATGATCAGACTAAGAAATTTCATAAACATATTATTCATCAAACAATTGCAATAGATATGCAACATGCAAAAATGGAGTCAAATGAAATTTTTTCATGTTACTATTTTAAAGCTACGAAACATTAACCATTCACTTTTCATAGCTTCTTTTTGCTAATGAGTATTAGTATCCATATGACAATCTCTTCATAGTATTCTTGAGTATATTATATCTAGGCCAAATGACTTATTTGGTTCCTTATTTTATTTTTTTGGTATAGTATGGTACTTTATTTTTTAAAAAGTTCACTTTAGTCCTTTATCTTAATTAAAAGGTTCGAAATGATCATTCTATTAGGGTTAACATTAATGATGTTACCATCCACTCTTTTATGTGTTTTGTTTGTTGTGCACCCCCACCAGTGTTTTCCTTAGATCAAACATTTCAAGTCTTCTTCCCCAAATCCTAGCCCTAGCCCAAGCCCAAAACCCATGGGGAAGAACAAGTCTCCTTGTGTTTGAAATGGTTTAATTTTCCACTGCACCTACGATCTTGTTATTGTCATCACCGATGCTGACAAGCTCTACCACGAGATGCACATGAAGTACATAAACACATTAGAAGGGGAATTAAATAGTGTGATGGATATATACTTGGTGTCTTAAAATCTTTTGAAGGATTTTCTTAATTAGATAACAATGGATGATGAGTTTTGTCCAAGGGGTTTGAAATCACGTTGTACTTAAAAACCAGTTCACAAAACTCGGATACAGTAGTGTAGAAGTAGCTTATAGAAAAGAACTAGTTATATAGAAGCAGTAAAGAGAACACATAGGTTTTATATTGGTTTACCTCAACTCTTGGGCTACGTCCAGTTCTTCCCCAAACCTTGAAGGGTTCCATTAATCAATTCTTTGATTACAACCAAGTATTCTCTATGCCACTTCTGGCTACAACAAGTACTCTCTAGGCCACTCTTGGCACTACACTTAATCTCCCCTTGAGATAAAGACCCAAGTATTCTTTATCACTAACTCACTCCTGACTTTCACAAACAATATATGTTTGATAGAGAATATATTTTAATCACTTAACGAGTGTTTACATAGTAAGTTTGAATACAATGAAACTTACTAACTTAGTAGAGTTAAGATTCACTCAATTTGTTCAAGTTTCCTTCATCCAGTAAAATTGACAACGTTACAACACTTGTTCATTTTATCTCAAATTATTATCTTATGATTCAAAAAATTTAACACGAACATCTTCAAGCTTTATATAAACTTCAGAGCTTCGACCCATTGAGAGATCCCAACTATCTGTTGTCTAATAGCTTTGGCACTTGACATGAGGTTGCTACTGTGCACACAGAGAGAGTGGGAACCACAAACACTTTCTGCAACATATCTTTAAAGAATGACAATCTGTCAATGTCTCCTAGTACTTAGAGCTGACTTTCACCGTATGAATCAAATGAAATGTTAAAAACATAATACAAAAGGAATTAAGAATGTCAAGACTAGAATATTTAAATATTCCCTTTTGTGCGCTATGACACAAGTTTCTTACTAAACATACTGATGTTACTTTCTAATGATTGGTTTTAGTACTTGAGTTGTACTATAAGCCAAGTGCTAAAGCACTTGTCTTCTCATTATCGAACGCTGATGCAGTATCATCCAATGACTAATGCTTTGCCTATTGTCCATAACCTTTCAGTTTATGCTTTTCTACTTGTATCTCATAAAGATATATGAACCTGTAGGTTAAGCATGAAAGGTTAATAGATAAAATTTATACTTTGTTACATCAAAACCTTAGGGATTTAATTGTTTGGTACAGTCCAATATCACTTGGACGCAACCAGACTTAACAATCTCCTCCTTTTTTATGATGACAAACAATATAAATTTTGATACCAATAATGATAAAAGAAAGAGATTAAGATCATAGTATCAGAGTAGTTTAGAATGTACTATCGCACACTATTTACTCTTTGTTTGTGTCTCTGAATATATCTTTGACATTCAAAAAACTTGTTAACTGTTAGACTATAAAGGGATCTTTCAAAAAACATAATTAGAGCATATGTTACATAATTAGAGTAGTTATGTTATCAAAATGATTGAGCAGATTATGTGAAGGTTAATGAGACTCTCCTCGAGTTCATCTTCTTATGCATGTATCAAAATATGTATTAATCATAGCATACATAGTATATGTATAGGAAAAAACATGAAAAAAACACATATGTGACCATCGTAACATTTGTTTTATTAAACTTGGTAGAGAGTACAAGTGTTTTATTAAAATTCCTATTCTACTTTCTCCCTCTTTTTCATTATCAAAAGACATGGGTTTGAAGAGAAAAAGGAAATGACATTGGACATCGTAGTCAACCCTTAGTGGATGGAGGCGGAGGGTTTGATGGTGATGATTTCAGAGGTGAAGGCGGAGGCGCAAGCACATGATTTTCAGTGGTTGCAGGTGTAGGAGTATTGGTTGGTTGTGGCAGAGGTGGTTGGACAGATGGAGGCAGCCTTTGTTGCATTAACAAGTTCATGTTGAAGAGAACA
Source organism: Glycine latifolia (assembly GCA_013407115.1). Taxonomy (NCBI): domain Eukaryota; kingdom Viridiplantae; phylum Streptophyta; class Magnoliopsida; order Fabales; family Fabaceae; genus Glycine; species Glycine latifolia. Next base: position 24,576,387 of record CM023958.1, on the reverse strand, counting down.
AAGTCATTGAAAGAATTGAGGGATGACTCAAGAGCATTTTTTATCAGCAAATTGGTTTCCATGTGTTCAACAAGGAACATTTTCGCGACAGTTTCTTCCAGGTTGGCCTGTTGAAGGCGCAACAACTCTTGAAGGTGCTCCTTAGCCACACCAGTTGGAGCAATTGCGGTCAAGGGAGTTATCTCTCGTGGAGTACTCGAAATGATGATTATTGTAAGTGCATCTTTAGGGATGGGTTGGGAAGTGACTTCAACCAGCAGAGGTTCAACTACATTGACCTGGGGTCCAAGATGAGCATGTAAGTTGTTGAACAACTCTTCAAATTCAAGCTTCTTTTGCTGTTGTTTAGCCTCATCCTCCTTTTCCATCTCCATTAGCTGACAATTGAGCTTGTCCTGATTTTGTTGTAGTTCAGTAGCCATTCCTTGTCCTGCCTAGGGTTCTGATAAAGAGAGAATGGATGCTCTTTGAGTACATGATGCCTTTCCTAAACAGTGACAATAGTCCTTCGCATAACAACTTTGGGGTACTTGTGCAATTTAAAGATGAATCGAGAGCAAAGAAGAGGAGTATCATGAATGAGGAGCTGATAGAACTCGTTATCTCCCTCTTGCCTCAGGAAACATATATGTTAATCATTGAATTTATAAATCTTTGTTGGACACAAGATTTGCACCATACACATAATTAAAGGTGTCTTCCTTGTCATACTCTAATGTGGACACAAGATGTGAGTTTTTATACATGTCATTAAAGTAAAAAAACATGTCGTCGTTTTGATCAAACTCAACTTTCGGCTTCAGAGCAATCGTCTTCTTGGAAGCATCCCTGATGAAGTACCTACTCCAATCGTAAGGAATTGGATGCAAGGCAAGATTATCTTTGGGACCAGGGGTGTAACCCCCAGTATGCATCCAGTGTATTAACAATTACTTAATCAGATTAACGCGGTAAATAATTTAAAATCAAATAAAACCAACGAAATCATTTTCGAAACCATATATCTTGATTCATTATGTATGGCACGTAATCTTAAATTAAATATACGAATTCCAATACTCTATAGCCAGCCTCATCGATCCAAATAACATAAAGAACGACAGATACATCAACAATATCTATCCAGATATATCAGGAGAATAAACCACATGTATATACACATGCATCATCAAAGACACTTACTGTGTCTATACAAAAGAATAAGCACCAAGTGTCATGATCTCACAGATCACATCCTTACACGAGAGCATACAGAACATGTAGTGTCTATACAATATAAACATAAACAGAGTCCACAATATGTGTACACACATCTTCCCTCATAGGGGTACAAAAATACATCAAAACAGAAGAGTGAGCCACAATGCTCTCCTCACACTGTCAAGCAGCTGCACAAAGTCTGTCCCTACCGGGGCCTCCCGCCCTGGGACCCATCATCTCTGCCAGATGTATCATCTGCAAAATAATCCTCACACACGGGGTGAGATACAATCTCAGTAAGCTCAGGGCTCTGGGAGGCTTCTCCTCCCCCTTGGCTCACTTCCATAATACACCACATCAAAGGCATCACAATCACTCGCCCACCTGGCCCTCACAACAATACATAGCCATCATCTAGCTCTAATGTATATCTGCGGTACTATGCCCGCCACAAGATGCATCATCATCAGCATCTGGGACTCTTAGTCCCCAGTGTGAGACCGGAACTCACACCCGTGTTATCCCATCGAAAGCTACCCCTTTACACATGGATGCACATATATGACACCTCTGAGAATAGGCTTCAACCACGATGAGACCACCTATCTCTTGGTCTTAAGGGATCATCCTCACCCTTTACATGAGCAAACCAAACTAGGAGTTGCGCTCTACTCCTAGGGAGGTCCATATCTATCTAACTGGCCAGAAGATCTATTCAACAGATAACCATCCACACAAAGCATAGAATCATGCATACATATTATCATGAGAAAACTGTAACAACCAATTCAATGCACATGCATCATGTATGCAACCATTACTCCCTCGGAGTATGGTAGAACACAGGCAGTGGGAAACATTCCCCAAGAGCAAAGAACTTACCTGGCCAAGCAGCGCTCTGCAGTTCAATCCCGAAACGGTGGTCTCTGCCACTGACACCCTCGGTGTCACGCCCTACACAAAGGCGCACAAGCAATCAACAACGATTCTCAACCGTTAGCAAAGCATGAAACGTTATATTATATCGTTAAAACCCCTTAGTCCCCTATCTTAAGGTTATCAGAACTAACCACCTTATAGTCAACTCACAGACCCTCAGCAGGATCTATCTCGGCCTAACCAAGGCACTAGAGTCTCCCCAAGACTTTGCATTAACCAATTCAAAGAGTTTAACATTACTCAGGCCCAAAACTCAAGGATTAACAATATGGCTAAAACGGTTACTTCAACACAATTTCACCGTTTATATAGCCTCCTGAGAACATATTGTACAAGCATCAAGGCTCATGCATGTCCTACAATCACCAATTTAACCAACATTCTTCCTACACATACATTTCTCAGAGCCAAATACCAAAGTCCATGAAATTAATATTTCAAAGCTAATCCTTCATTACAACAACTTTCTAAGCATACTTTTCTAAAGGACCCAAGCCTAATTCCAGCTCTAACTCAAATGGGTCACTATTCATCTCAAGAACAATTTCACAAATCAAATGGTAAAACTTGAGTTTCTTACCTCTAAACAGTCAAGGAATGCTAGAGGATCACTTCTCCAAGCGTGGGTGTCCGTGAATCGCCTCCTTTCCCCGCCAAACTCAAGTTTTGAGAAGTTCCCTAAAGAAATCGATCTCTAAATTTGATGGTTTTAAAGTGATGAAGGATTCTAGCTCATAGGGTGATTCCCTACAAGTTTCATGTTGAAAGGGAAGTGTTTTGATGAAGTTTGGTGAAGATATGGAGCTTCCCTAGGCTCTAATGGCGGAAAAGGGTCCAGAGGAAGAAGAAAGAAGGTTTTGGTCCCCAAAAATCGAGTGAACGAGCTTTTATAGTGGCCCTGTCAGAGCTCCCGCGCAGATCGTGCCAACTTCACGCTATCGGCGCCACATTCCAGGGAAAATTGGCTTCCTAGAGCATTTCTAGCGCTAACAGCGCCACTCTGGCGCTACTGGTGCCAGCTCCCAGTGCATCTGGCGCTGACGGCGCCACTCTAGCGCTACTGGCGCCAACTTCCAGTGAGAAATGGCCTTCTGCTGCCATCTCACGCTAACGGCTCCAGATTCCAGCCGTCGCTAATTCCATCGCTAATTACGTTGCTAACACTTTTTGCGATAGAATATTGAAAATTTAAACTTTTCTTTCTTTTTTCTTTTATTTATTTAACCTTGGTTATTATAAGGGGGAGGCATTGGCTTATTGTGAAGAGGCACCTTCCCTTTCTTTTTCTTGAGGTCCAATGGAGGCAACCTCAGAGTAATTCTATATAGCATGAACTTAATAGTTATGGTTGGTCGGATGTGAATTCCAGGGGGATAGCTTGGTCACTGGTCAATTAGACCGCACTGCATCATTATTATCCCAACATTAAAGATGTCATCCTTAGTCAAAGGAATGGCATGATGGCCATAGACTAAAGGAACAAATTAGGACATAGGAGTGAAGAGATGGATGTGCTTTAAATGTAGAACGGTGGCAAAAAATCATCAGAAGATGCGTCAATATGTTGAACATCAATCTTCCGGCACCATACATCGATATCCTTATCATAGCTAACCACTTCTCTCTAAGCCTTGAATATAATATTGTAAACAATTTTATGCAGGGCCGCAGGGGATGAAGGCTTAGACACCTTAGAGTGAATGCACTTCCAAGTTGGTGGAGGAAGAACTTCAATCCCTGTAGGTGGATCCAGTTCAGTAGAGGAAGGTTCAACTTCATTAATTTTATGTATGGACGGAGGGCAGGTGACCATTTCTTCTTCAACGTCTAATGATAGTTACGTCTAGTCTATTGAAGGCTGAAATTCAACTTCCAATCTCCTTTGAATGTTGTAAGCATTCTCAGAGAGAAACGCCATTGGAAAACGTAGCCTTGCAATTTCTTCTTTAGTGAGGTTGGGGTCAACGGCAGGTGGTCCTTGATGGTAGAAACGATCAAGGTGGATGGGAGATGGAGGAGCTTGATGTAGAACTTCATCATCCATGTCATCAGTGGACTCAATTCTCTTCTCTTTCTTGAGGTGAATAATCTTAATTCTTCTCAAAATTCTTTCAAATTGTTGGACGATTGAGGTTTATTCACGAATAGGTAGAACCTCTACAGGTGGAGAATCAGTGGTAGTATCAGCAGTAATTCATGATTGCTCAGCCACTGAACGTTTGGATCTCTAAGCTTCTCTTTTCTCTCCTTTGCTGGTATGAGGTAGAGTAGGAGGAGAAGGAACTTGTGGTGTTGATTTCACCTTCTTCACTTGAGGAACAATGGTCTCATCCAAAAGGGTGCAACTTTTCTCTTCCTAAACACCAAGCCATCTTCGTCATCCTCAGTCTCACTAAGTTACCTTAAGCAATATGCAATGGATGATGGTTGTTGCTTCTTAGGTGTTGCCTTTCTGGTCACATGGGCCATTGCACTTGTTGCCTTAGGAGCAATGAGAGTGGGAGGTGAACGCTGTGCAATATGAGAAGCTTTGGATGAAGAAGCATCCATTTTCTTCGTAGTTCTCTTTTTAGCTTGAGAAGTAGTTGCATTTGCATCCACTCCTTCATTATCTTCAACAGGTTTCTCCCAAACTGTGTTGAGTCCAAACTTTTGATGAAGTATAAAGAGAATGGAATCATCCACCTGGGGAGTCTTCTGAAATGAGCCATCATCTATCAGCCTCATCTTTGAAATGTTCTCTTGGTTGAAGCCTTCCAGTTTTGGTAGAAACACCTTATCAAAGTATATTCTATCTTGTATTTCCTCGGGCATATCCTACAAGAACTTCCTGATGACGCCATGGACCTCAAATACTTTTGTTAGGACAAATTTGTGGTAGATGTCCTTCCCGATGCTCTTGTCCTTCATCACTTTATTTGCAAAGCAATTACAGAGAACCTGGGGCAAGTTAAAGGGAGTGCCCTCTATTAGATGGTACATAATGAACTTGTGGGCATTGGATATGAAGTCCTTTGAGTCCTGTTTGTGAATAATGGCCTTGTTGACGATCTGTTGAAAAATCTTCTCCTTGCTCAACAAAGGGCTATATTTCCTTGGCATGTTGGCCCAATTGGGTCCCGATAGGGAGTGCCCAATGTGGTCTTTAGTTCATTGCCCTAACTGTTCATGAACTTTGTGCCTCTATGCTCACATCCAATGGCTTGGCCAATTGTCTCAGCAGTCAGCTTCACTGTTATACCAAAAACCTTTCCAATGAAGTATCCTCCAATGACTTCAGTCCTATAGACTTTGGTAGTCCTCCAGAACTTGCGAATGAGTTCAGGCACCACCACCTTGGAGTCCTCGAAGAAGTGGTGGATACCGCACAACATGAGGTGGGCTATGATGACGTACCCAACATTCTCCCACAACTGAATGCGAAGATGTGTTCAATGTGAACTTTGGGTTCCTTATCCTTCATGGTGACTTTCGTATCAAGGATAGACACTAGGGTTGGTATTACGATACGAACAATTGAGTCATCTTCAGATGATGCAGATGAGGGGTTGTTTTTTAAGTCAGGTTCGGATTGAGTGGCTTGCATTTGGTTTTATTTATTGACCATTGCCAGGGTTTTTGAAAGTTTCTAAATGGAGGTGAAGTTTTGAGTACAGAGAGGTTTCTGTGAGAGAGAGAATATGGAAAGTTGCAAAAGGTTTGACAGTGAAACTTGATGGAGTGCCTTTAGTTAAATATTTTTCTATCATTCTTAGCTTATTTGATTTCTCTTGGACTTTTATTTTCCCATTCTAATTCAGTTTTTGTCTTAGGAAAGTTAGTGAACTTAATTGTTAATTGTTGCGTATTTTCGAATTTTATGCTCACTTGACGTATCTACCTTGTACAAGACCTACAATCTTTAAGGGAACTCCGAATTGAGCGTTCTTGTAGTCCTTGGAAAGATAACGAAAAGATCTACAAGTTTGGAGGGTCATTTTAGGCTTTGAAGTCAGAACCACTGCACTTGTTTTTTTGGGCTGCGAGTTGGACTTTTATTGGTGTAAATAGCATAAATAATTAGAATTGATGGGTTGTTCATGGTCCATTATTTTCTTCATACTTAGTCACTATATATTAGTGACATTAGGAGGAATTATTACATTACATTTTCATTTTGCAAAAACAGTTTTACATTTCTCTTTTCAAGTTTTTATAATCAAAACTCTTTATCTTATTTTCTCTCAACTGTTCTTCCTTGTTTTTCATTTTTCTTCATTTTCGTTTTCCCTTCTTCCATTTTCGTGCACTTATTTCATGGGGCTTTCATTGATGATGATCATGGAAGGCTAAATAATCAATCAATCCAAGAATCCAATCCAAGCAAGAGAAGAATTTGAGTTCTGGTTTAGTATTTCGAATTTTGTGTGAATGTTCACTTTCTTCTTCAATTGCTATTCTGTTTTCATGATTATGAATGCATTTAGAATTGAAAGCGAATTAGGTTATGGATTCATTTCCTAATTTTGAATATAAATCACAGATTAATTGGATGAAATTAGGGTTGTGGTTTCAATTAATTTAGGGGTTAATTCGATTGAACTGTTTCTAATGAAATTGAATGAATTTTCACAATAGGATAAATTTCTAAGAATGATGATGATTTGAATAGCTTGGTTTGGTGAATTGGATTGATGCTCTTTAATCTGTTTTACATTACTTGTTATCAATTCTGTTAGTTTCTACATTGATCTTTAATCGTAATTTGTGTTTTTGCAATTTTCATTTAGCGCATGCAAACTGTTTGATAAAAATCCCCCTATTATTTACTAGTGAATTAAAGTTGGAACCATATTGATTGTGTCTCTGAGTCGACCTAGATTAATCCTGTGCTACAAAATTAGCTTAGTTTAATTGTTTTGAAGCCACACGACAAACGCTTATCAAAAGTTCGAAGGGATTTATAATGGTGATAATTAAGTTTTTAGGGTGAAGAAAGAGAAAACGTGGAGGGAAGATGAAAATAAATGGCCTTTTTCAAAAAGAATCTGACTCGCTTTAGGTGACTCAGCACAAAAACACTCAAAATGCTTTATTTTACTAAACCTGTGTCCAGGGTCACAGTCTATATATTGGACGCATGTGTGTAGTGCACAAATATTGACTAAGCTCATTGGATGGTAGGTCTTTTGGACGCTTAGTGGCGTGCTGAGGCTTTTCACATGGATTTGAAACTTCATTCCACAAGGGTCATGCCAAGTCTTTTTGTTAAATAAATTAGCCTGTCTTAAGTAAGGAGTTTTGTAAATAAATCAACAAGTTGATCTTTTGTAGATACAAACTGTAATTCCACAGTCATGATCCTTATGAAATAATGTTTTATTTCTATGTGTTTGGCACATGAATGCATGATGGTATTTTTGGAAAGATCTATGGCAGTGGTGTTATCACAAAGGATATGAATGTTACTTTCAAACAAGTTGTAATCCTCAAGTTGATGTTTTATCCACAAGAGTTGAGAACAACAACTTGCAGTTAATATATACTCTGCCTCTGTTGTTGATAGAGCTATTGTCCCTTGTTTCTTGCTCGTCCAAGAAACTAAACATCCATCAATGAAGTGTCAGCCTCCACTGGTTCTTTTTCGTTCCACTTTATTTCCAACAAAATCCGCATCATAGTTACCGAGCAACTTGTGTTCCTTTTCTCTCTTAAAACACAAACCAAGGCTAAGAAATCCAATTAGATATCTAAATATGTGTTTGACAACAAATAGATGAACTTCCCTTGGTTCCTTTTGGAATCTAGCATAGAGACATGCACTGAAAAAATGTTTGGTCTGGACGCAGTGAGATACAAAAGAGATCTTATCATTCCTCTATATGCCTTTTCGTCCACCTTTTCTGATTCTTCATACAATCCAAGTACAGTGGTTAGATGCATAGGCGCCTTCATTTGCCTTGCATCGTCCATCTTAAACTTTTTTAGAAGTTCCTTCACGTACATACTTTGATGTATTTATATGCTTTCATCTATTTGCGTTATTTGAAGTCCAAGGAAGAACTTCAATTCTTCCATCATGCTCATCTTGAACTCAGCCTGCATAAGCTTGGAAAAATCCTCACACATAGAGTCATTAGTAGCACCGATATATACCTTCCTTTATATAAAGGCTTTTTCAGTTTATTAAATTTTCATACCAAGCTCGAGGAGCTTGCTTTAAACCATACAAGGCTTTATTAAGTTTGAAAACATGATGAGGGTAGATAGAACTCTCAAACCCAGGGGGTTGTTCCACATAGACTTCTTCCTTGATAATTCCATTGAGAAATGCGCTTTTTATATCCATTTGATACAACATCATACCATGATAGGAAACAAAGGATAATAAAATGAGTATTGCCTATAGACGAGCAATAAGAGCAAATGTTTCAATATAATCTATACCTTCTTGTTGTGAGTAACCTTTGGCCACAAGCCTAGCCTTGTTCCTTACAACCTTACCTATTTCGTGCAACTTGTTTCTGATCACCCACTTTGCTTCAACATCAGATTTGCCTTTAGGGAATTCTATAAGCTTCCAGACATTGTTCTTCTGAAATTGGTACAGCTCTTTTTGCATTTCTTTGATCCAATATTCATTAGACATAACATCATCTATGTGTTTTGGCTCAATCTTTGAAAGTAGTGTTGTATGCTTGGGAAAGTTTCTTGTTTGTACTTTTATCTTGGACTCTAGATGATGTTTCCTTATTAAACGTCCAATTGGTTCTATGATTTCTTCAGGATGATTGTCCAATAGTGAGTTGGACACAAGCTTATCTTGACTGGACTTAGCAGCAGACTTGATAATATTTTCTATTTTCATCTCTACAAAGGACTCATCCAGCTCTAACATTGTGGTGTTAGGCTATTTGTCATTAAATCTTACATGAATGGCCTCTTCCACAGTCAAGGTTGTAGAGTTATACACTCTATATGCCTTGGACTATTCGAAGTATCCAAGTAAGATTTCAGAATCACATTTGGAGTCAAATTTTCCAAGGTTACCCTTGATATTTAAAACGAAACGTTGACATCCAAATAGGTGGAAATAAGAGATGCTGGGCTTTTGTTTTTTCCACAATTCGTAGGGAGTCTTCTTTAAGATTGACTTATGTAAATTCTATTTTGTAAATAACAGACAATGTTCACTGCTTCAACCCAAAAGTGTTTGGGAGTTGAGTGATCATTAAGCATGGTCCTAGCAATTTCTTGAAGAGATCTATTTTTTCTCTCAACAACTTCATTATGTTGTGGTGTTCTTGGAGCGAAAAAATTGTGATGAATACCATTCTCTTCACATAAATTTCCAAAAAGATCATTTTTAAACTCTCTTCCGTGAACACTTCTAACTGAAGAGATACAAATGTCTTTTTTGTTTTGAATCTTTTTACAGAATTTATAAAAGGTATCAAAAGACTCATCCTTGTGGGTTAGGAATTTGACCCATTTCCATCTAGTGTAATTTTCCACTATGACCAAACCAAATATGTGTTTAGAGAGGTATCCAATTCTAGTTTGTCTAAACAGGTCCAGGTGTAGGAGCTCTAAAGGACTATAAGTGGAAACAATGTTTTTGGCTTTGAAATAACTTTTTACTTGTTTACCAAGCTTAAGAGAACTAGATCGAGAGTTGGCTAAGTTGATTCACTTTGACGATTCTATTTGATTGAGTACCTACTTAGCAAAATCCACATTACCACATAAATGTACATGTCAATTAACACACACCGACCATCATGACATTTTTCATGTCCAAGTCTTGTTTAAGAGTAATAGTAGATTTATGGTTGTTTTAATTGCAGAGGAGATACATGTGTAAGGGACAACAAGTGCATGCAGATAGGAGCATGATGAGAGTTATGTGATTGGATTTCACAACACTAGTTTATTTTTCGAAATATAGTTACCATGTTATTATTTAACAAAGTTAGAAAAACATAAAGCAAACTTAAAAAGAAATTAAAATATCTAAATGAAAACAATTATGTTTTATAAAGATTACAAAGGCATTTAAAGTAATTTTTGTTTTTAAAAAAACTAAAAGCTTTCAAACCTCATTATAGAAGATAAATCCCTAAAAATTAATAATTAACATAATAAATTACGTTGGCACTCCTTTAAAAAATTTCAAATTGCATATAATGTTGGTGCAATTGGTAGTGATGATTCTCCAACAAAGAAGAGAAAAGATGTTAATTCCATGGCATGTGCAAACACTAATCTTTAAGTTCGAGTCATCCCATTAATCTTTATAAAAATTGGATGCAATATGGTGTTTTGGCGAATCCCCTTCAGTATACAATGTAGTCTCTGGTTTGCACACCACAACAAATGTATCGTTAATGGCCGTTTACGGAATAATAGTTTCCATAATTCTCTCTGCACAAGGAAAGAAAGGAAAATGATATGGATACAAAAAGTATGGTGATTTTTCTGTTTCTATGGTGTTGTATCTTTTCTTGCATGTAACTTGGTTATACTTATACACCATTTCATATCTTTTAATGAAGAGATTTATCGTTTCAAAGTCATATATCGTAATCCTTGATGAGGAAGTTACATCTCATGATCTTGTAAAGAGTCTTTCATTTTTTAAATCTCACATATAATACCCTTATATTTTTTATTTACCAATAATCTACCTTATAAGGGTACACAATGTATTGCTTTTCAAATAATTAAAGAAAGTTAATGTAGTGTATAAGAGATGTTAGTATAATATTTTTAAACAATTAATGAGGTTAGTATAGGGACAAAACATAAAAAACAATTGTATGATTTTTTTTTTTGGTACAGTTTTTTTTTTGTCAGCTTTTTTTAATAAGGGTACATAATGTGTTGCTTTTGTTATACCGTAACATGTGCTATTTAAAAATACTTAAAAAATATAATTATAATTTACTCTAGTTATTACAACATCATGTCTATAAATTTTTAGACGGGACCATATACGAAATTAATTCCAATATAAAATATATGATTGAAAGCTCCAACACGCTTGTTAGTGGTCTAAGGTGGGCCAACTCCTGTATCCACATATTTCAACTTAATTAAAGATCTGAAAATTTTGCCTTATAACTCTTGCAGATCGAATTTATCCATTGATTATGAAATTAAGTCATGTTTTTAAGGGAGAATTTTATTTAAGTTGAATAAAATTATTATGAATAATAAAAAATTATGAGTATTTAACACAAGTATTTATTCAAAATTAGAATTTTGTTTTTTGGGAAAAAGCATAGAGAGAATCAAAATAGAGTGCTTTTTTAAAAGTAAGCATCAAAATATAGTGTATAATCCCAACTAATTTGACACCCTACACACTAAGAATCATTTTCCATATTCCTAAATTTATTGAATTCAGAACTAGAACTCAATAATAATACTGATTAATTCACTTTATTCCAAACTGCATTCTCAAACATGACTGTTTGATATTATAAGTATATTTCATAAAATTAAATTACAAGAAAGATCAAAATAAGTTAAAAATTAGGAGTTGAAAGATTAAAAGCTTATATATAAACTATTAATTAAATTAAAAGTATTTAATAAAATTAGTTAATAAATTGGTTAATATATAAAATGATATAAAATACATATATAGTTATTTGGTTATAATATTATATAAATAATTATCATTTTTAATATTTGAATTTATTTCAATAATACTATCTTAAAAAATTAACACAATAATCTTAAATTTTATATTATAAAAAAACAATGAATATTTGATGATTTTTCTTAATCCCCTTCAACTTAAGTATAAGGATTTATTACTTAATGGATAGTCATAGTTATTTAGTTTTTAATGTGTTTTTTGCGACGTGTTTCCTTTTTTTATTAAAATATTTCACTTTAATTAAATGACCTTATATTTTTAAAAACATTTTTACTATTTGAAGAATTTTTAATAATATTATTTTAAAATAAAAAAGAATAATTACTTTGATTTATAATTTTGAATTTTTATAATTTTTTTTGTTAAGTGACGAAATATTTTAATTAGCATTAATAATAAACAAATAAATAAACTTGTAACAAAATAAATAATGCAAAAATTAATTAGTGAGGATAAAATAAAATAAAATAAATTAGTAGTTTATAAGCTAAAATACTCTATTAGCAAATAAACTAATTTTGATAAATAAAAAAAACTTATTATTAAGCTAGTCAAATTGATTTCTAAAAATCTAGATCCATTAATATTCTTGTTACTAAAAAAGTAAAAATATGGCAAAACATGCTTCCTACAGCTAGCATGCCGTTTTTCAAATGGACAAGAAATCATAAGAGTTTTGGTTTATAATTTTGTTGTCTATTATCTGGTCTTTATAGTTACACATTCAGGAATGGGGATTGTTTGGAAAACTAGTGTACCCATCATACTCCTGCTGACAAATATTTTTGGCCAATCAAAAATAAATTTGGGGGGGGGGGGGGGGGGGGATTTATGTTTCAACATTTTTATAAGAAAAATTTATTAATAAGCAGAGTACACAAAAACCCGAATTCAACAATATTCTAACGTTAATCTATGCCCATGCATGCACCAGAATCGATTAAAGGCATATATGAAAGGGTCCACCAATTAAGCGTGGTGGAGTCTCCGCAAACTTATAATCTGGCAATTGGTAAAGCAATTCCATGGTTCGCTAATAGTATTTGGTTAGTTTGTCCATATGCAAACCACTGCGATTACTTTACAAAGGAAAATAACGCATGAACATCATGTACTAGACACTTTGGAGAGGGATAGAGTCATAGAGATAGAAGTAAAGAAAAGTATATATATGATAAGTCATACAAAAATGTGACAATAAAGGATATAGAAAAAAATCTCAATTAGATACATATACTGTCCAAGTGTCCACATATCATCGGCACTCATTTATATATAAATCTAATGTTAATGGACTGATAGTTGAATTGATAAAGATACTGATTTAAGGGTAAATTATTTAATTAGAGTCAAACTGGTTCTAATAAAATATATTTTTTAATATTTTAATATAATATCTTATTAAAATTGAACAAAAAATAACATATAATGCATAAATTGATAATAATAAAAAGTAAATTTCACTTAAAAGTATTATAAGTTATAATATTTATTTTTTAAAACAAAACAAAACGTCATTTTGAATTTTTTTTTAAAAAAAATAGTTTAAAAGAAACTGATTAACCCATCGGATTTACAGATTTTTTTACCAATTCAACAATTTTGAGTGGATTTAAGAATATATCAAGTTTTAGGAAGCCTTAAATTGGTCACGTGACCTATTCTCGATCAAACCAACCAGTTTGATCCGAGTTTCAAAATACTGTATAAACAATGTTACTATATATTTGTGTCATACATATTATATTTTCTACATCAGCTACATATAGTATCACATTCACAACACAGCTATCCACACCCTCACGCACGCATGCACCTCCTAGTGTTTTATAGATTTATCATTTATCTTACAAAAATAATAGTGCTATTTGAAAGTTCAAAATGAATTAATCAATAGAAAGTATATCTCTTTAGTTATTTCTTGAACTGTATCTTGTATCTTGTGTTTATTATTATATTGTGGATTAATTGACACTAGATTGGTTAAGTTTAAATTGTGATTTATACAAAAATTCTTGCATTTATATATTTTTACTGTTCAAAACATTATTTAAAGTATTTTAAAAAAACAAAATAAAACATAATCTATAAGAATTAAAAATTAAAAAATAATTTTGCAAAGGACGAAAAAAATTATTAAATTATAATTATTAAAAAATATTTAAGCCTTTTAAAAATATTTGTGATATTCTCATATTATGTTGTATGTATATATAGTTTTGACTCCGGAGTGAATGAGTGATTGATATATACTTCATTATTGCAGTCTATTTCTTAATGTACGGAGTGGATAAATATTCTATGGGATAATATTCAGATCAAGTGCTTGCTCACGCAAGCATCCATTTCCATATTCCATGCAAAAGCATGTAAAATCAAACAAAATTTAAACCCCCAAAATCTACATCAAACACACTCAACTATTTCCCATTACGAGTCTTAGGTCATCCATGATTGAATGACTGACAGACCCAAAAAAAATAATGTTCACTGGCTTATTCTATTGAAAAAAAGGACGAAAATAATTGAGTGCTATGTATTTGTTTTGCATGAGGAACACGACAGCGCACTTTGCTAAAGTGGGGTCACACGTATGCATGCAAATTGCCATCTCTTACATGAACCCTATTTTGTTATATGGTTTTAAAGTCGGTCAACACATTAATTTGAATCCATTACGGAACAATTTGATTTGGGTAGATGTATCCAATCTCTCTTTTACGGACCATAACCATTGTGTCTAACTTGACTAGACGGTTGATTTACCTTAAAATAATTATGAAATGCTTTTTAAGCTCTTGTTTGTTGAGAATTTTTTTTCATCTTTGTTTCTAGTTCTTTTTGTGCTCTTCTCTATCTGGTAACGACGAATTACAACCACATACCATTTTGATCCTTAAAGTGAGTGCGCAGAGTATGATAATGCAGAATATTATTTTAAGACAATCCCTAATGTTTTTATGTTGATCAAGTTTGAACCCTAAACCAGTTATTTTATAAGAAAAAATTTACTATTAATTAGATGATGGTGGAGTACATGAGGTACGTCCGCCTTTTACATTTTTATGAAGATACACTAATTAGGAAAAGGTTGTACGTACCAATACTCATAAAAATCCATAAAACATTTTCAAATATATTTCTAATTAAAATTCGATTTCAATCATATGCTAATGCAGAGAATAAATGACTTTATTATGAATTCATTTTAAATAAGTGACGTTCTTACTTTTTCTACACTAATACACGTGCATTTTGTGTGTTTCATTTGTTTTAAGTAATGTATGCATACCAAAGTTAACCTACTCATCCATGTTTGTAGAATGATCATGAATTGTTCGATGATTAATTAGAAAATACTAGCACATTATATAACTTTGAGTGCGTAATGTTTTTTCAGTTTTGAAGAAGGAATACTGAAATGAGACGTTAGATGCTTCATTGGATGCCATACATATGCTCACATAAAAAGGAGAAACGTGACAAAGAATCTCTTTGGTCAATAATTTCTCCCCCTTTTTAGTCTATGCATCTGTTTCTCTATCATACAGTACATAAGGACCATTCAACAAGATGCAATTGGACATAGTTAATTATAAATAAATAAAAATGGTACTTATGCGTATTAATTGATACTTACGTAATATTCTTATTAAAAAATTGGTTTTATTTTGAATAATAATAAGATCTAAGTAACATTCTTATCACAAAAAATGTTACTTCTTTTTCTATGTAACATTAATTATCTCATTGATATATAAAAGATGACGTTGTTGTGGATATCTTTTCTCTTATCCTATCTTTTAGTTTCTTTTTACACGTTTCATTTGGTGTTGGGGTTGGTCTAGGAAAGTAATAAGAAGCTGTATAGGGGACCTCATGCCTTGATCAATTATGGAAAGAAGCTATAACTATAAGAAGGTTGTGGCATATGTTATAGTTCCCATTGGATATGTGGGGTCTTCTTCTCAATTATTTTTCTATGGTGTAAGATATGTGTATTCAATTAATTAACTAATGATAATAAGGGCCAGGGAATCAAAATTTTGGGTTCATGGTTTATGATTGAGAACATGTGGGGGAACGTGAGGACTCTCAGAACAGCTAGGAATCTCAGTGCCTTTCCTTCTTTTCCCACGATCTGTTCATGAAGATCACTAAACTGATCTTCCACACACACATAAGTAGAGAGAGAGAGAGAGGAGTAATATTTATAACAAGGACATTATAAAAGTGAAAGCTGCAATACATATTTAGAGAAAACGAAAGAGAAAGAAGCACCATATATCTAGATACCCAAACTTGTGCATGTGGGTATCACCTATCAACAAGTTGAGTGAAATATTGCCCACGCAGACACACAAACATACATAGAGAGAGAGAGTACAATGATGGATTTATGGCTTGGAATTCCGAGCCCTAGAATTCCTTTTTTTTAATAAAATTATAATATATTTGATGATCTTCCTATTTACATTTTTAATTTGTAAATAAAAATATTAAATACATTTTTATATTACTAATCTATTTTAAGTTAACTGATGTTTTAACATTTAAATAAAAAAAAATTCAAATTGATTGATATTTTCAATTTTCAATAAAATATCAAAATATCTATTTTAATTTTATTCTCTGATAAATATTATTGTCTTGGAATATTTAATAATATATTTATTAAAATTAAGAAAGATAATAAAAATATTTTAGAAAAATTGACTTCTAGCTAAAAATATTGTAATGGAGTTTTTTTTTCCTGAATCTGTATAAAATAGCCTTAACCATCATCAAACTAGAATGGGGGACTATTAAATAATTTAATTTATATTCAACATTTTTCCATCAAATAATAAAAATTATAAAAAAGTTAGTAAAATACAGCAAATGTATATTGGCAATTTTCTAATATTCTTTGATTTGGTACTAGATTCTATGCTTCATTTCAGTTGGTCCATAGAATTTTCAGTACAATAGAATGTTGAAATTTGATAAAGAGAATGATACCCGAATTTCTAAGTCGAAAATTTCGGGATCAACTTGTCCAAGTTCTAATCCCATAAGTCCACTCACTCAACAGTGAGAAACTGCACTGGATATCACTGTTATAACAAATAAACAAATATATACTTAATATATAAGCTACTACTTACTGACTCGGGGACCGACCAACCGTGGGTGAGTGAGAGAGAGATTTTTTTATGTCTTTCCTGGTTTTGAATGTGCTTTATTCCTTCTTGGTAAGACCCTCCTTGGTCCTATCAAAAGCGAATCCAAAATCCCTAACAAAGATTCCTTTCTTTCAGCGTGGCCAATCCCATTTTCAAATTTTATATGCACATAAAGTTCATTACATTTCTTTTACATATATACTCTACACATTACTAGTATATATTATGCTAATTAATAATATCTTTAGCAGTTAATTACAATATTATGGATGTTTCAAAGAAGTTTCTACGAGATTGATCTGCACTCTGCAGCCACCATTTTTATATTCCATGCATTCCATTGTTTTCAAGGATTAATTAATTAATATTACAGCATAGTATTAAAATAAATCCAACTTAACATCTTATAGTTGCTCCTACATGTTTGTTATAGCTAGTTATAACAAAAAAAGAAAAAAGAAAAAGCAAAGTATAAGCTCGTTTGATGCTTCAGCATACATCAAATAAAGTATAAAATCCAGAAACCAACCCACCAGGCCACCACCATATATTCTATGTGAGATTTTGCTACATATAGAAAACCAGCATACGAAGAACTCAGCTCAACAAAAAGCACAAGTTTACAATAAAGGCTTTGTTTATAAATATTATAAAGTGGTTGTTAAATGTATATTATATTTATATTGTGTTTGTATATGCACTCAGGCCTATCTTTGGTTGGTTTGGTTATTTAGTAATTGAGTACGTTTTAATTTGATCGTCTGTGGATTGTTATTTATATGTATATAGCTTGAACTTATATCTCAATAAAAATTTACTTACTAGAAACAACTATTTGTGCTATAGTTATCACATAATCAGTGGTAGTAAAAGGTATCACATAATTATTTATACGAGTAAAATTTTTATTCTTGAAATATTTTATTATTCAAACTTGACTTGAAGCTCAATTAAAGTTAGAAGTTTTACATTTGACATTAAAACCTTGTAAATAATTCAAATGTGCCTGTGGGTATATGTGCAAGAGTTTGTTATTGCTCCCACAGTCCCACTTGTCAATATTAAACATTGTTGTATATACATTAGCTAAGTTTAAGCATTTTTTTGTAAATAAAACTTAAATTTCAAGTACTCAATAATTTATACCAGTCTTATCTACTTTCCGCTTTATTCTATTAATAGAAAAATCATGTTTATTTTATATTTAAAAAATGAATACTTATTTTTATGAGTATATTGAAATAATAATTTTTTTTGACAAAAAAAATGTCAATAAAAAATATAATTTATGAATGGTTTGATGATGGATTAATTAGTTTTGTTAGTATAATAATGGAAATTAATTAAGCCACCCTATAGACATTGCAGATCTAAATTAATTATGATATGTTATATCAATAATAAAAATCGATATATATTGTCAGTACAACAAATATTAGTATAATGCATCATATATTAAGTGTAAAATTATAATATGTTATATATATTAAAATATAGTTTAATTTTCATATACTAGATAAAATATATAATTGTTTACAAAAACAGTCCTAGTATGTAACATTTTGTTCATTAATAATTGACATTTTTGGTAGTTTAATCACGAAATGAACAAACAAATTAAAATAAATGTAGCATTTAGCAATTTTCTTAGCATTATTATAAAATTTCAAATAATAAGCTTTTCATCCCTGGCCTTAATTTGATCATTGAAAGTAAGCTAAATGCATTTACGATTACCTTTTTACCCTTAAACTTCATTTTGTGATCACAACTTTAATTTGTTTGACATGACTCCTAATATGATTTAATAAGTTTAGATATAAAGTTTTGTTCTATATACATCTTATAGTCCTATAATAATTTATATTGGTATTGAAATTTGCAGAAATTAATAATTTTTTTTATCTTTGTTGATAATCATGAATATATACAAAATGAATATTTTTCTTTTAACATGATTTAATTTATATTTAAAATTAGAATTTGAACCTCAACTATTTAGTACACAAATCGTTATTACTTGTGTTAATAATTATTAAATATTATTTTGAAGTTTAATTATGAATATAATAGATGAAATCTTATTAATTGTCTAAATTTGGAAGCAGCTAGTGAATGAAAAAGGAAAAGGCAGTGAGATCCGCAGAAGAATGAACCAGAGGGTGGTGTTGGATCAGGAACAGGAACAGGTGACTGAGTGAGGTGAGAAACATTAAAACAAAACAAAAGAAGAGAGGAGCAGGCTCGCATGCAATATGTATCTATTCTATCCTCGTTAAGAATGTCACGTTGAAAACCACAAATATCCATGCTTATGATGATATTGCTTTGTTTTTGCTTTGCTGCATGGAAGGGCGTGCAAGCAGATCCAGTAACTGCCGCTGAGGTCCCTTCCCTCTCTCTTCTCTCCATACGGTCCAACTTACAGACTGACAGACAGTCCTTTGTCCTCTCTTCTTTAAGGAAATATGATTATATTTTTATTATCTAAAATTTTAAGCACTTAATTAATAATTTTTCTCTTTTCTTATCACCTTATATTATTAATAATTCAATCAAATTAATCATTATTTCTCCTTTTTTCTTTTCTCTCTCAAGTTGTAGACAACTTAAGGTTGTCCAGTAAACTTTTTTCTATAGTAATAAGGTACTATATTGTGTTATTTTAGTCATTAGTGTGTCATATGACTAATATTAGTTAAGAAATTTATTGATAAATTTAGTAAAATCTTTTCTCTCAATTACATTTTTTTTATATAAGACTCAAATCTGAGATCTTCCTTAAAAAAATCGAACCTAATATGATTAGCTTGAACCAAGACTTGTTAATTAATTATTGTATTGGGTAGTAATTAATTTGTTTTTGGGATCTTTGTTTTAAAAATGTTAGTTCAAATAATTTCTATTAAATAATCAAAATTCATTGGCGTAAATAGTTTAGTACTTGATCTTTTTTTAACTAAAATTTGATTATAAATATTACTTTATCTCAAAATAAGTTTATTCGGTATAGAGAAAAATGAGTAATGTATCAAATAATAAGTCTCGGATACTTTCTAATTACACAAAAAAAAGAATGATTCAATAAGTTTCTTTTACTAATATTATACTGAGATGATTTTATAAATCATAATGGGATGTGTTAATAAAACTTTATTTTTATAAAACTTATTCTAATTACTTTTATTTATTCATTTTTGTTAAGAGATCACAAACATTTTTTATGAGATAATTTTATTCAAGTCAAGTAAAATCACTATGACTAGCGATGTTTTCTCCTTATGCATGAAACCAAGACCAGACCAACGATGAGTGAGACCGAAATCAAAATTCAAGAGAAACATTTTATTTTAAATGAGATAATGATACATTAGGCCTTTTTTTTTTTTGTCAATGTACATACACGAACTTCTTTTCAACATATGAGGTCTCTTTGCATTATAAAAACTAATAGTAAATAACTTTTTTGTTGATGGAACTAAAACTTGAGTTTTAGTTACTTTACCTTTGACAGGTCTTGCGTGAAACATAATTATTTTTTTTGCTAAGGTATTCTCACAGTAAGAAGTCCTGTGACTAACTCTAAAGACGTTGAGATTAAGAAGGTGGGTTTTGTCTCTCCTAATAAAGTCTTCTTCATATGCATGACTAGAGAATCGAATCTCTGTCATCATGCTTAAAGAGCCCGATCATTTACCAAATATGTTGGATCTTATTAGTGCATGAATCAAAGTTACATACCTAAAACATAAACTTATTCACACTGTTGATTCACTCATATTTGATGATATTTTATATTCATATTCAATACAATGAGGGTACTTATTACTCCTAAATTTATCTTTAAAGTAACTAATAACATTAGTTACAAATTAATGTTTTGGCTCTCATAAATATTATTAACTGATTTTATAATATATTAATCTCTCGTATTAGTTAAATTCTCTTCCATTGATTAAAAAACATACATGAAATGATTATTAAGAGTAAAATTAGAAAATAATATTTATTCATTGATATATAATAATTAGAATAAAAAAAAGAAAGATACGAAAGATGTCCAATAAAAAATAGAGGAGTGTTATGTCTATTGATTGGGAAATCTCTATATTGAATGTCATCTAATCTAATTATGAGTTGTTATATAATTAAAAATTAATAAATGCTATAAATTTTATAAGTTGAACAATTTCTAATTGCTTGATAATAAAAATATTTACACAAATAATGTATCAAAATGAACTCTTATTTTTATTGATTTTATTTAAAGAAACTCTTAATCTTCCTTTTAAGTAAATAAAAATATAATGATTTTAAGAAAAAGTATTTAATTAATAAAATATATTTTTTAATATGATTAGTAAATATTTTTAATAAATTTATTGAGATATATAAAATTATGTGAACTTGATCTTTTTAAAGCAACACAAATAAATTTATCAAATAAAAAAATGTATATTAGATCAATAATATTCTTTTGAAACGATGATTTTACTAATCATTTTTCATTCGTTAATCCCCATGTACCACGCGTTTAGCGCGTAAGAATCTGCGAATTGGTCAGAATCTCCAGACATTCTATTACCATGTAGCAGCTTGTGTCGCTGAGTTTGTGACTTTGTGGTAATAACAACGCATCAAATTAGAGATTGCTAAAATCTTTGCGCTTTTTGACTCTGCTAGTTCGTGGGACAGAGACAGACATTCTTTTACAACGTTATGTTATGTTGCTTACTGCTCTATATTTTGGTTTACTATATATATACACATGGGGAGTGATGCATTTAGAATTCATGTTTTTCCAAATAACGTTTGAAGATATATTGTATTTTCGATCAACCGATTGCAGTTGATTACATGCTCACTCCTCACTTGAACAAAGAAATTAAAAAGAAATGTACTACTTTCGTAAAATTATGTGTTGCATAATTGTATTATATACGGCTGTTTTTTTTATGAACATAAAATTGGGAGGGAATAACTTTCGTGAAAAGTATTGACTAATAATTAATTATATACAACAAATTGTTTGGTCAAATTAGTGGGAATATATTTGAGTGGAACATATGAAGGGTGAAATTTAACAGTATACGTTTAACGAAGTTCAACATTTTTGGCACACATAAAATATCATCAATGGCCATCATAAGCATGGTGATGATGCTGATCTCGAAGATTACTACGATGTTAAGGTTTCAATGTTTGTGGTTCGGGGTGGCCATTTTGTCTTCTTTTGATGCTCTTTCTCCGCGTCTCTGCCACCAAAACCGCAAAATAATTAGGCAAAGTTTACAACTTTACACAGTCATTCTCTTAATATTAAGTACATTCTACATATTATCACAAAATCATTTTCTCTCTCTCCCTCTCTCACCTGACCCAACATTTGTCGTTGGTGAAATCAATTAGTACCATTTAGAAAAGGACACTCTTGCTCACATGCAAAAATATGATCATTTTTTAATGATAGAACAACTAACAGATTCTCTGTGAGAGTTGGAAGTCACTAAACTCAAGGAGGATTTGTTTAAGTATAGTATTCAAAATTTTATATATAAATTTTGGAAGCTATGAGATTTGAATCTCTATTGGGAATATATATTAATCATTCATGAATTATATATAACTGCTGCAATATCTTGAAGTACTAAATTTGTTCAGTGAAGCTATTTCTAGCTAGCTTTGGCTGCGCAAGATGAAACATCAAAATCATTTTTTTCTAAAAAGAAAAAAATAACTGAACCCTCGTCTTTGATCAGTGAATCTATTTCTAGGTTTGGCTGCGCAAGATGAGACATCACCTCATATTTTCTATAAAAAAAAACAAAAGAAATTAGAACAATGTTGTCTGGGTTTTGGAGTATTAATTGGAACTGCCCTAGAATATTTATCCTGTTCATGAATGGAATAGAAATTTCCAAATTGGAATCGCACATTTCAAACAATATGACAAGCAACACCTTTTGAGTTTTTAGGAGGTTGTTAGAGTTTGTCCCAAACTGGGGTCTCTGAATGGTTCTGAAATTGGTTGGTCAAATAATTGTATGAGTATAATTAGCTTTGAAGCAATCCTCAAAACCAAACAACGCTTATTTGAAATTGTTTCTATGGTTGTTGAACAAAGAGATTATATAGGTTTGCTATTCAAATCCTAGATTTACTATTTTAAATCCTTCGTTCACACTCCAAATATGGTAAAGAAAAGATGCATGCAATTTCAATTTGTCATAAGCATGCCATGTACATTAGTCAACAAATTAAGTACTTTAATTTGTGTTGGTTTAAGAAGTTCTTGCTACTCTCACATCAAGTAAAATAAAAAGTCCAATGTAATATACTTAATTAATTTATAGATTCTCCCACCTAATAAACTTATATTTTGGATTGGATTCGTTTCATATGCTTAAGTCACAATAAATACTGATACTCTCAAAGGGTAATAATGTTACAAATCTCTCATTAACTGGAATAAAAAGTTCAATTATAGTGCTTAAACATTAAACTTTCCTTGTGTGTTTAGAGAAGCTTACTACTATAGTAGTACTTAAACATTATATAAATTTTCCTTTCAATGTAGGACTTAAACATTATATAAACTTTACTTTCAATGTAGGACTTCAACATTAAGCTCTCCTTGTGTGTTTAGAGAAGCTTATTTTCCCCATTTATCTAAGGTTTTATCTGTGTGAGAAAGTAAACATTGTCCACAGTCCATGAAACAAAATAAAGCTTTCAATTTAAGGTTGCTATAATCTTGGATGATGAGAAAAGCGTTTGAAGAGTAAAAAATTAAACCAAACAAAACGAGAGAGAGAGAGAGAGAGAGAGAGAAAGGTGGTTTTACACTATGAATAAAATAACCACACTAAGTTGCAAGATAAATCTTTTTAGAGAATTATATTAAAAGGCATAATGGTATTAACATCAAGGAAAAGTTCCTATAGTCGTTAGATGAACTTTCTAAAAGGAAAAAAAATAACGGAAAATCTAATTTTTAAAGGAAGAAAATCACACTTTTCCACTACAAAACATATATGAAGAATGTATACAACGAGAAAGACAACCTATGTTTATTAATTCTTCTTTGACCACCACTCTTGCTTTACTATCCATTCGCAAGGAAATTCCAGAATCTCTTAAAGAACAGTACAAATGCGCTTAATTTGACTATGCAACCAAATGATTCATGATTTTGATTAATTAAACTGATTGGCCAAATTTGATTCATATAAAACGTTCTGAGATCAATCATTCAGAATTAATCTACCATTTGGGGAATTTTCTATTGTCATTGCAGCACATTTTCCTCCAAATCGTTAATTGAGTGACGATGATATCTTAGTTAATTCAGCAATCTTCACCATTAGAAAAAGGACTATATTTTCCATAGATATATGTGTGGCAATCAAGTGGTACTGGAAACCAATGATACAAACATCATTGATAAGCTACTGCAATAATATTCATTCTTTTGAAAACTCATAATTTCACTATAGTAAACCTTCCCATACAAAGCAACCTAAACCTAATCCCAGAAAAGGGAAAAAGAAGAAGAAATAACAACAATATAAAGATTAAACATAGAAGATCTAACATCCCTAGGGTTTTCAATTGATCTTAAAAAGAGAAGCCAAAGTACTTAACCATCCTCGAAGCTTTTTCGCGTGGGGCTAATTATAACCGAGTTGGTTGAAATTTTGTCAAAGGAAACAGAAGAACCAAAAGCCAGAAACTTCACAAAGAGAGAGCAGAGAAAATTCTATAGTACGTTATTACTAGTAGTGGAAGAAGAACTGAAAGCAGAAAGATCAGTCCAAGCAGAAGTGGCACCACCACCACCACTCCAATATTGCTCATTTGTGTTAGCGTTATTATTGACCCCCAAGAACTGTCTAGGCAAACCAAGTTCTTGATGATGATGATGATGACGATTGTCTTCCATTTTCACAGAAGCAAGCTGAGACATAATCCCAGAAGTTGAAACCTTAATGGGAGTGCCACCATAGCCATCACTGCCACTAGCACCTTCAAAAGGGTACAACCCATGTGATGAAGTAGCATCCAAACCAGACAAGAAGGGAAATTGGTGAGTTTGTGGAACCCTCCATTGGTCCAAACCAGATAACATAGAACCACCACCACTCAAAGTGCCTCCTATATGGAAATTCAAGTCTCCTATTCCTCCCATTGGACCAGAAATTGCGCCATAGTTCAAGCCATAGCTTAACCCTATTTCTCCTCCACCACCACCAAGGTGGTGGTGGTCCCCAAGTTGATGCAATGGAGCCATGAACCTAAGAGACGGCGGCACCCCGGTGCCGCCACCAAGGCTGGCCACCAAGTCAGCAGAAGAGGAGCCACTGGTGGTGGAAGCGGAGCCGGCACTCGCAGTTTGGCGATCGGAGTTTGCCGGCGACCTGGTGTTGTTGCTGGAGCTTCCTCTGCTCCTCTTGTTCCTCCGGCAGCCGCCGCCGACGGGGACATTCCTCAAGGCCCCGCCATGTGTCCAGTACCTTCTGCAGGCCTTGCAGAAGTGGCGGGGCTGCGAGAGGCTATAGTTGTTGAAGTAGCAAAACTTTGTGTTGGTGGATTCACATCTTGGACACTTTTGTGGAGCTTCCTGTATGTTGGCCATCCTTGCCCTATCAGCCATCGAACCGGGCCTGATGGACCCGGCAGTAGTGCTACCACCAAGTCCATGAGCTTGCGATGGCGGAGGCGGCGGTGGTTGTATTGGTGGTGGCAGAATAAGGTGGGAGCTGGCAGCAGTGTTGTTGCCTTGCTGCTGGTGATTCGGTTGCTGCAGTAACATAAAGTTGAAGGAGGAAATTAAATCAAATATGCGGTATATTCAGGAGAAGGGTATAAACAAAAGTGTAGGAAGAATATCTATCCTTTTGAATTTTGCCTTTTGGACAAAGAAATTAAATGAGAAAGAACCAAATTGAAGAACCCTTCAAAATTTATTTTTACCTGTTGCTGCCAGTTGGCTGGATCAATATATGATGGGATAGAAGTATAAACCATGGTTCCTCTTGGAGCTTTCTCTTTTGTAAAGGTTGATGGTTTAATTTTTTTGGAAGCTAATAGTAGAGAGAATCACATCAAACAGTTAGAGAGAGAGAGAGTGAGAGTGTGTGTGTGGTTGAGCTGAGGATAGAAGAGAGAAAGCAAAAGAAAGAAAGAAAGAAGAGAGGGGAAGAAGGGTTTGGGGAGAGGAGGGCAATGAGAAGCAAAAATAAAGGAGGTGCTTTTGAGTATTTATATATAATTTTTAGTTTCTTGTTCATTTCCCCCGATAGCACTCTTTTTGTTTTATTGCTTTTCAGGATTTTGAGAAGGCGATGTTTCTTAACCCATAAGCTTCTTATTGATGCCCTGTAAGTACTGTGCTTAGAAAAAAGAGATATTGTTAGTGCCTCTCTCCCCCCTCCTTCTGCATGAAAAAAGCTAAGTATTGAGCCTGATATGCCATGTTACAATAGAGAGAGAGAAAGGGAGTGTGTGCTGACAGGCCTAGCTATTCATGCTACCAATTTGGTGTAGAATGGCCAAAGCTAACTTTAATTATGATTCTATTATAAAAATATAAAATTAGTTTATTGGTGATTGGTGAATTAATGATAGATTATTGTAAAGAATAGTGTGGTTCATCATATGTTAAATTTTATTTTTTTTATATTCGGTTGAAGAGAAAAAAAGAAAAGGTGTCCATTTGTGCTTTAGTGTGTCCCGACCGAGTGAACCTTTTCTTGGTCAGGTCTGTTCCCTACCCCACTCCTCTCTTTCTTTTTCCATGGAAACATATATTCATCCTTGCATCTCACGCGCCACAACATGGGCACGAGTCAAACTCATATGTGGAACATGGCAGAAGTTGGGTTACATAGTTACTTAGAGGGAATTGAAGAAGGGAAAGGACCCCCAAAGTAAACTATTTACAAAGTGTTTCTCTGATGGATAATAAATAACGATTGATCGAATGTTGTCCAAAGAAAAGAAAACACGTATAGTTAATTTGTTACAAGATTTAGGAAATATGAATTATGCAATATATGGATATGGATATGGATTACATATACTTGAAATGTGTCAGCTCATCATGTTGCAAAAATAAGTGACTTTTGCTTAGGTATTATGGGTCCCTGAAAGACGTTTGAAGCCCCATTGGCCACTGCCTGGGATTTTTTCGTGACACCAAAATCTGGATATGGTCACATCATGCATATTGGGCTGCTATATGAAATTAAGAAAATAGGAATTGAGATTTTTAGTCATGAAAAATATTTTATTCACTCAATTCAGTGTTAAGAGTAACTCAGTTTGCAAAGCTTGTGCTGCATTTAATTTGGGAAATAAATATGTTGTTAATATATATTTATTGGGAGTCTATGATGGTGGCAGAAGTCTCAGGCCTTTATTTTTTTTGAATTAGGGTTTTATATGCATTAATATATGTGTGATAATTGTTATCTTTATTGTAAAATTAATGCGTAAATCAATTGGTATAATTCCAGTTTAATCAGATTTAAGTACATATTTGTGTTAAATAATCGAGAGTAAATTTACCTAACTAACAAAAATTATTTTTTATAGAAAATATATGTGGTTGATAAAAAAAAATCACTTTCTTTATATTTTATATAATCAATTTATGATATAATGAATTATTTCTTCTCTATTTGTGGATTTTATTTTGTTAAGGATTGTTCACATTAAATATGTGTGTTCATTCTTCTATTTTTTTTTGTTGCCTATTCTTTTAGCTGTGAGATGAGATCCGATTCACATAAAGATGAAAATTCCCCCACTTCCATTTGTTTTTCGTATTAATAAACTGAAATTAATTCAATTCTAATTGAATAATAACGCATACAGAAGAACAATATCTAAGTTATGTCCTTTTAAAAATACAGTTGGTGAAAGTTCTCTTTATTAAATGAAAGTGATTTGTGCTCAAATAAATATATATTTTTATCAACAAATGTTATTTATTACTATGTTAATTTTGTTTTACCAGTTGTGGGATATTCGAATTCACAGCTTCTTTTATTTTTTTTCTTCCTTCACCGTCTAATTAATCTTATATACCTCCTAGTTCAAATAAAAAAAAATTTATATAATATTGTGTTATATAGCATTAATTTTATATAAAATGTTGTCTAACAAATGTAATTTCGTTATTTAAAAAAGATTGAAATTTCTGACAAATTTAACTTTTAAATAATAATATTTTTTTTATGTGTAAATGAATTAACATTGGTAAAGTTATGCTTTGGTGACTTATTGGTTATGTGCTCGAATTCGAAAATAACATCTTTACATATGCAAGAATAAAACTGCATACAATATATCTCTCTCACATCCGCATAGCAAAAAACCTCTGGATAATGGGTACGTAATTTTTAATGAAGAAACATTATATTACTATTAGATTTAGTCCCTTTAATCAGGACAATTTCTAGGCTACTTACCGTTTACGTCATACTGTGGGAGTAATCTAACATCTATCTTCCATGTCTTTATCAATTGTTTAGGAACTAAGTTCCTAGGCTTATTCTATATATATTTTTATCATGTTATTGATAAAGAGTATTTATCGATTTTGTCGATAATTAATCTCCTCCGTTGAAAAACCTGACTACTTATAATGGGGTTCTCCCCTCTCAATTATGTTTTCCATCCACAATGCTCAATTTGAGATTTTACTTATGGGGATTGAGTCCAATACCACTAAGACTAATGACTTGTTAATATTTTATTCTATATATTAATAATATTATATTAAATCCCTCAAACAGAAGTATATTATTATATTTGAGGGTAAGTGACCACTTTGATCACTGAATGTATAAACTGGTGATAATTTAGTTCTTAAAAGAACATAAATTTTGATTTAGTATCTAATGTAAAAGTGCAACAATTATGTCCTACGTATAACTACAACAAATTGATCCCTAAACTATATAACTTAATATCAAATTGCTCTTCAAAAATAAAACGTAATGTTAAATTGATTTTTAAATATCATAGCTTAGTGAAAAATGGTCTCAAAAATCAAACAACAAGATGAACTTATCTAATTTGTTACACATTCAGGGACTAAATTAGTATTTTTGTTCTTTCAGAGACTAAATTGTCACTGATTTGCACATTCAATGAATAAAATGACCATTTGCCCTTATATTTGGAGTAAAAAATCTGTAGGCTTCATATTTGAGGTCTCTTGGCCTACGTTTTCCCAAGCCTACCTTGTTAAGTTAAAAAACATTTGTGTCTTAAGACAAATCAATATCCTTAATTAATTATTTTGATTAGATGTGAATAGATATAAAGGTTAAAAAGTTGCATTTATTGTTGTGTCTGGTACATATGCATCTGTATTATCAATCGATAGATGAGACATGTTATGATCTAATACATCATTAAAATGATGACATTTAAGAAATAATTTATTTCTTTGTGTTTGAGATTCATTTTACAGAGATATTCTCCTAGGATGTGTCAAATCCTAGAAAGAACAAATGAAGCTCACAATCTGGAAGTTTCCAAACACCATCAAAAGACGTGCATTACTGTGATAGACATTCTCTGACCAAAAAACAAGTGGTTTTGTACTGAAGTGATCAACATGAAAGCTCACAAGAGTGATTTTCCAACATGAAGAAGTACGTACATTTAATGCAAGGATTAAATGCTCCAACAACCACAATCTTCAATTGGACACTTGTTGAAGAAGACCTATATATACCAGAAGCTTTGAAGACATGGATACGAACCTACATGCTTTCATTCTAATTATTTTTATGAAAAGTTTTATGTAAATTGTTTTATTATTTGAAAAAGCTCTCAAAACACCTTGAACACCTTGAGAGAAAATACTAAGTGTTGAGTTTGTATATCTGTTTGTAAGACAATTAAGAGTTAATCATTGTGCAAACAAACAACAAATCTTTTGATTTGTGTATAGCCAACAGTGGCTCGGTAAGACAAAGAATATAAGTTGTAACATATTTGGTGTAAAGCTTGAGTTGTAAGAGTTAGAAGTGACAATGACTAATACTTGTAACTTGTTGAAGTTAGTGGAACTTGGTGGTTAGCCAAGAACTAGACGTAGTCTCAATGGTAGAGATGAACCAATATAAATTTCAATGTCTTATATGCTTTAATTTCTCTTTTCCTTTAAACTGACCTAAGGTTTGAATTGGATTTTGTTTTGAAAACTTTGTTTACTCTGCAAAATTTGTTTTCATCGTTTGAAAGTGTTTTTGTGAAAATCTATTATCTGTTTTACAAAGTTTCTCTTTAGATGGTAACTTTGTTTTTCACAAAAAAGGCTTTAAAAATCTAAAATCACAATTCAACCCCCCTTCTTGTGATATTTGCCTTTAGATTTTGGTATCAAAGCTCAACCTTTAAGGGTTGAGCACCTAATAGTGTCTAGATGAAAAGATCCTGATGGCAGATAAAAATAACAACAATCAATTCATTGTTGAGGAGTCATCCTTCACGAGACCACTAGGCTTCACGAGAGAGGACTATCCTTTTTGGAAGGACAAAATGGAGATGTACATCAAGTCCAGTTAATACAGCCTCTGGCTGATCATCACAAATGGAGACATACCCATTCCTAGACCAGAAGCAAAATGGACAAACGCAGACCTTGCTATAATGGTGCTAAATACAAAAGGTCATTATACTTTGACATGTGCTCTATCCAGGAATGAGTATAACAAGATATGTAAATTGAAGAAAACCAAAAAGATATGGGACTCACTAAGCATCAACTATGAAGGAATAGAAGATGTTCAACTGAGAAAAGTTGCTACTTTGACAAAGCATTATGAGAACTTTTCCATGAAAGAAGAAGACTATGTGGATGATATGTTTGGAAGACTTTAAATGGTCTTGAAGCTCTAGGACACACCTTCACCAAAGCTCAGATAAATCTAAAGATCCTAGACAGATTTCCCAAGGTGGGAACCAAAAACAAAAGCCATTCAAGAAGCTAGAAACCTGAAAAATCTAGCATGAAATGAGTTTTTGGGCATCCTAAGAGTTCATAAAGCCCATCTTCAGAATTGAGATCATCTTCCAAAGAAAAATTTCACAACCCTCAAGTTTGGAGAGACTAGCTCCAAAAGATAAGAGCTTTTGTAAAGATCTTAAAGTACAGATGGTTGAGTCTGATGATTCAGACAATAGTTCTAGAGATTCCACCAATGAAGAAGTTCTTATCTTGTTTATAAATTTAAAAAAGAAATACAAGGAGGAAAATAATGAGATCATATACTTTGAATGTCAAAAACCTGGACATATGAAGGTTGACTACCCGAGCTGAAAAAGAAAAGATATTTTGGGGATAAAAAAAAAAAAGAAAAATCTGATGATCACCTGAGGCCACTTAGATAGTAAGAAGAGTAGTAATTCAGATGATGAACAAGGCAACATTTGTTTGATGGCAGATACAGACAAAATAATTGAAGGTAGAAACTTGTTATGAATCTGATATTTCTTACAGTGCTTCATCGGATGATGAAAAAGATATATTCCCTATGATGTTCTTCTTTATAACTATCATGATCTATCTTTAGTGCAAAAAATATAAAGAAATATATAAAACATTTATTTTTGAAAATACCGAGCTGGAGAAATCAAATAAAGTTTTGGAAAAGAAAATTTAGACTCTGCAAAAGAGTTTGATAAAATCCAGTAAGACAGACAAATCCTCTATAGTTGAAAAACTAAGAAAGGAAGTAACTTGTCTTACAAAAGACTTTGGAAAGTTCTTGGAAAGCTCAAACACATTAACCTTGCTTTTAAAATTCCATCAACATCCACATGATAAGTTTGGCTTAGGTTTGGAGAAAGAAGCATCATCCTCCAAGTCACAATTTGATTTAGACAAATGTGACTTTTGTGGTAAGTCTGGACACTATAATTTTGGACACATACATAAGAAAAAGAAAATGTCTGAGGGTACTAATACCAAAAAAAATTGGGTACCAAATCTCATAATGTTTCTATTGCATATATCCTAGGTAGGAAAAGGCCAGGGATTAAGCTAGTACCTGGACAGTGGTTGCTCAAGACACGTGATAGGGGAAAGGTCTATGTTCCTCGACCTAAATCCAATTAAAGGAGGAAATGTTGAATTTGAGTCATGGGAAAAAGGAAGATAACTGATATAGGTAAAATTGGTATTCCTTCTCTAGCCTCCATAGACAACATTTTATATGTTGAAGGACTAAAATATTGATAAGTGCCATATTTTAGTTAAATTCAAGCTTATAATGTTGGCACTTATCTTTCGATTTCAATAACTTTGTCTATAAACTTGCCCTAAAACCTAGTTACATAGTATTTATTACTTGTATGAATGTTGTTTTTATATTTCGGAAGATTAATCCAATCATGTTTTGTATTTTGATAAGTTCTGAGGCTTCTGAAAAAGCAAAGCAAGCAAAAAGGGCTTAACAAGCAAACTTGGGAGGTGTTACAAGCAAAACAGGCCCACAATTCGTCCAGGCCCAGAAGAATTCTTCAAGGCTAAGCTTTTAACTCACCCAGGAGAGTTAATCATGCACAAACTGGTCGCCCAGGCAAGTGATGGTTTCCAGAACAATCTTTTAACTCGCCCAGGCGAGTGAAACAAGGCCAAATGGCTAGCCTGGGCGAGTGGATTAGCAAGTGGGCATGCAAGTGGGCATTAAACTCACCTAGGTGAGTAGAAACAAGAAAAAACACTTGCCTGGGCGAGTGGACTCGAGCAGCCAGCCTCCCTATAAATAGCCATGCACCCCAAGGAGAAAATCCATCCCTTTCATTTTCCATTCTTCATTCTTTTCTTGTCTTAAGCTTGTTCCTTAGCTTAGGAGGCTAAATAGTAGTAGTAAGTAGGTTAGGGAAGTGAGATAAGTAAGCTTTAGTGTGGAAACTCTGCTAGAAAGAAGCAGTGATGGTGCCATTCATCAATTCTTCTCTTGAGGAGGTTCTCTCCATGCTTGGCTAGTTTCTCTAAGGATTGGATGTAATCTTCTTACCTTTAAATATCTCTTTCAATATTTATTTATGCATAAGTCTTTTCTATTTATTATTGGTAATTTCATTCCGTACTTAATGTTTGATTCTACTTGATCACTAGTTTCATGAAATTGGACGCTAAGTTTAACTGGGAAGTACTCTTAGGATTTGAACTGAATGATTTTACTCTTTACGTTACGTTACTAGGGATAAAGCATAACGTTTAGATTGCAAATAGCACGTGATTATGATTGTAATGCTAGGTTATTTACTTTGTATGCGAGAGATCGATATTCGGTAAATATCCTTAGAACTCGATTGTGAGGGATCGATTCGGGGTGAATTAATGTGTGCATCAATAATAATAGAAAATGATTTATACATGGTAATATTAATTGGATACTGAGGGTATGAATGATGAAATCCAATCCTACGCTTTTCTTGAATTAATTAAAATCGTTTTATTATCTTCCGTAATCTTTCGTTATTTTCGTAAACCATCAAAACTTCGACCATACTCGTTGTATATAACTATTAAACTGTTAAGTTTTATTTGGAAAAACTTAGTAACTCAAGTCCCTGTGGAGACGAACTTTTATAAATTTTGTAACTTACAACGATAATTGGTACGCTTGCCAAGAGTCTAACAAATATAATCTGTTGAGTATAACTCAATTTTGCAATAGTGGATATATTGAGTCTTTCATAAAAAAATAGTGCATAGTCAAGATAAAAGATGACAAGTCCTTTATTGCCAGATCACACAACAATCTATATGAGATTGATTTAATATGTCTTAGCAAATAGAATGCTATGTGATTGCTATCCAAAGAAAATGAGAGATGGATTTTGCATAAAAAGAACTTAGGCATGTCAATCTGAAACATATTTAAAAATTATCCAAAAAGGATTTAGTAAAATGATTGTCTAAGATCTATTGGAAAACCCATCTTCTTTGTGAAATAGTCAACAAGGGAAACAAATCAAAACCTCTTTTAAATCTTAAGATGTTGTTTACACTTCCAAAATGTTACAACTATTGCACATGGATCTATTTGGACCAACTAGAACTTTGAGTCTAGGAGGAAAAAATATCGTTTTGTCATAGTCGACGACTATTCAAGATATACATGGATATAATTCCTTGCACAAAAACATGAATCTTTCAAGGTCTTTGAGATATTCAGTACGAGGGTTTAAAATGAAAAAGGTTTTTGTATCTCTTCTATTAGAAGTAACCATGGAGCTAAGTTTGAGAATGTTGAGTTCAAATCATTCTGTGAGAAGAGTGTTATTTTCCATAACTTCTCTTCACCGAGAACACCTTAACAAAATGAGGTAGTTGAAATGAAAAATAGAACTTTGCAAGAACTGACTAGGACCATGCTTTGCGAAAACTCACGTCCTAAACACTTATAGGCAGAAGCAGTGAACACAACTTTCTATGTTCAAAACACAATATTGATAAGACCATTGATAAAAAAGACTCCCTATGAACTATGGAGAGGAAAAAGACCCAATATTTCATACTTTCATTCCTTTGGATGCGAGTGTTTCATCCTTAACACCAGAGATCAACTTGAAAAAAATCACATCCAGTCTGACAAATCAGGACTCATCCACCAACACCTCAGCAAGACCACACTGTTAGGCGCCGATCACCATGGAAGAGGAACCTTTTGGGCATGCAATGCATCTTTGTTGGAGAAATGAGCCATCACACCACACTAAAAATGAGAATCTTGTCCATTTTTAAAAAAAAATCATTGGGTGGACAAAGGAATCTTCCTTGGGTATTTTGATACTTCTAAAGCATACTGAGTGTTTAACTCAAGAACTTTAGTAGTAGAATAATCCATCCATGTTAAGCTCAATGATGGTCTAACGATTGATAGCAAACTATTAGATTTTAAGGATGATTTTGTAGATAGGTCCGTTTGTTGTGCCAAAGGTAGATGAGGTCAAACAATCTAATGAAATCCTCCCTAAGATTGAGGAATCATCTGGCAAACAACCTAAGACAAAGGATTGAAAGTTTGTTAACTACTCCCCTTAAGATCAGATTATTAGAGATCAGAATGAAATAGTCAGAACCAGATCATCATTTAAAGATCTTGGGTCTTATGCACTTGTGTCCGAAATAGAACCTAAAATGATAGACGAAGAACTGACAAATGATGACTGGATCATTGCAATGGATGAAAAGCTTCATCAATTCACCAGGAATGACGTATGGACACTTGTTCCCAAGCCAAAAAACAAGAGCATCATTGGAACAAGATAGGTGTTCAAAAAGAAACTAGATTAACAAGGTAAGGTAGTAAAGAACAAAGCTAGGTTTTTAGCTCAAGGCTATGACTAGCAAGAAGGCATAGATTTCAAAGAAACTTTTGCTCATGTTGCTAGACTTGAAGCTATAAGGATCATACTTTCTTTTACTGCTATTAAAAACATAAAGCTTTTTCAAATGGATATTAGAATTTTCTTTTTGAGTGACTTTATTGAAGAGGAAGTGTATGTCAAACAACCTCCTGGTTTTGAAGATTGATTGAGCGTTTTTAGTTTAATATTTTCATATTGTTCTTAGCTTATTTAACTTTTCTTGGACTTTTATTTTCTCACTCTAACTCAGTTTTTGTCTTAGGCAAACAATTGGACTTAATTGATAATTGTTGTTTATTTTCAGATTTTTTGCTTATTTGACCTATCTTCCTTGTGCAGAACCTAGAGGATTCTAGAGAATTCCAAATGGAGCTTATGAGTAGTCCCTAGAAAGGTAAGGAAAAGAGATACAATTTTATTAGAGATAAGTCGAGGCCAATTCTATAATTTTGAGGGTCATTTTAGACTTGGAAGTTAGAACCTCTGCACTTGAGTTTTGGGTTGCGAGTTGGGCTTTCATTGGTGTAATTAGCATAATTAGTTAGATTAGATAGATCTAATTAGGGCCCATCCTTTCCTACTGACTCAGTCACTATATATTAGTGTAATTAGTTAGTTAGAATTAATTAATTTCATGTGGTACAAACATAATTTTTAGTCTTTTTACAAATTTTCAGAATTAAAATTTTTTCTTTTTTTTTTTTCTGTCAATTGTTCTTCAGTTTTCTTTATCATTTCATTTCTGTTCTTCTATTTTCTTATACAAATCTTGTGGCTCTTCCATTGATGATGATCATGGAAGACTAAACAATCAATCAATCCAAAGATCCAGTCCAAGCAAGGAGAAATTGAGTTATGGTTTGGTATTTCAATTTCTGTGTGAATGTTCATTTTCTTCTTCAATCCTCTATTCGATTTTCATTATTATCAATGTGTTTAGGATTGAAAACGGATTAGGTTATGGATTTATTTCCTAATTTTGAAGTTTAATCACAGGTTGTTTGGATGATATTTCAATTAGGTTTGTGGTTTCAATTATTAGGAGTTAATTCGATTGAATTGCTTCGAATGACATTGAATGAACTTTCATAACAAGATAATTATCTAAGAACTATGATAATTCTCATAGCTTGGTTTGGTGAATTGGATTGATATTCTTTAATCTGTTTTACAATACCTTTTATCAATTCTATCAGTTTCTACATTTTTCTTCAATTTTAGTTTGTGTTTTAGCAAGTTTTGTTCATTGCCTGCAAATTGTTCGGTAAAAATCTTCATGTTGTTTATCAGTGAATTGAACTTGGAACCAAATTGATTGTATCTCTGAGTCGACCTAGGTGAATCTTGTGCTACAAAATTAGTGTAGTTTTATTTGTTTTGAAGCAATGTGACATTAGTTCATACCTTTCCAGACCATGTTTTTAAACTTAAAAAGGCTCTATATGGTTTGAAATAGTCACCTCGTGCTTGGTATGACAAACTGAGTTTAATTTATTTTAGAAAATGGTTTTATGAGAATCAAAGTAGATACAACTCTTTTCATAAGAGAAGTTGGAAAGGATTTCATTATAGTTCAAATATATGTAGAATGCATAATTTTTGGAGCTAATAATGAATCTATGTGAAAGGATTTCTCTAAACAAATAAAAAGAGAATTTAAAATGAGTATGATGGGAGAACTTAAGTTCTTTTTGGGGCTTCAAATCAAGAAGGACAACAAAGGTATATATATTCATCAACAAAACTACACTAAAGAAATTCTGAAAAAGTTCATGATGGAAGGTGCTAAACCAATGAAAACACCTATGCATGCTTCCAATCCATTAAGTAAAGACGAATCAGGTAAACCGGTAGATCAGATAATCTACATATGTATGATTAACTCATTTTTGTATCTGACTACTAGTATACCTGATATCATGTATAGTGTATGTCTATGTGTTAGATTTCATTTAATCCTTGGAAGTCACATCTCAAAGTTATTAAGAGGATCTTACATTATTTAGTAGGCACTATTAACCAAATTTTTCTCTACAAGAAAATCAAGATTTTAGGTTAGTATGATATTGTGATGTAGACTATGCAGGAGAAAGAGTTGAACAAAAAAGCACAAGTGGTGGATGTCATTATATTGGACCTTGTATGATATCTTGGCCAAGTAAAAAGCAGAACTCCATTGCTTTGTCTATAGCAGAAGCTGAATATATGTTTGTTGCAAGTAGTTGTTCACAACTTCTATGGGTAAAGTATCAGTTAGAAGATTACTCTAGTTTTGAGAACAATATACTAGTATATTGTGACAACACTAGTGCAATCAATCTGTCCAAAAATTCCATACAACATTAAAAGGCTAAGCATATTAAGATAAGATATAATTTCTTTTCATGATTATGTGCAAAAAGGTATTTTTGACATAAAGTTTACAGACATAGATCACCAATGGACTGATATCCTCACTAAGCCTTTGTTTGAGTATCACTTCGTCTATATAAGGAAACATTTAAATATAGTTGTTCTATCAGATTAATGATGCATGTCTATAATTCTCAAACGATCATGTCATCTTATACATATCTTCATTAAACTGTTTGGACTAATGTGCACTCAAGCATACAAACTGAAGAGGAAATGTGTTCACAAAGATGAAAACCTTTTGTCTTCTCTTTAAAAGAGCATTTGTTGACCTTTTTGTCATGATTGACAATAGTTTTTAAAAACTTTAATGGGATTTGAACTATTACTGATCATTTATCTCTCATTAACATATAAAAGGCAAAGGTAAGGATTTAAGAGATTTTTTTTGAAACTTTGAACTTCCAAAACTTTCTATGCTTTTATGCTTGCGTTTGAGAAATCAAATTTCAAAAGTCTTATATTTTTTCTCAAAAAAAATTTGGTATTTGTAAACAATAACACCCAAGGAAGAATGAAGCAATTGTTTGTCCAAGAATCAAAAATGAAAAGGATGCCAAGAACATGTTGCCAGAAGATTCCTCTATCCTTGGACGATGGGTGAACTTCCAAAGTTTAGAAGAAGAGGGTTTTCCTGTCAAAGGTGTCTTTGATCATGTCAGATGGACAAAATTTCTACAAAAGTTTAGTGATTGGCACTAAGGTCCCTACGCTTTATTCTAGGGGATTGCTCGTTAGGAAAGAGTCAATATTAGAGGCACCGTTAAAAGAACAAAATAATGATCTCTTAAGCAATCATTGCCATTGTATCTGGTTGTCTTGAAAAGGGTCTTGTATTTGACAAAGAACGAGAGAATGATATCTTTCAGGAAACTATTGATTTAATGTTATATAGAAAACCACAACCAAAAAGAAATGATAGGAAGAAGATGATAAACTTCCTAAGGACTACAAACCTAACCTATATGTGCAGACTAATTAATAGTTTTCTATTCAACATGGTTATGCCCATACTAGGGTCCAGAGACTATGTCAGTCACAATGATAGGTTTTGCATGTATAAGGTGATGATGGGTGAGAAGGTGAATCTACATGAAGTCATCCTCTATTACTAGATGCAGGCCTTCAAAGATAGATTCAACCCCAAATTGAAGAAGAATCATGTTCCTTTTGGTATGCTCTTCACTTAGATCATGCGAGATGCTAGAGCTTATGTATCTAGAATGACACTATCTGTTAGAGAACCACAACTTAAAGGTATGACCTTTATAAAGATGGGAATTGCTGATAATTTCCCAGAATATGCTCAGAAGCATATTAAGAAAAAGGTCAAGAAAGAGCCCAAGGATGAACCACAATTTGTTGTTGATCACACAATGGGCACTCAAGATCAACTTATTGATCTTGAGTCTGTATCTACATCTCTACAGACACAAGCGAGCAAGCCTAACATAAACCTAAATAATGCATAAAAATAGTACTCATATAGATCAAGTGTACCCTATGTAGTAGTATTATGGACTTAAGCTCGAATATCACCCGCTAGAGACTAATTTTATTTTGATATGAACACGAAAATAGGATGGATCGCCTTGAAGTATTCAGACTTAGAAATTGACTTAGTTTTCTTTGGACCAAAAGTTATGTAATTCATCCAAATAAGCTCCAGCCCATAGTTGCATCTTGAGTATAAACTCTTGGGGTCACTGTGTTCTTCAAATTATTGTCTTTAAGTTTGCTGAATTTATCTTCAAGTTCTATAAATGAGACAATTCTTGGTTGGGGCACTTGTATGACTAAGCTTTGGAAAGCATTCTTAGTTCTTTTCGATCTTGCTTTGGTCATTGGGCCTTTCATCCATTGCAAAAGATATTTGAAGTAAGGATGGTTGAAAAGGAGAAATTGGAGACATACAGAAACATGGAAAGAGTTAGAGGTTTTGAAGGATAAGGTTCCAAGTTTCAAAGGAAGGAGTGATTCAGAGGCATACTTAAAATGGGAGATGAAAACATAGCAAGTATTTGCATGCTACTAATATAGTGAAACAGAAAAGGTTAAGGTAGAAACTCTAGAGTTTAAAGATCATGCTCTAATTTGATGGGATCAAGAAAAGAAATATAGGAAGAGATTCAATGAAACCATGGTGGCAACATGGTTGGAGATGAAGACCTTGATGAGAAAGAGGTATGCTCTAAGAGAATATCAAATGAGACATATAGAAGAAGAGAGAAAAAGAATTCTTTATTTGAAGAATTTGAATAATTGTTTCAAAAGGAGGAAAACAAAGTATCAAATGAATATCAACTTGAGTTTTCAAAGACACTTGATTTTGCAACCAAGGGGCATTGTCCTTTCCAAATGGTTGAAAGGATCAATGATACTACTTATAACCTTCATTTTCATGGTAAGTATCAAGTCAATGTCTCTTTTACTGATGTTGACTTCACTTTGTTTCAAGTAGATGATGAACTCGATTCGAGGACAAAACTTTTTGACGACGGAGGAAATGATATGATCCAACAAGGGTCCAATGACTTCAAATATCTTTCGCAATGGATGAAAGGTCCAATGACCAAAGCAAGATCGAAAAGAACTAAGAAGGCTTTTCAAAACTTAGTCAAGTGCCCAAACCAAGAATTGTCTCATTGGTAGATCTTGAAGATAAATTTAGCAAACTTAAAGACAATAATTTGAAGAGCAAAATGAGCCCAAGAGTTTATACTCAGGATGCAACTACCGGGTTGAAGTTTATGGTTGTTGACATCTTTTAGGTCAATTTTTATGTTTTTAGGCTTCCCAAGTTATTATAATTGTTAGTAGGGTTTTATTGCTAGTGGATATTTAATGTTAGTGGGATTTAATTCTTAGTGGAAATTAATTTCTAGTGGGAATTTAATTCTAAGAAGGAAACCTAGCCTATAAATAGTAGGAACTTTGTAGCTTTGAGGGAGATTTGAGCATGAATGAAAGTTTGAGTTTTCTCCCTTTTGTGAGAGCTTCCATTGGTTCTTCAATAAAGAATTGAATCTAATCTTATGAAGGCAACTTGTGACAATCAAATCTATGGCTTATCACTAACCTCCTCACCTATTTCTTGAGTGTCGCATCAATATCCTTCTCTAAAAGAAAACTAAGTCAAAATTTCTAAGTCTGAATACTTCAAGGCGATCCGTCCTGTTTTCGTGTTCATATCATTTTCCCAAAATAGTAAATTTATCAAACTAAACAATCGAGATAATTAAAAGAATATTAAAGTATTTTTGTGGTTTTTTATTTTAGAGAAAACAAATTAACTATCGCAAAATCGAGATTTAAGTGATATTAAAAGCAGCCAAGGATTATGATTTACTAGTACCAATTTTCCCCAATCTCAGTTTTCATGAAATTCCTCCCACAGTTAATTTTTTATTCCCAAGGTTAACCAAAGCCTATGATCAAGGTCTAATGATGCTATTTTCCTTAAATCAATACTCCAATGATCATAAGTATAATAATTTAAGTCAAAGTATATAATCACATCTAGGGATGATCAATTAAGGATTAATTAATCTATCAGAGATTACCCAAACAATTTGGTGTAATACGTTCTCTAACTAGGTTTACCAAACCTCTCTATCTAGGTTTACCAAACATACACAACTAATCACCACAGTAAATTTAATTAAGCATAAG
The DNA here is from genome assembly GCA_013407115.1 of Glycine latifolia. Classification (NCBI taxonomy): domain Eukaryota; kingdom Viridiplantae; phylum Streptophyta; class Magnoliopsida; order Fabales; family Fabaceae; genus Glycine; species Glycine latifolia. The sequence continues at coordinate 24,534,948 of CM023958.1, read as the reverse complement.
AATGATTAGTTCCCACATAAAAATAAAAAAATAAGGAAAAGACTTTATTAACATAAAACACTGAATAATTTCATTAAAAACATAGAAATGGGTACAATTGGAAGTTACACTATAACCCTTAGACTAGGGTGACTGGACACTCATGATCAAAGCTTATATGATATTAGCATAGACATACCATAAAAGGGAAGAACAATAATCACAATATGTCCTCACGTTGTTACCCATGCTTTACAACCCTTAAACCCCTTAAAAATGCTCCCTTTTTTCGTAAAAATATTTCAAAAAGTATTAAGTTACAAACACCAACATCCTATTTATATCTTTCTAAGGATGATTACTCAAGTTAGGCGCACTACGGTCTTGATGAAATCCATCGTGAATGTGGTTACAAATTGTAACGCTGAAAATATGAGACGATGTGGAATGACTACAGTCATGGTGCAGACTACAGCCGTAGTGGATTTACCATGAACTTTATTGGAATGTTGACATTGTTTAGAAGGGGAGTCATCATACTATCATGGTCGTGCTGTTTACTAGGATTGTGTTGAATGCACCACGATCGGGCCCAAGTGATGGAGTCTTCAAATCTTCAAAAAAAAATGAAAATTTCAACTATTTTCCCTCAATTGAATGGCTATTCTTCTGGAAGACAAAACTAGAATCTGAATGTCAGTTATGCTAAGAAAATGCATGAAAATGACACAAAAACTCACAATATCACTCAAAAAGTGGTTTATCACTAAACCCAGCCAACCTAGTCGCAAACTACCCATAAAATGAAAAAAACCCACCCCCACCGGCATCTGAACCCAAACCTTCAGACCAAGCCAAAAGGCAAAAAAAAAAAAACAACTGCCATTAGTTCCAAAATCCAAAAGAAGAAGGCTCTAGACCATAAGTCTGAACCTAAATCTCAACCTGCAACCAAAAGGCAAACCATCAAAATCAAACATCCCTAAAACTCAACCTACACCATTCAAACCACAAGAATATGTATCTAAGATTCCTGTATCACCCAACCTCAACTAGCCTCACCCTTCAAGGACCAATAATTTGATCTTTTGATTCTTGAGGCCTCTACACGTCAACCTTCACCCTCTAGCCTTTCCACCTCAATCACCACTTTTCCAAACACAACCTAAAGCTATGTCAACTGAAGAGCATAAGCTAGTTGAAGATGTTATGGCTAAGAAGAAATCTCAAGCAAAAGCACATAAGAATGCCAAGTTGGATGAGATTTTGGAAAAGAAGGAAGCCTTGGAATTGGAAGAATGTGTCCTTGCCTATGTTAAAGCTATGTCAGCTGAAGAGCATAAGCTGGTTGAAGATGCAAGACTTGCTACCTTGACAGGAAAGACATATGAAGAAGTTCCAGAAGATGTTGTTTTGGAATCTTTGAAGACATTCTCTATTGAAGAGGTTCAAAGGTAGAGTGTTGAGAAGGCCACTATGATGGACACAGATGATGAGCCAGTGCCTGAAGTTGTAATTGTTAAGTCAATTAAGGAATAGTCTGAGCAAGAACAAAAGAGGGTTGAGATGGACGAACTTAAAAGAGTTCAATCTGAAGCAGAACATGCAACTGAACTCATGTCTCTAGATGTTTCTTAAAGACATGTAAATATGGAAGTTGCCATTGTTTTTGAAGGCATGGATCTTGTAAAGAAGGAAGCTCTCGAGGAGGCCATGCTTCAATTTGCTATTGAAGCATCTCTTGTAGAAGCAGAAGATGATATTGTGGTAACAAACCTTGGTGCAAACCTTGTAATTTGTTTAATCCTTGATTGTGTTGGATATCATCCATACATGCATCCTACACCAGGAGATGTAATTTAGCATGCTTAAAATGATTGACATTGCATTGATTCATGGTATGCTAACCTTGAAAAGTTGACATTCTTGTAACTTAGTTTTTAAAATCACTAAGTTTCAATTTTACATCAATATAATTGACTATATGTTGATATAGTAGACTATATCAATCCTTTATTCTTTTAGAATTGGGATTGATTCGCATTTAGTCGACTACCCTTAGTATCTAATCGACTATATCGGGTTTCATGAGTTTCCGCTTTCACAAACAATCGACTATATGGTAATATAATTGACCATCTATTCATAAAAAAACCCAAATGATGTGAAGAACAATTTAGTCAACTATTTCTAGGGGACAATCAATTATATATGTTCTTAGGCTATAAAAATGAGTTTTTCAAAGGACTTCATGTGTGACATTTTTTCATCACCACTTTGATTCTTATTTGGAGACATCATTTTATATTGGATGCAATGTATCATTGCAAAGGATCATAAAGGGAGGTTGATACTACAAAGAAAATGTTTTCAAACTTCCACATCTTTCACATAGTAGGTGAAATCTTTCCTTTATTTGCATTTCTGATTTCCATTTTCATTAAGTACGTTTCTCAATGGTGTGCATGTAGTGGGTTTTCTACATGTAGGTTTAGTTCTTGGTAGGCTTTCAAGAGTTTACACATTTGTGGTGTGCATTTTCTTGTGAGTTTGGTTGTAACACAAAGATTATAGTGGAAAGATCCTAGTGTGTTACTATGGATCAACTAGATGTAGATTTCCTAGAAATCGAACCAGTATAAATTGTATGTGCATCTTTTTTCTATCCCTTCAACTCTTTATTGCTTATTGGTTAAGGTTGTTAGTACTTGCTTATTTTTTATGAGGAAAGTACAAGCTTCAAAGACTGGGAGCAATCAGATTATAGCCCTGAGCTCATAATGAAGTTGTCTGCTTACAAGGAGGAGATCAAATCAAGACAAGCTTCGTTTAGAAGGATCTAGAGCCTCAACACTCATATGTATTTCATGCTTGGGTCACAATTCTCATGCTTAACTACTCCAAAAACATAGTGGACAAGTCTATGCTATATCAGAAGCCTAATTGCTACAAAGGCAAGGAGTTGTTGATAGAGGAAGATGAAGATGCTTCTCAAACCAAATATGTGAAGGCTCACCCATGAAGGCTTTTCAAACATGAGCTTAAGGCTCTAAAGAAGAAGAGTGAGCTTACCATTCTAGATTAGTCTACTATGAAGAAGTTTTGCATACTGAAGGCTCATTGTTCAGATCTGGAAACCAGATGAGAAGCCACCAACAAAAAGAGTTCACCATCAGATAGGTTGTTGCTATCAGACTTTGAACCATTCATGTTTTACTCAAGAAACTCCTTTCAAAATGGCCTGCCCATGAACAAGAGAGTTCTTTGCTGTGTTTGATCATACTTTCTCTTTTGTTGTGCATCTGCCCTACTCTAGATTCACTTTACTCATCATGTGCAACCTATCATTGAAGAAGTGGATCCTAGAATACAATAAATCACACTAGAATGAGGGTTGAATAATGTATTAGTCAAAATATAAACCTTTTTCAAAATGGAATATGTTATAATAAACAAGTTGATAAGAACCCTCGTCTAGTGACTAAAAGAAGACTATCGTTTAGTGATGTATAAAACTTATTTTCAATGAAAACCTTGTCTGCAGAATGTGTCAACAACGGACTTTGAAATACTTTGATAAGCTAAAAAAGAGTAGTAAAAATACTTCATTTTATACTGGTTCACTCAATTTGAGTTACGTCCAGTTCTCATTTCCAACCAGTAAAGGGTTCCACTAATCAAACTTGATTACAACAAGTATTCTTTTCTGCTTCTTCTGGCTTACAAGTATTCTCAAGGCCACTACTAGCACAACCCTTAAACTCCCCCTGAATCTAAGAACACCCGAGTATTTTTTTGTCACTAAGTCACTCGTGGCTTTCATAAACAAAATTTTGATGTAGAATCAGAGATTATTTACAACACTCAATGAGTGAATATACGATGAAGCTCTAATCTCTCATAAGTACTTTATGTATTACAAAGAATGAACTTTCTTAAGCTTAGTATATTTCTCAACTAATGTTTTTCTTTATTCTCGTTTCTTGATTCATGGCTCTTGTTTTTCTATACTTGTTCATCATTTTTCTTCACTCCTTGATGTCGTATTTATAGGTAGAGAGAAGCTCGTGATTGTGGAGAGTATATTTGAAATTGAATAATATGACCATTATGCATATTGATCTTGTTTCCTAAAATAAGAAGATATTGTGTGTTTCTGTCTGATATGATAAGGACTTTCCATATCTGTCATTCATAGCTCAATATGATCATTAGACATATAAAAGAAAATAAAAGATAGATTCGCAAATATGTTCCTTTTGAAAAAAATCATATAAATTGGAATAAATTAATAATTCAAATGAAATTCTTATTCCAATTTCTGTTTGGATGAATTGGGTGAGTACTTCCTGCTTCCAGAAGACGATGTATTCATTATTGGATAAGCCTCACCTAGTGTTGCTTCCAGTCATCAAACTTTTTTGACTTACATGTAACAAAACGATTAGCACAAATTTTTATATCTTTATTTCATCAAAACCTTAAGAGATGTCTAGGTCATTCAGGTGTTGATTAATTCTCTTCTTCATTTATATTGTTATTTGGGAATTGATAATTCTTATGCTTAATCGAATGTACTAGGGTGATCATTTGCATATGTCTGGTAGACATTGGCAATGTTTTACACCAAATTGCATGTTCAAACTATTTGGATAATCTCTGATAGATTAATTAATCCTTAATTATTCATCCCTAGAATTGATTATATCTTTTTACTTAAAATAATATATCTATGATAATTGGAGTAATGATTTAAGGCAGAGAGCATCCTTCGACCTTGATCATAGGCTTTGGTTGACCTTGGGAATCAGTAATTAACTGTGGGAGGAATTTCATGAGAATTAGGATTGAAGGAAAATTGGTACTAGTGAATTATAATCCCCAGTCACTTTTAATATCACTTAAATTTTTTTTTTATACTTTATTTTTTTCTCTTAAAATAAAAAACCACAAAAATACTTCAATCTTCTTTCAATTATCTTGATTTTTTAGTTTAATAATTTCGACTATTTTGGGAATACAACTAGTCTCTAGGATTTGATATTCAAACTTTTAGTCCACTTTTACTACTGCATAAGGTACGCTTGCCCTTGTGTGAGTATTATTTTTACCCTTCCGGTTTCTGGCACTGTTGTCGGGGACTAGTTGCGAAAATTCCCAAGTAGTTTAATTTTCTTAAAATAAGTTATTTTTGTTCATATATATTGTTTCATTATTTATTTACTTTCTATTATTTCTTTTAGTTTATTCTTTTTATTTCTTGTCGCCCTTGATCTTCTCCTCTACATTTTAGTGCATGCAAACCAGGTCCCAAAATCAACCACTATAGTAAAAACCTGATATTAACAAGCTAATCCAAAGATTTTGTGCAGAACTCGGTAGAGAGAGAAAGCAATGACGACTGATCTGACGCAAACCCTTATGGATTACCTCACTCCTACTTTGGGGGAAACCAATACAATCCAACTCCCTGATATACCTGAAAGAGTCACATTTGACTTCAAGCATGGGTTCCTATAGATATTGGAGAACAACATGTTTAGTGGTGTTGCCCATGAAGACCCTATACAACACATGAGGAAGTTCATCAAGTTGACTGACACGGTGAAACAAAACCATATACCAGTAGAATACATTAGACTTTATGCCTTTCCCTTTTCTCTTAACGAGGAAGGCATGGGACTGGCTATGTTCACTACTAGAGAATGACATCACTAAATGGAATCAGTGCACAAGTACTTTCTTAAGGAGGTATTTCTCTCCCATGAAGATGAATCAGTACATCAAGGACATTGGACACTTTGTGTAGAGGTAGCAAGAGAGTCTACCTAAAGCTTAGGAAAGATTGCAATAGATGATCAGAAGTTGTCTACACCATGGCATTACTCAACAAAGACTAGTTCATATTTTCTATGGTGGAGTGTCCTCCATAATAGGACAAGTTTAGATGTTGCATGTAGGAGCAACCTCATGTTAAAGCCCTTTCCTAATGTCATCAAATGTTAGGTTTGGACAATCACTTCTTACATCTACCTTGGATTTTAATGATTAACAATAAGTATAAATTATTGATAAATTAATGAGTTTATGATAAGTGGACATGATCAACGTTATTAAGGGACTTAACTATAATCTACATGTATCGTCCACACTCAAAGAGGTTAAATTTTGCTATATTAACTACGTCTAACATGATAAAACCAAGAGCATCCATTAATGATATTAATTAGTATTAAACATTGCATATCATTATCACTCACGCCTAGTAAGTATGACTTCTATACTCGTTCAAAATTATCAACACTACCAAAAAAGGCTATGATAGCCGAAAAGGGAAGTGTACGTATTCTCTCTCTTGCATTTTTGGATTTGCCTCTTTTTATTTCAATTGTTAACATTTGAATTTAAGGAAAGGACAAAATAGAAGAGAATAAAAGGTTTACATAGAATATTCCTCAAGGGTCACTTTCATCGAGTACAAGGAGCACATGTAGTTGTCTATATCTTTGCGCATATCCTCGCAAATGCCATGTAGCCTTATCTCCTAGTGTGAGACAATGGCCTTTTCAAGAAATCAACATTGATCTCGTAACAGATATTTTACTAAAGTCTATAAAAGGCAGTCTCTACCCAAAAAAGGATGACAAAAGAAACACACAAATATCTTTAAAGCAAAACTCTGCTAAAATCTTTGGATGACTAATTTAAGCTTTCATTTGTTTATCCTTTACTAAGCAAAGTTATATTGTATTTGAAATTTACTGTTTATTCACCAATTGAGTGTTATTGAATACTTGTATTCATTCAACCTATTGTTTGTGAAAGCTAGGAGTGACTAATGTTAGAGTCAGGGGGAGCTCAAGAGGATCAAGAAGCTTCCAATTCAATTGATTGGTAGTTGTAATTTGTGTATGTCTAAGATGAGACTTCCTATGATCCATTGCATAAAGTTCATTCATGTTTTCATAAAAGCATAAGTTTTGTGATGAAGTTTTTATGAAACATAAAGTATTCATGATTGCATAAAACACCAAGTGTTTCATGTTTAAGTTTTGGAAAAAATATTTTCTCACTGGTTTAATCGATTACCAGCAAGTGGTAGTCTATTACTTGAGATTTAAGAACACTTTAATCAATTACAAGATTATAGTAATCGATTACACAACACAAAATCACATAATGGACTTCTTGTGATAATCAATTACGGCATGGTGGTAATTGGTTACTTGGCAACGTGTTCAAACAAAGACTTCTTGTGATAATCTATTACATTACAAGTTAATCGATTACATTGTTGATAAGTCTTTTCTAGAAATCTCAAGAACACTTTAATCGATTAAATGAGTCAATTAATCGATTACATGAGTGAATTAATCGATTACTAACACTTACAACAGTTTTCTATAAATAGATGTTAAGTGTTTTAACAAAAGACACCACGAAATATCAAAGAATTTTCATAAGCTTTTTGAAGAGAGAAAAGATACAGAGTGTTATTCTGTGTTAGTCCCTCAAATCCTCAAGCTTCAAGATTCCTTGAGAGGATTTCTTTTTGGGCAAAGTTTCTAAAGAAGATTTTGGAGAGAAAGTTTTGAGATAATTTTCTTTCAACATTGATTTCTGTTTGGTAAACTTTTGCATTCATATGTAGTAGATCATCATGTGGTTTCTCTCTATACAACTTGTTTGTAATTTCTTTTTAGAATTTCTATTTGTATAACTATAGCAATAGTCTTTCTTAATCCTTGTCTAGAATAGGTGTTTCTAGAGGGAAGAGTAGAGAAGGGTTTTCTCTATGTCTTGATCATAAGAGTCTAAGTGAGTTAGATTTATTGTTCTTGATCTGGGTCTGATTGAGAGTGATTATATGATCTTGTAAGAAACAAATTGTTAATAGTGGAACTCTAACTAGTTGGTTAGAAGAACTGGATGTAGCTTCTCTAGGTTGAGAAGTAAACTAGTATAAATCTTGGTATTGACTACTTCATCTTTATCTTTTCTTGTGGTTATTAATTGTCATTGATTGGTGTAACTTTTCACAATCAACAGAAAAACATTTTGGTTGCATTCTTTAAAGATTGGTGTTTGATTGATTGAAAGTGTTCTTGGATTGTTTTGTGATATGATCTTTTTAACTCTGATTGTTTAAGAAATTTTAATTGGCCAAGACCAACCAATTCACCCCCCTTTTTGGTTCTTGTGTGCTATGATGGAGTGCCTTTAGTTAAATATTTTTCTATCATTCTTAGCTTATTTGACTTCTCTTGGACTTTTATTTTCCCATTCTAATTCAGTTTTTGTCTTAGGCAAGTTAGTGGGCTTAATTGTTAATTGTTGCGTATTTTCAGATTTTTTTTTGCTCACTTGATGTATCTGCCTTGTATAGGACCTACAGAGCTCTAACGAACTCCGAATTGAGCGTTCTTGTAGTTCTTGGAAAGATAATGAAAGATCTACAAGTTTTCTAGAAATAAGCCAAGGCCAATTCTGCCATTTGGAGGGTCATTTTAGGCTTTGAAGTCAGAACCACTGCACTTGTATTTTGGGCTGCCAGTTGGACTTTTATTGGTGTAAATAGCATAAATAATTAGAATTGATGGGTTGTTCATGGCCCATTCTTTTCTTCAGACTTAGTCACTATATATTAGTGATATTATGAGGAATTATTACATTACATTTTCATTTTGCAAAAATAGTTTTACATTTCTTTTTTTATGTTTTTAGAATCAAAACCCTTTCTCTTATTTTCTCTCAACTGTTCTTCCTTGTTCTTCATTTTCGTTTTCCCTTCTTCCATTTTATGAACTTATTTCATGGGGCTTTCATTGATGATGATCATGGAAGGTTAAATAATCAATCAATCCAAGGATCCAACCCAAGCAAGAGAAGAATTTGAGTTCTGGTTTAGTATTTCGAATTCTGTGTGAATGTTCACTTTCTTCTTCAATTGTTATTTTGTTTTCATGATTATGAATGCGTTTAGGATTGAAAGCGGATTAGGTTATGGATTCATTTCCTAATTTCGAATATAAATCACAGATTAATTGGATGATATTTCAATTAGGGTTGTGGTTTCAATTAATTTAGGGGTTAATTCGATTGAATTGCTTCTAATGAAATTGAATGAACTTTCACAATAGGATAAATTTCTGAGAATGATGATGATTCGAATAGCTTGGTTTGGTGAATTGGATTGATGCTCTTTAATCTGTTTTACATTACTTGTTATCAATTCTGTTAGTTTCTGCATTGATCTTTAATCGTAGTTTGTGTTTTTGCAATTTTTACTTCGTGCCTGCAAACTGTTCGACAAAAATCCCCTTTACTGTTAGTAGTGAATTGAAGATAGAACTATATTGATAGTGTCTTTGAGTCGACCTAGGTTAATCCTGTTCTATAGAATTAGCTTAGTTTAATTATTTTGAAGCGACACGACAAACGCTTATCATGTTATTCATACCATTTTTAGCTAAGTGTTAAACAATACTAGGGTTTCTTAGATTTAGGGGAGTCTAAGACAGTGCCAAAAATGGTGTTAAGAATACTTGTATAGCCAAGAGTGACAAGCCAGAATACTTAGTTTGTAATCAAGTGTTGATTAGTGGAACCATTTACTGTTGTGTAAAGGAAATTTGGACATAGCTCAGGTTGAGTGAACCAATATAAACCAAGTGTTTTTATTTCTCTCCTTAAAGGGATATTAATCATTCTCATAGCATTTTTTGTCATTTTTTCATACCAAGTATTTGCTTGAAAAACTATTTTAAAGTCTTTATTTTATTCAATCACTAGATGATCAAGCTTATCTTTATCAATATAGATGACATCCTTACTAAAGAGGACCAAGAACTTGAGAAAACTCAGGTTCCTACTAATGGAAAGTTGGTACCTAAGAATGAAGGGGAAGAAAAAGGAGGAGATATTGGCATCTCCTAAGGTAAGCATACCCTTTCCTTTAAGAGTTAAGAATGACCAATAGAATTTGAAATTTAGAAAATTTCTTGAAGTTATTAAAAAGTGCACATCAACCTCCCTTTCGTTGAGGTTGTTTCACAGATGCCATCTTATGCCAAGCATTTGAAAAATATTTTATCAAAAAAAGGAAAATTGGAAAATTTTGGCACTGTGGGTCTTAATGAAGAATGTCCTATTGTGGTCCTTAGAGAACTTCCCTCTAGGATGAAAGACCATGGTAAAATTATTATTCCTTGTTTAATAGGAGAGTCTTACTTTGATAAGTATTTATGTTATTTGGGGGTTAGTATAAATTTGATGTCTTATTTTGTCTTTAAGAAATTGGACATAATAGACTTAGATCCTACTAACATCACTCTTAACCTTGCTGATTGTTCACTTGTCTATCCTAGAGTGGCGATTAAGGATGTGCTGGTTAAGGTGGACAAGTTCATCTTTTCAGTTGATTTTGTAATTTTAGACATGGAGGGGATAAATATGTTCCTATCATATTGGGTAGACCGTTCCTTAGTACTTGTGATTTGCATGTTGAGGTTAGACTTGATAGACTCATCCTTAGATTATGGGATGAGAGAGTAGTGTTTAACTTATGTGATACTTTGAAACAACCTTCCTTATTTGCTTCCTATAGTTTCATTGAGTTTGTTGATATATCTGATTAGTGATGGAGGGGGTGTTCCCAAGGCCTTATGTTGAGGAACCTTCAGAATTGGAGTTGAAGCCCCTTTCTTCCAGCCTCAAGTATGTTTTTCTTAACCCTTAAACTTATCTTCCAATTTTTATTTTTACAGGTTTACATGAAACTGAGGAGGAGAAACTATTGTGGGTTCTCAGGGACAACAAGGAAGCCTTTAGGTGGAGCATTCATGACATAAAGGGTTTGGACCTCACACCTTGCACCCACAAAATCAACACTAAAGAGGGGTTTCCACCCAAATGGTTATTGCAAAGGAGACTTAATCCCAACATTATAGAGGTTATCAAAGGAGAGGATGTTAAGCCCACTTTCAAGATGAATGTGGATAAAGTCAAGGTATATTATAAGGGATTCCAATAGGTGCAAAACATTGTGCACCTCTCAAACCTTTGAGCAACTTAAGTATCACACGTCATGCTCTTGACATTAAACAAGAATTATCTGTGATTGGTATCCATGTATTTATGCTTTGTTGCATGTTTTCTTTTAAATTATTAACTTGAACTATCTGTAAATACAATGGTCGTGGTCATTTGACCACAACCCAGGCATTTAGCATCAGGCATTGAGTATGATCGTGGTCATTTAACCATGGCCCAGGAAGTTAGCATAGGTGTTGAGTATGACCATGGTGACTTTACTATGGTTGTGGTTAGTTAGTTTTTCAATTTCAGCATTTTCGTTCATTTGTTATTTCAGTAAGCTATTTCAAGTCTTTTATTTTATTCCTATTTTGTTCTGATGCATTAAGGACAATGCTTGTATTAAGTGTTGGGAGGGGTATCATTGCTCTCTTGACTTTGAGCTTTCTATTATAGATGTGATCTCTAGCATTGTTTTAGTTCTTGTACTGTGAAAATCTCTTAGGTTTAGAGTTTTGTGTTTTCAATTATTCCCTTGATAAAAAAATAGTGTTTATATTGAGGTAATGGAGTTTTCATCAAGAGGGAACACTAACATGCATGACTATGAATTGTTCTTAGAGCTACCTTTAGATATTTGAGTTTTAAGCCTTGATTATATTTGTGTGTGTGTGTGTGTGTGCATTGATCTTTTCAGTAGTATTGTTCTATTTTCTGTTTTCATGCATATCCTTGAATGAGATTTGAATTATCTGAAAAGATGAGACACTGAAAGGCTTTTCGGATACCTGTGAATCTTTTGATAAGTTTTCCCTGGTTGACCACTTTAAGCTTGAATGATTATTTCTTTTTGGTCCTTTAACTATATTTTGTGAACTATTGATGTGAGGAAAAAAGGGGGGAACTAGTGAACATTGCAGGTTGTACTAGTGAGTAAATCGTAACTCCTTCTCTCAAGTGAAATTAAAAATAAAAATAGGTTATTGAATTAAAAGAATACCCTAAAGCAAATAAAAAAAAAGGAAAAGGGATTAAATTTTAAGTGAAAAGAAAGGTGAAAAAATCTTTTTTAGTGTTTTCATATTATTGAATGGAACACTTTGCTAGCTTGTTTCTGTCAATACCTACCTTGTATTACATGCTAGCCCAATTACAACCTAATATATCTCACTTGTTCTGAATTTTTGGGATTCATCTGAGTTGAGTTGATTGATCTAAAGAGTTGCACTTGTTCATTAAATTATGTTCATGAGTATGAATATCTATTTGTATAACATTAAGAGATGGTGATCAAAGTGAACTTAAAGCTCTTTAAGACTTTTTGCATGTTGATTATAAACCTATTGGATTCCTGAGTTAATTTCTGATACCCTAATGTGTGAATTTTACTTTTGAATAAATGGGGATTTTTGATACATGAGTTCTGACTTGCGAGAATTTGTTTTGATTAGAGAACTAGAACATTTGCTTAAGGACAAGAAATTCTCAAAGTGTGGGGAGGTTGATAAACCACTTTTGGAGTGATTTTTTGTATGATTTTTTGTGTCATTTTCATGTCAAAACTCACATTTGGATGCTAGTTTTGTCTTGCAGAAGCATAGCCACTCAATTAAGTGAAAAGAGTTGACACTTTTACCTGAAGATTTGAGGACTCTGTCACTTGGCCACGACCGTGGTACATTCAGCAGGGCCATAAGCAGTACAACCATGGTAATATGATTACTCTTCTTTCTAAATAGTGTCAGCCTTTCGATGACGGTTGTGGTGAATTCACTACAACCATAGTTTGCATTAAGATGGTCGTAGCCCCTCCACAACATCCCAAAGTTTCAGCGTCATAGTTTTCGACCACAATCGTCAAGGATTTCAACATGGTCGTAGTGTGCCTCGTACGAGTTATTATTTCTAGAAAATTATAAATAAGAGGCTATAATCTATCAAAATAACTTTTTGCCAATTTTACAAATTAGACAACACTTTTTAGGGTTGTGAAGCATAGGCAACACAGTAAGGACAAATTGTGATTATCGCTCTTTCCTTGTTGGTATGTCTATGCTAATTTCATATAGGCTATCTAGTTATGCTTTGACCATAAGCGGCTAGTCACCCTAGTCTGAGGGTTATGATGTAACTATCCAAGTGTATCCTTTCTTTGTTCTTAAGGAATTCCTCAGTGTTTTATGTTAATTAATTATCTTCCTTATTTTTATTGTTATTTAGAAATTGATCGTTATTATGTTTAATTGATGTACTAGGGTGATCATGTGCGTATGTTTGGTAGACCTAGGTAGAGATAGTTTTACACCAAATTACATGATCAAACTGTTTAGGTAATCTTTGATAGATTAATTAATCCTTAATAATCATAATTGGAATTGATTATATCCTTTGAATTAAATTAATATATCTATGATAATTGGAGTATTGATTTAAGGCAAAGAACATTGTTCGACCTGATCATAGGCTTTGGTTGACCTTCAGAATCGGTAATTAATTGTGGCAGGAATTTCATGGGAATTGGGATTGGAGGAAAATTGGTACTAGTGAATCATAATCCCTGATCACTTTGAATATCACTTAATTTTTTTTTATACTTTATTTGTTTTCTCTTAAAACCAAAAACCACGAAAAATACTTCAATCTTCTTTCAATTATCTCGGTTGTTTAGGTTAATAATTTTGACTATTTTGGGAATACAATTGGTCTCTAGGTTCGATATTCAAACCTCTAGCCCACTGTTACTATTGTGTAGGGTACGCTTGCTCTTGTGTGAGTACTATATTTGTGCATCAACATGCTATGATCTGATACAACATTGAAATAATGACATTTAAGAATTCATCTATTGCTTTGTTTATGATTAGTTTGCAAGACATTCTCCTAGGATCTGTCGAATCCTATGAAGAATAAATTAAGTTCAAGATATGAAAGTTTTCAAACACCATCAAAAGACATGCATTACTGGTGACAAACCCACTCTGACTTAAAAGCAAGTGGTTTTTGGCTGAAGTTATCAACATGAAAGCTCATAAGAGTGGTGTTCCAACATGAAAAAAGTACAAGCATTTAATGCTCCAATGATCACAATCTTCAAACGCGAGCTCAAGTAAAGAAATCTATTCATTTAGAAACAACAAACACTTGTTGAATAAGATCATAGCAACTGAATCATTATGTGTATGCATTGATCTTTACACACCTTTAACTTTGTCCCTTTATCATTAAGGGGGCTACTATTGGCACTACCAATATTACTATTTGCACTACCCACATGATCTTAAAAGAATCTTCTAAAAATGCCCTTCCAATGAAAATACAATTCCTTAAACAAATCTACAACTGAATCATATTTTCGTTGCATACTTAGGGGTTGCAAAAAAAAATAAAGCAACAGAAATATGATTCTGTTGTACAGTGTACAACAAAATTGTATTTTTGTTACCACATGGGGATTAAAACAAGAAAGCAATAGAAATGTGATTTCGTTGTATAGTATACAATGAAATTGTATTTTTGTTACACACATGGAAGGGAAAACAATATCTATCTTTTACAAAGTTTCTCTTTAGATGGTAATTATGTTTTTCACTAAAAAGACTTTAAAAAAATCTAAATTACAATTCAACTTCCCTTCTTGTGATATTTTCTTTTACACGCCTTTAACTTAGACTCATTATTGTTAAGGGGACTACTATTGGCACTACAAATATTGCTATTGGCACTATCCATGTGGGCTTAAAAAAATCTTCTAAAAATGTCCTTCCAATGGAAATACCATTCTGTTGAGCAAATCTACAATGAAATTGTATTTTCGTTGCATATATGGGATGCAAAAATAATAAAATAATGAAAATACGATTTTGTTGTATAGTGTACAACAAAATTGTATTTTTGTTAGACACACGGGAGGTGAAAAAGAGAAAGCAACATAAATATGATTTCATTATATAGTGTATGACAAAATTGTATTTTCCATACATACAAGAGGGGCTGAGAAAAATAAAATATCTCTCTTTTATAAAGTTTCTCTTCATATAGTATTTTTTTTTCATCAAAAAGACTTTATAAATTATAATATCACAATTCAATCTCCTTTCTTGTGATATTTGTCTTTACACACCTTTAACTTTGTCTCTTTATAGTTAAGATGACTACTATTGGCACTATGAATATTGCTATTAGCACTATCCATGTGGGCTATTTTTTTTTCTTCTAAAAATGTCCTTCCAACGAAAATACGATTTCGTTGAACAAATCTACAAAGGAATCGTATTTCAGTTGCATACATGTGGGTGAAAAAAAATAAAGCAACAAAAGTACGATTTTTTGAATAGTGTATAACGAAATTGTATTTTCGTTACACACATGGGGGTGGCGAAAAGAAAGCAACAAAAATATGATTTCGTTGTACAATTTACAACCAAATCATTTTAGTAGCTTTGTTTCTTTTGCACCCCATGTGTGCAACGGAAGTACAATTCCACTATAGACAATAAAACAATGAAATCGTATTTCAGTGTTGCTGAAAACCCCTAATATTGGCAACAACCTTTCCCCTTCCTTCCCCGTTGTTGTGTCATGTCACCCCACCCTACCCATTCCAGATCCAAATCACGCCAACCTGCCTTGCGCTACCATCAAGTCTTAAGCAGCACCATTGTCTATACATCATTGTAAGCACCACCATGACACACCTAGATCTGACCAAATCCATCCTCAATCTCTCACCAACGAAAAAACCACCCAAACACCATCACCAAGAACATATTTGCATGAGCATGACAACCTTTGAGGCCACTCAAACGTGCATGACAGCAAGGAAGGTTGCATACAAAGAAGGTTGAGGAAGGCGCACAATGGGTTTATCAAGGAAGGGAGGAAAGTCATGGAAGGGGGGCGCGACACTATGATGGTGAGGGTTGGCTTTGGATGGTGTTAGAGATGAAGATTGATGGCGTTGTGTGGTTTGATGTGGTCATGTGGGTTTGAGGCAGAGAGAGGGAGTCGACGCAGTGAGGCGTAGGAGAGTGGGTGAGAAGAATTTGGTGAATGAGTAAAAGAGGAATTTCCTATGTATTGGTAGTGTCACTAGCAAAGTTGGTAGTGACAATAGTAGTTCCCTATAATTCAATATCATGTTATGACCAAAACATTGCTTTTGGCTAAGAGTCATGGTCTTAAGACCTTTATCATCTAGTAAAAGAAATACCTTTACAATTCTCACCCCATATTCCTATCTTTCTTGTTTCCCCATTATTTTTCAAAAACTAGCAAAAATAAATTTTTACCCTCTTTTGCTATTTTTGCGACATCCTTCTCTCATTTCCTAATTTTTTTCCTTTGTCTTCACACCCCCTTCCCCTTCACCATGACACCATCCATTATATATTGGGGGTCAGAATAGCAATACCCCAAACTTTAACTTGAGTATTGAATGAGAATAGATGTTTGGGCCGAAAACAACAACAAAAAATGGAATAAAGAGGTTTGACAAAAGAAAAAATAAAGAAGCCTTTTTTCTTACATTGATTTTTTTTTGGTGAAGCACCTATAGGAGATGTTTGGCTTTAATTGAATATACTTCTTCATAAATAAATATAGGAAAAAAATAAAATAAATTAAAATTCTTTCATTTGTTAAAAATAACTCTAATGGAAAATTAATGCATATTGTTGCTCTACTCACTTCTTGCTATCTAGAAAAAAAAAAAAAACTCACTCACTAAAAGTATTTGTTAATGATTCCAACACTTGGAATACAAGGCATGCAAATATCTTGTTGCAATAATCTATGTACATCTGCTTCAATCCAATTAGGGGTGTTCACAGATCAAATTTGGTCGGATTTGACTAAATCAATTTTCCAACTTGATCAAATTTTAACGGGTTGGGTTGGATTTGTGTAATTTTTTACAGACCTGACCCAACCCAATCATAAACGGGTTAGGTTAATCAAGGTTGAATATTTAAAAAATATTATTATTTGTAAAAAATAATTTTTTTAGAATAATAACTTTTTTTACCTAAAGTTTGTAAGTATATAATAACTAAATGCACTCAAAAGAGACCAAATTGTGATAATATTTGACAAATAGAATTAATGATTTTAATGCTAATACGATACTTTTATTTTAGATAGAAATAAAAAATTGTATTAGTATTAGAAAACATAAACAAAATCAAGATAGAGATAAAAAATAATGAATGGTTTAATTTAATAAACGAAGTGAGCTAAAAATTAATATATTTTGTATTTAATAATTAATGTATATATAATAATATATTTAATCCTCTAAAAAATAAATGTAATTATATGATATGTGTTGGATTAAAAAATATAGAACTCAATATCAAACTGTTTATAATTGAGTCTTAATTGGGTCAGATTAGATTCGATATAAACACTTAAAAATCCAATTTAATATAATTGAGTCGGGTTTGATCATGGATAAACCCAGACCTGTGACCACCCCTACCTCCAATTGGTGAAAGCTATTAACCACCACCCCAAGCTTGTGACTTTTGATTCCTTGATTAACTCCAAATCCAATGCACTTGTAAAATCAGCTTCCCCAACGCTAGTGTTAGAAAAAAAAAAAAAAGCAAGCGGTTTGAAAATTGTGAAACAGAAGCTTCCGGCAATTAGTTTCTGGAATCTTCAAAAAATTCGTTTCTAGAATTATTTAACACTTCCTAAATTAATTTCTGGAAGAATAGTTTTGGAAAAAAATATACAGAAAATGGTGGCTAAATAAAAAAAAGGGTACAAATAACAATTGCCTAACTAGAAGTTCTCAACCTCTTATCGTTTAGGCCATTCCTTCTTGCACCTCTTTTTGCTTCCTGCATCTCCATTATTTTTTATATCCCCATATTACTCTTTTATTATAACTTCCTTCTTTCTCCTAACCCCTGTTTTTCCTAATTCGACTTCATAAGTCTTCTTTCTAAAAACATTTTTTGAATGATTGAGAGAGTATTTATATAATCTGCGCACCTAACACATTGTTAGTAATTCATAAATTATAATAGTCTTTATTATCATCAAAACATTTTCAGGGATTGGACATTTCATACTCCTAGGTTCCAACGATGAGCATGCTGTATAATTTTAGTTAAAAGTATTTGCTATTAATTTTTATCGCGAGATATGATTATTAGATTTTTTTTTTCAGCTGAAAACAAAGCATCTCTTTAGCCAAAAGCCATAAAACTAACACTCAAGATGTAAAAGTTACTAAAGTGGATTTTGTCTCTTTCAACAAAGTATTATTTTTCATAAGCATGGTCAAGAAATCGAACCTCTATCAGCGTCCTTAATGAACTCAATTATCTACTAACTGTGTTGGATCTTGTTGATTTGTGATTATTAGATTTGATGAAAATATTGCACGCTTGAATAAATTGATTTGGTATTTTTCTAGACCTATTATTCTATACGGAAACTTAATGGTGTTGAAATGAATATATATATATATATATATATATATATATATATATATTGTATTTTGAACTATTTAAAAATGGCATTTTACTACTCGTATAGTTTTGATGTGAATATTGGATTGTTTAGGAAATTTACAGCTATTAAACACATAAAACATATAACGTTTATTGATTTCTTTTTATCAGGATCGAATCCAGTCTGTACAACAATTACCATACAGACTAAGAATCCCAATACATCTAAGATTTTGCAGAGTATAAATTTTGTATGGATTGCGGTTGAAGATTCAAGACAAGGACTTTAAGTTTAGGCCTTCCAAAGACAATATTAATGAGTTAAAATTTCCACCAAATATCCATGACATTATTTAACCTTATTAGAGTGGGTAGGAGTTGCAGTCATAAATTTATAATTTACAAATAATAGATAATTAATAAGGAGAAAGTTTTAGATGTTTAACTAACCAGCTTTTGTCTCCAATTTAGGTCGTGGTTTTGAGCTGGATGAAAGTGTCAATGGCTTATAAAGAGGAAGGAAAGGGGTTTAATGGGAGAAGGGGTAATGGAAAGGTTTGGACATAGCTTCCAAAGAGAAATTTGTAGGGTTTGAGTGTTTTTAAAATCATTTTATATCGGTTATAAATATAATTTATTCAAAAAAAAAGTACAAAAATTATGAGACTGTCACCATATTTCTTTTTACGCCAGTTGTTTGATGATCATTGTAAATTTTATCATGAAAAATGGTATTTTTGTAATGGTGAATAAAAACTTGATGTGATTATGGATGTGTTGGTGAATTATTCATGTATGCATAAACAAATACACAATTCCATTGTTGTGATGAAGAACGTACGCAAGTTGGATTAATTGAAACTATCCCAAATAGTGTGGAATATGGTTATTAAACTCATGATTTAACTAAAAATGACACAAGTTTACGAGTTTAGGACCCACTTTTGAGTTAACTCGGATGCCAACTGGTTTTCCATTAAACTCGTATAGACTTGGGCAAACTCGATTAAACATGCAAGTTAAGTCTTTAGTTTGTGAGTGCATAAATAGCAATGCTAAAGAGCAACTCATTGACAAAAATAAGTAAAAATAAAAAACTATTTGCTTAAAAGGTGTAACATGGAGGCTATTTATATAGCATGGGTGATTTTACTATTTTTACATCAGTTAAAGCTACAATGAAAAAAAATACTATTTATATCGATGGTAGATATAACCAATGTAGAAATGTACTTTTTTATATCGATTATAAATATAACTGATGTAAAAGAGAAAAATACACATGTCATGTAAATAACTTTCATATTACACATGTTTCGATATGCCAAAAAGCCTCACATTCCTTAGAAGACAAGGCCAAGGAAAGTTTTTAAACAACCTCTTTACTTAACTCACCGAAATGCTTTTTAAGGGAAAAAACAGTGATAAATGGATTTGAGGTCAGAACAACACCTTTTTGTCAAAAGTCCTAAAGAACAGAGCGACCCCTGGTTTGCGGCCTTTGTAGTCGCATGATTCAGTGTAGCAGCCATCACAAATTGTTGGCTGGAATAATGGTGTTAAGGTGTGACTCCCTTTGTCTATGATTGTGAAGTTATTTTTGGATAAACCAAAGAGATTATATTAATTGGTACTGGTAGAACTTAAAGATACAAATAAATAGCTTCTCTTTGTCTGCTGATAACACCCCCCACAATTTGAATCATCTATAACATGATACCTGTTAAAATTCAATACCATGGATAAATTAATGCTTTCATATATATTTCTTCTTCCTGAATGAGGTTTATTTATACAAGTGGGTATAACAAATATCCCATAATAATAGGAAACAATCTAACAATCGTATCTTATCTATTCAAAATGCTAATAACTAGTTTAAATTTAAACAACTTGTATTCCTATCTAAAATAATAATATTTTAAATTCAAAAATTTTCTTTCAATACTCCCCCTCAAGTTGGTGCATGAATGTCTATCATGCCCATCTTGCCAATCATTTCTTCAAAGACTCTTCCTGATACAGCTTTGGTCAACACATCCGCAAGTTGATCTTCAGACCTTACGTAAGGAGTTTGAACAATTTTTTCATCTAGCTTCTCTTTAATGAAGTGTCTGTCTATTTCAACATGTTTTGTTCTATCATGTTGAACTGGATTATGGGGAATTTCTACTACAGCTTTATTATTACAGTATAGGTTCATAGGCTGAGCATACCTGATTCCCAGGTCAGTTAAGATGCTTTTAATCCATAGCAATTCACAAATACCATAAGTCATACCTCTATATTCCGCCTCAGCACTTGACCTTGCTACTACTTTTTGTTTCTTTCTTCTCCATGTGACTAAGTTGCCCTCTACTAAAATAAAGTACCATGAAGTTGATTGCCTGGTAGTTTTATCTCCAGCCCAGTCTGAGTCACTGTATCCTTCCACACCAATTTTATTATTTTTAGAATATAAGAGTCCTTTTCCTGGTGAACCTTTGAGGTATCTAAGGATGCGATACACTGCATTCATCTGTTCTTCACTAGGAGAGTGCATAAACCTACTCACAATGCTCACAGAGTAGGCAATGTCAGGTCTAGTATGGGATAAATAGATTAATTTTCCTACTAACCTCTAGTATTTGTTCTTATCTGTTTCAACTTGATCTGGGTAAACCACAAGGGAGTGATTCATCTCAATTGGAGTGCCAGTTGCTTACAAGCCAACATTCTAGTTTCAGCCAAGAGGTCCATAGTGTACTTTCTTTGTGACAAAAATATTCCTTGTTTGGATCTTGTAATCTCTATTCCAAGAAAGTATTTTAATTGGCCTAGGTTCTTCATTTCAAATTCAGCAGCTAACCTCTTTTCAAGTAGCTTCATCTCTTCCATATCATTACTTGTTAACACCATATCATCCACATAGACAATGAGTATGACCACTTTTCCATTATTATGCTTTATGAACAATGTATGGTTTGAATTACTTTGCTTATACCCAAAATTCTTCATTGCTAATATGAATCTACCGAACCATGCCTTGGGTGATTGTTTAAGGCCATAACAAGGATTTTTTTAGTTTGCAAACTACATTCTCTTTTGAAGGTGGTAGCTTTACACCTGGTGGAACCTCCATGTAGACTTCTTCTTCTAAATCACCATTCAAGAAAGTGTTCTTAACACTAAACTGTTTTAGAGGCCAGTCTCTGTTAGCTGCTATGGATATAAGGATTCGAATCGTGTTGAGCTTAGCCACTGGAGCAAATGTATCTTGATAGTCTACACCATACTTTTGTGTATATCCTTTTTCCACGAGTCTTGCTTTGTATCTATCAATGCTCCCATCTACCATAAGCTTTATGGTGTACACCCATTTGCATCCAATTGTCTTCTTTTCATTTGATAAAGAAGTTAATTGCCAAGTCTCATTTTTCTGGAGTGTCTCCATCTCGGTGTTCATTGCTTGCCTTCATCTAGGATCTTCCAATGTTTCTTGCACATTATTAGGAATAGATACAGTGGATAATTGGGCAACCGTTAGAGCATATGAATCAGATAATTTGTGAGATGATACATAACTGCTAATGGGGTATTTCACTTTTGTTTTCGGGTCTGGTTCATATATTGCTTTTGGTATACCTTTGTTTGGTATTTCGGATTTTTTGATTGGTGGAGCAAGTACTGAGACATCTAAATGTGGAACAAAAATTACCTCAGTAGTAGATTCGAGATGCATTTCAGGACTATCCACAGCAAGTGATTCGGCTATGTGAGGCATACTTTGAGTTTCATTTGATGGAGGAGAACTTGCATTAAGAGAAGTTGTTTAAGAGGTTTCAGGGGAAGAATTTTGAAGGGAGTTTGAATTTGTGGGGCTGTTTAGAGAGAGAGAGGATGTTGGATCAAGAGTTACAGAAGGAGACAACAAAAATTCTTCTCCTCCAATATGCTGAATCTCCCCCTGAGAAGAAGGAGGAGTGACTCCCCCTGAATAAAAAGCTTCGGATTCCCTAAAGGATACCTCAAGGATTACATACATTTTGAGTCTTGGGATCAAAGCAACAATATCCTTTTTGGAGGTTAGAATAGCCTACAAAGATGCATTTCCTAGCACAAGGGTCAAGCTTATTTCGAAGAGGTTTAGGAATATGGACGTAGGTGGTAAAACCAAAGATGTGAGGTTCAAGATTCATTTTGTGATGGATAAAGAAGAATATTTCAGGTTTCTAATGTGGGGCAAGAAAATTGAGGGTACTAGAGGGGGTGCAATTAATCAAGTAAGTAGCAGATAGGAAGACCTCACCCCAATAGGAAGATGGCACATTCATATAAATTAAGGAAGCCCTAACTATTTCCAATAACTGTTTATTTTTTCACTAGGCCAACCCATTTTGTTGAGGTGTGTAAGTACAAGAGGTCTGATGTTTTATGCCAGTAGAGGTTAAGAAGTCAAAAAAAAGGTCCATTCTTGTATTCTAGGCCATTATCCGATTGGAGAGTTTGTATAGAACTATTTTGTGTATTAATCATGCTGTGAAATTGTTTAAAAGCAAAAAAAACCTCATTTTTATGTTTAAGTAATGAGATCCACACCATTCGGGTACATTCGTCAATGAAGGACACATAATAATAAGAGTGAGAAAAAGAGGGGACCTTAGGAGGACCCCAAACATCAGAATGGATAACTTGAAATGGAATGCAACTTTTATTCAGACTAGGATAGAAAGGAATGCGTTTTTTAGCCATTTCACAAGTGGAACATTGAAATTTAGAGGGATTGCAAGTAAATAAATGGGGAAACAATTTGTGAAGATAACTGAATGAGAGATGACCGAGTCTTTTATGCCAAAGCCAAACAGCTGAATGAGGGGAATCTGGAGTGGTAGTAGCAGAAGCTGGTCCAGGTGGTCCAAGGTCACCATCTGAAAGCTCCAGAAAGTAGAGGTTGCGTTGCCTAAAACCATAGCCAAGAATCACATGGTTCTGGACATCTTGAAAAACACAGAAAGTAGGCCAAAACCTACATGACAATTGAGGTCAGAAGTTATTTTACTAACAGAGAGCAAGTTGAAATCGAGAGAGGGAACCACAAGAACAGAGTGAAGAGTGAGCGTAGAAGAAAGAACAAGAGTCCCTTGACCAGTAACAGAGGCAGAGCCATCATTAGCAGTGGTAATATTGGTCTTAGTGCAAGAAGAGCAATGTGTTAAGAAAGAAGCATCACAAATCATATGGTCTGACGCACCAATATCAATTATCCAAGAAGAATTCCGAGAATGAGCAAAAAAAGCAAAAGAAATACCTAGGATACCTTCATACACAACATTAGCATGAGGGGAGGAAGAAGGGTCACCAACAAAGGATGATTGGTGTGCTTTTGAGGGCATTTTGTGGCGAGATAGCTTGTTGAAGTCCCACCACTCTAGGTAGCCGATGAGTTCAAAGCATCGAGACTTGGAATGGCCAGATTGACCACAGTAAAAGCAGAGAAGAGGTTTGCCAAAGGGACCATCTTTGCAAGATTTGAGTGAAAGAGGACCATGGGAGGCACGAGAAGCCTGAGACAATAGGGCTAAAGATTCTGATGTAGGATGACCTATGGTGATCCGCTGCTGGTGTTCACGTCTGACATAGGCGTATGTGCTCTCAAGGTCCAATTTTGGATCTTTCCGAAGTATTTCTCCACGAACCTGGTCGAAATCATAATCCAATCCATTGAGGAAAATGTGGACACGCAAGCGGGCCATGGAAGAATGGGTTTGGACCACGTTGTTCACAGTGGTTTCGGGTGATGACATGCAGTGATCAATCTCTTGAAAGATGGAGAAAAGTTCGTTGTAGTACACCGAAGGTGGACGACCATTTTGCTTGGTGGAGAAGGAGCGTTGGTTGAGGTCGAAGAGATAGGTTTCGTCGGACCCATCATAGAATATACGACAGGTTGCTTCCCAGATTTCATGAGTGGTATCCAGGCGGATGAACCGTTGCATCAACGGAGGGCTCATGGCGTCGATAAGCCAGCTTTTCACCCTTTTATTTTCAGTAACCCAAGCGTCATGGGAGGGATTAGTAGTCGGAGGCTTAGCCGTCACACCATTAAGGTAGCTTGATTTATTTCGAGCCCCAATTCTCATATCCATCAACTAGGACCAGAGGGGGTAATTAGAGTCATCAAGGATGACAGTAATGGGAAAAGATGAAGTATCTTGCTGAATAACGATATTGGAGGATGGAGGAGGTACAATGTACAAATCATTTGGGGGGTCTTGGGCTGTCATAGAAAAAGGAAAAAAATGGGGAAGAGAGTGGACAATAAGGAGTGATATGTTGGAAAAAAAAGGTGGTACGTTGGAAAAAAAGGGATGGTATGTTGGAAAAAAAAAAGCTAAACGTCAAAGTCTAACAAGCAGGCTTCATTGTCTATCACGATTCCGAATGTTGTTGTATAAAGGAAGCTGTTGAGAAAATCTATACATGAAGAAAAGTTGTTGTCCCAGGATCAAAATACAACTAATACCATGTTAAAATTCAATACCATGGATAAATTATGGCTTTCATATATTTCTTCATCCTGAACGAGATTTATTTATACAAGTGGGTATAACAAATATCTCATAACAACTAATTTAAACTTAAACAGTTTGTATTACTATCTAAAATAACAATATTTTAAATTCAAAAACTTCCTTTCAACAATTCAACAAGACTTGTTATCCCACCATCAAATATCCTAGATACTAGAAAGTGGCTGTCATTTATCGCATATACTAGGACTACGTTAATATTTGTGTATCCCTTCAACATAAATACGAGACTGTTGCTTCAGACTTCAGAGCGCTCTTCAATCTTTGTTTCGATGTTGAGGGAAAGGACATTGGCTTTCAAACTCTTGAGTTATCTTTTTTTTGGTGAGCTTAAAGGCAAAAGCCCAAGCTAAAAACCTCTATAAAACAGGAAACCAATCGTGTCAACAAATATCATCAACGAAACAAAGTCTGGAATGAAATCAAAAATATGATAATCAACATCAAGAGAAAGCCCATAGCAAAGGCATCAGTTGATTGATTTGCTTCCGTAAAGGCATGGGAAAATGAGACCACTTCCCCAGAGCTCGTCGATCTTTTAATATTCTTCACAATGGGATAGCACGAATGTTTAGCATAACACCCATCATTGATCAATCTAACAGCTACCAGAGAATCCGACTCAACGTTGATCTTCTGGAACCCCCGTTAACAAGCCAACCGGGCAGAGAAACCCACAATGAAAACATTGTTAGGACCCTAATGACCCCTCCACATGCAGCTACTCTTCTATCAGTGACCACAGCAACATCCGTATTAACCTTAACAAAATTATGGAGAGGAGGACTGTAGGAGATCGCATTAGAGTTACTATGAATCCCCATCGAACTATCTGGGCTTAGTCTTGAAGACTTAATAACTATCCTCAATGTTCTTACACCTTTGACGAATAAGGCTAGCCACACCATGATCTTCCATGAAACTCTGTCTAAAAATAGCCTCATTTCTCGTAAACCAGAACACATCCAGGGTAACCACAAAAGTCATGGGCCAATCCAGATCATCTGAGCCCTACCCCTTCAAATTAATACTCAACCAATTGCAAACATTTTCTCCTGCATAAAAGGAATGAGCATTACCACTCAATAAAGAATTCCATACATCCTTAACTTTCGGGCAATGTCTAACTAAGTGGAATATGGTTTCAACTTCAGCCAAACACATAGGACAAATAGGGTCCTCAGTTATATGTCTCATGAACCTTTCACTATTGGTCAGGAGACTTTGCTTCCAATTTTCCAAACAAAATATCTAATTCTTTCAGGGACATGGATTTTCTAGGTCAACTTATAAATCTGGTTCTTTGGAAATTTTCCATAGCATTGGCTTCTTTCGAAGAAAATTCCCCATCACCAAGATTGCACCATCGAATAGAGTCCTCCTCTTTAGTACTTAAAGGAAAACCATAATTAGGAATGACCCCTTCCACAAGTTTGACCCCCTCCCCGATGAGTCTATAATAAGGAATGGTATCTCCCCCACACTTATATTTTGCTCTAACCACTTGGACCCATTTGTCAGTCCTATTATTTATCGGCTTCCAACTGTTTTTCGACGTAGAAACTTGATTGGCTCTTCTCATATCACAAAGTCCCAAGCCACCGTGCTCCTTAGGCACACACAAACCTTCCTAAGACAAGATGAACCTTTCTAGCCTGTTCCGTGTCCCCCCAAATAAAGCTCCTACGCTTGCGGTCGATAGAACCAAAGACAATCTTTGGCAACAAAGTAGATTGCATTATGTTAGAAGGGAGAGCTTGAAGAACCGCCTTAGTAAGCGTAACTCTACCCACAAAGGATAGCTGCTTAGATTTCCATGCGAGCTGAGCCTTTGATTAACTTTGTCGAGGATGAACTGGTAAGTATTTTGGTTGAACCTTTTATGGAGAATGGACACCCCTAAATACTTTCCCAAATCATCAGTCCTCTAGAAACCCAAAGCCCGGTTCATCAAATCTCTTTTCTGCTAATGCACATTTTTGGAAAATAACACTCGGGTATTCTCTCTACTAACTTTCTGGCCTGAGCTATTGCAGAACAACTCAATAAGAGTCTTCAATATTGGCTCCACTTGGGAAATCTCAGCCTTGGCAAATATAATGATATCATCCGCGAAGGCCAGATAAGCCAACTTAGGCCCATTCCTAGAAATCTGGATAGGGTCCCAAATGTTATTATTAGCTGCCACATTGATGAGGTGAAGCAACCTTTCTAAGCAGAGCACAGAAAGACAGAGGGATAAAGGATCCCCCTGGACGGCTCAAATTGACTCAAAGCTTGCCCATTCCATATGATCTTCATCTTAGAAGAGAGGATACAACACTAGACCAACTCCACTATATTTTGCGGTATCCCCAAATCTTCTAAAGTTTCTCTTATAAAGGACCATCTAAGCCTATCATAGGCTTTCAAGTTTTATAGCCATCCACCCAATTTGCCCCTTCTTCACTCGCATTGAATGAAATACCTCTTGGGTAATGATGATGTTGTCGGTGCTCTGCCGATTAGGGGAAACCAGACCCTGAATGAAAGACCTAAATCGGAAAGCAAGGACCTTAGTGACCACTTTATAAGCCACATTGCAAAGCGAAATTGGTCGAAAATCTTTAAGCTTCTGCACATTACCTATCTTAGGGATTAAAGATATGAGAGTCTCATTGATGGCCCCAACTCTCATAGGATCCTCAAAGATCCCCTTAATCAGCTTGATCAAAGAGTCACCCACCAACTGCGATTGATTTTGAAAAAATGGGCAAATTGGCCTAAACTCTTTTTAAAGTGCCTTTCTCCTTTTTTTTTGTAGTATATTCGATCTCTGTTTTAAGTCTGAATTGTGTTTGGTCTCTCTTTTTCTTTAACTTAAAAACTACTTTTAGTTAAAAGCTAGCTTAAAAATAAAAGTAAAATCTGTTTGTTTACTTTCATTTTTTTAATTTAAAAGTTTTCTTAAAGTTAAAAGCTGTTTGGAAAAATATAAATAAGAGTTTAAAAATAAAAGTAAAAGTTGTTTGTTTACTTTTAGTTTTTTTAACTTTGAAGTATTTTTTAAGTTAAAAGCTATTTGGAAAATATATATTTAAAATAAGTTATCTTATCGAATGAAAAAAAACGTATTTATAAAAAAAAATAGTATTTTATAAAATTGAAAACATGTCATGAAATAGTCTAATAATAATTAACGTGTAGTATATCATCACCTAAAAATATTGGTACACGTAGGTATTAACAAAATGAACTTAATAATAATAATAAAGCTAAATTTCACTTTTTTTCATTTTACAGTTGTTTCATTTTCATAATTTAAGTTTTAAAATTTTCATTTTTAATTTTTATGTTTTCAAAGTATATCATTTTTTTTTAATTTTTCATTTGAAAAGTTAATCTTCTATTAACATTACAATTTTAAAATAATTAATTTAATATAATGACAACTAACACTGCAACTATCTTTAAAATTATAATGTTATAATATTTATAATATAAATTATAAAATTGTAATATTATAATATTTGGAATATAATATAATATTATAATATTCATATATATTTATGTTTATAAACTTTTTAATGTATAGTATTTATATATATATATATAATTATAATGTTATTTCTATAATGTAATAATATATTTGAGAAACTAAGATCTCATTTGAATTTAAAGGTACATGATATTGATATAGTCATAAATAAGCAATTGTGTCATAAATAAATAACTCATAGATATGAGATCCTCCAAGAAGGTCATCACCATTATTTGCCACAACTTGTGTGAGTCTTTGTCCTTGTCGTCCCATCGTCTTTTGTGACACTGTAAACAGGCAATTCCTATAAAAAAAATCAACCTCACTATCTTCAAGAGCCAAAACATGATAGATCTAAGATAACTTATAGATACAAAATCCTACAAGTAGGACATCATCATTATCCGTCACAACTTGCACGAGTCATTGTCCTTGTTGCCCCATTGTCTTTCATGACATTGTAAATGGACAATTCCTATTGACATATTGACCTCACTATCATTCAAGAACTAGAATATGATAAATCCACGGCAACTCGTAGATCCGAGATCCTCAAAGAAGGACACTACCATTCTCTACCGCAACTTGTGTAGTCCTTGTCCTCATCGCCCTGCTGCCTTTCGCGATGCCATGAAGAACAATTCCTATCGACAAATCAACTTAACTGTCATTCAAGACCTAAAACATGATAGATCTAAGGCAACTTGTAGATCTGAGATCCTCCAAGAAGGACATCACCATTTTCTGCCACAACTTGAGTGAGTCTTCATCCTCGCCTCCCCATTATCTTTCATGACACATAGTTTCCTTGCAAAACCATGGCAAACTATATTACCAAGTGAGTAGTGAGGAATTAATGAGGAAAAATTCTATCGCTAATCAACGAATTTCTTTTAATGCATGTTAAGGGACACATTTGAACTAGTAACTCAAACATTAAGGTTTTCCATGATGTTGAGTTTTTGAATGTTTCATGGTAGTAATTATTGCATTGGATTGTTTGGATGTATGGATTGAGATTAAAATCATTTTGATGAAAGACTTGTGATAAAAACTTAAAACCATAACAATTGTAATTTATCTTCTAATTCAAGAGTTTAATTTTATCGGTGTAATTATTTTATATTATTAGTTAGTTAGAAATAATCATATATATTTTTAAAATTTTATTATAAAAATAATAAATTTTAATCATATAATAATTTATGATTAAATATGACTACCAATTTCGTATACTATTAATATATTTCAATCAAATTTCGTGATCACTCAAAATAAATCAATTCAGTTTTAGTAAAAATAAATTTGTTGGAATTGAAACTTTTTGAAAAATCATGTCAAACTAACGTGAGAGGACTCTTACTTTTTCCAAAACCATGGTTGCATCGTAGAATTTGGTGAGGTGTGGGATGCATGGGATGTAAATTCTAAGCAATAGTGACAGGTTGCCCCGGACCACAAGGTGTAATAATTAATAATCGTGTGTTGTCGTCTTGGTGGTTATTGCACATGGGCCGGTATTGACATGCGTGGGGTGGTGTCACTCATATGTCAAATACAAGTCAATACAACTTCACTGCACAACTTGAAGATGCAGCCATCTCAGCCTCATTATTACTAGGATTGGGTGGCTCCAAACCACCACTTAGATTGCCATAATTTGCAGTTTCTTTCTGGCCATCTGCATTTGCATACACTTTACCACCACTTAGATTGCCATAATTTGCAGTTTCTTTCTGGCCATCTGCATTTGCATACACTTTGTTACTTTACCAATTAATCTTATCTTTTTTTATATTCGAATTTCTGTCTATGGTCTACCTTTCCACTTTAGATTTTACTGAATATAGTAATTAAGTGAAAATGATAAGACATGGTTTAAAAATAACGAAATGCAGTTTTCCATTGTTTCTGACAAATGATTTTTTTAAAGATAAATATCAATTATTAATTTATTATTTTTCAAATATTCAAATCTATATTTATTTATTTTTCTTTTTTTTATCATCATTAATTTTATATTTCTTGTTTTGACAAATAATATTTTCAATTGTTAAGACTCAAAAACAGAATTATAAAAACTTATTCCATCATTGATTCACTCAAGACATTGGACTAATGAGTCACTTATTAGTCCAATTGATTCAGTGTATATATTAAAAAATTTAAAAATATATATAATATACTTAACATAATAACTAATTCATATATTATATAATTATTTATTATTATAAATTACTACTATTTTGTTGGGTATTATTTAAAAAAATTTCATTTTTTAGGATTAAATACAAAAATTATTGAATAATCATAAAAAAAATATGTTAAAAATATATAAAACACATAAATGTTGAATCATGATAATTAATTATTATATATTATTATCAAGATAAAAAAATACTATAAAAAATATATTATATATTATTCAATAATTAATTATTAACAATTTAACATATATGAAAAAAATAATTAAATCAAATCTAGTCAATTTAATATGGGTTATCAAGTTTGATCAAATTTGGTCAAGTCAATTCAGACCAAAGACGATCGAATACATTTTCAATATTTTGTCTTAATCGAACCTCTTAGATATCAGATCCAACGTGCCCGATCCAGCTTTTATAACTATGCTCAAGAGTATAACTTCATATTATGTAAATACTAGTTCCAGATCAATACCTTGAATGAAAGCTGTTATAATTCAACTCCATTGCAAACACTAAAGTTTTTATTTGATAGAAATATATATTATACAAGTTTTAAAAGTTAATATGATTCTGTATTAAAAATATTGAAAAAAATCATAATTAATTTGGTAATGGAAAATTTAAAGTTGAAATTGAAAAGAAAAAAAACCCGACATCTGTTATTCTCTAAAAAGAATAAAATAGAAGATAACTCTCATTTAAATAAATATACTCTAATTTAAGAATTAAAGATAATTAATCATAACATAAAAATAAATTGTATTTTGTGTTTCTAACATAAAAAAATCTCCTGTATTAATTAGGTACGCAATAATAATGACAAATTACACGCACATTCTTTTTTCTTTCTTTGATAATGTACACTCATTCTCTGAGTTTGTAACAAAATTACATTTGATATTATTATTCTTTTTCTTCTTTTTACTCTAAACGCACATCCCTCAATTTATACGAGTGTGTCTATAGTAACTTTTATCTTATACTAGTTGTAAAATAGACATTCCGTGGAATGCCTTATGTCTTAACTATCGTTATTTTTAGTTAGATATAATTTTAATAATTGTTATGTTGAAAATTTATTAGACAATAATTATGATTATGAATGATTTTTAAAAGTGTTTAAAAGATAAATTAAAATAATAAATATATACATCAAATAGAATAATTATCTTTATTAATAGTTACATATAACTAATTCATAAGTAGTTTTTACCAAAATACAGTTATTGATAAAAAAAACTTATTTTTATTAAACTTTGGAAGTAATTTATTCAACTTTTTTTTTACCTTTTTTCTAAAAAAATTAAGCGAGACAATTTTTTTTATAAAAGTTCTTAAAAAATAACTAATTTTTAAGAATAAATAATGAAATGAATGAGCTTTTAGAAGTTGACTGACACATTTCCCTTTGTAGTTGGGTCAAGTATAACTTTGATGGTGCGGCTAAGAGCATCTCTAACGGGGAGTGCTTCTATAGTTCCTTCAATTGAAGAACCGGTTTTGTGAAGAAATTTTGCACTGGACAGTTCTTCCATGACGGAACCATTTCTTGAAGAAAGATAAGC
Source organism: Glycine latifolia (assembly GCA_013407115.1). Lineage (NCBI taxonomy): Eukaryota > Viridiplantae > Streptophyta > Magnoliopsida > Fabales > Fabaceae > Glycine > Glycine latifolia. Next base: position 24,502,614 of record CM023958.1, on the reverse strand, counting down.
GCTTATTATATAAGGAGCTGAATCTTAAAAATAAAATAACATTATTCAGATCAACTACCCTGTAAAAGAAATAGGGAAAATAACAAACATCAACAAAAGCACAACAAACCAGATCGCACGAGGAAGAGGCCACAACGGCGAACGATGGTTACTTAAGGAAGAGGTTGCAGTGGTCGACGATGATGGCTGGAGAAGATGAAGCACACGAGTGAAGGGATCGCGACGACGGTGGTGTGAGGAACATGCTGCTCGGCTGACGGTGGTGGCTAGAGAATACACCGCGCAAGAGAAGGCTCCGCAACAATGAAGGCGATGGCGCGAGGAAGCTTCAGTGGAGAAAAATAGGAGTGGAGAAGACCAAAAGATGAGGCGCAGAGAAGAGAAAAAGAAGTGGGATGTGGAACGGTTGGGAAAAATGAGTGGAGAAGAGAGAAAGATGAGGATTGAAGAAGTGGGTTGGGCACGCATGGAGAAGAGAGAGGAGAGACATGCTGCGTGGAAGCTTATGGAGAAATGGAGAAGGGAAATGAAAGGATGCATGTGTGGATGGGGTAGTGGGCCTTATTTTGATTTTTTTTTAAATTGCAAGAAAAGAAAAAAAATAGTCGTTAGACTTGAACGTTAGAAAATAAAATATTTTTTAATAGGCTGAAAAGTACAATTGAACGTTAGAAAATAGTCGTTGCTATTGGAAAATAACCGTTGAAGGATTCATTATAAATTTGGGTGATTTCGTTTAGCTTTTGGGCACAAAATTCACACCTCCAAAATTTTTGTTCCTATCAATCCTTAATCTTTTTTATTTTCTATGAAATAGATCCCAATCAGTATTATTATCAAAGTGTTTACAATTATTTACAAAATCAACCACCCCTTATGTGTCCACCACTACCTCGTACCAGTGAAAACTCCCAAAATCCACCACAGTATGTTATGTATCCACCACCCTCACACATGTGGTATATGCATCCTTCATCCAATATAGAGCCACCTACCAGTGGTAGTTCTCAAAATCCACAATTTTGTAGTCAACCATCACCCTTCACCTACCCATACATGTGTTATAGGTCTTCTTTATCCAATATTTCAACCCTAGCAATAAAGTTGAATCAACAATCGGTGTAGACAATATTCCATTAGATGAGGGTGACCACAATGGTAGTGGGAAAAAAATGCGTACTGTAATGACCCGCCACGTCAATGTTGTATTACTAACTCATAACCATGATATAAATTCATTTTAATAAAGAGAACACCCCCTTTTTTTTACTTGTGAAAACGATGATAAATTTTTCGCTAGCATATAACGACCATCCTCATAGAAAAATAAATGTAATTAAAGGTACTCATAAGACATTTCGAATATATGTATGCACATACAGACATAATTTAGTTACAAGTACAAAAGATTATGTCTCAAAATATACATTAAGTGTCTTACAAATAGAAGAGAAATAGAAGTCAGGGGTGTAGTTAGCAAAACAAGGAGTGCATCCATTAAATCAAGGGGGTGCATCTAACTAAGTGTAACTCTTGCCCGGGATCATGTCCATTGACATCCCGGCAAAACACGACAGCTCCAAACAACCTGGTCATCTCCCAAAAGCACCTACTACTGCCCATCTGCTCACACGATCCCGATTCACGATCATCACAGGTACCAAACCACAAGGTACAACAAAGCAAATGTGAGTTCATAATATTAATTAACAACAATAAATACAACAGGAAAGAGACACAACCAAGTCAAGAAGCAACACAGTTATCAACATATCAATACAAACATTTCGAGCATCCCTCTGACACTAACATACACGGACATCCACAAACATCTCATAAATCAACTTATAATATCTAGCATGATGCATACTCCTGACTCAATTCTCATCATGTAATGTGGTACCATCCCGGAAATAGGCCAAAATCCATGGTACGAATGATTACTGCAATATGTCAAGGTCACTCTATTGTGCACAAGACTCACCCCCCCATGGTGATCAGCCAAAATGGGTGTCATAAGGATCTCCCTACAGACGTGGCCCCCCAGTACTTCTCGTACTATGCAGTCAACCATCTTATTTCCGTCATGCAAATGTCATATGTTACGTAGACACCATCAATGTATGACCCGGCTAGGAACACAATCCTTCCTCGTAAGAGGAACCCGTCATACACCCCCTATGTAACATATCGCCCACACAAGGGCCCAACGATGCACTGACCGTGATCCTCGCAAAGTTCATCACCCGGTCCCGGCATATCACGTCTATACATAGAATATCACCACGGCACCATCAATGTATGACCCAGGACCAGGCTCAACTCGACTTGACTAGGATAATGCCATACACCCCCGTGGGTATTTATGTATATCCAAACACATTCCTCATCTCAAGCCATCACATAGGCCGAGTTCAAATGCCACAAACATAATCATATGCATCACTTACAAACACATACAAACAAGTGAATTGGTGTGAAGTACGAGGTGTCCGGGTTGTCACTTAGATATACTATCTCGAGGTAAGAATCCAAACAAGGTCAGACCAAGCGAACCAGGTCAGTCAAGGCCGGGAAAACTCGGACAAGGTCGGTAAGGGTCGATCATAAGGGGTATAGTTTGGACAAGGGGAGGCAAGAGTAGCGAGAACGGATGAGGTCGGGGGAGGTCAGTCGAGGTCGGTTGGACTTGGTAAGGATTCGCCAAAGGTGGTCAAGGGGGTCCTTAGGTTTTTCATAAAGTTCCAAGGACAGGTTCTGCACTATGAAATCGATTGCCTAAGCGTTGTAGTCGATTATAACCGATAGTGCTTGTAAGATCCCGGATTACCAATTTACAAAGTCATAAGAGAACCCGATAGTTTGAGAAGAAGGACCACAACTCAACCGAGTAAAAGCCCCGGTGGTTCTCTTCCCGAGAAGACACGAGCTCATCCAAGTTAGAGAACCCGATGGCTCTTCTCCCAAGAGTGTCCGAGCTCATCCTCGTTAGAGAACCCGATGGCTCTCACTCTCCCTCTTGTGAAGTAACTTGAGCTTAACAACTCTATCATATTACTCCGGGTAAGGAACCCGATACTTCTAAAGAAAAGGAAGCGAGTCCTAACAACTCTTAAGGAGACAACCCCGGGTAGGTAACCCAGTATACAAACGTTCGCCAACAAAGACTAAGTTACGTCCTGCATGCATGCGCTATGTAACCCGCTTAACTCGGCCTGCCGACGTCCAAAACACAAGGGGTTGATGTCTATGTGTAACACGACCAACCCATCCCGGCACTCATCACCTTCACGAACACTTCCGCATATGTCTTAGAAGCTTTTCATCATAAAAAATGCCATCTTCACACACATGCACGGGGAGTTCTTTAAAACCTCTACTCCCCACAAGAACACCATCAACTTTTCATCCCAGAACATCAAACATCAACACAAAATGACATTCAACGGATTAAGACATAACACATCTCCTTCATAAAAGGCACAGCTTTTCTGGAAAACATCACACACACACCAGGGACATGCAGGTATCATCACGGTTAGACCCCCTGGCCCCCAAACCGTGGTACCTAAAGCTGCTAAGAAACACGATAGACTCCCCTTACCTAACCAGGAGTTCATCCACGAGCTTCACGACGGTTCGTTCTTAACTTCTGTTCCGACCACGAGGTTCTCCTTGGCGTCGGGACTCCGCAGTAGCTACTGTGGTTCTAGCAAGTTGAAGGTAACAAAGAAAGGGTTGGGAACGAGAGATTTCTGGTGAGTTTTAGAGAGAAAACAAATGAAACGCAAAGGTAGAAAAAGGAAGAGTAACTTTTTGCTGTGCCAACCTGCTGTTTATAAACACGGCTGACACAGTATGTCCACTTAACGTGCACAGCTAGCAACCACAGCATAGCAGAGTTGACTTACGTCCAATACCCATCAAGCACGCATACCAAGACAAAAGCACTCAAACAGCAAGTGATAAATAAAACAATAAATCAATTAAAATAACACATGTAATTTAATTAATATAATACACACATCAAGCATCCAGATTAGCAACTTATAATCTGGGTCGTTACACGTACAACATTCTTAGTTACAAAAGATGTGATTCTCATTCAATCATGGCTCAATGTGTCAAATGATTCAATTATAGGAGTCGACCAAACATCAAAGCAATATTGGACAAGGATAAAGGATGCATACAACAACGATGATGTGCGTCTAAGTGGGACATTTTGTGAAAAAATCTGGACTCAATTAAAATCTCGGTGGAACAGGATCCACCCTGTAGTTCAAAAGTTTAACGGATGCTACAAACAAGCAGATAAACATAGGAGAAGTAGAAGTTCAGAGAAGGATGTTATGACTGATGCTCATACGATTTATTCACAAGATACAGGTAAAAAATTTGAGGTTGAGCATGCTTGGTTGTTGTTGAAGGATCAACCAAAATTCGATGCAGAATTTATGTCAAAGTCTTCAAAAAGAACAAAGGTTTCTCCTAGTGGAAATTACTCGTCATCTTCTAACCCAGACACATCCATTGAAGTCGAAGAATATGATACGCCATAGCCAATGTGTCGTCCAATTGGACAAAAAGTATCAAAAAGAAAGAGCAAAGGAAAAGAAGCTTCCAACACTTTCAATTTATCTGGCATAGAAAGTGTAATGAAGGACAAGAATGCAAACACATTAAAAATTATTCAGTTAAATGAGGCGTAGGAAAGGCGTATGCAAGAACACGAAAGACGTATAGAGTATGACATCCTCATGAAGGATACATCCAATATGTCGGAATAGCAACACCAAGACCCCGAGAAGTATTGTGACCATATTAGGAAAAAATTGTTCAATTAAAAGTTTAGTTCTTTCGTTCGAATTGGTGATGATGATGTTATGTTTGATATTTAATTTTAACAATGTAGGTCGTTGTTGTATCTTATATTCAAAATTTTACATTATAAAAGTAGCCGTTATAAAACTAGTCGTTGGAAAACTAGCTGTTATAAAACTAGCCATTATAAATGAAGCTATATAAATGTCTAATGTTTCATCATTTTCACATGTTCTCATACAAATTATGCAATATTTCTCTCTGATTTCAAACACTTCAGATACCATATAATGGAAACAAACATTGATTTAGATGAAGTTTAAGATCAAATGATAGATGAGGAATTGGAAGACAACACCGATGAAGAAAGCATTAGGTTGTTACTTGAGAGCCAACAACAACTACATGGCAACATCGCTGGGTGTACGCAAAGAAGAAGAGTGGTACATCAGAATCGTGAAGAAGGTCATGATCAATTGTTCAATGACTATTTCTCAGTAAATCCTGTGTACACAAAGATTCAGTTCTGACAAAGATTTTGTATGCGAAGGCATGTGTTTCTCCATATTGTAGATGGACTCAGCAATCATGATAAGTACTTTAAGATAAGGTTCGATGCACTGCGTCGAAAATCTCCATTACAAAAGTGCACAACTACACTTCGTACATTGGCTTATGGCTCACCTACTTACAACATAGAGGAATATGTTCAAATTGGTGAAACAACTACGGTGGATTGCTTGGAGCGATTTGTATTAGGCATCTGCACCATATTTGAGAATGAGTACTTGAGGAGACCAAGTAACGAAGACACTGAACGACTACTACAAATGGGAGTGGCACACAGATTTCCAAGTATGTTAGGTCCCATTGATTGTATACATTGAGAATGGAAAATTTGTCCAGTTGCATGAAAATGTCAATTTGTCGAGGTGATCATCGCAACCCAACAATCATTCTTAAAGCCATGGCATCACAAGACTTGTGGATTTGACATCCATTTTTTGGCACCGCGGGTTCAAATAATGAAATTATTGTGTTATATGGATCTAATGTGTTTGATGAAGTTTTGTCGGCACGTGCACCTGTAGTGCAATACACAATGACTAGAACCCAATATAATATGAGATACTATTGTGAAGACCATCATAATGCCACAAGGAGAAAAGTGAAAACTTTTGCTCAATGACAAGAATTTGCAAGAAAGGATGTAGAACTGGCATTCGAAGTGCTCCAATCTCGATTCGCAATTATATGTGGTTTGACACGTTTTTGGGATGCTTCGAAAATGAAGAATATCATCTATGCATGCATCATATTGCATAGCATGATTGTCGAGGACGAACGTGACACATACCAAAATAATATTGATTATGATAATGTAGATAACAACATGTCAACATTCGAAGTATCTTTAAGTGCTCACGCTAGTATCAGATCAACATACCTTCAAAGGAGAGCAGAGGTTCATGACAAATAAAAACACCATCAACTTCAAGAAGATTTAGTTGAACATATTTGGAAACGTTTCAGAAACGAAAATAACAATAATTAAATTTATGTAATATTTTTTTTCCATCGTTATGTTTTTTATTTATTTCAATGTTATTGTGTTTAACTATCTATTATTATGTAAAAAATTATTTTATATTGTTACGCATTTTGTTTCAATGTTATTTCATTTTATTATTTTTAATTTATATTTAATATTTTCTTCAATTATTCATATTTTTTATTTGTATTTATAAAACTGAAAATGTTTAGTTTTGATAATAAAATATAAATGTGTAGATTTTTTGGAGTTTCTTGTGATTTCTTGGGATTTCTTGCATTGGAGCAAAATTTTGTATAAGTTCCTTATGAGTGACATGACACTGTGGGGACCACAAAAAATATTATCGGGACCACAAAAAGGTGATGAAGACACTCAATTAAGCATTTCCCATCGGAGATGCTCTAAAGGTAATCTGAGTCACGCAACTTGGAATATGATTTTTTGGGGCATCAATGGAACCGTTTTAGGTTTTTTATTTGGTAGGCAAATAAATATATTAATAAAAAAAGAACATGAGACAAGGTGTATCATGCTTTTTTATCATCTTGGGGTATTTTTATTTATTATTATTTGGAGTAGATTTTAAATAAATTACTAAAAGGGGATAAATGGGGTCTAAATAAAGATAAAAAATCAATACAACCTTTTTGATGAATACTAGTACATCCACAACTGTTAATCAATCCAAATATTAGACCCAATATATTATCCCATGTTGTGAGAGGACATTCTCTATCAACAAATAAATACACTCCTTTACAATACATCAATACTTTAGTAGGGCTTACAAATTTTGAGAGAGCTAATACCTCGCAAACTTTCCAGACCAATACAGAAGCAAATTCATCTATAACCTTTCACAAAGGTGGTATGCTTCATGAAGAATTGAAACATCTCATTTACTTCTATTGGGAAAAGGGTATGAGTTGGTCCAAAATCTAATAACCATCTCATTATTTTGAAACTTTTAGTGATATACCTTTTTTGAACCAGATCAACTAATAATGTTTATCAGGTTTAAGATATAAAACTTTATTCCAAGCTTCCATATAATCAAAATAATTATATTCTTTTGGAAGAAAGGATCTTGAGAAGGATTTGAAGTCGTAATATTTTTTATGACTTTACCTAAAATTTTCAATTTTTTTATAAATTATTAAAATACAACTTTAAAGTCATAAAGATTTTCACGACTTTGAAGTCATGAAGTTATGATTTTTATAAAAATAAAGTTGATAAAAAAATTTATAAAAAAAATTGTAAATAATTTTTTAAATTAATTATTTAATAAATAAATGTAGAAAATATAGAAAATATATTAAATAAAGAAAACAATATTAAAAATATAGAAAATATTTTTTTTATAAATATTAACTTATAGTATATCAAATAAGATTTATCTATTTTTTATTTTGTCAATTAATTTTTAATATATTTTTTATTTCATATATTTCTATATTTTTCTACATTTATTTATTAAATAATTAAATTAAAAATGATTTAAAATTTTAAAAAATTAAAACACAAAAATTATCAATTTTAAAAAAATGTGACAACTTCAAAGTTGCAAAGATCTTTATGACTTTGAAATCGTATTTTTAATTTGTTTTTTAAAAAAATTGAAAATTTTAACTAAAGATATAAAAAATATTATGACTTCAATTAAAAAAAGTAAAACAAAAATGGTTACGACTTTAATGTCGTATACTTTAAAAAAATTCAACTGAAGTTGTAAAATATTTTATGACTTCAGTTAAAACATAAAAATATTTACGACTTTGAAGTAGTATTTTTAATTTTTTTTTAAAAATGAAAAAATTTAAATAAAGTTGAAATTTTTTTTACAACTTTAGTTAAAAGAATGTTAAAAAAATGGTTAAGACTTTAAAGTCGTATACTTAAAAAAAATTAAACTGAAGTCGTAAAATATTTTACGACTTCAATTAAAAATAATTAAAAAATACAAGTCGTAATAGGAGTTACGACTTCTAACTTAGAAGTCATCACACTTGTTATGACTTAATTCTTTTTAATAATTTATTTGAAATCTACTCTTAAATGATAGTATAAAAAATACTCTCAAATGTTAGAAAAGCCGATGTATCATGTTCATGGAATTTACAAAAAATTAGTAGCTCCTAGAGTGGTCAAGAGTGCTAATAGCCTCCCAAAGCAATAACCATCTATTATAGTCAATTAGTAAGCATGTCCCTCTAGATGGTTACACTATATTTAGTGTTGTCACATAAATATTAGGTAACCAGTTTAAATCACTGACCCATTTATTACACCTGTCTAAAACATATAATGTTCCTCCCTCACTTTTATGAACAAGAACTCACTCCACATTCCCTCATACCACATGCAGATAGCCTCGAATCACTGCCCTTACTACACTGCCTTTTCACCAACAACAACCCTCTTCAGTCGCACTCTACGTGATGAAGTACTCAACCTTCAAACAGCAACACCTACCATTCATGAATCACTTAGATAGTCCCCTCTTCAGGAGTTCTGTTATGAACACAGACTGTTAAAAGGCTAGAATTCGAGGACTAGGGGCCTCCTAATGCACAAAAGGTAATAAAAAGGATAATATTTCTTGTTGTCTTCTTCTTAACATACAATGCACATATATACATATAGCATGCTTGCTATGATCATAACATAATGAAAAAGGACAAACAGAAAAGGAATTAGATGAATTGTAAATGGCAGGCAGAATATTCCTATGTAGTGCTCAGGTAGTGCTAACACAACACTATCCCCCAACCGAATTGGTTAGTCCCTCTAAATGTAATCATCTAGATGCTTAGGTAGCATGACCTTTCTTTTGGGCCTCTCATTTACTTCTATGTCATTCTCTAGGTCTTTAATTGCCTTCCTATCATCCCCTATGCCATCCAAAAACACCTTGTCCTCAAGGTGATAGGTCGCTTTTAGACTAAACCAATCTTACCAAGAAGTATCATCAGGGGATAGACCTGCCCACTGAACTAGTACCATCAATTTAGTTTCAAAGTCATGCTGATCCCATCGAGTGTTGAGGATAGCCATAGGTGTAATGGCTGGTTGGTTGTCCTTTTCTGTTGGTGGTAGTCCTGAAGTATGGCTAGTTTCATTTGGCAATTGGTGGAATGGTTTTGGAATTGAACAATGAAAAATAGGATGAATGTGAGAACTTTCAGGTAATTGAAGTTTGTAAGCTACTTTGCCAATTCGATCCACTATTTGGAATGACCCATAAATACGCTTGGCTAGCTTGGAATAGGATGCACCAATTGCGGATGTTTGTTTGTAGGGTCTTAGTTTGACCATAACCCAATCCCCAATTTTGAAATTTACTTCCCTCCTATGAGCATCAACAAACTTTTTCATTGCTTCTTGTGCTTTTGCGACTTTCTCTTTTACACTTGCAAACACAGCATCCCTATCAGCCAATAAATCATCAATCACGTCAATATTCGATGTGCCTGTTATATACTGAGCAAAACTTGGGGGTTTCTTGCCAAAAGTGACTTCATAAGGAGAAAGACACCCGTGCTCAAGTGCCTTGATGTATTATAAGACCATTCAACCCAGACTAAGAACCGGCCCATGATGAAGATCAATTATGCACAAATGCTCGCAGATTTTGTTCTATAACTCGATTCAGCACTTCCGTTTGCCCATCAAATTACGGATTATAAGTTGAACTCATACGCAACTTGGTCCCACTAAGATTGAACAATTCCTGCCAAAAACGACTAACAAATAAAGGGTCACAGTCTGAAACAAGGCTGCGAGGCATACCATGATGTTTACCAACAATATCCATGAAGAGGATTGCGACCGTATGGGTAGTGTAATAGGGATGAAGCATCCCTAAGTGGATTCCTTTGGAAAAGTGATCCACAACTATCAAAATGGTTGTCTGACCCTAATAAGTCGGTAAACCTACAATAAAGTCCAAGGATAAGTCTTCCCAAGGACTAGAAGGAACAGGCAATGGGCAAAGTAATTCTACATGTTTTCGTGTGTCATACTTTGAGTGTTGACAGTTACAACAACATGCTATGAATTTCTTGACATCTTCCCTGATTCCAGCCCAAATAAAATTTTCCCTAACACGAGCTAAAGTTTTGGTAATGCCCATGTTACCACCAGTAGGTGTCGCATGAAATTCTGTCAACAATACTTGGATTAATTGAAGGTCGTTTGGTAACCAAATGCGGCCTTTTTTCATAATCAAATCTTGAACCAAAACGCAATCAGTATGAGTTGTTGTATTACTTTGAATTGCTTGCCGGAGAGCGATAAATTCAGGGTGAATAGCTAATTACCTTTTGAGCTCCTGTGAAAATGTGAAGCTGGGCATAAAGAGTGACATTAATTCACCTATTGATGTTAATGGAATTTGCGATAAGGCATTTGTGACCAGGTTTAACTTTCCCGAGTGGTATTGAATGGAATAGTCATATCCTATTAATCTTGCCAAGTACATCTGTTGCTCTGGAGTTTGGACGATTTGTGTTATTAATTCCTTGAGGCTTTGATGGTCTGTAAGAATTGTGAAATGTTGGCCCAACAATTATTGACACCATTTCTTGATAGCGGCAGTAATGGCGAACGATTCCCAGACATAAGTCGAGGCATGAAGGAGTTTAGGGCAAAAAGGCTTACTGAAAAATGCATTTGGGTGACTATGCTATGATAAAACTACACCCATTCCTACCCCTGAGGCATATGTTTCCAAAATGAAGGGTAAAGAGAAATTTGGCAGAAGCATGATTGGGGCCTTACTGATTGCATTCTTCAATCTGTCAAAAGATTGTTGTGCTTCTGGAGACAAACTAAACTGATCTTTAATCAACAATCGTGTTAAGGGTGCAGCCATCGTAGCATATCCTTTGATGAAATGACAGTAAAAACCTATCAATCCCAAGAATCCCTGAAGAGCTAAAAGGGATCGAGGGGTAGCCATTGTTGAATTGCTTGAACTTTGGCTTGAACCGGTTCTACTCCAAGATATGAGACGAAGTGTCCCAAGTATTCCACCTGTTACTGAGCAAAGGAACATTTGGACAGTTTAAGAAAGAACTTCCCTTCCATTAACACATGAAATGCTTTCTCTAGATGACACAAATGTTCCGCAAAGGTGCTGTAAATCAGAATATCATCAACGAATACAATAATGAATTTACATAGAAAAGGTTTGAAGGTACTCTTCATGGTCGCCTGAAAAGATAAAGGTGCATTGCACAAACCAAAAGGCATTACTCTAAACTCGTAATAGCCCTGGTGTGTTTGAAACATTGTTTTGCTCACATCTTCTTTCTTCATTAAAATTTGGTGATAACCTTGAAGAAGGTCTAGCTTCAAAAACCAACAAGTGCCACCCAATTCGTTAAGTAATTTATCAACTGTGGGAATTGGGAAATGATCCTTTACTATAATAGTGTTGAGGGCCTGATAGTCCACACAAAATCGCTAGGGTCTGTCTTTCTTTTTGACTAACAGAATCAGCAACGAGAAAGGACTCGTACTGGGACCGATGATCCCATTTTGCATCATGGACTCGACTTGATTCTTAATCTCCTACTTCTGAAAATATGGGTATCGATACGGCTGAACATTTATAGGGTTAGAATTAGGGAGAAAGTGAATGGCGTAGTTTGTGTTTCGTGATGATGGTAGTATTGTTGGAATTTGGAATAGGATTGAAAAGGTGTTGATTAATGTTGCTATTTCTGGGTAGTGGTGTAGTGTGGAGTGGAGTTAGGTTGAGGAGGATTCGGTGGATAGAATGTGAATGTGAAACAACTCATTTACACCATCTGTTTGAATCATTCGTTGGAGTTGATGGCTTGATATGTGTTGATATTAAAGGAAGCTACAAGGAGAATGTAGCAAGGATTGAAGGCTTGATGGTGTTTTAGCTTTTTACATGCCCAATCATTTGATGACATTTGTAATTTGTCTTAATGGGTCAAGTAAATTGCCTTGTGATCATTCATTAGCATGTGCATTCTCATGATCATACATACATGATTTTCAGACTTAAAGAAATCAAATGGTTTTATAAGAAATGAAGTTCTCAATGGCTAAGTTTTAAAAAAAAGCAATACTTATTGCTTTAATCGATTACACGAGCAATATAATCGATTAAAGACATTCATATGATTCTGGAAAAGCCTTGAAGAACAGTTTAATCTATTACAGACTTCTTGTAATCGATTACACAGTGTTTTATGAAAAACATGCATCACTGGAATAATCGATTATCTCACTATGTAATCGATTATCTTAATTCGTTTGCATTGATGTTGTTCTGGTTTAATCGATTACAGTACGATTTAATCGATTATTTTGTTCATGAAACCATTTCCAGAAAGCTGAAGAACAGTTTAATCGATTATCTAGTATTTTAATCAATTTCTTATGGAAATTTAATCGATTACACTAGCGGATTAATCGATTATTGTCAGTTAATTCTGTTTGATAAAAAGTTGTTTGGGTCTGCTATCTATATATATACATTGAACGAATTGTTCTAAATACATGAGTGATATACCCAAGAGTTAAAAAGCTTTCTGAGAGTTTCAAAGTCTGATTTGCTGAGTGAAAAATCATTTCTTGTAAGGATCAAGAATTCTGAGTTTTGAGAAAACGTGTTAAAGAAAAGAAGGTTTTCAAGATAGTGCTTCTGAGCTATAGATTTCTTACAACCTGGAGTGTGTGTGGTAATCTCATTTCATTTCATTCATTCATACATGAAAGATCACAGGTTGTGTTTATCTTGAACCTATCTTCTTAGATGTTCTAACATTTTCTGCTGTTTTGTGATATATCATTAGTTTCTTTTCAAGCAACTAGAGTAGGGTTCTCTAGGTTTGAGATTCTAAGTAGGGTTCTCAGCATCTTGGTGATTTGTATTCTAATAGGGTATTAGAATCAGGATCTTTGTCTAGTGTTGATAAAGAAATTCATTTGTGGATTGCTTGTAAAAGATTCTTTGATATAGTAATTACTCTAACCTAGTGTGGGTTGGAAGCAACTGGATGTAGCCTCCAAGGTTGAGATGTGAACTAGTATAATTGCTTTGTCTCTTGTTTAAATTCTGTATGTTTCATTACATGTCTTTGTGAAATCAAGAGTTATTATCAAAGAAACATTTCCTGTCATTGCTTTCATTTCCATGGTTGATCTTGGGTGAAGAAAGATTTCTGGATTTGAAAAAGGTGAACTAGTGATACGATCCAAAGTGTTTAATTCTGCAATTTGTTTCAGAAAGTTTTAAATATCCAGTTTGAACCAATTCACCCCCCCTTTTGGTTCATTTGCAGTGTGTTCATTGTATTTTCAATATGAGGTTGAGTCCCGTGTTGCAGTCACTTTTCAATTCTATCACCTTGCCTGAGTGCATGAACTTCATTGTTAAATCATTATAATCCATGAGAACGGGGCCGAGGGATTTGAGCCATTGAACCCCTAAAACCAAATCTACTCCACAAAGAGGCAAAACATGAAAGTCAATAATGAAAGTGTGACCCTGAACTTGAACGGCTACGCCTACACATAGCTACTGGCACTTAATTTCATTTCCATTACCCACTATGACCCGGAGTGGATTTATGGGCTGTGCATTAAGGCCCAAAGATTTGACCAAACATTATTGTACAAAGTTGTGGGTACTACCCCCATCAATCAGTATAACCACTTGGTGATTTGCAATCCGACCCAATAATCGTAATGTTTCTGGTGCCATATGACTCGATAGAGCATGGAAGCTAATCTAGGCCTACAAAGATGCTGTCAGTTGCAAGAGTTCAAGAGGTCGAAGTTCGTCTTTATTGAGTTCACAATGTGACTCCTTGTCATCGTCGGCAATCAATAGGAAAAACTTGGATATGCAATTGTGACCATGACTAAACTTCTCATTGCAGTTGAAACAAAACCCTTTCTCATTGTAGTTAAATGGTAAGGAAGGTTGTTTTGGGGAGAAAGGAAATAACGATTTTGTCAGGTATGCATTTGGGATAGTGGGTAGTTGTTGCATAGTAGGAAGAAGGTTATGTAACTATCCTCGAAGTGCACGATGATGCTCGCTGAACTTCTCCTCTTGAAGACGAGCCATAGATGCAGTTTGAATCAAAGACAAAGGTCGTAATGACTGAACTTCCCGACATATTTTCGGGGTTAATCCAGAAACCAAGAAACTCAACAAGAAGGGTGAAGGTAGACCAATAATTCGATTGGCAATAGATTCGAATTCCAAAAGGTAGTCATTGACTGAACTGCATTGTGTCAACTTAAACAAAACCCTTGTAGGATCTTCATACTGCAAAGAAGCAAAATGAGCCTCTAAAGCAAGAAGAAGACAGGGCCAACTCGCAATCTGACTATTAATGGTCATCTATTGAAACCATACAAACGCAGGACCCTCCATGTAAAATGAGGCTATAGTAAGGCGTTCATGGTCCGAAGTTGCATGGTATTCAAAAAATTGAGTGATCTTAAAGATCCATCTGAAAGGGTTCAAATCGTCAAAACGGGGGACTTCCAAATTCATTCGATGAGGGTTATGAGAGGGTGACGCAAAATGTGGGCAAGCAATAGATGAAGTCGGGGAAGAAGGGTTGGTTTCTAGATGAACCATTTTCTGCAGAAGTTCATCAAGTTTGGTGGACATAGATTGTTGAGTGGCAGTAAGGTTTAATTGGTTGGAGGTGAGTTTGGTAATGGCTTCCTCGATACGGTCCATATTAGTCTTGGAGCGTGTGGAGTCAGCAATGGAGCTCAATGAAAGCACCAAATGTTATGAATACAAATTGTTAAAAGGCTAGAATTCGAGGACTAGGGACCTCTTAATGCACAAAAGGTAATAAAAAGGATAGTACTTCTTGCTGCTCTCTTCTCAACATACTATGCATATATATATAACCATATCGGGTGGAAGCGAGGACTAGGGAAAAGAAATCAGAACAACCAATGCATATGGAAAGCAGGAATAGAATACGGAATTCACATGGCTATGAACAATAATAAATACAGTTAACGAAAACTTTAAAGCATGAAATTAAACTCTCAAGTGCGGCAGAGCCAACGAGATGAGAGGGAGTAGGTGAGAAGAGAAATATGGTATCAATTATATAAAAATAAACATGCAGAAGATGAGAAAACACTTGTTTATTTCTCAGCGATTAAAGATTACAATGGTTTCAAACTTAGAGTTTACCTAAGGGGAACACTCTGAATCCTGAAGACACTCAAAAATAGAACTAAAAAAATGGAACCTACCTACAGATTGAGGGACGCAACCCTTATAAAGACTCAAAAATTCCTGTTTCTACAGTTCCGGTAAACTAAACTGGAAAACCTACCGCTACAGTGAAAAACTAAACAGTAGACTGCCGCAGGAAAAGATGATGTCATGCTGAGGTTAGTGATGATATGCCATCCACCGTGAAGGAGCTACCACCATGATTCCACCGATGTCTGAGTTCTTCAGTCGTCTCCTAGATTGATGTTGAAGCAATCGTCTTCATTCTGGTAGAAATCATCTGATGACTCTGAGGAGGCTTCAGCAGGTTGCTTGGATGAGGAGCAGGCTTCTTGATTCTCCTTTTCCAAAAGATTAAAGATCATCCTTATGTTTTTTGCAAGCTTCTCTTTGGAGGAAGAAGATGCCAGAGCTGATAACACTTGTGATCTTTGATTGAGGAACTTGCAGGCTTCTGGGTCTGCGGCTTTGGTGAAAGTCGGATGTTGCTTGAACCAAAGCGAAATCTGGTCAGGGCTGGCCCTTGCATGATCAAACTGGGGCTACCACTTTACCAGAGCTTGACGTTAGAGTATTGGTAATTGTCCTTTGATGGGGATATTACCAAAGGTATATCTCCATTGGAAGATCCAAGCGAGAGAAAGTTTGTTGAAGAAGTGAAGGTCCACCAGGAATGGGTCATTATCTGGATGTTCGAACTTCTTCGTGAATGTTGTTAGTCCAGATACCACCTCAGAAGGGAGTATCTCAAGGATTGGTCCATAGAAATTCCACCACTGGAGGAACCATTGAGGGAACTTGTACTGGACATTCTGTTTGAAATAAATAAGCCAGGAATGCATAAAATCTTTATTTTGAAAATAAAAAACATTATTCCAGGCAGTTTGATAATCCCAGTATGAAAAACCAATGGGATCATAGTTTTGGAAAAAACGTTTTATCTTATTCATGTCTCCAAATTCTCTAGGTGTTAGAACCTTAAGAATTTGCAGAGTTGA
>CM023958.1:24375137-24469663 GCA_013407115.1 Glycine latifolia | reverse complement strand
AAAAAATAAATTTCAAAATTGAACAAAGAATTAGAGGAACTTAAACTAGAAAATGAAACCTTAGGATTAATTAATGCAAATTCACCATGTACTAAATGCTTAATGTATGATAATGCTATTAAATCATGCTCAACAATAATTAAGTTTGAGAAAGAAATAAATGATTTGAAAAACACTCTTGCAAAGTTTACCTTTGGTAAAAATAATTTAGACATCATATTAGGAAAATAAATATGTGTTTTTGATAAGGTTGGATTAGGATACAATCCAAAAAGGCAACAAAATTTTTATAAAAATTTCTTTGTATAATCTAAAATGACTAGCTCTCCATTCCTAACATGTTTTTACTGTGGAAAGAAAGGTCATAGTGTATCAACCTGTTACATTAGAAAGAATGGAAATACAACAAGAAAAATGATATGGGTTCCAAGGGACACATTGCCCAAATCTAACATTCAAGGACCCAAGGAAATTTAGGTACCTAAATAGAAATTGTGATATTGGATTGAAGGATCTTTTGAAGCAAAGTTGATACATTGATAGTGGATGTAAAGCCTGGCCACTTGCAGGATCAATGACTGTCCCCACATACCAACACAAGACTTTTCAGCGTGCTTTGTCCTCACTTACACACTTCCTAAGAAACTTCCAGGAGGTCACCCATCCCAGAATTGCTCAAAATCAAGCACGCTTAACTGTGGAGTTCTTAAGTTATGGGTTACCGAAAAGTAGATGCACCTTGTTGGTATAGGTAGTACCTATTATTTCCTTTTAAGTTATCCTCAACTGTACAGTCTCATACCTGCACAACCTTTGGATCCCTCTCGTTTGAGTGTGTATTCAATTCATTCATGTACCTCTCCCGATGGAAGCCTGTCAGGAGCCGCTCCTTGTCCGTGCCTCATTGCACCGGTGATCACTCCCCGCCCTCGTCAGCGCCCGGGATGTTACATGCCCACTAGCTTCCGCTTGGTTCGTCCTCGAACCACACCATACTGTTAGAGAGGCCATGCTCTGATACCACTTGTAACGCCCGGCCACTTGCAGGATCAATGACTGTCCCCACATACCAACACAAGACTTTTCAACGTGCTTTGTCTTCACTCACACACTTCCTAAGAAACTTCCCAGGAGGTCACCCATCCCAGAATTGCTCAAAGTCAAGCACGCTTAACTGTGGAGTTCTTAAGTTATGGGATACCGAAAAGTAGATGAACCTTGTTGGTATAGGTAGCACCTATTATTTCCTTTTAAGTTATCATCAACTACAGTGCTATACCTGCACAGCCTCTAGATCCCTCTCGTTCAGGTGTGTATTCGATTCATTCATATACCCCTCCTGCTAGAAGCCTACCAGGAGCCGCTCCTTGTCCGTGCCTCATTGCACCGGCGATCACTCCCCGCCCTCGTTAGCGCCCGGGATGTTACAGTGGATGTTCTAAGCAAATGACAGGAGATACATCAAAATTTGCACACATTACTCCTAAGAATAGTGGACATGTAACATATGGACACAATAATAAAGGAAAAATTATTGGAGTTGGTAATGTCGGTAAAGATCCATTTACCTCAATAGAAAATGTTTTACTTATTGATTGTCTCAAACATAGTTTATTAAGTGTTAGTTGATTATATGATAAAGGATATTGGGTATTATTTGATTCACTCTATTGCTTTATTGAAAGTAAAAATGATAGACAAATAAAGTTTATAGGACATAGAATAAATAATGCATACATGCGAAACCTAAAAGATATTCCTCCAAATCATGCACATTGTCTTATGAGTAAGGAAGATGATTCATGGTTATGGCATAAAAGAATTGCACACATTCACATGGATCATTTAAATAAATTGGTTTCAAAAGATCTAGTAATTGGTCTACCAAAACTCTAATTTGAAAAAAATAAACTCTATGATGCATGTTTAAAAGGAAAACAAGTAAGGGTCTCTTTCAAATCTAAAAATTTTATCTCAACAAATAGACCTTTACAACTGTTGTACATTGACCTTTGTGGTCCATCAAGAACTATGAGTTTTGGAGGTAATTACTATGCTCTAGTAATTGTGGATGATTACTCTAGATATACATGGACTTTAATTTTTGCTCGTGAAAGTGAAGCATTCCAAGCATTTAGAAAACTTGCAAAAGTTATTCAAAATGATAAAAATCTTAATATTGCATCCATAAGAAATGATCATTGTGGGAATTCAAAAATATGTCTTTTGAAAACATCTGTGATGATAATGGAATTGAGCATAATTTTTCTACCCTAAGAATTCTACAACAAAATGGAGTTGTTGAAAGGAAAAATAGATCTTTAGAAGAAATAGCAAGAACTATGCTCAATGACTTAAATCTCCCTAAATATTTTTGGGCAGTCCAGTAAACACTGCTTGTTATGTTATGAATAGCGCCTTGATAAGACCATTTTAAAAGAAAACCCTTTATGAAATATATAAAGGGAGAAAATCTAATATTTCACACTTCAATGAATTTGGATGTAATGTTTTGTTTTGAATAATGGTAAAGACAAATTGGGAAAATTTGATGAAAGAATATTTCTTGGATACTGATTACAAAGTAAAACATTTAGAATTTATAATAAAAGAACTATGACTATAGAAGAGTCTGTTCATGCTACTTTTGATGACACTAACCTTCTTAGTGTTGGGTTGGTTCTCTTCGATTGAGACCCAAGCCCATCTTTTAATTTCACCCTAATTATGGTTGCCAAGAGGGGGTGAAAGTATAAGTGAGTGGTAATTGAAAGTTTGAAGAAAAAAAGTGTGGGAGACAGCTTTTGATAGATCTAACCAGTTTTCTTAGTTTGAGCAATCAGATAGTCAAATATTGTCCGATTGAGCTGAAATTTTAACTAGAGAATTCCAACACAATGTTCTTCAAAGTGAACGATGTGATTTAAAATCAGAGTGCTGCTGAGTTCCCAAAAAATTTGTGAATAGAGGCTGTTTTTCTGGTGACGTTTTTGAACTCTTCTTTGTTGTTCCTTGTTGTTGATGTCTTTGGGCCCTTGTGGGTGACTATTTGATATTTTGGAAGATTTGAACATGTGTGGGAAGTGCTTGTAAGAACTATTCTATCTCTGTTCATTGATAGCGGAGATTTTTACCATCCCATGGGTTTTTTACACTCTCGCATTGAGAGGTTTTTTTCTCACGTTAAATTTAGTGTTCCTTGTTCCTTCTTTACTTTGATTATTTTGCTTTTGCATTTGCTGATATAGGGAGATTATATTGCTGCCATTGTGTTATTTCGGGGGCCTTTGATAATTTTTCCATTGCCAGTTTTTTTATCAAATTGTTATCAGAGCTATTTTGGTTTGTCTAATTGGTCTTAGGAGCAATGGATACTAATACCAGCAAAATGATTATTTTGAGTGGGCATAATTATAATATTTGGAAGGCAAAGATGAAAGATTTGCTTTATGTTAGAAAATTTCATCAACCTGTGTTTGCTACTGTGAAGCCTAATGATAAATCTGATGAAGATTGGACTTTGTTGCATATACAAGTTTATGGATATATTGGGCAATGGGTAGATGACAATGTGCTGAATCATATTATTGAAGAAAAACATGCTCGAACTCTATGGTCTAGGCTTGAAGAGTTATATGCTTGAACACTGAAGATAACAAGATGTTTTTGATAAAGCAGTTGTTGGCTTTGAAATATGTTGATGGATCACCAATGATAGATCACTTGAACAACTTCCAAGGAATTATGAATCAATTATCTGCTATGGGTTTCAAGTTTAATTAAGAAGTTCAGGGGTTATTGCTTCTTGGCTCCTTAACAAAATCTTGGGAAGTTCTCAGAACTTCATTGTCCAATTCTACTCCTGATGGTGTAATCTCTATGGATCTTACTAAGAGTAGTGTTTTGAATGAAGAAATGAGAAGAAACTCACAAGGTACATCATCTGCACAATCTGATGTTTTGGTTTCTAAGTCTAGGGGGAGAAGCATGAGTCGAGGTCCTAAAAATAGAGACCATAGTAGAAGCAAGTCTAGGGGCAGGTATAAAAATGTTGAGTGTCATCATTGTAGTGTAAAAGAACACATAAAGAGGTTCTGTTGGAAGTTGAAAAAGGAGAATGGTTCAAGTAGTAAAGACAAGGGTAAGAAGAAAGATGATAAAAGTGATGAGGAAAGTGTTAATGCAACTTCTGATGATTTCCTCATAGTTCAAGATTATGAATCTGTGAACCTTGTTGATAATGCTACCAGCTAGGTAGTAGATAGTGGGGCTTCTATTCATGTCATGTCTAGGAGGGATTTGTTTACATCATTCACTTCTGGTGACTTTGGTGATGTGAAGATGGCTCATGAAGGTGTAGCAAAGTGTGTTGGCATTAGACAGGTTTGCTAGGAGACCTCTAATGGTTCAAAATTGATTCTCAAACGAGTCAAGTATGTTCGTGACATTCAATTAAACTTACTTTCTGTTGGTTTGCTATGTGATGAAAATTATGATAGTTTGTTTTCTCATGATGTATGGAAACTCTCTAAGGGCTCCATGGTTGTCGCTAAAGGTAAAAAGCACTCTACACTTTCCTTGACTAAAGCAAAGGTTATCAAAGATGTTGTTAATGCAACTGAGTCTATTGATGGAGCTGTCTTGTGGCGTAAGAGATTTTTCATATGAGTAAGAAAGGGATGTCTATGTTAACAAAGAAGAATGTGTTGTCTGGTTTAAAAAGTTCACATTTAGATAAGTGTACTTATTGCTTTGCAAGGAAACAAAATGGGGTTTCTTTCAAGAGTCACCCACTTTCAAGGAAAACAGAGATACTTGATTTGGTGCACTTATGTGTGTCGTCCTATGAAGACAATAACACTTGGTGGGTCTATCTATTTTATGACATTTATTGATGATCATTCAAGAAAAATATGGGTTTACACATTGAAGACCAAAGATCAAGTTTTAAGCATGTTTAAGCAATTTCAAGCTTTAGTTGAAAGAGAAACTGGGAAGAAGTTCAAATGTATCTACACAGATAATGGTGGTGAGTACTTAGGGCCATTTGATGCTTATTGCAAACAACATGGAATTAGACATCAGAAAACTCCTCCAAAGACTCCATAGTTAAATGGTTTGGTTGAAAGGGATGAACAGAACTTTGGTTGAAAGGATTAGGTGCTTGCTGTCACAAGCTGAATTGCCAAAAACTTTTTGGGGTGAAGCTTTGAGCACAATTGTTTATGTCTAGAATAGATAACCTTGTGTTCCTTTATAGTATGAAGTGCTAGAAAAGGTGTGGATAGGTAAAGATGTTTCTTACGATCATTTGAGGGTTTTTGGGCGTAAAGCCTTTGTTCACGTCCCTAAAGATGAAAGATCCAAGCTTGACATGAAGACAAGGCAATGTATTTTTATTGGTTATGGCATGGATGAATTTGGCTAGAAGCTTTATGATCATGTTGCTAAGAAGATGGTCAGAAGTAGAGATGTTGTGTTTGTTGAAGATCAAACATTGAGGAACATTGATAATGCAGAGAAATCAATGATTCGTTTTGGTGATGATCTGGATATTGTTCCTCCTATGCCTAGAGAAGATGATGGTAGAGTTGAAGCTCAAGATGATTAAAATGATATTGGTGCAGGTGAAAATGAAACAATTGATCCAATAGATGATGGAGATGAAAGATCCTCATGAAGAGCAACCAACTTTGGAAATTCCTTAAAATGTACTTAGAAAGTCTTCAAGACAAAGTAAGCCATCATCAAGGTATTCTACAAATGAGTTTGTTTTGTTGACTGATGGGAGAGAACTTGAGTGTTTTGAAGAGGCTGTGGAAGATGAACACAAAGCTTTATGGATTGAAGCAATACAAGAGGAGATGAAGTCTCTTCATGAGAATGATACTTATGAGTTAGTGAAATTGCCAAAAGATATGAAAGCTTTGAAGAACAAATGGGTATTCAGAATTAAGAATGAAGAACAAAGTTCCAAACCTCGTTACAAGGCAAGGTTGGTTGTAAAGGGATTTAGTCAAAGGTAGAAGAGATCTTTTCTCCTGTTGTGAAGATGTCCTCCGTCTGAGTTGTGCTTGGCCTAGCTGCTGCACTTGATTTGGAGATTGAACAAAAGGATATGAAGAAAACTTTTCTTCATGGTAACTTAGACAAAGAAATCTACATAGAGCAACCCAAGAGATTTATTGTTAAAAGGAAGGAGGATTATGTGTGCAAACTTAAGAAAAGTCTTTATGGGCTAAAGTAGGCTCCAAGGCAATGGTATAAGAAATTTGAATCAGTAATGAGGCAGTAGGGCTATCATAAGATAACTTCAGATCATTGTGTGTTTGTGAAAAATTTCTCCGATGATGATTTTATCATTCTTTTGCTCTATGTGGAAGATATTTTGATTGTAGGCTGGAATGCTTCCAAGATTAATGATTTGAATAAGCAATTGAATAAATTCTTTGCCAAGAAAGACTTGGGTGATGAAAAACAAATTTTGAGCATGATGATTACTCGACACAAAGACTCCAGGAAGCTTTATTTTTCACAAGAGAAGTACATAAAGAATGTGCTTCAAAGGTTTGACATGGATGGGGCTAAACCTATTTCTAGTCCTCTTACTCCTCATTGTAAGTTGAGTACCAAGCTATGTCTTACCACTGATGAAGAGAAGCAAGAGATGGAGAGAATTCTTTATGCCTCAGTTATAGGAAGCTTGATGTATGCTATGGTGTGCATTAGACCTGGCATTGCTCATGCAGTTGGTACAATGAGTCATTTTCTCTCTAATCGAGGTAAAGAGCATTGGAATGCTATGAAATGGGTTATGATATATCTCAGAGGTACAAATAATTTGAGTCTTAGCTTTTGTGGTGATAAACCTATGCTAGTTGGCTTTACTGATGCTAATATGGCGGGAAATATTGATTCTCGAAAATCTACTTTAGGGTACTTGGTCAAATTTGCAGGGGGAGCTATAGCATGGCAATCAAGACTACAAAAAGTGTGTTGCACTTTCTACTACGGAGGCAGAGTTTATTGCAGCTACTAAAGGTTGCAAAGAGTTGTTACGGATAAAGAATTTTCTCCATGAGCTTGGTTTTAAGCAAGATCGTTGTGTTATTTTGTGACAATCAGAGTGTTATTCATCTTGGTAAGAATTCTACCTTTCATGCAATGTCTAAGCATATTGATGTTAAGTATCATCGGATACAAGTTGAGTTAAATTCTAAATTGTTAGAATTGGAGAAGATTCATGCAGATGATAGTGATATGATAACAAAAGCATTACCAAGAGAAAAGATTGAAGTATGTTGCTCAATCGCCAGAATGGCGAAGGCCTCCACCTAGTCAAGAAGGGGGAGATTTGTTGGGTTGGTTCTCTCCTAGTGAGGACCAAGCCCATATTTTAATTTCACCCTAATTAGGGTTGCCAAGAGGGGTGAAAGTATAAGTGAGTGGTATTTGAAAGTTTGAAGAAAAAGAGTACGGGATACAACTTTTGACAGATCTAACCAGTTTTCTTAGTTTGAGAGATCGGATAGTCAAATCTAGTCCGATTGAGCTGAAATTTTAACTGGAGATTTTTGACACATTGTTCTTTGACGTGGACGGTGTGATTTACAATCAGAGTGATGCTTAGTTCCCAGAAAATTTGTGAACAGAGGCTATTTTTCTGGTGACATTTTTGAACTCTTCTTTGTTGTTTCTTATCGTTGATGTCTTCTGGCCGTTGTGGGTGACTGTTTGATATTGTGGAAGAGTTGTACATGTGTAGGTAGTGCTTGTAAGAACTATTCTATCTCTGTTCATTGATAGTGGACATTTTTACCGTCCCGTGGGGTTTTTTTTACTCTAACATTGAGAGTTTTTTCCCACGTTAAATTTGGTGTTCATTGTTCTTTCTTTACTTTGATTATTTTGCTGTTGTGTTTGCTGATATAGTGAGATAATATTGCAGCCATTGTGTTATTCTGGGGGCCTTTGATAATTTTTCCTTTGCTAGTTTTTTATTAGTTTGGCCAAGAAAGGAAATTATTGATGATCTTGTAAAAGCCTTGGAAAACACTTATATTCATGAAAAAAAGTTAGAAACCAAAAAAGAGAAAAAAAAAAAGGGAAACTCCATTTCAAGAGGATTCAAGAACCATTGATCTTCCAAAATAATGGAAAGATTCAAAGAAGTATCCATTAGACAACATCATAGGTGATATATATTAAAAGAGGTAACAATTTAAAACTCTCTGAAAGATGCATGTAATAATATTTTGTTTTTACTAGAACGCGTAAGCCTAGAAACAAAAACCAAGTTTCTAGAAAAATACAGAACATAAAAATTATTTTCCAATAACAAACAGAAACTAAAATTCAAAACAAGTTTAAAAGTTCCAACAACCTCAACATGTGAACTCATTTGATTTCCCGCATAGATGTTTTGTTTACTTCCCACTGGATTCGCAAGTTTAGAAAGCCTTGCACATTATTAACAATGTGAATTATAGATCTTGAATCAATCGGCCAAGTATTGCTAAGAGCTTCCATAAAATTTGATTCAAAACAAATAAAGGTAAAATTATCTTTCTTTTTTAGCCATTTCTTGTATTTGAGACAATCCTTATTCATATGTCTCACCTTCTTACAAAAAAAGAAATTCATCTTTGTTCCATTTCACTTTATTTGGACAATCTTTCAGACTCTAGGAACACCATTGCCTCTTGTACCATTTCCTTTATTATGAGTCACCATATAAGCACTTTTAAGTGCTTCATGCTTCATGCTTCAATCTTTCTTCCTCTTCATCACACATGGTCAATAATTCATTAATAGACCATTTGTCCTTGTGTATTGTAAGAAATTTCAAAATGACCATATTCAGGAGGAAGTGAGTTGAGAATAAAATGGACAAGAAATGATTCAAAAATCTCAATTTCAAGGGACTTTAGTTTAGCAACAGTATTCCTCATTTCCATAATATGCTCACACACACCCTTGATATTATCATACTTCATGCTTGACAACTTTTTCATTAAGGTGATGACCGTGGACTTATCAAAGCTAACAAATTGCTCCTGAATAGCATTCATATAAGTCTTAAACTTATCGCTTTCAAGAATAGATCTCCTTATGCTTTTTCTTATATGAGACTTTATGAGAATCAAACTCAAGTGATTAGATCGCTTCCACCTCTCATAGTTTTCCATATCTACCTTGGGAATGGGTGGTTCAACCACATGTAGTGTCAAGTCCAATTCCATGCACCCCAAGGTCAAAAGAATTAGATTCTTCCAATCAGCAAAATTATCACCAATCAACATTGAGATTCTTGCCTCTAGCAAATTTTTAAGAATAACTAAAATATTAGAAATACATATATTAAAGCTACAAATAAAAAATAAACAAGTAAATTCAAACCTTCTTATGGGAAGAGGTGCCAAAACATGCATAGAGCTTGCAAACTTTATGTACAAACACCACAATAAATCATGTCTATAGGTATAGAAATATCATCATATTTTATCTTTACTAATTACTATTTCCCTATAGAGCAAAATAATAATTCCTTTATTACATTGCTTAGGATCCTATGATTACTCCTGAACACGTAATCTTATAACTTTAAGCATATAATAATTCAAAACTTTTTTTTAATCCAAATCGAACTATAACAACCATGCAAATACACAAGCCCCAAGAGTCACAAAGATGTGCAAACTTAGATAACCTTTTATTAAGTTAATTTTAAACCAATTTGGTCGCATAGCATGAATCAAAATATAAAGCTGAGTGCAAGTTTCGTATCCACAAACCAAAAGTATTCAAAAACTAAATCATGCACAAGCTTTATATCATATTTAAGTTGAACCCATTAAAAAACACCCACAAGCTACACATATAATGTCAACTAATGATTATTATAATCATAATAGCATTAAAGATGGAAATTAAAAAATAGAGTGACACAAATTTCATGCTGATTTTCCATTTAAATCAATGATTTCATGAAATTAAAAAAAAAATTCATTTATTTTCATATCTTGTTTGAAAACAAATTTAATATCAATTACTTAAAATTTCATTCAAATTATATTAATGGCACATGCGAATGATTACTTCAATTGAAATATGGCTACCAAAATAATAACAATTAATGACAATTGAATCACATCATTATAAATAAATAGCAACGAAACAACTGATTAATTCTCCTTTAGAAATCTCATGTCCATTATATGATAAGACAAAAGAATATTACCGCTGTGTATACATTATTCGTTTCAGCAAAAAAATATGATAATAATACCATTCACATAATAAAATATTATATGCCATGATATGTATATACATTATAAATATGCGGTGATATATGTTAAAATTCAAACATGTATTGACAATGTTTAATCATCACAGATCAATAGACCGTGTTTCATTACACATAATAGCATATACCGAAACAGAGTAATATATATATATTGCTAAATAATGAGGCTAAAAAAAAGCTTTGATATCAATTGAAAAACCTCTTATAGTGAATATCAAAATATATTAATTTCTTTGTCATTGGTCCTTAATACAAAGTAAGGATAAAATATACTTTTAGATATAAAATTAATTAAAGAGTATAAAGCGAAAGCATAACCCTATTTCCAGTAATTATTATTACAAGAAAAGGAAATAAGAACTTAAGATTCTCAATACACTCACAAAACCGAAAATAGAGGGATCTTCTAGCCTTAGCCTTTTTCAAGGTGTGTGAATCAATTGAGCGTCATAGGCTTTAAATAAGCAAGGCAAAAGATCCTTTCTTAAAATTCAAAATCTAATTGTTATTTTATTATTTGACTCCTTCATCAAAAAGTCAATAATACACAATAAACAAGCTACTTCAATTCTATTTATGAATCACATAACTGTTAACAAGTTATATACTAACAATTACATCTAAGTTTTCTACTTTTGGATCACATTATATTATATATCATAGCTACCCAATTCTCGTTTCTGTCTCTTTATCTCTACTACAAGAGTTAATTTGTCCACCAATAATAATATTCCAAGCTACTACAAGCAAATTTAATGGCTTCTTGAGAGTATCTGGAAGGAGATTGGTAAGTTTTTCATGATTTCATTTGGAAAGGCTCTAAGGATAATGGTCTTCATTCAGTTGCCTAGAATAAAGTCACTAGACCGAAGAAGTATGGTGGGTGGGTTGGGTTTGCGCAAAGCTAGAGACATTAATACTTCCTTGTTGGGGAAATTAGTGTGGCCTATGATAAATGATTATGGGAATATGTGGTCCCAAAGCGTCCTCAACAAATATTGTTGTCAAACTCCTTTCCTAGCTATTGAGAAACCAAAAGGCTCCCCTGTTTGGATTTCTCTGGTAAAAGCCAAGGATACTTTGAAAAGTGGCTTTCACTTCCGTATTGGAGTAGGGGACTCTTCCATTTGGTTTGAAAAATGGTTTGAGTGATGAGCCTCTCTATCATAAGGTCTTCTATGTCAACATTAAAAATATTAACCTAAGGATAAATATTCTATTTAGGCTGCAAAGTAAGCTTATTCTTGGTTGCTCCATCAAAGGTTAGATGATGATCTTGTTGGATTCCCTGAATATCGGAACAGACGTATGTCTTCTATTTTTTAGTTGCTATTTTTATGGGAGAACTATTTCAGTATGTGGTCCATTTGTTGTCCACGTTCAATCCACTTGTGCAACGTTCAACAATAACCCATGATCTTATCCTATGTTCTAATCCACAAAGGTTGAGTTCTGTGATGGGCAGAGCTCTATAAGTAGAACTGGGTGCTCTCTATTTTAGATCACCAAGCCTACTTTTCTCTTCAGTAAAATACATCATCGAGTTTGAACAAGTGAGAGTCTGGAAAGCTAAAACTGTGAAGGGTTAAGAAGGTGATAGGAATGGCTGGGGGTATGTACCTCTGAAATTTATTTTACTTCTCTGCTTCCACAATTTGATCTGAATCTGTTGCTTATGTTTATTAACATGTTCATATTAGTATATTTAATTTTACATTTGGTATTAGAGCCACTATTTTTGCCTCTGTCTTGCTTTTTTTTTACACATATTTTTGAAATGTTGTTTCATTAAAATATTGGTATTCTATTTTGAACGTTTTAAGCATTAAGGAGACCTAAAATCATATGAAAATTGAGTTTCTAAGCTTTCTATGAATTAAAACATGGATTTTGGTGTTAAAAATGGATAGAAACTATCGGGTTTTTTATTCAGGTCCGCGGGTTACAACTGGGTCATAATGACCTGGCTCAAGGTTGAAGACGATGCATATTTCTCGTTTCATTAATTCCTGATCCGCGTTTCATTCTTTCCTTCTGTTTTTTTTTTATTTTACGTTGCTACTAATGTGGACCATGCCTTGACCAATTAATAATATTAAAAATTCCTTATAAGGCCTATGCTTGGTTCTTAGCCCACGTTGCTTTTTAAAACCATTTTTCAAAGCTTATATATGTATTATTGTTAAAGTTTTATGTGAAATACTTTAATATCTTTAAATAATAATTATTTATATCATTAATTAAAGTTGCTCATAATTAATTTATTTATGTAATAAATTGTTTGAGTTATGAGTTATGTGTTTAAATTATTTATTTATTTAGTTTAATTGTACCTTTGTTTATGATATTTATTTAAGCATGCAATATTATGTTAAATAATTTATGCACATTAATATTAATGAGCTTATTGAATAACTATATGCATATATTATTTATTTACTTCTTGAAAATTTGTGTATAATTTTATGATTATTATACATATGAAGTTATACTAAATAATTTTTCTATGCAACATTATTTCAATTTATTTGCATTATTGAGGATGTTATGCAAAGATTTAGCTCTTATTAAGAATTAATTAATTTTAAGAAATTAATATGATTTAATTGATTAGAGAATAGCCACATCATCTTTAATTGATTAGTTTTATATCTTAAGTGTTAAAATCACATTTAAGACATTAGTTGTGATTAATCATATGTAATGTAATAAAATCTACCCACATGAATTTTATTATATTTATATGACTAATTAGGATAAAATATCAAGTTATATTTCTTAATTTACCCACAAGAATTAAGAATAATAATAATACTAATAATTTGATAGTTTTATCATAAGTTTGAATCTAATTGAGTA
The DNA here is from genome assembly GCA_013407115.1 of Glycine latifolia. Lineage (NCBI taxonomy): Eukaryota > Viridiplantae > Streptophyta > Magnoliopsida > Fabales > Fabaceae > Glycine > Glycine latifolia. The sequence goes on along the minus strand of CM023958.1, from coordinate 24,456,498 downwards.
GGACTTTAGCCCACAGGCAAGTTTTATGTCACTAGATTGATAAACTAATATATGTTTTACATTGGTAAAAACATAATATTTATTTAGTATCAAATTATGAATAATGAGAATGTATGTTTGAACTTGCAGTAAATCAATTTGCGAACATTTCCGACATTAAGTGTGATATTCTCGAATTGAAAGGGGACAATTATAAGGTTTGGAGGGAGAGAATACTCCTTCATTTAGGCTAGATGGATATTGACTATGCCATTAGGAAAATTGAACCACCAGGTATTACTAAAACTAACACTGTTGATCTTTATGAAAAATGGGAGAGATCTAATCGTCTCTCTGTGATGTTCATAAAGACTAATATATCTGCTAGTATTCATAGTTCTGTTGATTAGCATGAAAAGGTCAAGGTTCTGTTGGAGCCCATTGATGATCAATTTGTTACATCTAATAAGGCTTTTGCCAGCACCCTTATAATGTAATTCTCATCCTTAAAGCTCCATGGGATAAAAGGAGTGCATGATCACATCATGCGCATGAGGGATATAGTGACTCAGCTGAAAGGGTTGAACGTTACCATGTCATATTTTTTCCTAGTACACTACGTTTTATGAATTTTACCTATGCAGTATGCCCCTTTCAAAATCTCTTATAACACACATAAGGATAAGTGGTCAATAAATGAGTTATTGACCATGTGTGTTCAAAAGAAGAAAGGTTGATAATGGAAGAGGGTGAAAATGTGTTAAACGGTCGGCAAGCGAACCCAATTGTCAAGTAATAAAGATCCGGTAAGACCAGATGTTGATTTCCACATGGACTTTACTTGTACTCAAGACTAATGCATGTTTGTTTTCAAGTGATTAATGAATGGAATTGATTGATAAAATGATTTGCATTAATTTAAACTGTATTTAAATGTAAATTGGAAGCGTAATAAATGCAAGGAAAAAGACACAAACACTCGGAATGATGTGGACGGAATGAATACGAGATGATGAGTGTTGGGAGTTTGTTAATCGAAACTAACTTTTACAAAGGATTTTTCTTTATTCAACCTTAAATGTGATTACCTTCATCTACTAAAATAATCTAACTTTGATTCCCCAAGTGTTATACCTAAACCACTTAATTTCACCCTTAATCCCTTAAGAGTTACATTAATCAATTTGCATTACGATTAGAGATGACAATGTAACCTAGGCTAAACAAAATCATTCTATCCCTAGACATGATGTTATTTAGAAGCATTTCTCAGTTCTTAAAGCAATAACCATTTTCCAATGTGTTAAGACCTAAAACAAGCATACAAATAGGTGATCAAGCCACAAACATGAATAAAGCTTAGAGAAACAACAATAATACACAAATAACATTGAATAGATAGTTAGAACTTTACATCAAAGCGTTCAATTGGTGAACTCCCAACAATGGGGTTTTAGCTCCTCATTTCCATAAGGTGCTTACAATAATGGAGGTTAGGGTAATGGAAGAGGATGGGATGGAAGGGAAGGAGGTGAATAGGAAGCCTAATGGTGTAGAAGGATGTCTCCCTTTGACCTAGCAGAGCTCCTAAGTATCCTAAGAGTGAGGTTTGTCCTTTGAATGAATGATCTGTCTATTTTCCCTCTTGTTTTGCCTTAAATGCTAACCTGTATTGTGGCGCATGCTGAACGCATACTTTTCGCGCTCAGCGAGCCTCAAGTTGTCCAACTGAATAAGTGACCACGCGCTGAGCGGGCCGGTCGCGCTGAGCGGGCTTTCGTGCTGGGCGAGTCTGTCACGCTAAGCAAGCAACTCCAGACTTTGAAATCCATCTTTCATGCCCTTGCAGTGAATTCTAATAAAAAATACAACCAACACTTCATAAATCAACCAGTTAAAGCATTCACTTGATAAAAGCTCAGAGAAAACTGATTTCTATACTTTAATCACAAAAAGAGGCATTAAAAGAGGAATAGAATATATAATTGCTAAGTAATTTACATGTAACTTTACGTATGCTTAGTAATTATTAAAAGGTATGCATGACTACTTAGGAAAAAAGAAAGGGGATCAAGCCAAGAACAAGGGCAAGATTCCTGCTCAGCCAGTCATTAAGAGTCAAAGTATTTCTTCTGCAATAAGAAGGGACACATGAAGAAAGACTGCTCAAAGTTTAAGAACTGCCTTGACAAGAAATGTACTCCATTTACTTTTGTTTGTTATGAATATAATATGGTTGGTGTTAATCATAATACATGGTGGATTGATTCTGGTTCTATAATCAAGGTTTCAAATACCTTGCAAGGTATGGGAAACCTAAGGAGGCCAATGGGAAGTGAGCATTCCATCTATTAAGGAAACAAGATGAGCTCACATGTGGAAAATAGATCTTTTATGTTTCAAGTTTTTCTAAGAATTTGATTTTTGTATCAAGACTTGCACCATTGAGTTTTTCCTTTAATTTTTCAAATTCTTAATTAATAAATCTTTAATTATTGATTCCGGTATATTACTTGATGGGCTTTACTTTGTTGAATTGCAAAATGATGTTGCCTATAATTCTATGCATCTTACTGCTAGGTTAAAATGATGTGTTGTGAATGAGGAATCCTTTATGTAGTGGCACCGAAGATTAAGACACATCTCTATCAAGAGAATTAAGAGATTGGTAAATGAAGGGGTACTTAGTGCCTTGGATTTTGCTAATTTTGATACTTGTATAGATTGCATTAAGGGTAAGCAAACTAACAAGTCTAAGAAGCGTTCAAAGAGGATCTCAAATCTATTAGAAATCATACATACATATATTTGTTGTCCAGACATGGATGCAAGTAGTCCAAAATATTTTATCACCTTTATAGACGATTTTTCACGATATATGTATCTCTACTTACTTCGTTCTAAAGATGAAGTTTTAGATGCCTTCAAAGTTTTTAAGGCCAAAGTGGAGAAACAATGTGGAAAGCAAATTAAGATTGTGAGATTCGATAGAGGTGGAGAATACTCTTGTAGATACACGGAGAATGGACAAACACCTGGTCTATTTGCGAAGTTTCTTCAAGAACATGGGATTGTTGCCTAGTACACTATGCCTGGTTCTCCAAATCATAATGGTGTGTTAGAAAGAAGAAATTGAACCTTAATGGATTTGGTAAGAAGTATGAAGAGTAACATAAAACTTCCCCAATTCTTGTGGATTGAAGCATTAAAGACGATTGTGTATATATTAAACTGAGTTCCAACCAAGGTTGTCTGCAAGACACCTTTTGAGTTATTCAAAGGTTGGAAACCGAGTTTGCGACATATACGTGTTTAGGGATGCCCGTCTGAAGTGAGAATTTATAACCCACAAGAAAAGAAACTAGACCCAAGGACTATCAATGGGTATTTCATTAGATATGTCAAAAGGTCCAAAGGGTATAGATTTTATTGTCTATCACATAGCACTAGGATTGTGGAATCGAGAAATGCAAAATTTCTTGAGAATGACTTGATCAATGGGAGTAGTCAATTTCAGGACATTACTTCTGGAAAGGATCACTATGAAGCCCAACCTTTTGGCTCAAGGGGTAGATTGATTGCCATTCACACCCCTCAAGTACAAATGGGTGTTAGACAACCAATGATTGAAAATTCATAAACTGTTGGAAATGACCCTGTAGATTAAGTTACTGATGAGGAACAACAAGTTACTCAAGAAGATCATGAAGCAACATTAAGAAGGTCTACTAGAGTCAAAAGGTCAGCAATTCCTAGTGATTATGTGGTGTGATGTGCTGCTAACACATATTAGTTTTTAGGGATAATTTAGTTATAATTCAATCAATAATTAGGAATATAGGCTAGAATTAGTTAAGTTTAATTATTTATTTGTTTTGATCTCATTTTATTACTATTTTATTATTTCAGAGTCAAAAAGAAGAGAAAAGAAGCAATATGGCTTTTCGAACATGCCACGCGATCCGCGCCAAATCCCGCGCCAGACTTCCAGGGCAGCCTATTCAGTTCGAATATCCCACGCGATTAGCATGGGAATCCGCTTGAGTCGCGGCACAGTTACGCTGTTACCTGATTTAAAAAGATTTGGCACTAAAATAGCTTGGGAAAAAGGGGTTAGTTACCTTAATTAATAGATGGACGTGTGGGAATAAATAGGAGGCACTCTTGCACAGAAAAAGGGCCCTTGGACAGAGAATTACACATAGAAACACAGTGGAGAGAAGATCAAGACCAAAGATTGAAGAGGATTAATGCTTCTGCTCTCTTTGTATTCTTTGAGGTTAGACATGAACATGTCTGGCTAATTTTCTTTATTGTGGTTAGGGCCAGGAACCAATGTGAACTCCTCTGTAATTTGATTGGTATTAATATGAGATTATCATGATTGCTTTGTTTTACTCTGTTCTTCATTATTATATTCTTTCTTAGAATTGGCCATTCTATTTAAGTTCTGAGGGTTAGGGTTCGCAATAGGGATGTTGGGATTCTAATTTCTGACATGAGTAAAATAACAGTTTTTACATTGCCTAGGGATAGAGATGTATGATTGCAGAACTTTATGATATATTCTTTTAAATGCTTAGCTTGATAGGAATCGCTAAGGAATTAGGATTTTTGATCGGGTTAAAGGGTTAAATTGTTAAGGAATTAGGATTTAACTAAATTTGGAAAGATATATCCTCTGAGTAATCAGAAGTAATTGAAATTGATAACCAATCAAGTGAAAGAGGTAGGGATCAAAGGGGATTGTGTTCTAACCACAATTATTTCTCTCAACTGCATCACAATTTTACTTTTAAATTCTTTTTAATTTCTGTCATTTAATTAATTTGCATAATTCCACAACACAACACTACTCTTTTCAAACTTGTTGTTTTCTTCCAATCTCTCAGATTGTTAGTTGCGATGAAATTAGGAATCAATCCCTGTGGATACGATACTCTACTTACTCACTCTATTACTTGAAACGAACGGTACACTTGCCGAGTTCGCAACATGGTGTATCTGCAAGAATCAAACTACAACATTGGAGCCGCAAATGATCCTGAATCATTTTCATAGGCCATAAGTTCTATGAAAGATGAGATGGATTCTATGGCATCTAATCAAGTCTGGGATCTCGTTGAGTTTCCTCATGGTGTAAAATCCATTGGATGTAGATGGGTTTTTAAAATAAAGAAAGACTCACAAGGCAACATTGAGAGACATAAGGCAAGACTGGTTACTAAAGGGTTCACTTAGAGAAAAGGAATTGACTACACGAAGACATTTTCTTCTGTATCTAAGAAAGATTCTTTTCGAGTAATTATAGCATTAGTAGCTCATTTTGACATTCCTTAATGGTCATTTAGAGGAAGAGGTTTACATGAAACAACCTAAAGGATTCTCCTCTAGTGATAATGAGCATTTAGTATGCAAGCTTAATAAATCCATCTATGGATTAAAGCAGGCCTCCCGCCAATGGTATCTAAAATTTCATAAGGTCATTACTTCATTCGGTTTTGAAGAGAACATCATGGATTAACGTATATACCAGAAGGTCAATCGGAGTAAGATTTGTTTTCTTGTGTTATACATGGATGATATTTTGCTTATAACTAATGATAAGGATTTTCTATATGAGGTGAAACAATTTCTCTCAAAGAACTTTGATATGAAGGATATGGAAGAAGCATCTTATGTCATTGGCACTAAGATCCATAGGGAAAGATCTTGAGACATTTTGGATTTTTCTCAAGAGACCTATATTAACAAAGTTTTACAGAGATATAATATGAAAGATTGTTCACTAAGTGTAGCTCCCATAGTGAAGGGTGACAAACTCAATTTGAGTCAGTGCCCAAAAAATGACTTTTAGTGGGAACACATGAAGAATATTCCATATGCTTCAGTTGTTGGAAGCCTTATGTACGCTTAGATTTGCATTAGACCTGACATTGCATATGTTGTTGGAGTTTTGGGAAGATATCAAAGTAATTCAAGTATAGAACACTGAAAAACTGCCAAAAAAGTGATGAGATATCTTCAAGCAACAAAAGATTACATGCACATGTACATAAAGACTGATTGTCTGGAGGTGATTGGCTACTCAGATTCAGACTATGCTGGCTGCGTTGATTCACGAAAATCAACATTTGGTTATATTTTTATGCTAGTTGGTGGAGCTATATCTTGGAGAAGTGCCAAGCAGACCTTGATTGCTACTTCTACTATGGAGGTTGAGTTTGTTTCCTATTTTGAGGCTACCTCACATGGTGTATAGTTGAAGAGTTTCGTGTCTGGGCTTAGAGTTATGTACTCTATTTCTAGGCCATTGAAAATGTATTGTGACAACTCTGTTGCGATATTCATGGCTAAGAACAATAAAAGTGAAAGTCGAAGTAAGCACATCGACATCAAGTACTTAGCCATAAGAGAACGTGTTAAATAAAAGAAAGTGGTCATTGAACACATTAGCACTGAGTTGATGATTGTCGATCCTTTGACTAAAGGCTAGCTCTCAACTTAATGAATAAACCATATATTTATTCCAGATCAAAACTTAATGATATTTCTCAAAATAAATAAATAAAAATGTGCACAAAACCATATAAGAAAACATCAAACTGAGCAAAAGTTTCATCAAAAATCAAATATAGGTAAATGGAAGATAATATTCGCTATTAGATAACCTATCGCCATGACTCATATATTTTGTTTCTTGTTATGACTAATGTTGGATCAAATGGACCAAGTGGGAAAATTTTGGATTCCCTTAATATCGGAACAGGCATACGTCCTCTATTTTTCAGTTGCTATTTTTATGGGAGAACCATTTTGTTGGATTCAGGGGGATCTACTTAAAGAATGCAAAGGAACTTTGATTCAAGCATTGGTTTTGAGCTTTCAACATGCAATGGATGCCTTGAAGATAATTTAGTGTGAAAAGTGTAAGAGAAAATCAATTCTGGTGATCCAAGTGCATTGCATTCATTTAATCCATAATTAACTTAATTGGTTTCATAAAAATCACAAGACTTTCGCAATTTGACTAAGTTTTTTAAACTGATTCAAAGGTTTTTGGAAAAATGCATTTTACACTGATGTAATCGATTACCTTAAAGTCCGTAATCGATTATTTTGTTCTTAGTCAATTCTGGAAAGCTTTCAAGCACAATATAATCGATTACCTATCGGAATAATCGATTATTTAACCTTCGTTTTCATGAAAACTGTCTTGTTGAACTTTTTAATCGATTATTAATAGGTAGTAATCGATTACATGGCTATATATGATTTTAAGATTGCACTGCCATAATCGATTACCATTTCTCGTAATCGATTACATAGCCTTTGAGAAAAGCAAGTTTTATTGGAATAATCGATTACCAGAATTCATAATCGATTACACAATGTTTTGAGAAAATCATGTTGCACTGGTATAATCGATTACCACATTTCGTAATCGATTACTCAAGTCTTTTAGAAAACACAGTGCTACTGAAATAATTGATTACAGCTCGTATTAATCGATTAATTTGCTCGTTGCTCAAACCCAAAAAACTCATGAACACTTTAATCGATTAAAGTGGTGACTTAATCGATTACATAAGTGTTTTAATCGATTAAAATGGTGATTTAATCGATTACAAGCAGTTATAAAAATCTGTTATAAATAGAACTATAGCTCAGCTGCTTTTCTAACTTAGTGGAACATTACCCATTCGTATTTTCTGAGCTTAAACAGTCTTGTGAGCATTCTTAAGTGTTTTCTAAGGGATAAATTCTTTCTTTCTCCATCTTGCTTTAATCATGAGTGTTTGAGTCATTCTTGGAGCTTGAAACTTTTTCAAGATTAAGGAAAATTGTGCTATTTGATTTGTAATCATTCAACCTGAGCTGGTAACTTCATTTTACATTGTATCATTGGATCATCAGGTTGTTTCTCTCCTTAATCTGGTTGTAATTTTTGTTTTGATTTTTCTTTGTGAATTGGCTATTGTAATTGAGTTCTTGCATGTATCTACAGTAGGGTTCTCTAGGTGAAAGAACTGAGTAATGTTCTCAGGTTCTTATCTCTTAGAATCTAATAGGATTTTAGATTTCTGTACTTTATCTAGGGTTGATAAAGGGAGACATTGTAATTGATTGTAAGAACTGAAAATTATAATAGTGGAACTCTAACCTAGTGTTGGTTGGAAGAAAACTGGATGTAGCTTCTAGTGTTGAAGTGAACCACTATAAATCTGATTGTGTCTTGCTTCTCTATCCCTTAACTCACTATATTCATTGTGTTCTTAATTAAATTGCTTGACCAATTATATAAGTTTTGATTCATTGAATTCTTTGGGGCTAAGCTACTTGATTGAATAAAGTTTCCTGGTTTTGAAAAGTGATAAAGATCCTAGGAACTCTGTTTTTGATTAAAGAAATTTTTAATTTACCAAGGTTTAACCAATTCACCCCCTCTTGGTTAAGTGTGAGATATTCATATCATTTTCACATTTCAGTATGTGGTCCATTTGTTGTTCATGTTCAACCCACTTGTGCAACGTTCAATAACAACCCATGATCTTATCTCACGTTCTAATCCATGAAAGTTGAGTTCCATGATGGACAGAGCTCTATGAATAGAACCGGGTGCTCTTTGTTTTAGATCACCAAGCCTACTCCCCTCTTCAGTAAAACACATCAACGAGTTTGAGCGAGTGAGGGTCTAGAAAGTTAAAATTGTGAAGGCTTAAGAAGGTCGATACCAATGGCTGGAGGTAGGTACCTCTTATTTTTCTTTTCTGCTTTCGCTATTTGATTTGAATGTGTGGCTTATGGTTATTAACATGTTTAGACCAGTAAATTTAATTTTACATATCTTACTCAAGGTTGGGCTAGGATTTGAAGAATCAAGTCCCTGGAGAATATCATGTTCCTCTAGCAGCCCATAACTCAGTTCTTGTTAAGAAGAAGCTTTTTCAGAGAGGTGTTATCCAAACTCCTATTTGTCCTTGTTGCAATCTTCAGGAGGAGGATTTTCTTCATTGCTTCAGATATTGTATTCTCCCTAAGAGGTTTTGGAGAAGGCTAGGTTTTGAGAAGCCTGATTTCTTTCATCACACTTGTCATGTGTAGTGGCTTCAAACCTATACCAAGGGTGAGAACCATAGCTGATTCATTGTTGGATTGTGGTGTGTTTGGAGCACTAGAAATGATATCTGTTTTAACCATAAGCAAAGGTCCTTGTAGGAAATCCATAGGTCAACTTCCAACCTTGTCTATCTTCTCATTTGTAGTTTTAGAATTACCCCCTCAGATTCTTTGAATCAGTAATTGGTGGTTTGGCATCCTCCTAGAAAATGGTCAGTTTGTCCTTACTATTGGTGGCAGTTGTTTGGGGACTAGGAATAGATCTGGGGTGGGTGGCCTCATTTGCACTTCTTGTGGCAATTGGATTGTGGGCATTTAGTTCACTCGAATATCCTGTTTATTGAACTTATGGCTATTCATCAAGGTCTTAAGCTTGCTAGGACAAGGAGCATTGCTCATTTGATTTCTGTTTGGATTCCCTTCATTCGGTCGAGCTTATCAATGGCCAAATTGACTCTAGTCACCAGTATGCTGCTTTTATTTTCATCATCTAGGATTAGTTGAATGATTGGTGAAATGTTCAATTGAAGCATACACATAGAGAGGGGAAAGAAGCACTATGCTTGGGAATTAAGAACATGGAAAGTTTGTATCTATATATATAGAGAGAGATAGATATCTATGTCTTATCGAGATTGGGACCTACAAGAATGATTGGGACAATAAATATCCATCTCGTTCATATTTTGGATACCCATATAACAATTGAAAATTATCAAGATGTGCAAATATTTTGGCGAAGAAAGGTGTTATTGATGATGACCCCTTTATGATTTTTGATAACCCCCCTCATGAGTTAAGCTTGTAGCTTTCGATGGATGCTGCTAGTGTTGTTTTCTTGATAGGAATGTAATTCTTTTTTTGTTTTATTTGTCCCCCTACCAAAAAACAAATACTAGTGTGTATACTGTATCAGCATTAGATATACAATATTATTATAAGAGTATCTTGAATGTAGAAACTTATGTTGGGCTCTTAATTTTATTTTAGTAGACTCTTTATTGTCATATAAAATTTAAGATTATTGGCTAGTATTTATTATATAAATGATATAATTCAACTTAAGTTATTAATTTACTTTTATTGAATTCTATTTTATTTCTCTATTCATATAATATCTCTCATTTTATTTTATTTTAAAACTATTTTAATAATTAGAAAACTTTGATGATAATTATTTCTATAAAAAACTTTAAAAACTTAATGAAAACTTCTTTATTTCGATGATATTTTCAAATTACTGAACTAACACAAGCAATAAGAGGATGCTATATGATAATATTTTGTATTGTTGAAATTTTTTTGGGTGTTGTCAAATGTAAATAGGGTTAATTAAATTTTTAATTTCTATTTTTTAAAAAAATTAGTTTTTAGTTCCTATATTTTTTTTAATTGATCAAGGTTTTTCAACTTTTTTTCATTAATATTTTAGTCCTTAAATTTTTGTTTGACTAATCAAAGTTTCTAAACTTTTAGGAATTTTAATATTTTATCCTTGAACAAAAGTTTAACCCATTATTTTTATTTATTTAATAAAATTTCAAGGATTAAAAATAGAATTTTTTTTTTAAAGTTTAGACTTTTGAAAAAAAGTTGATGGATCTTGACCGGTCAAACAAAAATTTAAGGACTAAACATCTTAATGAAAAATAAGTTAAAAAACCTTAACCAACCAAACAAAAATTTAAAGATAAAAAACCGAATTTCAAAAAAGTTTAGAAAATAAAAACTTAATTAAATCAATGTAAATATTATGACTGTTTCAAAGTTAATTTTTCACTGCAATTAATTAATTAGACCAATTCTAGGATGTACCACCCTAGCATGTGATCTAGGGTACCCCACTTTTATTCATTATTAGATTTGAAAAATAATTTTCAAGACAATTTTGAGTTGTTTATAACTTAAGAAAGAAAGAAATATAAAAAAATAAATGATTGATTTGATTTATGATATAATGTGATAAGAAGAGAGAAAAAAAGATTGATTAAGTGTTTGAATTTTTTTTTATCAAAATATAATCACCGGTTAAATTTATCTAATCTCACGACTCGTACATGCACCTTCCTTACCAGATTGTCGTCTCTATAAAACGTGAAATTGACAACTTTTGGATTTACATTGAACAAGAAACACAACTATGAACATGAAAGCGTTGACAACAGCCAATCACATTACCACACACGATAACCCAACTTCAAAAGAAAATTAAAACCACAATTCCAAAAACTAGATCTCATGAGGTCAATCGACATAAAAATCTAACAAGAAAGAAAAGGTAAACATTGTAAGCATTAATTGAATTAAAAAAAAAAAACAAGAATCAAAATGACAGGGTGCGTGTCCAAATTCAAAAGCTGAAATTCTCGCCCTCCAATAATCAATCGAAGAAAAAAAAACTGAAGATCACTTCTAATTTACATTGGCAACTACCTCCCTTTCCCTTTTTCTAGTTCCAAGACAGTAATTTCCCCTTTTTATTAACTCAACAAGGATATATCTATTTCAAATGGAGCCCAAAATCTGAATCAATTACCAGCTACTAATTGAAAGCAGCAAAACTCGAAGTCCTTTCTTTTATTAACAGGAAGCAATTTTGGAATGGTTAAGAAATTGACCGTGAATTTTGTTTTTTGACAATTAAAAAGAAAATTTTGGTGTGTGAGATTTAAGATAAAAGTGATGAGATTAGATGAATCTTCAATAAAAGTGATGCTCCCTTAGACCATAGACCACATGTGAGGGCGTGCACCTTAGAACTCATCAATTATTTGAGTTTGAATCTTAAATAAACACTAGTCGTACGATACATAATACGAAAGACTGATAAAAAAATCTCCAGTGTAAAAAATAATATAAAATTTTATTTATAAGAGTTTTTAAAATTTTTAATATATATTTTATAGCTTACACTTTGTTAAAGTCCAATACAAAACACATCTCATTAAATAACATAAATCTCAATCTGTATCCACATTTTATAGTGCCATTACTATGTTAATTTACTGTATAGTAATTGGAATACAGTAAAACACTATTTTATGGTGTTATAATGTCTTTGAATTTATTTCACATAAACTAATATAAAATACACTCTGTATAGTAATATATATACTTCCATTTTATTTCTTCTGATCCAAAATAATAATCTTCTTGTTTGTTTTAAACATATAATGAAAAACTAATAAATAAAAAATATAATAATATTATAAAATGAATCTTATATCATCAGTTCATTTATAAAATTTGTTATTTGTATTAATATTTAAAAATACATAAGTGAAAAAAAATTAATATTATATTAAAAATTAAAATAACAATTATAATACTTTCCAACTACTTTGCTCACCAGAATAGTACTAGTATTATGGAGTAGTATGTTACAATTCTTTTTTCTTTTCCTATCGATCTCACAGCTCGTAATTAACTAAATTTTTGTACGTCTAAAGTTCAATATCTCCCTAAATTTCTATTGGAGCTGCATTGTTTTTAATTATCTTCAACACAGTAAGACTTGCTTTCTCATAAAGACTGTGGCACCGTTTAGTTGCACCACTCAGGTTGGAACGAATGGCTGTAGGCACAAAATCCGGAGGTGAGGCTGAGAAACAAGCGGCACGAGGTTTTGTTTTATTGATGCGTTCACTTTCTTACCAAAACTGCCTTTCTCTCTCTCTACAAAACGTACCTCTCTCTCTCTCTCTCACTTAATGGTTTGTTTTTGCCGTGGGAAACCACCCAAAACCCGTTTGAACTTATCTATACCTAGTATGAAAGAGAAAAATTAAAATTTAAGAAAATAGAAAGTTTTTTAGACTAAGAAAATCTAACTTACCAGAACAAACCAGAACCTACACATGGGGGGTTTCAGTCAATTTAACCATAAAGGGTGTCTCTGAAATTGTCACGTTCATTAAGATCTTGATTGGCTTTCTGGGTTTGGAGAAGATAGAATCTCTGCTTCAATCTCTTCACTGCTGTGTAATATTCATACATAGCCCTTCTTCTCTCTGTAGAATTTAATTAGTGTTTTGATCATCTTCGAGTTTAGTACTTTGATTCTCTTCTTCTTGTGTACTTCTTGTAGTAGTAGTAGTGGTGTGTTGCTCCTGCTCCCTTGTGTTGTATGATTATCAGTGTATAGAATTTTATAGTTAGTGTGATAATGACCCAATTGGGAATAAAAAATTAAATAAACCTCTTATGAACAGTGCGAGTCGCTTTCTTTCTAGGTAAGAGAAGGCTTTTATTTTTATATGGTTTAAGATATCCAACTTGTTGATCCTCTTTTGTGTGTGTAGGTTGTTGATAACCTAGAACCAGATGTTTTATGTTGCATCCCTTCATGGGAATTGAGATGCCCTTATCCCTTTGCTTCCTTAATTGGAAACACACACAATAGCAGATCGATTTTTCCCCCTTTTTCACTTCCGAAACTACACACACATCACATACCTAAAAAAAAATAAAAAATCATACCCTATCTTTTCTCTCACCCTGTACCTCTATCTGTACGTCTTTATCTACTTTCTCTCTCCTCTCTCTCACTCCAAACACCCCATACCTATACCATACCTGAAGCCAACAGAATTCTCAGAAGGGTTTTCAAAGTTTCAACCTTTGAGGGTGGTTTTCTCCACTTTTTTTTTCTATTTTTTTCCTCTCTACTCTTTGAAAGATCTTGAGTTTTGTTGAGATGGATTGTGAAGTTGAATTACAAGGGGGAGATCTGCATGCAGGGGTGGTAACTGAGCCAAACCCTATTGGTTTTGGCACCATAGAAAATGAACACACTTTGGCGGTTGCTGAGAGAGAGATGTGGCTGAACAGTGACCAAGACGAGTTCCTAGGAGTCAATGATGCTTCCATGTTCTACGCTGATTTCCCTCCTCTCCCTGATTTCCCTTGCATGTCATCATCATCATCTTCATCTTCAGCACCACCACTTCCTGTGAAGACCATGGCATGTTCCACCACAACCACAACAACAACAACCACCACCACTTCCTCTTCTTCCTCTTCCTCATCTTGGGCCGCGTTGAAGTCAGATGCCGAGGAAGATGCAGAGAAAAACCATTGCAACGGCTACATGCATGACCAGCTTGATGCAACTTTTTCTTCCACTGCTTCCATGGAGATTTCTCAACAGAAAAACCCTGATCCTGCCCTTGGTGGCCCTGTTGGTGAGTGCATGGATGATGTTATGGACACTTTTGGGTACATGGAACTTTTGGAGGCCAATGATTTCTTCGACCCTGCCTCTATCTTTCAGAACGAGGATAACGAAAACCCTTTAGTGGAATTCGGCACACTGGAGGAGCATGTGCCGTTGCATGATGAACAACATGAAATGTTGCATCATCAGCAAGGGAGAACAGAAGAGGTTGATAATCAGGTTCCTGTGTGTGAAGAGATCCAAGGAAATGAAGAAGGTGGTGATGGTGTTGGAGTAGATGATGAGATGAGTAATGTATTCTTGGAGTGGCTCAAGTCTAACAAGGATAGTGTGTCTGCTAATGATTTGAGGAATGTGAAGCTCAAGAAGGCGACGATCGAAAGTGCGGCGAGGCGGCTAGGGGGAGGAAAAGAAGCCATGAAGCAGTTGCTGAAGCTGATTCTTGAGTGGGTTCAAACCAGCCATCTTCAGAATAAGCGGCGTAAGGAGAATCATGGTAGCAGTATTAGCAGTGTACTTCAGGCACAGTTTCAGGATCCTAGTGTCCAGAACAACCAGAACACACAAAGTGGTTCATTTGCACCTGAATCAAACGCTTGTTTCAACAACCAGACAGCGTGGTTGAGTCCTCAAACTTTTGCAACAGATCAGGCTCCTCTCATGGTGCCTCAACAGCAATTTCCACAACCCATGGTTGGGTATGTGGGTGACCCATACACTAGTGGTGCTGCTTCAAATAACATCACAGCTTCTCATAACCATATCAGCAACAACCCTTATCAACCTGGTGCAGAACAATATCACATGTTGGAGTCGGCACATTCATGGCCTCATTCTCAGTTCAATGTTGCTTCTCACTATAGCCAGTCTTTTGGGGACAATAATGGTATTTTCCCACATGGGGGTTTTGGTGGCGGCTATGGCAATAACCAGTACCCTTACCAGTTTTTTCATGGCCCTGGTGATAGGTTGATGAGGTTGGGGCCCTCGGCAACGAAGGAAGCGAGGAAGAAGAGAATGGCGAGGCAGAGAAGGTTTTTGTCTCATCACAGGCATCATAATGGTAATCACCAGAATCAAGGGTCAGACCCACATGCAAGATTGGGTGGTGGTGATAATTGCACCACTGGTTTGGCTGCACCTCATCATGCAAATCCTGCAGCCAATTGGATGTACTGGCAGGCTATGACGGGTGGTGCGGCGGGTCCTTTGGCTCCACCGGCTGAGCCCCCGGCGGCTGTTGACCGGTCTGCCATGCAGACACAGAATTCTCATCAGAGTCGAGTTGCATCAGATAGGAGACAGGTTGGTGGACCTTAATTTGATCAGATATTGATGTTATATGATTTCTTTTGTTTAATGTATATGACATATGATGAGTGATTAGTAGGATGTATATGCTACATTTGATCATTATGAAGATTATCTTGAATTTGTTGAGATAGAGACATAGAGTGTTCGTGTTTTATGATGAATAATGCGTGCATGACTTGTTTTGTGATAATGTGTTTAATTGATATATAGGGTTGGAAGCCTGAGAAAAACTTGAGGTTCCTTCTGCAGAAGGTGTTGAAACAAAGCGATGTGGGAAGTTTGGGGAGAATAGTTTTGCCAAAAGTAAGCATTCTTCTAGTGATTTTTTATGCTATAGTAGATAAGTTTATAAATTTTTGTTAATTTCTGTTAACTTGAATTGTAACTTCGGTGAAAAATTTTGTTCAGAAAGAGGCAGAAACCCATTTGCCAGAGCTGGAGGCAAGAGATGGAATTTCCATAACAATGGAAGACATTGGAACTTCACGTGTTTGGAACATGCGCTATAGGTATTCGGAGTTTCATTGACAATTTTTCTGCTTTGCATATTCCTTTTTACCTTTGTGATATGTTGAGACTAAAATGTTCTCTTCTGAATCAATTTTTTCTTGGAGCATCAGATACTGGCCGAACAACAAAAGCAGAATGTATTTGCTCGAGAACACTGGTGAGCTTCTTTGCTTTGAATTTGGCTCCACACAATAATTAATGACCTTTCTTTTTTCCACCACTTTCATTTTCAAGGAACATGGTTTTTTCATACACACATCCATATTTCCTTCTGCAGGTGACTTTGTGAGAGCCAATGGACTCCAAGAGGGAGATTTCATAGTGATATACTCAGATGTGAAGTGTGGCAAATATGTAAGACCCTTTCTTATTTTCCATTTTTCATTTTCTTAACATGTTTTGAGGTATAATAATTTTTTACAATACTTTTATAATGTTATTTTTTTTATCTTCTGTTTAAATACAAATTTTTGCATCGGCATTCTTGATTCCTATGGCAATTTTCTTATGATCTGATCATAAGGAACTGGTTCGAGTCCGTGGATAAAAAATACAACTTTTTGTAAAAAATAAAAGTATTATGAATACAATTTCCGTTTTTGTCTTCACTTAAAAAATTGAGAACTAATTGGTTGGATTTTTTTTCTTTTTCAAAACAGATGATAAGAGGTGTGAAAGTGAGGCAACAAGGTGTGAAACCAGAGACCAAGAAAGCAGGAAAATCGCAGAAAAACCAGCATGGGACAGGGACAAATGCATCAACTACAGCTTGTACTGCTGCTAATAATGGCACGCCATCGTCACCGAAAACCAAAGCTGAAAAAAGTAGTAAATTAATATAATATATAGTATATGTATGTACAATATATATTATATATAATAAAATAAGAGACTCTTGAAGTCTGAACGCGGTGCTCACATAATGTTGTGGAGTTTTAGCATGCCCTGCAATGGAGGCTGTCAAGGATTTGAATAACAGTATTTTGGGTAATATTTCTTTTCGTAATTTATTTTGCGATTGTTATGTGAAAATGTTGTATTTGTTTAACTTGGATATACATGTTACTTTATTAGTGGTCTATGTGATCTTCATTTAAGACTTGTGAATTTCACATGGAAGTTCATAGAAATTTAATCATGATTTGTATTATTCCTAAACGGTAGTCGACTTGTATTATACAAGTAAATTTAGATAAAATTTAATGATTTTAAATTATATGATAATCTAGGATTAAATAATAAGAAGAAATTATATTATCATTGTATTTTAATGTTAATTTTAATTAAATTCTGAATTTAGCATATTTAAATTCTTTGCTTAATATAATAATTTGAAATAAGTAGGAGTGTTAGTTTCGTCAATAAATAATTAATTTATTTGGTCGACCCCAAAAAATTATAGAAATCCTATCTCGATATTTGTTAACATTTAATTGAAGCTGCCGTTCATTCAGTTATTATGATATGATGATTACTAATTTGTGAAGACTACTAATTAAAGAAACCCAAAATCATTTGTGTTTCAGCAAAACATGTTCAAATATCAAATGTCATTAAACCTTGAAATTCCTGAGTTAGCTAAAATATGAATAAAACTTTTCTTTAAGGAAATATGAATATCACTTAACATATAGTTATTCTTGGTTAGAAGAAAGATTTTCTTTTTTTCCATTTGGGTGGGTAAGTCCTACCTAGTTCCTCTTGTCTTTTTATCTTATTTAATGTTATTATTACTAAAATATTTTTTATTCAATTGAAGTTCTTTTTCTTATTTTTTATATTAAATTTTAATGAAGGATAAGTTAGAAAAAAAATTATTTTTTAATTAAAATTGATATAATTAAATGTAGTTAATTAATTTTCTTAAATAGGATATATGTTTTTTTCTTGTTATATTCAAGAGAGGAGGGAGTATTAGATTACTGACGAGTTGTAATTAAACAAATCAAACGTCAAGGTGGAAATCTTCTCCTAATAGAAAACCACTAAACTCTTCATCATTGTTGGATTCTTGACTACAGTTGCAGCAAAGCAGAAAATAATAATTTGCGTACCTAAAAAAAAAGCAGAAAATAACCAAAAAAAAAAAGAGAATGAAAAGAGTGGAAACTCATGTATGTGACGTAGAGAGGTTTGACTTCTTTTGGGTTTAAGGACGAAGGAGCCGTGTACGGACGTTGATTGTTTTTTGGCTGAATCTCTTCGGTGATAGATGACATCCTCTAGCTTTCAACAAAGGAAAATGATGAACTCATGTCGAATAGATTCTTTGCCATACATAGCAGGGTCCTTTTCAGAGTGAGTTTGTTTTTATTTCTCTCTTAAAATTTTATTTGATGTATTTAACGAGAGAAACAGATTTAAAATGTTTGCTTATGATGTTAAAATTAATGGAAATACAGAAATTGTACATGAATTTCAAATTCGCAATAGCACCCATTATTTCTATCAAATATTTGTTTTTTTTTTCTAATTTACTTTTTAGCAAATAAAAATTATTCACATGATCTGTAATTTTTTAAAAGTTGTAAAATGGTCTCTTATTTATTAAAAGTTGTAAAATGGTTCCTTAAATAATTTTTTGAAACTATATATATCTTTAAAAAACTGAAAAGACATTACCTCAAGGATATGCTATAAAAAAATAATTAAGGAACCATTTTGCAACTGTTAAAAAATGAAATACCAAATTGTAACTTAAAATAAAGATAAAAGGCCAATGGACTAATTTAGTCTATATAAATTACACTGTTTTTATATTTAAACTAGTTAGTTTAATACATCATTACTTAATTGATAATGTAACATTTTATTAGTCTTATTATTTACTGAATATTAATTGATGATAAATACTAAAATTAAACAAAAAAAAATTCAACTAGTCAAATAAAAAAATAAAAAATAGATAATAAATCAAAATGAACTATATCACAACTATAAAATACATATTTAAGTCGGTTAACTATTATTAATTTATATTTTATAAATACATAATTTATTTGTTTATATTAATTTACAATTTTTTAAATCTTAATTTATCAATTTTCTATATTATTTAATATTAAAAATATTATATAATATTAAAAATATCAATTTAATTACTTTTGATACTACCGCGATTTATTTACAGTTAAACTATCAAACTTCAAATCAATTTTTTACCTGTTCAATTTTAAAATCATATTATATGTTTATATGTGAATTTAAAATAATTATTGATGTGATATGGTTATAATAATTTCATGTCACCACTAAGTACTAGATTAAAATTATTAAAATATATCTGGAAGGCTAAAATTATAGTTCATCATATATAGATATTAAAATTATATTAGTCACGCTTGTTAAAAAAAATATAGTCACCTTATTTGACGTTCCAAAATTTTGAAGAATAACAAACATGGACCACTAGAAACTACGTATATTTTGAGACAAAAGGTTCAAGTTAGAAAATTAAATGTACGGACGAATTGAACCACTGGAGGCCGAGGAATAAAGAAGCCTTAAATATTACTTTAATTCTCCTGTTTTGGTTAATAGTTATATAATAGTGTAAAATAATACATTTTTATCTAATTATAATTGATTATTTTTATGATAATTATCATAAAAATAAATAAATTATATATAATGAATTATGATCAGATAACCATTTAAAATAATTTTACAATTAACGTATAGTCTATATTTTCTTATTTAATATCCAATTTTGGTCCATCCTTTTTTAAAATAGAGACATCTAGTCTTTTATTTTAGAAAATTTATAATTTTGATTCAATCTTTAATTTTACCTACATTTTATTTCTTTTATTTTAGTTAAATTGAACCCTACACCTAATATATCAATTAAAATATTATCAAAAATGATTAAATAAATTGAAATGTTACAAATTATCGAAATAAATGTACAACAACTGTTGACACAAAATGGTGGTAGCTATGGAACTAAGATGGTACTTGGTTTGATTGTTTTCTGTTTTCATTTCCAAAGAAAACATAAAATAAGAGTGAAAATAGGTTTTTTCAAATTTATAAAACATTTCCTCTGAAAATATTTTTAAAAATAGACTGAAAACTGAAAACAACAAATCAATGTTTTCAGCTTTTTCTAAATAAATGAAAATCATGGTGACACTCTAGAGTCTTTTCTTCTCTTTTCTTTCTGTAATACTGTTTAAATCTTGAAAATTCGAAAATGAAAACATAAAATAAATACTCAAATCAAGTACTACCTAAATGTTCCTATTTTAAAATAGTGAGATTCAAACTGCAAATTTGGCAAAATAGGAAAACCAAAATTGTAATTAAGCCAATGAAGAATTCAACACAATGCAATATGTATGTAGATTTTTAATAGATTAAATGACTTTTTATATGATTTATTTTAGTGCATGTTTGGGGTGATTGCAAGTTTTTTATTTTTTTATTTCCAAATTCAATTTTCAAAGCAAGAAAAAAAGATTTTGGTATTTGTTTTTAATTTTGAAAAACACATTCTTCATTCATTTGATAATGGTCATTCTTGTAATCATCACTCTCGTCATCACCACCACCATCGCTAACCACTACTTTTGGCACCAACATCACCATGAGTACACCATCATTATTGTTATCATCACATTGGTTGTCATCACCATACAAAATATCCTTAAACTAATTTTAGTAAGATAAGAATTTTTCAAAAGAATTTATTTTGAAATAAAAAATTAGAAAAAAAACTAAAACAAAATTTTCAAAACTACAAAACTGTTTGTTATTTTTAAAAAATTTAAACTCAACTAAAAACTACCCAAAAAATGAGATCTTATTACTTATTTATTTTTACTCATTTTCTTGCTCTTCTAAACAAGTTTACAAAAATTTCATATTTGTGCGTGTAGTTAATCATGTATCAAAAAATTATTATTACAAGTATTACCCACCTCTAGATAATTTATAAACAGGTATATAAATCTTTATTCTCATCCTTTAGATATATCATAAGATTGATTAGTTGATTCAATAATTCATTGTCAATTCTTAACCTAAAAAAATAAATCTTTCTCGATATATTCTACTGATTAGGATTGATTTTTTTTCCATTAAAATTTGCACACACTTTTGATGCATATAATTCAACAAAAGTTATAGAAGCAAAAAAAGTTGTGTTGATTTTAAACCTTTGTACAATCAATAACTTTGTCGCATTATTAACCAGTTTTGATACAAAATTAATCATTATTAGATATTTCAATAACCTCTTGATACAATTAATTATACGGCGATAATTATATTATATATATATATAATTGCATTTATCTACTTTTAACCATTTCAAACAAAATTAATTATATTTATGCATGTGGATTGGGTGTACGAACCTTGGACGTACGTTACACTTTTTCCTAAAAGTAAAGAGTTTTATTAGGTGGTTGAAAAATGAGAGTGTGGTAATATCATTGGTCAAATAACTACGAGATACTACTCAATTTGTCCTCTCCACATGCAAGGAAAGAGAAATATCCAGGATGCTACCTCCCAAGTCACACAACATCAAACCGTGTTGACTAATTTTATGAGGAAGTCTCAATCAAGATTGCAGAAGAAAGAGGTCACTCATGATGAAACCATTAAATTAAAATTCATCATTATTAACTGGAAGTGAATCATATCTGTCGGCAATGGATTTCGCCAAGTGCACCGCAAATTTGCTCTTCGTTTTGATCATACTATGTTTTCTTTTTTCCGATATTGTTACTGCCATTGACACCATTACCTCATCTTAGTTCATCAAGGACCATGAAACTATCACCTCATCTCAATTCCTACAAATTCACTGTTATATGGGTGGCTAATAGAGACCAACCACTGAACAATTCTTCTGGGGGTTTTACCAAATCTGAATATGGCAATCTTGTGGTATTGAATGGGCAGAGTACATGTCATTTGGTCATCAAATGTGTCCTATATTGTTGGATCAAACTCTACTACTTCCAAACTTTTAGATTATGGGACCTTGTACTACAAGAAAGAACCACAGGAAGCAACATATGGGAGAGTTTCCAGCATCCTTCAAATGCAACGTTACCCAATATGAAGCTTAGAATTGACAAAGTAACGGGTAAGAAAGTGAAACTAACTTCATGGAAAAGCCCTTCTGATCCACACTTTGGGAGTTTCTCTTTGAGTATTGAACGTCTTAGTATTCTTACCAAAATCTGGAAATGCCACACGTGAGGATGGACATGGTCCAGGTGGGTTCCAGATCTGTATGTCGGATGATGAGTCAACCTTTTTAAGAGGGGAAAACTGCAAAACAAAGGATGAGACTCCGACACTCAAGTAAGTACATCAAATATAAAGAGAAAAACATATGACTGAGTGTATCAGTCAAGGTATATACGAGTGAATACTGGTGTAGAAGGTGTGTGAATGAGTTAGATGAAACCTCTTATGAGCCTTGGACCTTTTTAGATAATTAAGCTGTAGATAAAGACTAAAAGATAATTGTAGATTATAGATAAGTAAGGTTACAAAAAATGTGTACCTATCTAATGGTTTGTAGATAAGTACCAACTTGTAGATAATAGCTAGTAGATAAGCTGAGACTTATAGATAAATACCAGCTTGTAGATAATAACTAGTAGATAAGCTGAGGCTTATAGATAATTCTCTATGGATAATTGGATATATTATAGATAATTCAATGCTTATGGATAATTAGGTACCTATTAAGAGATAAGGTGATTACAATATTTGAATAAATATTCATTAGAGATAACCTGTTGGGCGTAACAACTTGGTGGTTGAGGAGAGTACGTCCGGGCTCCTGTAGCAGGATTGACGTGGAGGGTGGACACATGTACGGTAGTCCCACATAAGTGGCCACATGTATTTTCCAAATTCTAGATAGTACATAAGCCTCCCAGCTTCTAAGCCAGCTTGCGGGTGAAAGAGGTTGTAAGAGCGTTTTGTGTTGATGGAGATTGTTTGGTGTCAAGGGTGGTAGACTTGACAATTAAGAGAATCGTGAGCTACTGGAACCATTGACTGCAAACAAGTGTTATCCAGTGTCGATGGTGATAACCTCGACATATGCGAGAAATGTAAGTGTGTCGAGCTTGTCAACCCCCCAGTCTAAACATGTGTTATCCGGGCTATCACTGATGAATTGTCCAGGGAGGACATGCTTTGTTCTGCAGGTGAGGTCGGACATGCCAAGCAAGTAAGGTGTCCAGGTTGGACACTTTTGCCCTTGTCTGGCCGTTGAAGAATGTATTGAAAGCAAGTGTTACGCTTGTCTTTTGCCACAGGCACGTGCAGGGCATGCACAATACTCGTGCATACGTGTCACTCATGGAGTGGACACGTACTGTAGTCATGCACTAGTGAGTGAGCGAAATTTAATCATGGGGCAAATTTCAAGGGAATCTTTCCAATCCCGCCAGTAACTGAAAGGTCATGCCTCCATTTAAATGGAGTGGACATTTGACATTTCTCTGACTGTCATTCTTGCATCCTTGATCTTCTTTGCTCCAAAACCTTCTTCTGCTTTCTTGATCTTCTTTTGCATTTGCTTTTTGACATGACTTGATGCTTGTCATTTTTTGGTTTGCTTTATAGATATAATGGATGACTTCCTATGGAGGGCATTAGTGAAGCCTGTTGGGTCCCGGGATGAGACTATGCCACCCACTTCTGTTAACCCTCCGGCTGGAGGTAAGGGTAGGCCCACTACTGGGGTCGGCCCTACTAATGTTGTTGCCACTTCCCCGAACATCTACACCTCTACTTTAGCTAAGAGGAAGTGGGACGATTGAAAATACAATGAATACCTAATCTAATAAACCAAGAGGGGGTGAATTGGTTTTTGCCTCTTTTTGAAATTTTTTTACAAATAATATACAGCGGAAGAATAAATTTGGATCGTATCTTAGATCAAAAATAATTTAGAAAACAATTATCTTCACCAATCAATTAACTCTTGTGCTAACTCAAAGTTTGAATGATACACAAATCAAATATCTCAAGAATTCAATGAAACATAAACCAAAACTTAAATGCACACAAGTTTATACTGGTTCACCTCTCAACCCCGAAGGCTACATCTAGTTTATCTTCTAACCCAAACAAGGTTAGAGTTCCACTATAACAAATCTTAGTTCTTTACAAGCAATCAACAAGATCTCTTTCACCTACCCTAGGCAAAACTCAAAATCTACTCCCTAGATTTCTCAAAAGACCTAGAACCAGATATCCCCTCTCTGTTCAACCCCTAGAAAAACCCTTTCTAGTATAGCTTTAAAGAACCCCAAATGTTATATGGAAAATTCACAAAGATTACAACAATTACAAACAAAACTACAAAATACTAAAACTTAAGATGCAAGAAAGATATCACCTCATTTTCCTTTGCAGCAAAAAGGACATGAACGAATTATACAACCTGAGATGATGTATGAAATGCTTTCTTGACCCTTCTTGAATCACTTCTTTACATGAATGATCACACACAATGAGATCTTCTACTAAGCAATCATGTTGAATCTAACTCAAATCATCAACACTCTTAAAATGAAGTTTTAAACCCTTTTGAACATTTAGAGAATGTAAACACACTGATAGTCACGAAAGCTCTCTTTTTAATCTCTCTTTTTCTCAGTGACACAGCTTTCCAATTTATTAAAAAAAACTAATTTAACAGACTGTAATCGATTATTTTACTATGGTAATCGATTATTTAATCACCTGTAATCGATTATTCCGTATACTTAATCGATTAAATTGTTCATCATATTTCTGGAAATCTTGAACGAACATAATAATCGATTATTATGACATTTAATCGATTACGCTAGAAATACATATATTCTTTACAAGCAGAGGTAATCGATTATAACATCAATTAATCGATTACGCCAGAATATGTGTAAAACACTACCAGGCTTATTTAATCGATTACGAGCATTTGGTAATCGATTAAACCAGTTCATCATGCTTAACTGAATTTTGCAGAAGCCTTATGTAATCGATTATTTCCACAGATAATGGATTACACCAGTGTTCATAAATCTGTGTCAAGACTATTTAATCGATTACAAGAAAATGGTAATCAATTAAACTGTTCTAAAACCATTTTCCAAAAATCCAAACAAGCTGGTAATCGATTATTTGACTCACATAATCAATTAAAACAATGTTAATTCATTTTATGCTTGTTTAGATGCACTTATGCTGTTCTATTCATTTGCACATACTAATATGATTATCAACCTATGTATGAATGTATGTATGCATGATTTTCTTAATTGCTGCAGAGGATTATAAGGATTTATCTTAATGAACTAAGCTTTAGCCAAAATTACATATGCCATCTAATTTGAGTGGGCATGTAAAAATATCAAAACCGAATTACTTCCATCAGCCTTGATTCCTTGTCTTCAGCTTTTTGAATCTAACAACGATGATGTTGGAACGAGAGGAAAGAGCTGACTGCCAAGGTTGACAGGGTTGCTACTGAGAGGGATGAGCTTGCCAAGAAGGTGGATGCTCTTGAGGCCCCATTGGATGAGGAGAAGGTTGCCCGCAAGCAGCTTGAAGAAGAGTTGTCCATCTATAAGCGGGAGGCAGTGGAGCAACATGAAAATAGCTTTCTCAAGGCTGTCAGGTAGGCCGATTTCTTTGCTAAAGACCTTGACTTGGGTCTTTATGACCCATTCAAGGATGTAAAGGATGGTGTCCTGCTTGATGAAAATAAGATTGCTTCCACCGAGGAGGGTGCTAATGAAGAGTAAGATAATGGGGCCAATGTGTAGGCTACCCTTTTTTTCTATTTGTTTTAACTTTGGGTTGTAGAGGCCATGTAAAGCTCTACAATTAATCTTCTTTAATACAAATGTTCTTTTTTTCATTGTTTACTCATTCTTGTAAGTTGTTGTCTTCTATTTATAAGCTTCTTGTGACAATGGAAGTAGGCTACTTAAATGGTGTCCTTACAGCGTAAGAGTGAGACCCTGCAGTCTGATGGTGTCTCATTCCGCCTCTTGTTGGAGGCTGAATAGCTGATCTTTGGACCTTGCTTGTCGAGGTTCTGAGGGAATGAAGTTACCAAGAATGTTTCTTGGGTTTTAAGCATGAAGAGTGATCTTTGGATGCATGTTCCTACAATTAGTTGATCCTATGGCCCTATTTGTTGAGGTTCCACAAGAGTGAGATATCAAGAGCTTGTCTTGGGTTTTGTGCACCAAGGGTGGACCTTGGATTTTATGATTTTGCAAACTTATACTCCTGCGAGAACAAAGTTTAAGAATAATAAAATGTGTAAAAGGTAGACCTTGTGTATCTTAAGTTTCCTGTTGGGGAAAACTTAGCAATGAGGAGGCTAACCAAGGTTGGCCCTTCGGTTTGTCGAGCCTTGTACCAAGGGAGTTCTCCATCCTAGTTTTGTCGAGGCTTACCAAGGGTGGACCTTAGGTTTATGAACCTTTATAGATGGAGGTCTTACCAAGCGTGGACTTTGGGTTTATGAATATTTGGAGATGGAGTTCTACCAAGGGCATACCTTGGATTTATGAACCTTTGGAGAATTGACCAGGGACGTTGTCCTAGATTTCAATGAGGTTCACCAAGGGTGAACCTTAGGTTTTGCGAACCTTTAAAGAGAGACAAGGAATTGGTCCTGGGTTTTGTCATGTTCCTGCAAAGTTGTACTCCTACAAGAATAAAGTTTAGGAATAAAAAGTGTGTCAAGGGCAAACCTTGCGTACCTTGAGTTTATGCTTGGGGAAAACTTAGCAATGGGGAGGCTCACCAAGGGTGGACCTTGGGTTTGTCGAGCCTTATACCAGGGGAGTTGTCCATCCTGGATTTTGTCAAGGCTTACCAAGGGTGGACCTTGGGTTTATAACCCTTTGGAGGCGAAGGTCTACCAAGGGCAAAATTGGGTTTATGAACCTTTGAAGGTGGAGGTCTACTAGGGGGGACCTTGGGTTTATGAACCTTTGAAGATGGAGGTCTACCAAGGGCAGACCTTAAGTTTATGAACCTTTGAAGGTGAAGATCTACCAAGGGGTGGACCTTGGGTTTTACAAGGAACTCATTCGTCCTGGGTTTTGTCTAGGCTCACTAAAGGTGGACCTTGGGTTTTACAAGCCTTTGTGTAGTTGACATAAAATTTAAAGGGAAATACATTTTATTCAATATATCATTTGAGCACATATTTCCTTTCTATTCTTCGAATATGCCTCAGTAAAACCTCTCAAGCCAAAACCCTGACCATTTTCTCGAGAAAAAAAACTTGAGTAGGGAAAATAATACATTATCTGGTCTTCAATAGGTCTCCAAATGGGCCTTCCCAGTTGGTTCAAAGCTTAACGCCTAGCCCCGTGAGAAAGTCTTGTGAGTCTAAGCTTCGAACTATGTGCCATTGTCGATGTCTATGGTGTAAGGTAGGTCATGCCTGCAGATGACGTGTGAGATGGCTAGCTTATGGCGTATGATGTTGGGATGGATACTCGACATGGGAGATGGTTGCCAAGTGAATAGTCTCATGTTGTTGTGTAGGACATTAGCTAAGCGTTCGTGCTTGTTGCTGGTATGGTTCCTACTAAGCTACGTGCACTGCCAGGGTTTGGGTCCAGGCTGCAGCATGGTGAGTTCTTCAATAGGGTTTGGACCTTTGTCAACGGTGTTGTCATGCGGGTCCATATTGAATCTGTCATCTTGACTAGTTTCGTAGACAGTCAGGGCTCGGATTGAAGCCCTTCGTCCATGCTCATTACTTGGTTTGTACCACCCGTTGTGGGGGAGTGTCTGTCGGGCTCCTTGGTGGGAGGATACAATTCCTCTTTTAGGCTTTATGTATAGCATTATCAAGCTTGCTTCTGGTTTGCCTTGATAGTAACTATTTCTCTCGTCAAGGTAGGGAACTTCATCTTTAGGTGAGGCATGAAGACGATGGCTCCAAGCTCGTTCAGTGTTTTCCTGCCAATTAAAGCAAGATAAGAGGTTCTGACATCGACAATTAGATACCTAATGGTGAGGCTCCTTGAGAGCAGGCCTTGACCAAAAGTGGTCATGAGGTCCATGTAGCCTCTGGTTTCTACCTTTTCCCCTGCAAAGCCGAGGAGAGGTCCAAAGTGAGGGTGGACCGTGTTTGGTGAAACTTCAAGCCTTTGGAAAGTTTTCCAATAAAGGATGTCTGTGGAGCTACCCTGGTCTATGAGGACCTTGGATACCATAAAGTTGGTGATCACAAGGGAGACCACCATGGGATGGTCCTGGTTGACAGGGTTGATTCCGTTGAAATCTTTACTAGTGAAAGTAACAGAAGGGAGGATCTGTGGTCGTGGAGCATCAAAGCAATTAATGTCGATGTCCCAGATAGCATGAAGGTATATCTTCTGAGATTGGCTGGACAGTCCTTCATGAGAGAATTCTCCCACAATGGTGTTGATCACACCTCGAATTTGTTGAGCAGACTCATTCTCTTGTTCTTAAGGAAACTAGCATTCATGTCTGGGCTGATGCTGCCTCTGTCACCCTTTGTCTTCCACTCTAACTCTCCTGTCAGTATCTTGGTTTCTGGGTTTCCCCTGTGTCTGGTTCCAGCTGGGTGATTATCGGATCTTTTTACAAATTGGGATAAATATCTGGCCTGTATAAGATCCTTGATTTTATCTTTTAAGGACTAGCAGTCCTCTGTGTTGTGACCATTATTGTGATGATATCTACAGTATTTGGTCATGTCTGTCCCTGGCTTAGGAGCGAGTGGTTAAGGCAGTCTTACGTGTACCTCCATATTGAAGGCTTCTTCCATGATAGTGACACGGTTGACCGTCAGGGGAGTATAGCGCTTATACCTGGGTCTTCTTTGGAGAGCTTGGCTCTCGTCCAACTTGTGTTTTTTGTGTTTTTTGTTCGACTTGTGTGGGTCAATCTTAGTTGCTCTTTCCTGCTCTTCTCGCTTCTGTCTGGCTTTTTAGACATCATTTTTGAACTTGGACATTTCTTCCATCTGAATATAGCCCTTGGCTTGTTCACATAGTTTGTCTATGCTAAAAGGTGGTTTCCAGCATAAACTGTCCATGAACTTGCCTGGACGCAAGGCTAACATCATAGAATGTAGCGCAACTTCAGGATTGAGGTTTCGGATTTGGACGACTATTCGCCCAAATCGGTCCATGAATCTATGAAGAGGCTCATCATTTGCGTATTATAGACTGGCTAGTGCAGCAGAGGTCAGTCTATGAGACCGGCTGGTCATATACTGTGCAATGAATCTTTCGACTAGGGTGTCGAAACTATCAATGGACCTCGGAGGAAGTCCATTGTACCATGTCAAGGCTACTCCTTTAAGAGATGTAGGGAACACCCGACACAATATTGCATCATCACTGGTGTATAGATTAGCCTGGGTGAGGAATGCATCTAGGTGCTCATCAGGATCACTGGTATCATCATACCGCTCTAGGTGGAGAGATTTCCAACTTAAAGGTAGATCGACCTCCATGATACGATCAACAAAGGGATGTCGATGTGTTGTCTGCCCTCCTGAACGGTATATCTGTGATAAGTTGGGACCACCCTGAGGGTGGACAGTGTGTCGGGGGTGTGATTCCCCTTAAGTATGCTCATTCCCATTGAGAAGGGGGTGCTTGTCACCTTGGGGATGTCTCATTTTCGCTTCCAATTGATAGTGATCAGCCTTCAGCCTTCGGAGCTCTTCTTCATGGCGTTGTTCTATCTTCACAATGCAATTTTGGAGTTGTTGGATAGTGTCTGTGTTGGTCATGGTTGTCTGAGGAGGGTTGGAAGTGTCAATGGGAGTGTGACGTCTAAGGCTAAAGCGCGTATTGACCATTTACAAATTGATGAAGAGTGTGATTTGGTAGATTGATGGAGAATGTGAGGCCGCAAGGTAAGTTTTACCACAGTGGGCGCCAAATGTTCTTACCAAAATCTGGAAATGCCAAGCGTGAGGATGGACATGGTCCCGTTAGGTTCTAGACTCTGGACGTCAGATGATGAGTCGATCTTGTTAAGAGGGGAGAACTGCAAAACAAAGGAAGGGACTTCGACGCTCAAGTACATACATCAAATATAGAGAAAAAAACATATGACTAAGTGTGTCAGTCAACGTATATATGAGTAAATACTCGTGTAGAAGGTGTGTGAATGAGTTAGATGGAACATGTACTTATAGCGTGGAGTATGGGCCTTGGGCCTTTGTAGATAATTAACCTGTAGATAAAGACTAAAAGATAATTGCAGATTATAGATAAGTAAGGTTACATATAATGTGACTTGTAGATAATCTGATGGCTTGTAGGTAAGTACCAACTTATAGATAATAGCTAGTAGATAAGTTGAGGCTTATAGATAAGTACTAGCTTGTAGATAATAGTTGGTAGATAAGCGGAGGCGTATAGATAACCCTTTATGGATAATTGGGTGTATTATAGATAATTCAGTGCTTATGGATAATTAGGTACCTGTTAAGAGATAAAGTGATTACAATATTTAAATAAATATGCATTAGAGATAACCTGTTAGGTGTTACAGCTTGGCGGTTGAAGGGAGTGCGTCCGGGCTCCTATAGCAGGGCTAACGTGGGGGATGGACATGTGTACAGTGGTCCCACATAAGTAGACACGTGTATTTTTCATATTTTGGATAGTACACTTAGTATAACTAAAGTGTTCATTTGGAACAAAACACACCCGTTATGGCGCATCAGTTCTTGGAATATCAAGCGATTTACAGGGCTTTCATATATGAAAACATTTTATCTTAGAGTGATACGTGTTAGAGATGACAGGGAAGGAAATGTCGAACACTTTTTTCGGGAAGTAGAAGAGATTGGCTTGATAGTCTATGGGCATGGTAGATAAGAGGAGCATTAACAACATAGGCATTGGAATACAATGATTTATTTTGAGTTAAAAAATATATTATCAGAATAAAAAAATTATACTAAAAATAAGTACTTGGATATTAGTCCTTGAAGTATAAATTTTTTTCAATAATGTGAAGACATTGAAATTGAGATTAATCTCTTTGTTATCAACTAAAGAAAAATAACTTAAACAACCTTTAAAATATTTTGGTGCTTATGTATTGCGAGAAGAGGAAAAGGAAATGGTAACTGCATATTTCAAATTACACTCCAAGACTTTATTTATAGCACACAAAGAAAAATCACATTTCCAATCATATCGGAAGCCACTAAACTCAAAGGCTAACAAAATATTTTTTTAAAGTCATTTGAACTTATATTTTTGTTTGTTTCCGTTGCTAATTTTTAGCACTTGAACATGAAGTAATCCACATTTTCTTTCATCAAATATTTCAAATTATTTACATTTATATTATTGACATCTCAATACTAACAAAAAATATAATAATATTCAACTTAAAACATTAATTAATCATTTGATTAAATTAAATTATCTAATTTAATCATCAAATATTAAAATAATTTCTTTAACAGAGATTAAAACACTCTTTTGTGTGTGATCTCATAGGTTTAATACTAAGCTGATAATATAGTAATCAAGATAGACATCTAACAACTCTTTAACATCCGGATAACTTTAAGTAATGTTTTACTTTCAAGAACCATTAGGAAAATAACATAATATTTTCTTCCATTGTTAGAGTTCTAGGTTAACTCTAGAGTATGATATTATTGTTAAAATATGTTAAGTTAACTGACGTGAGCAGTCGAACTCATTCAAATACCAGGCTAAACAGATTCAATAGTATAGTAGCAAACCTGGATCGTTTCACACTTGAACTGGCACTGCATTGTCTGTATTAACAGGAATGTAAAAGGGGGGGTTTGAGTTCAGTTTCAAACAAATTAGAACAACAAAACGTAAAAGTAATTTAACAATTTAAAAACGAGTAACTAACTTAGAATTGAGATTCCTTGTATATATCATCGGATAAAATAATAAACAACTTTGTGGTTGATTTTAAACAAACTGAAATCTCTGCATTCGCTTTGAAAATCATTCCTACTAGACGATCGCCTAGCATTCAATTAAACCCGACATGTTCACAATTGCAATTGCAAAGTGATCATTTTTAACCGGTCTAATTAATGATCATTGGATAAATCAACCTAAATACTAAATCTAGCATTTAATCCTTTCCTGCCCTATTATCTAAAAGAAGGATTTAATTAGGGAATCGAAGCATTAAAAGCCTTTGAGGAGCTAAATGGATGATGACTCAAGCACCTGTGTTGACAGTTCCAGATTTTAATCAACCATTTGAAATTGAATGTGACACGTCCGAAAGAGGGGTAGGAGTTGTGTTGATGCAAAATAAGAAACCAGCAACATATTTCAGCAAGGCCTTATCTAAGAATAATTTAAGCAAGTCAGCATATGAGAAGGAATTGATAGCATTGGTGTTGGCAGTGCAACATTGATGACCATACCTACTGGGTAGAAACTTTGTGGTGTATTCAGATCAAAAAATCCTTCGACCCTTGTTGCAACAAAGGATAACTACAGATGGCCAACAAAATTGGAAAGCTAAACTCTTGGGATACCAATTTGAGGTTATTTACAAACTTGGGCTGGACAATAAAGCGGTTGATTCATTATCTCGCATATATGAAGGCGAGTTGAAGAGCATCACTTTATTTCCAGTTTGGATGCAAGAGCAGCAAATACAACATGAGGTACTTCAGTTCTTAAAACAGGTGATAGCTGTCTTGCATGACAATCCAACTTCATAGTCAAGGTCTAGCTTGAAACAAGGAGTGTTATTCTACCATAATAGGTTGGTGTTGTCCTCCAAATCTTCTTGTATTCCTATATTGTTGAAGGAATTCCATGCCTCCCCTATTGGTGCAGTTTCTTACGAACTTATGAGAGAATGGCAACAAATTTATATTGGGTGGGTATGAAAAATACCATTAAGGACTTTGTGAAGGGTTATGATGTTTGCCAAAGACAAGTATTCAACATCATCACCGGCTGCCCTACTGCAACCACTTCCAATTCCAACTCAAATTTGGGAAGATATATCTTTAGATTTTGTCACAGGACTCCCTGAGTGTAAAGGATGTGAGGCAACACTTTGTGGTGGTTGACAGGTTATCCGAATATGCTCATGTCATACCTTTACGACATCCCTACACAGATCAAAAGGCGGTTGAAATGTTTACAAATGAGATAATCCATTTACATGGGATACTAGAGTCAATAGTGAGTGATTGGGACCCACTATTCTTCAACTTGTTTTGGAAGGAGTTGTTTTGACTGCAGGGTACTGTCCTAAAAATTAGCTCTTCGTATCATCTGGAGACAAATGGACAAGCCGAGGTAGTAAATAGGTGTTTGGAATCTTATTTGAGATGCTTTGCATCTGGACAGTCCAAGAATTGGTCATACTAGTTGTTGTGGGCTGAAATATGGTACAATACTGCCTTCCATGTGTCTATTGGAGTGACCCCTTTTGAGACTGTGTATGGGAGAAAACTGATAGAGCACAATTACGTAAGACCCAATTGAGTAAAGTTTATGTACGGGATAAAGGCAGAAAATGTTGGTAGTATTCCAAAGATTCCAATCAGTTGGTAATTGAGTCAGATAAATTATTAAAAGAAGGTGGCTCTGCACGTGCGAGTTAGTTAGAAGGATGAGTATTAGTAGTAAGGTCTAGAAACAGAGAGTCACCAAGGGGTCAATTGT
The DNA here is from genome assembly GCA_013407115.1 of Glycine latifolia. Lineage (NCBI taxonomy): Eukaryota > Viridiplantae > Streptophyta > Magnoliopsida > Fabales > Fabaceae > Glycine > Glycine latifolia. Next base: position 24,422,712 of record CM023958.1, on the reverse strand, counting down.
GTAAGCATAGTTAAAGTTGCAGGGGCTTCTCTTTTCTGTTATTTCTTCTCTGCACTATTGAATCTCTACTAATATATTAAACAATCCAGTTGTATTGAATTCTTTTCTTACAATCAACGTAAAGATAAGGAGAAATACAAAAGAAGTTATTCAGAAATACTGTTATTGTCATTATGTGTCAAATTGGTATCAGAGCTCCTTCTGGGAACTGGGTTATGGTGTTGACGTGCAGTATGGAGGAAATGGAGGAGAGGGTTCGTCGAGGAGAGCAAACTCAGGGGGAGTTATTGCGGAGAATGGACACTAGTGACGCGAACCAAGTAGAAATCATCCGGCAGTTAAGGGAGATTAGGGCAAGCATGGAGCAACTCCGTGTTGACGAGTTACGGAATGGACGTAACCAGGAGGATAGAAGCAACAACATAAATAACTCGGAGGGATCTCATGGGAGTCACAGAGGAATGAGTAGGAGTGACCCACGTAATAGAAAATTGGATATCCCAATTTTCTTTGGACAAAATGTGTATGCATGGCTTGGCAAAGTGGAACGTTATTTCCAGATAAATGACATTGGGGATGAGGATAAGGTTCCAGTGGTGATGTTGGTTCTGGAGGGTGAAGCGCTCAATTGGTATTGATGGTGGATTGGCGGCAACCCAAAACTGTGAGGGCATTGCGGGAATTCCTCGGACTTACAGGTTACTATCGTAAATTTGTTAGAGACTATGGAAAAATAGCTCAGCCATTGACGCAATTATTAAAAAAAGAAGGATTCAAATGGGATCAAACAGTGGAGGATGCTTTTCAGAAGCTGAAATGGGCCATGACTAGTGCACCTGTGTTAGAATTGCTAGATTTTTCAAAAACCTTTACAGTGATTACGGATGCTTCAGGCAAGGGGATATAAGTTGTGTTGATGCAGGAGGGCAGACCATTGGCCTATATTAGTCAAGAGTTTTCTAAAACAGATTTGACTAAGTCCGTGTATGAAAAAGAATTAATGGCTATCATTTTTACGGTTAAGAAGTGGCGGTCGTATCTTCTTGGGAGACATTTTATTGTTAAAACTGACCAGAAAAGTCTCCAGTTTTTGTTGGAACAGAATGTGTTGGGAGAGGAACAGCAACGCTGGATTTCTAAGTTGTTGGGGAACGATTTCAGGATTCAATACCAGCCAGGAAAGGAGAATATGGTAGCAGATGCCCTCTCAAGGACTATGATGTATACCGTGATTTCTCAGGTGCAGTAACTGGGGTTGGAGGAAGTGGATAAAGAAATTCAACAAGATCCCAAGCTGCATGATATGGTGCAGTCATTGTTGCTGAATTCTGCAGCTCACGAGGGGTTTGCGTTAGTGGGGGAAGACTGTTTTACAAGGATAGACTGGTATTGTCTCAGTCCTCTAAATTTATTCCTTTAATTTTACATGAGTTTCATGACTCGAATGTGAGAGGTCATTCTGGCTTTTCTCAAACGTATAATAAGGTGATGGGGGTGGTTTATTGGGAGGGAATGCGAAAATCCATTCAACAATATGTTAAGGCTTGTCCCATCTGTCAACAAAATAAGATCCAAAACCTGTCTCCTGCAGAGTTGTTGCAGCCTTTGCCCATTCCCGCACAGGTTTGGTCTCATTTAGGGTTGACACCATCTTTGTGGTAGGGGATCGATTGACTAAATATGCCCATTTTATGGTGTTGTCCCATCTGTACTCAGCAAAGGATGTAGCATAATTATTTGTGTAAGAGGTTGTCCGGTTACATGGGTTTCCGGTGGTGGTGGTATCGGATAGAGACAAGATCTTTTTGAGTAAGTTTTGGTCTGAGCTTTTCAAGGCAGCAGGGACAAAATTACATTATAGTACAGCGTATTATCCTCAGTCTAATTGGCAGTCCGAAGTAGTTAACCGAGGACTGGAGACTTACCTTCGTTGCTTCTGCAGTCCGAAACCGATGAGTTGGCCTAGATGGGTGCATTGGGCAGAGTTCTGGTACAATACCACTTATAAGGAGTCTACCAGAATGACTCCGTTCAAGGCACTTTACGGTATTGATCCTCCACATTTATTGAGACTGGGAACTAGCTTCTTAAAAATAGATGCAGTGTCGTCATTATTAGCGGAGAGGGAAGTTATTTTGGATGAGTTGAAAGCAACATTGGAGAAAGCCCAAAATCGCATGAAAGTCCAAGCTGATCAACACAGAAGAGATATCCATTTTGAAGTAGACGATTTAGTATATTTGCGGATTCAACCTTATAGGCTGAAGACCCTAGCTACCAGGGTTAATGAAAAGCTAAGTCCTAGATATTATGGGCCTTTCGCAGTGGTGGAGAAGGTTGGAGTAGCTGCTTATCGTTTAGCGTTGCCGGAGGGATGTAAAATTCATCCGGTTTTCCATGTGTCATTGCTTAAAAAAGCTGAGGCTGAAGTGTTGAATGTTCAAAAATTACCATCTATGTTGTCTGTTGATTGGGAGTTACAAGTTACCCCTGCTGAGGTGTTAGATTGGCGCAGGGATCCACAAGGCACAAAGTGCAGGTTCTTGTCAGGTGGAACGGATTACCGGATTTTGAGAATTCATGGGAGAATTTCATCTCTTTGGATACCCATTTTCCAGACTTCCACCTTGAGGACAAGGTACTTTTGGTGGGGGGAGTATTGTGATAGAGCACAATTACGTAAGGCACAATTGAGTAAAGTTTATGTACGGGATAAAGGCAGAAAACGTTGGCAATATTCCAAAGATTCCATTCAGTTGGTAATTGCTGAATCAGATAAATTGTTAGAAGAAGGTGGCTCTGCACGTGCGAGTTAGTTAGAAGGGTGAGTATTAGTAGTAAGGTCTAGAAACTGTGAGAGTCACCAAGGGGTCAATTATGTAGGCATTGTTAGAGTTGCAGGGGCATCTCTTTTCTGTTATTTCTTCTCTGCACTATTGAATCTCTGCTAGTATATTAAACAATCCAGCTGTATTGAATTCTTTTCTTACTATCAACTTAAAGATAAGGAGAAATACAAAAGAAGTTATTCAGAAATACTGTTATTATTATTACGTATCAAAAACCTCCTATATTGGTTCGAGTCTTGCAAGGAGAAACAAGGGTGTAAGAAATGGAGGCAGAGTTGATAGTTAGAGATGAGGCAATGCGACAGTTGAAACATCACTTGCTTCATGCTCAAGAGTTGATGAGAAAATATGCTAACAAGAAACGAAGAGACCTATCATTCGAGGTAGGAGAGTGGGTGTTTTTGAAACTCTGACCTCACAAACAAATGACTGTAGCTAGGAGGATTAACCAGAAATTGGCTCCAGGTTCTTTTGGCACTTTCCCAATTTTGGAGAAGTTGCTAGACGGAGCTAGGGTGCACCTCATTTTTCATGTATCTCAATTGAAGAAGGCGACTGGGAGTTATTCTTCAGAGGCAACTTTACCTGAAGGGTTGGTGATGGAGTTGGATGAAACTGAAGAACCTGAGGAGTTGTTAGCTTCAAGGGAGATATTTGAAGGAGAGCATCCTATCAAACAGTGGCTGGTTAAATGGAAGGGCAGAGCAGCTGAGGATTATACCTGGGAAGATGAGACATTGCTGAAAAGTCAATTTACTGCACTTAGCCTTGAGGACAAGGTTGTTTCTTGGTGTGGGGGGGGGGGGGGGGGCGAGTAATGATAGGAAACCGGTGAATAATACTGATCCTCATATTGTTGAGGAGCCACATAGGTCAATAATATGGAAAGTTTATATTAGGAGAAAGAAAATAGGATTAGGAGGTGCGAGTTAGTCACATGACGTGGCATAGGAGATTCTAACAAATTCTGTTAGGGAATGTATGTAAGAAGGGGAAAAGGGATTGGTGGATGCTGGTTGTTTAGGAGAATATATATCTGGAAAAGGAGTCATATGCTTTGGTTGCCATTCTAATTCTCTTTAATAGCTTTCCTGCTATTTTTCATATTAAATAACACTGTTATATTGAATTCCTTCTATTCTTATTTACTGTGAATTGTGAGATCTAACACAATCTTGTAAAACTTCTTGGCTGCTAAAATGAAGGGGAGGCAAAGATGTTGATTTATGAATACATGCCAAATAAAAGTCTGGACGCATGTGTCTTTAGTTAGTTCTTTGATGCCCCTAGCATCCAATTCATCTATATTGAATTTTCCTCGTGTCTGATATATGAAATGTTACACAAAAAAGAATAACTTATTACAGCTAGCGAGTTTTCTTGAAGCATACTAATATCAGTTTTTTCGTGAAATTCAGCTAAATCAGGAAATTTAGATGGAATTGCTTCATCTCAAAATGTTAGAAATCACACAGTTCTACCATTTGATTCTTTAGATCCGTCAAAAAATAAAGTCCATGATTGGAGAAGACGCTTTAGCATAATAGAAGGAGTGGCTCGATGAATGCTTTATCTTCATAGAGATTCCAGGCTAAAAATCATTCACATGGACTTGAAGGCAAGTAATATCTTGCTAGAGGAGCTAAATCCAAAAATTTCAGACTTTAGTATAATCTTTGGTGGGAATGAGGATCAGGTTAATACTAGAATAGTTGTTGGAACATAGTAAGTACACCCTCTCTGTTCAGGATTATATAATTATATATACTTGGACAATAATAAGTTGTGATACATTTCAATGTAGTGGCCAAATGTCTCCTAAATATGCAATGCAAGGACTGTTCTCTGAAAAATCAGATGTCTTTAGCTTTGGAGTTCTGCTACTAGAGATTGTTAGTGGTAGACGGAACTCAAGCTTTTACGACGAAGAAAATTCTCCTACCCTTTTAGGATTTGTATGTCTCCAAATTTCTTCTGTCTCTCATGTCACATTTTTACTTGAATCCTCATGTGTAAATCTCCTCCATCGAAATCTCATGTTTTTTATTTATTATTATTTAAATTTTCTCACTCTTACTTTTAATTAAAGGCTAAGATTTCACATAACAAAAATGTCACATGAAAGGATCCAAATCCAAACTTATAGGGGTTTGGATCCTTCTGCTTATAAAACTTCCAAATGTTTAATATACATATATAATTTTTTTCATTGTAGGCCTGGATACAGTGGACAGAAGACAATCTTTGATCTCTAATAGATCCAGGAATATATGAACATGATCCTAGCCTTCATAAATATATATTTTAGGTGCATACACATAGAACTTCTGTTTACAAGAATTTGCTGCAGATAGGCCCACTATGGCTGCTATAATTTCTAAGCTTAACAGTGAGATTGTGGATCTTCTCATCCAAGGAATAACCTGCATTCATCCTGAGGCAAAATATGTTAAGTTCACTGTCCTCTGTCAAAAGAAATGGCTTGAGCTCCCTCAACTCTGTCAGCATTTCGGACTTCTAAGGTAGATAGAAAACTAAGATCTCCTAGAAAGGTAAATGGATATTATGTTAATACTACAAAAGATTGGTGGATATTGGAACATTTAGGTGTACATTTATTTAGAGAGAAGTTTGAAGTACTAAAAGTTCGGCTGATTTAAAATAGTTGGTGGGGTGGGGAGAAGAAAATTTCAGTATTATCTTGAACGCATATAAATTGAAGGAAAGGCATCATCATGGCTTTGATAAACACAGCATGTTATATAGGTGGATGTGAGTGAATAGTTATAATGGTGAAAAAGTTCGACCATGACAACGAAGTTTCATATGCGGGTTCTGAACTTGATTTGCAAATGTTTTTTTTTTTTTCGGCTAACAATGATATATATATATATATAAAGGAAAAAAGGATATCGCATTGTGCAAATCAATATATATAATCTGGCATTCCAGACTTCTATAAAAATCACTCTCCGATTCAAGATCACATACATTTTCATTTCTTGGAAAACATTCAAAGGTTTGCAACGTGCGTTTCTATAGGTCATGTTATGGAGGACAAGTTCCAAGAATCAGTTTTAGATGACCACGCGTAGTAACGGACCCAAAGATATTAATAGTAGAATAGTGCATAAGCTTTTTTATTCAAAGAATGGAGTTGAACTCTGGTATTGAGTTTATAACAATTCACATGCTCAGTCAATTTAGTTAATTAGATCCTCTTGATAGAGTAATGCATAAGCGGATCATTATTCTGATTTTCTTTTTACATATTTAATAGTAATTAATTCTGTATAATATGAAAATCTTGGAAATATCTCTCTAACGTTAAAATTTAAAACTTCAAATTAAGAACATTTTTTAGTTGTTGAGCACGCGAAAGACATATATCACTATCACGACCGCAACGGCTGACACCAAAACCCAAAGGGTGGTATTCTATATGTTAAAATTTAGGTTTAAATATATTTTTATCCTAATAAATATATAATTTTATGTTTTTTTTAATAAAAAATTGTATTGAGTTAACAATAAAATAATAATTTTATTTTTATCCTTCCTGATACTTTTTTTTAGTCTCTTATAAATTAGTAAATTTTTTGTGTTTGATTCCTGATAATTTTTTTATTTGTTATTAATTGAAATTAAAACAAAATTTACTAATTTATCAAGAATTAAAATAAAATATTAAAGATAAAAAAATAAAATTATTATTTTATTGAACCTAGATGTAAAACAAAAATTGATTATGAAGCAAACACAAAAATCAAATGCTTATTAACGATAAAAAAAATTTATATAAACACAAAATTTATATCCAAGTTGATCAATATAAAATATACCTATAAAACATAATATATGAGGATAAATATTTTGTATAAAAGTACACTAGGGCATCAATTATTATAAAATTGACACGTTATTATAATTTGTACTTCAAACATTTTGTTTGACAGATTGTACTTCAAACATTTGTTTCATTATTAAATAGAACAAAATTGGACATTATCCATAGCATATACAGTATCAATGTTTCCAAGTTAACATCAAATTGCTTTTAACTTCAGTTTCAATTTATTTTCTCATGTAAACAAAAAATACATCAATAAACTATTTACATTTACATGTGTTGCACGGGTATTAAATCTAATTTATGGATCAATGAGTTTTTGGGCATGTGACATACCACTGTATCGACAGCAACGGCTGAGACACCAAAACACAAAGGATGGTATTCAGCAGAAAACATTCATCTTCAATTTCTCTCCAAGCTTTCACTAATTAAGTTTTGTTGATTATTGATTGATTTTGGATTAAATATTTGAACATCATTATATTGCTAGGTTTTTTCTTTAGCTAACCACACTCTCTTACAAAGGAAATGCCTCATTAACTAAGTGTGAAGCAAGATTAAAATGGTTATAGAAAAAGAAAAATGGTAATATAATAAAAAAACTGAGATTACTTCATTGCTCATACTTATTAGGACTTTATCCTTATACACAAAGAAACCAAAAATATGAAGCTGAATTAATTAATTAATGATAACAGGACAGAAACCATTCTTGCTAAGGAAATCTTAGTTGCCAAGACACAGCATATTTAACTATTTGAAAGTTACTTTGGTGTTTGAGGGCGATGGGGAGAGTAATGCAGATGCAGATTTGTGCTGCTGGTGCTTATAATTGACATTGGTTCTTCAGTATGATGATTTCTTTCTTGTTGCTCATTTGCAGAAGATGCATTAAGAAGCATGTCAACTTTCACACATTCTTCTTTCTCCTGCCTAATTTCCTTCATCATTGCTACCACATCTTTCATGGTCGGTCTGTCATCTGGGCTTGAGTTCACACACAGCAAAGCCACACCTAAGGTCTGCAGCATCTCCTCAATTTCGGATTCCGGCCGAACTCGCAAGCTTTCATCTAGCACTTCAACTCCAGCTCTTTTCTGTCTTACCCAATCAACAATGTGGAGTCCATCAGGTATTGTTGGATCAATTGGTTGCTTCCCTGTTAGTACCTCCAATACAACAATACCATAGCTATAAACATCACTTTTCTCTGTTATCTTCATCATGTATCCATACTCTTGAAACCCCAACATGCAGAAAAGGTAGTACGGAATAGATGTTAGTATCTAATTGTGAAAGAAAGCATATTCAAAAAACAATGTTATACAAAAGAGTTTAATAGACATGTAGTGTCAGTCTATATACTTTTAACTAATCAAAAATCATCTTTGGTATGATTTTTAAGATAATTATAATAGTCAACAAATTTATCCTCTATATCGGTTTGTGATTAGGCGGCCGTGTAAAATCCTTTATATTGTTAGTGTATATATTACTTATTGGATATAAAATGCGAAACCAAATGTGAAACATTTCTTCAAATATACATATTTTGGGTTTTGTTATTTTTTATTATATAGATCGTTAATTATATGTGTTAAAGGTTACAATAAATATTGAAATTTGAAGTATTAGGGTAGTAGTACTATACTAACCAGGAGCAATGTAACCATAGGAACCAGCTAGTGTGCTAGAAGATCGAGCAAAATCTCCATCATCAACGAGTTTTGCAAGCCCAAAATCAGCAATGTATGGTTCAAATTCAGGGCCTATGAGGATGTTGTTGGCCTTAATATCCCTGTGAACAATGGGAGGAGCACAGTCATGGTGCAAATAAGCCACACCTTGAGCTGCTCCTAGTATTATCCGAAACCTTATGTCCCATTCCAAGCAGTTTCCACTTCGTTCATGAAGCAGACTTCCTAGACTCCCATTTGGCATGTAATCATACATAAGCAATCTAGTGTTTCTGTTCCAACAGCAACCCAAGAACCTTACAATGTTCTTGTGGCGAATGGAACCAAGAGTTTTTACCTCGGCTGAAAAGGAATCGCGTACCCCTCCATTAACTGCTAACTTGTCACTTTGACTATCATATCTTGCAGCCAATGTTGTTGGCCATAGCCTTTTCACAGCAATGACATCCCCATTTTCCATTTCAGCGCGATAAACAATCCCTGAACACCCCTTTCCAATCACATTGGATTCCACTAAACACTTGAACACTTGCTCCACAGAGAAATTTACCTTTTGGAATGGGGTGAACTGCCAAGGCCATGAATCCCCTCCCACCTCAGAATCATTGTCTGCTTGAATCATTTTCCTTGCTCGAAAGACTGTAACAACTCCAAAGATTGTCATTGCAACAACCAAGGCACTGAGCAATCCAATGGCCAGTTTGATTATCTCTGACCTCTTCGAATTAGTGCCATTTATCATTTTCGTCATTGCAGCATTGCTAACAAAACATGAATCATGACCATTTGGACACAAACCTTGGTTTCCAGCCAAATCTGTTGTTGATAGTTGGTGGAATAACTTGCTGTCTGGCAGATAACCTGAGAACTTGTTGAAGGAAATGTTCAGAGAAACAAGATTCTCGAGCCCCGAAAAAGCCATCAAGTCACCTTCAAGGTTGTTGTGTGAAAGGTCTAGAACTGACAGTTTGTTCAGAGAAGAAATCTCTGGTGGGACCACTCCAGATAATGCATTATGACTCAAATTTAGAGAAATATCAAGTGCTTCAATTTGAAGCAGTTCTGGTGGGATGGTCCCTGAGAAGTTGTTGCTGCTAAGGTCTAGCAGTTGAAGACCTGAACATTGCCCAAGTGAGGAGGGAATTGGCCCAGAGAAAGAGTTTTTGCTTAGGATGACTCTAAGAAGTGAAGTGAGTTGGCCAATACTCATTGGAACCTCACCAGAAAAGTTATTCATAGAAAGATCCAATACGTCCAACCTTGTGAGAGAAGACAAATAACTGGGCAAAGCACCAGAAAGGGAGTTATTACTTAGATTCAGCATTTGCAATTCTTTACAGTTTCCTATCTCAAGTGGTACTGACCCAGTAAGGTGATTCTCAGACAGATCAAGGAAATTGAGGCTATTGAGGAAGCCAAATTCTTTCGGTATCTCCCCACTGATTCTGTTGTCTACAAGCCGGAGGCGAATGAGGGAACTGCAGTTTCCAATCTCAGGAGGGATGGGGCCAGAAATATCATTAGAGATTAGCAGAAGCTTTGTCAAATTTTGAAGCTTAAACAGGCCTGGGGGTAAGCTATCAGTGAGAGCATTGTATGACAAATCCAAAGCCTCAAGGCTTCTACAACCTTCCAATGTTGATGGAATGCCACCTTCAAGTTTGTTCTGCCAAGCAAAAAACACTGTTAGCTTTGTCAAGCTTCCAAGCTCAGGTGGAATTGAACCTGATAGCTGATTTGTATCCAACTGCAACTGTAGGAGGTTTGTCAGATTGGAGAGAGCTTTTGGTATTGAACCAGAGATGTTATTGTTACTCAGCATAAGCTCCTCAAGATTTGAGAGCTTCCCCAAACTCTGAGGTATTCCACCAGAGAAAGAATTCAAGGAGACATCAAGAATCTTCAAGCTTCTACAGTTGCCAATTTCCTCAGGAATGCCCCCAACAAAACTATTTTGCCACAGCAGCAGCTTTTCCAGCTTCTGAAGCTTACCAATCTCTCTTGGCAGGGAGCCAGAGAGACCATTCTCATACAAAAACAAGTTCACAAGCTCTGAACAGTTCCCTATTTCAGGAGGAATCTCACCAGAGAGCATAGTACTATAAATAGACAAGGTCTGAATCATGCTTAACTTACCCAGTGAAGCAGGCAATGAGCCAGAAATTTTAGTGTCAGCCAGACCTAACACTGATAAATTCCTGCAATCTCCAAGTTCATCTGGAATCTTCCCCGCAATGCCACTGTTCCCTCCTGCTCTTATAACCTCCAGATTTGACAGCTTTCCTAGTTCCACAGGAAGATCCCCACTTAGATTGTTATCAAAGATGTCAAGGGTCTTGAGATTGACACAATCACCAATCTCACTTGGGATTGGTCCAGTGAGATGGTTAGAGTTCAAGCTCAAGTTTTGGAGGTTTTTGAGCCTCCCAATACTTGAAGGAATGCCCCCCACAAGACTATTTGAGCTAAGGTCAAGGACTATAAGCTCAAGGCAGTGTCCAATATCAATTGAGATAAACCCAGTGAGGTTAGCCCCAGAAATGACCAATTTTTTAAGGAAAGGAAAGGATGAAATTTTTGAAGGAAAGGGAAGGGCTAACTCAACATTTTGAATGGTTATCTCAGTGACAAGGTTTGCTGAAGAGCATTTGATGTAGGACCAATTGCAAGGATTGGAGTTCAAAGGGTTCCAACTAGAAAAAGCTGAAGGAACTGTATTGGAGGAGCTGTGCATCCATGAAACCAATGCACTAACTTCATCATTTGCAGCAAAGGAAATAGAAACAAGAAGTGTAAAGAGAAGAACATGGAGAAGGTGGTGGTGATGGTAATGGTTTGTGATGAAAGCTTGCCTCGACATTTGGTTGTGGTTTTGGTTGCTCAAGGCTTGCCTCGGCATTGACATTGGCAATTCCCTCAAAAACTCAACCACAAGCATATCATATCAAGTTATCCAACTCTTGGTTTTGCATTGGGTCTCTCTTTGTTTTTTTACTACTCTCTCACTAGCTACTTGCTTGAACTCACTACTATTATGGTGTGTCACCATAGTTGCTACGATTACTAATAGTATTATACTTGCTTTGTAGTAAAGCAAGAAAAGGAGACAACATTATTATTTTTTATACGATTTTGGAGTGAACAAGCACCACCCCCTCTGCCTCGGGGTTCTGTTCTTTTTGCTAATATTTTCTGCCGTATTGAATTGATGCATGACTTGTTTGGCACTAAACTAGCTCGTACCCCATGTGGTGTTGCATTGTTTTCCTCAATTTAGTCACTAATATGGGCTGCACCATTTATATATTGTGTTGATTAACGAGCTTTTTCTTTAATTTGAAAGACTTGTTGCACTACTTTCTGGCATTTTGCTCCTTGTTTTCAAAGTTTCATTCGAAGCAGATTCCCCTGGCATTTTGAAGATTAGCAGTGGTATTAGAATTGTTTTGCAAGCATCTTAGCCAACATTAAAAAATTGTAATAGTACGTCAAAACATGTCTATTAGTAGTTCAATTTAATTACCACCACAAATAATATTTATGTCATGCTAGCTAGGATCATTTTCCTTTATCATCCAATTCCAATGTATTCCTTTTTCAGCCATTCAAGTTATTTTGTAAGAAGCCCTTTCATCGCTAGCCAACCTGTATCAGATTGTTACTCTGTTCTTTTGGGTTTTGATCCCCTTTGGAACATTAAGATGTTCACCTATTATAAATTTAATGTACTTGGGATATGAAAAGAACCAATTTTGGGAAGACTTGGAGGAGGTTCTGAGAGGGATACCAAGAGACGAGAAGATTTTCCTAGGAGGTGATCTAAATGGGCATGTTGGTAAAAACAGTGGAGGTTTTGATAGAATTCATGGTGGTTTTGGCTATGGGAAGAGAAATGAGACTGGAGAAGATGTCTTGAACTGTGCACTAGCCTATGACTTGATGCTAGCGAACACTTTTTTCCGGAAAAGGGAGTCTCATCTTATCACGTATCATAGTGGCCAAAATCGTAGTCAAATTGATTTCTTTATGACTAGACGGGAAAATAGAAATTCGTGTATTGACTGCAAGGTCTACCCTGGGGAATGTGTGGCGACACAACATAAGTTAGTTGTTCTAGAGATTAGGTTCAATAAAGTTCTTAATTTGACGAAGAAGGATCCAAATCCAAGGATAAGATGGTGGAAGCTAAAGGAGGAGAAACAAATAGAGTTTAAAGAAAATATGTTGCGTGAAGGACCGTGGGAGTTTATTGGAGAAGCTAATGAAATATGGAATAAGATGGCTATGTGTGTCCAAAATGTGGGAAGGAGGGTGTTAGGTGAAAGCAAAGGGAATAAGGTTTTTACAAAGGAAACATGGTGGTGGAATGGAGAGGTGCAAGAGGCTATTAAACAGAAGAAGGAATGTTTTAGATCTTTGCATAAATGTCCCAATGATGAGAATTTGCAAAAGTTTAGAGTAGCGAGAAAGGATGCAAAGAAAGCAGTGCGGGAAGCTAGAGGCAAAGTTTTTGACGATTTGTATAAAAATCTTGGGAGCAAGGATGGAGAGAAAGGTATTTACAAACTTGCAAAAATGAGGGATAAGAAGAGTAAAGACCTCACCCAAGTTAGATGTATCAAGGATGAAAATCAAAAACTTTTGGTGAGGGATGAAGATGTAAGTGAAAGATGGTTAGACTACTTTAACAATCTTTTTAATGGGAATGGTGACAAGAGTGAGGTGATTTTGGAGGACGTATTTGATGATCTGAATAGAATATTTGTACGCAGAATTAATACACATGGGGTTAAGGAGACTTTAAAGAGGATGAAGAATAATAAAGCGTTGGGACCTGATGATGTCCCTATTGAAATGTGGAAGGGCTTGGGAGATGTGGCAATAAAATGGTTGATTAATCTTTTTGATAGGATTCTTCAAACAAACAAGATGTCTGATGTTTGGAGGAAAAGTATGCTTGTGCCTATTTACAAAAATAAGGGAGATATCCAGAATTGTTTAAATTATAGAGGCATCAAGCTCATGAGCCATACTATGAAGTTGTGGGAAAGAGTTATCGAACATCACCTAAGGAGGGAGACCAAGGTTTCAGTAAATCAGTTTGGATTTATGCCAGGAAGATGTACCATGAAAGCTATTTTCTTGATGAGACAATTAATGGAAAGGTATAGGGAAAGGAAGAAAGACTTACATATGGTGTTTATAGATCTTGAGAAAGCATATGATAGAGTCCCAAGAGAAGTCTTATGGTGGACTCTTGAGAAGAAAAATGTAGCATTAAAGTACGTTAATGCAATCAAGGATATGTATGATGGGGCTACCACATGTGTGAAATCCTGTAATGGAACATCAAGGTATTGTCCTATCACGGTAGGTGTCCACCAAGGTTCAGCTCTTAGTCCTTATCTTTTTGCCTTATTGATGGATGAACTGACGAGAGATATTCAAGAGGAGGTGTCGTGGTGTATGCTTTTTGCAGATGATATCGTACTTATTGATGAGACCAAAGATGGCGTGAATAGGAATTTAGAATTGTGGAGAAGCACTTTGGAGTCTAAAGGATTCAAGATAAGCAAGAGTAAGACGGAGTATATGAAGTGTGAGTTTTCGCGGGATAAGGATGGTGATCATGACACAGTGCATCTACTTGATCAAGAGGTGCCCAGGAAAGATGTTTTTAGATACTTGGGATCAATGTTGCAAAAAGGTGGTGAGATTGATGAGGATGTAAGTCATAGGATTAGAGCAGGGTGGATGAAATGGCAGAGTGCATCGAGGTTTTTTGTGTGACCGCAAGATTCCCCTTAAGCTAAAAGGAAAATTCTATAGAACGGCTATTAGACCGGCAATGCTATATGGTGCGGAATGCTGGCCAGCACATAGGCAGCATGAGCATAAAATAGGTATAATAACCCTCTTCTTCCTTTTTTCTGGTTTCTGCCATTAACGACCAGAGAAGCTTCATATCTTCTCCATTCTTCATCTAAACACTTCCCACCCAACTAGAAAGTTGATTAGAACTCCTCTATGAGCTAGATTCCAAGCTTAGTTCTCAGGAAAAAAAAAACCATTAATCGGAGAGATCCAGTTCTCTAGGGAATTCCTCAAAACTGAGATTTGGAAGGGAAAGAAGGCGATTTAAGGACGCTAGAGCTTGGAGAAGTGATCCTCCAACCTTCCTCGACTGTTTTGAGGTAAGAAACTCAAGTTTTACTGGTTGATTTGTGAATTTGTTCTTGAGGTGAATAGTAGCCATTTTGCGTTAGAGCTGAAATTAGACTTGGGTTTTTTAGAAAAGTATGCTCAGGAGGTTGTTCTGATGAATATTGAACTTTGAAACATGACTTTTGATGAAATTTGGTTTTTACTCTGACATCTGTATGGGTAGGAAGATTGATGATATAATGATGAGTTTAAGCCTAGGTACCTTTACAAAAGATGTTCAGGAGGCTAAATAAACGGTGAAAATGTGTTGAAATAGCCATTCTGATAAACTTGACAAGTATGGATATTTGGCTTGGTTAAGGCAAGTGAATCCTTTGAATTGGCTCATACAGAGTCTTGTAGGGACTCTAGTACGTTGAATAGACCGAGATAGATCCTATTGAGGGTCTGTGAATCGCCTTTGAGATGATTAGTCCTGATAACCTTAAGATAGAGAACAAAGAGGTTTAATGAAAAGGGTTAGCCTTGTTTTGTCATTCTAACGGTTGAGGATCGTTATTGATGTTTACATGCTCTTGTGTAGGGCGTGATTCTGACATCACTGGTGGTGGTGACCACGGATCCGGGAGAGCCGGTACAGTGCTGAGAGCAGGTAAGCTCTTTGTTCTTGGGAGTGGTTCCTTTCTTTGTGTTCCACCATACTCCGAGGGAGTATTGGTTATTGAATAACATGTTGCACGACTATTAGAATTGAATGTTACTGATTGTGATTGAGGCATGTATATGATGCACATATGTGTAGACATCTGAGTAAATGATATATCGTAGGCGATTGAGATGATATTGAATGAGATATACACTAGGATAGTGTACTGTGTGAGTGAAAACCTCTATGTGGTATATGCGGTGATAGTATATTGTGTTTGTAGAGAATTCTCTGGCTAGTAGAATGGATTAGATATGGACTTCCCTTAGAGCCAAAGTTATCTGGAACAACTCTAAGTGGTCAATAAGTAATGTGTGATAAAACCTGAGAGTATGCGCCTGATTGCAGATGAGCATCTCTTGGAAGTGCCATATATGTCCGAGAGTGTCCTGAGATAAAGTACCTGATTGCAGATGAGCTTTTCTCAGGAAGTATAATATAGATATATGTGTGATTAAATCCTTAGAGAAGGTACCTGACTGCAGATGAATGTTCTCAAGGAATATGATATATCTATATCTATACCTCTATATATATATGTTGTTGTATCTGAATAGGGATATCTATTTGATATGCTATGATCTAATAAAGGCCGTGATGGCTGAGTAGGGGTGATTATCCCTCAAGTTATATATATACTTGTTGTCTCTATGTGATGAGATGTTATGTGAGCCGTGATGGCCATGTGATGCTGATGAGAATTCCTTGATACTTGTGTGTATATACTGTATCTACCTGATGATATGGTTTGAGAGCCATGAGGGCTAGCTTATGAAATGTTGATTTTGATATATTATGCATGTTAGTGAACCAGGGGGAGGAAAGACCTCCAAGGACCCTGAGTTTACTGAGATTTTTATCTCACCCCGTGTGTGGGGATTATGTTTGCAGGTGAGACGTAGGGAGAAGCTGAGAGATCCCAGGGCAAGAGGCCCATGCAGGGATAGATTGTATATAAACCTTAGGCATAGTTGATGAGAGCATTTTGGCTCCATTCTTTTGTTATTTATGCCTATTGTTTTGTGGTTTTGTACCCTGAGGGGATTATATGTACATTTGTGTACTGAGGATGTATATTTTGATACTTCACCATATATAATGTACAACTGATGTTATAATGACGTCATATTTTGTTTTGCTTCCAAATCAAATTGTTTATTTTGAAAATTGCTACGTAAATGGATATAATAGAATGTTAACAAACCGGATGCATACGGGGCGTTACAATAGGGGTAGCGGAAATGAGGATGTTAAGGTGGATGTGTGGATATACGAAGATAGATAAGATAAGAAATGAGGATATTCAACGGAAGGTATCAGTGGTACCGGTATGTGAAAAGATGAGGGAGCATAGATTGAGATGGTTTGGACATGTTATGAGACGGCCACTGGATGCTCCTGTAAGAACAAGAGTTTGTTACCAAGAGCTAGACACAAAGAGAGATAGGGGTCGACCGAAACTTACCTGGGGAAAGGTAGTTAAACAAGACCTAATGGAGTGAGATATAGATTGGCGGACGGTATGTCTTAGGACGGAGTGGAGAAAAGCGATAAGCCTGGTGGAGGGTTAAACCCATTAGTAACTCTATGTTCCAGTCGTTCCCTTATTTTTAGTCATTCTCCTCCTCTTTTCTCCCTTCTTCCTCTCACCATTCTGTTTTTAGCCTTTTTTTCTCTCATTTGTCGTATTTTCGATTTATCATTGGGTTTATCTACCACCGACCCTAATTAACTTGGGTTAAAGGTGTTGTTGATGTTGATGATGTTGATGTTGACATAGTACTTGGGATATGCTAAGCCAATAAAATATTGACATATTAACTTTTGTTAAATAAATATTATGTTCAGTAATATAGTATTAATTATATTGATACTTCTCCGGTAGCTACATAAAATCAAATTAGGTATATTACATTTATACCGAAAAAAAATGTCAATAAATATCTCCAAATCATAACACAGTTTTGTACCACAAAGAATTACACAAAAATTAAATGACAACAAAATCCTAAGGATGGATAATAACAGTTCAATTTTGTTATTTTTACAACAATGATTACACTATTTATATACTTTTTTAATTCAGGACTAACAATATTTTCAACCTCGGTACATTTCTTTTCTATAAAAGATAAATAATATGCTCAAAGTTGGACATTTTAATATTTTAAAAAAAGTTGGACATGTAAATTACTTTTATGATAGTTACTAAAACGACCTCTCATACATTGGCTTTCCTTTCTTTCTTGCTGTTTCACCAATAATTACAGCCATATGAATAAAATTGAATGATAGCATCTGACAATAAATTCATTTTTTTATTAGTGTTTTTTATTGGGAACTCCTCCCCTGTAAAGTTACAAAAATGCCCTTACTCAAGTAGTCAAAGATCTGCAAGAGGAATAACACCATAGCCACTTTAACTCTTGAACACACAAGCAAGAATCAATCCTGCTTATGATTCTGTTGATTATTAGAAGTGGAATTTGTAAGGGAATCCTCTTTTCGTGGTGACATTTTAAGGTAGATTTGGATACGTATTCGCCTCACCTCCTTCTCTTTTAACTTAATCATCAACATTCTGAAACAAGCCGCAATGGCCAAAATTATTGAGAAGCATAAGGCAATGCCTGTGAACACAGTCTACAAGATGAGAGTCAATTTTATTTTTCTTTCTAAAAGCAGTTCTAATTATTATAGGCAATAGTAACCATATGACTACACTTTCTTTTAAGAGGGCGCACATATTTTTCATATAAGATAATCTTATTTGAATTAAATAAAAAGATTTTATTTTTATATTGCAAAAAAATAGATGGACCGTAAAATTTTCTTCTAAATAATGCAGGTAAAATATCTAAAAGTAAGACTCAAGCTCAAGACTTAGGGTTCAACCATAACAATCTTGTGTCAATTAGCTAACTCTAACTTATAGTATTCTTTTAACCAAGAGAGGATTTCACTTGATGGCTGCCAGAGAACCAGTGACTATGTTAATTACCCATTTTGTTCCAACATGCCAAGCTTCATCCTGGCCGAAGACTCTGATGTAAGGACTTTAAGAACTGTCTTTTCAATTACCCTTTCATACTTTGATTTGAGAAGCAATTGCCCAACATGCACTGATCATTCCACCCTTCCAATTAACACCCGATGTTGACCCGACCTCTTCAACTTCAAATTATCAATATATCGTATAGAACCGTAGGGTGGTTGTGTCTGTCCAGCAATACTCTTATCTAACGCTACTGACACATCATGATTAATGAATAGGAAAAAAAAATTAATATTATTTTTTATTCATTATATTTCTTAATTATTTTATATATTAAATTTTAAATTTTTTTTAATTGTATTATTTTGATTTATTTTTTTCAATTTTTTTTGTTAAAAATGTTAGTATTCTGTCAACTTTTAAATTTTAAAAAAAGAATCAAAATGATATATTTCGAAAACATTAAAGAGCATAATAAAACTTTTAAAACTTAATATATCAAAGCGAAACAACTGTGAAACATACTGAAACAAAAGTAACATTAAACTTTTTAAAATAATTAACTTTACATAATGGTAGCTAAAAACCTTTGTTATCTTTATTTTATTTTTAAAAAATAAACAACTAAAAAAATCATCATCTCCTCCAACTTCCAGATCTGAAAAGATAAAAAATGCAGTACCACATAGATCGAACGACGTCAATACATAATATCACCTGAATCACCGAAAATTTTTATACTCATCACCGAAAAACCAAAACATTTCATATAGCTATGCTATTGGAAACAGAAGCAGGGGAGTTTAAAGCAAGAGTTGTCTTCAACAAAGACAAAAACATGACCCTAACTCACCAATTAATCCAGATCTGAGCGATGAAGTCACAATGTGACTCTTTTCAGAGGTATGAAAGCAAGACCTTCACTGTCGCTCACGATTTGGCCGGGCAAGTAAAGGATTTCTCATCCAACATCTACAACAAGCTCGAACGAAGACAAGCAGTGCAAAGAGGATTTGAACAACGCGTTTCATTGGAAGATGATTCTAACCTGACTAATCGATCAAACCTCATCACAATTGAGTGTTGTCAGTCTTCTTTTTCACCTTCATCAATGTGCTACTTTTGGTGACGGTGATGATATAGTTGTTTTTGTTAGGTGACACAGCAATTCTGCCCATGTAGGGAGGTTGCGGCGAAGATGGAAGCGAGGACAGGGCAACAGTCTTTTTTTGGGTCGGCGACGAGAGGCGGAGCTGCAAAAGGAGAAGTGACTCTTGCCCATTGTGATTGAGAATAATTGGTGAATGAAATTATTATCATTATTGATCAAATTGAATGAAGGCAATAATAATAATAATAATACGTATTGGAAATTGGGTCTGATTGATCTACGACTAGTTGGTAGGAGTTTCACTTGATATAGATCGAATGGTACAGCTAGGAGCAGAATTGACAGAGTTCTTGTATCTAGAGAGTGGATTGGTAATTGGCTTAGAAGCACACAATACGTATTGGAAAGGAATGTATCAGATCATTGTCCTATTTTGATTAAAAACAACTTGTTTGACTGGGGACCAAGACCGTTCAGGGTGTTAGATTATTAGTTTGAAGATAGAAGGTTTTTAAAAGTGGTAGAAGATGTGTGGAAAGAACTTCATATCCAAGGAAATTAGGGGTATGTAATTAAAGAAAAGCTAAAGGCACTGAAGAAAAGTTTAAAAGTATGGTGATAACCGATGTCATATCACTTCAAAACAATTAAACTACGCTAATTCTGTAGCACAGGATTAACCTAGGTCGACTCAGAGACACAATCAATATGGTTCCAACTTTAATTCACTAGTAAATAATAGAGGGATTTTTATCGAACAGTTTGCATGCGATAAATGAAAATTGTAGAAAACGTAGCAAAATAGAAACTAACAAAATTAATAAAAGGTATTCTAAAACAGATTAAAAAGCATCAATTTAATTCACCAAACCAAGCAATACGAATTATCATAGTTTTCAGATAATGATTTTGTTATGAAATTTCATTCAATTTCATTAAAAGCAGTTCAATCGAATTAACTCCTAAATTAATTGAAACCACAAACTTAATTGAAATATCATCCAAATAATCTGTGATTAAAATTCAAAATTAGTAAATGAATCCATAACCTAATCCATTTTCAATCCTAAACACATTCATAATCATGAAAATTGAATAGAGGATTGAAGAAGAAAGTGAACATTCACAGAGAATTTGAAATACCAAACTAGAACTCAAATTCTCCTTGCTTAGGCTGGATCCTTGGATTTATTGATTGTTTAGCCATCCATGATCATCATCAATGAAAGCCCCACGAAATTATTGCAAGAAAATGGAAGAACAGAAATGAAAATGAAGAACAGTGAAGAACAATGAAGAATAGTTGAGAGAAAATAAGAGAAAAGGTTTTAATTCTAAAAAATCCTAAAAGTCACTACAAAATATGTTTATGCTAAACTAAAGTGTGTCCTCCCAAATAACTAAAATCACTAAACTATAGTGACTGAGTCAGTAGGAAAGGATGGGCCATAATTAAGCCCAACTAATCTAACTAATTACTAATTACACCAATTTCGCAGCCTAAAATTTAAGTGTAGTGGTTCTGACTTCCAAGCCTAAAATGATCCTCAAAATGATAGAATTGGCCTCATCTTATCTCTGAAAAAATTGTAGATCTTTTCCTTATCTTTCCAGGGACTACTTATATGTGTCATTTGGAGATCTGTAGAGCTCTCTAGGTCCTACATAAGGAAGATAGGTCAAGTAAGCAAAAACTCCGAAAATAAGCAACAATTATCAATTAAGCCCATATGTTTGCTTAAGGCAAAAACTGAATTAGAATGGGAAAATAAAAGTCCAAGAGAATTCAAATAAGCTAAGAAGAATAGAAAAATATTAAAC
Source organism: Glycine latifolia (assembly GCA_013407115.1). NCBI lineage: Eukaryota > Viridiplantae > Streptophyta > Magnoliopsida > Fabales > Fabaceae > Glycine > Glycine latifolia. The sequence goes on along the minus strand of CM023958.1, from coordinate 24,401,515 downwards.
TAAAAATAATCAATCATATGGAATAAGGAATAGTTTGGGAACCTTACTAGAAGGAAAAATCAAATCCAAAGTGAGTTAAATGAGATAGAAGAAAAAAAGGAAATGGAAGAATTAGATGAGGAAGAAATGTGCAAAAATATGGAAATACAAAATGAGTTTTGGAGGGTGTCGAGATGTAATGAATCATTGATTAGACAAAAGGCAAGGGTATGATGGCTGGAGAATGGTGATAAAAATTATAAGTATTTTCATGCATGTCTTAATTGGCATAGGAGAAAAGGAATGATAAAAGGACTTTCAGTTGATGATGAGTGGTTGTAAGAGCCTAGCCAGGTTAAGAGTGGGGCTGTGAAATATTTTGAGAATAGATTTCATGAAACTGAATTTGGTAGGCCAAAATTGGATGGAGTACAATCAATTAATTATCTGAGGAGAACAGAAGTGAGTTGACTACTATGTTTGAGTTATTAGAGGTAAAGGAAGTTGTATAGGATTGTAGGGATTCAAAGTCTCCTGGACCAGATGGGTACAATTTTAGATTCATCAAAGCATTTTGGCCATTGGTGAGGAACAATGTGATGCACTTTATTGGAGAATTCCATGCTTCTGGTGTTTTTACAAGAGGGTCAAACTCATCATTCATTACTTTGATTCCAAAAGTGCCAGATCCTCAAGGTCTTGAGCAATTCGGGCCTATCTCCCTTGTTGGCTGCATGTACAAAATCATGTCAAAGGTACTCTCTAATTGTTTGAAAAATGTTCTTGGGTCAATCATTGATGAGAGGTGATCGGCGTTTCTGTGGGGGTAGTGATAAGCGTTAGTTGCGTGGCTTCAAAACAATTAAACTAAGCTAATTCTGTAGCACAGGATTAACCTAGGTCAACTCAGAGACACAATCAATATGGTTCCAACTTCAATTCACTAGTAAATAATGGGGGGTTTTTATCAAACAGTTTGTATGCGTTAAATGAAAATTGCAAAAACACAAATTACGATTAAAGATTAATGCAGAAACTAACAGAATTGATAACAAGTAATGTAAAACAGATTAAAGAGCATCAATCCAATTCACCAAACCAAGCTATTCAAATCATCATCGTTCTCAGAAATTTATCCTACTGTGAAAGTTCATTCAATTTCATTAGGAGCAGTTCAATTGAATTAACCCCTAAATTAATTGAAACCACAAACCCTAATTGAAATATCATCCAATTAATCTGTGCTTTATATTCGAAATTAGGACATGAATCCATAACCTATTCCGCTTTCAATTCTAAACGCATTCACAATCATGAAAACAGAATAGCAATTGAAGAAGAAAGTGAACATTCACACAGAATTCGAAATATTAAACCAGAACTCAAATTCTCCTCTTGCTTGGATTGGATCCTTGGATTGAGTGATTATTTAGCCTTCCATGATGATCACCAAGGAAAGCCTCATGAAGTAAGTGCAGAAAAATGGAAGAATAGCAAAATGGAAATGAAGAAGATGAAGAACAATGAAGATCAAATGAGAGAAAATGAAGAACAAAGGTTTTGATTCTAAAAACTTAAAAAGAGAAAAATAAAACTGTTTATTGAATTGTAAAGTGTTGTCCAAGTTTCACTAAGGTCACTAATATGTAGTGGTTAAGTCTGAAGAAAAGAATGGGCCATTAAAAAAACCCATCAATTCTAATTATTTGCTATTTACAACCATAAAATCAAATTCGCAGCCTAAAATTACAAGTGCAGAGGTTCCGATTTCGAAGCTTAAAATGACCCTCCAAATGATAGAATTGGCCTTGAGCTATTTCTAGCAAACTTGTAGATCTTTTTGTTATCTTTCCAGGGACTCCTAGAACGCTCCATTCAGAGTTCTGTAGCACTCTATAGGCCCTGCACAATTCAGATATGTTAAGTGAGCAAAAATCCAAAAATACGCAACAATTAGCAATTAAGCCCACTTACTTGCCTAAGACAAAAACTGAATTAGAAAAGGAAAATAAAGGTCCAAGAGAAGTCAAATAGGCTAAGAAGGATAGACAAAAATTTAACTAAAAGCACTCTATCAGGTAGCATCCTTTACATAGTGTACTTATTGCAAATGAGGCTATAGAGGAAGCAAAAATGAAGAAGAAGAAATGTCTTTTTTTTTTAAAGTAGACTATGAAAAAGCATATGATTCTATTAATTGGGAATTTTTAATATACATCTTACAGAGAATGGGGTTCGGAGATAGATGGATTAAATGGATCAATGGTTGCTTGGTAAGTAGTAGAGTTTTGATTCTTATTAATGGTAGCCCTTCCAAGGAATTTTCAGTGTTCAAGGGGCTAAGACAAGGTGACTCACTAGCCCCGTTTCTGTTTAATATTGTCGCAGAGGACCTAACTAGGATGATGAGAGAAACTATTTGGAAAAAATTGTTTGATAGCTTTTTGGTGGGTGACAGAAGATACCTGTCAATCTCCTTCAGTATGCTTTTACTGAATGTGATAATGATCAAGAGTATATTCACTTGCTTTGAACTGATATCCAGACTTAAAGTTAATTTCCTCAAGAGCGGGTTTGGCATAGTTGGGGTGGATGAATCAATAACCAAAAGGTATGTAATTTACTGAATTGTAGGATTATGAAAATTCCTTTTGTTTATCTTGGAATTCCCATTGGTGCTAATCCTAGGCTAGTTGACATGTGGTCTCCTGTTATCTTAAAAATAAAGAAGAGATTAGGAGGGTGGAAACACAAATTGGTATCTTTTGTGGGGAGGGTGTGCCTTATAAACTCTATTCTTTCATCTTTGTATATTTTTTCTCTCATTTTTTAAGCTACCTATATCTGTGGGGAACAAAATCATGCAAATACAAAGAGACTTTCTCTAGGATCATGAGGAAGGTAAGAGGAAAGTGTGTTGGGATAGTTGGCAAAATATTTGTAGACCAAAATCACAGGGGGGGTTAGGAATCAAAAACATATTTCATTTTAATAAGTCTTTGCTGGAAAATGGAGATGGGAAATGATAAAGGAAAAGGGGAATCTTTGGAGTGAAATTTTAATGTCAAAATTTGGGGGGTGAAGAGGATTGTTACATAAGGAGAATTGTACAAACTGTTCTGTGTGGTGGAGTGACCTATGTAAGATTTGTGGGGGGTTGGATGAGTCTAGGTGGTTTGATTTGTCGGTTGTCAGAAAAGTTTAGTAAAGGAGACAAAACTTTCTTCTGGAGTGATATTTAGGTGGAAAATGAATTGCTTGCAGCTAGATATCCTTGGTTGTACGTGATTTCGAATCAGAGGGAGAGAAAAATATGTGAGATGGGTGAGTGAGTTAATGGAAAGTGGGTTTGGTCTTTTGAGTGGCGTAGGGAACTTTTTGTGTGGGAACTAGAACAAATGAATTTTTTGAAGTTATACTTGATTGGTTGCCATATTAGCCAACATTGTAGGGGTTATTGACTATGGTCGTGGGAGCAAATGACCATTTTTCTGTAAAATCGACATATGTTGGTATTGGCAACTTACTTGGACATCATGAGGAGGATGAATTTTGGATGCATATTTGGCGATTGAAGGTGCCCCCTAAAATCAATGTTTTCATATGGAGAATGTGCAGAAATAGGTTACCTACTAGCAATCTGATAAGTAGGAATATTTATGTTGGTGAAGGAAGTTATAACTGTAAATTATGTTTGAACAACATTGAAACTGTTGATCATCTTTTGTTCTGGTGCCCAGTTATTATGGATGTTTGGTAGACATGCTATGAGTGGCTACACTTATCCTCGGTTCTTCCTCAGATGCCAGTCAATCACTTTAATCAACATCAGTTGTTAGGAGTTAACAACAAAGCAAGATAGATGGAAGATCATTTGGTGCGTGATTGTCTGGATGGTATGGAAAACTAGAAATGATATTATATTTAAATACTCTAAATTTCACAAGCAGAATTTGATGCAAGGAATACTTTTTAATGCATGGTGTTGGATAAAATCAACAGATAAATTATTTTGTTATTCATTTGCTCAATGGAGCCTTAATTCTGGTGCTTGTATTTTGGAATTTTAGGAGTGGCAAGGGGTGTTGTTTGAGCTATTTTGTGGAAGAGGTAGGTATAGTATACTATAATAGGTGGTTGCATGTATATAGTTATGTTTGTGTTGCTATAGGTTTTGGAATTTTTTTTCTATAACGTGTGTAAGCAACATGATGGTGTTCTAGATAAACAGGAGTTAAACATGAGTTTTAATTGTGGATGAACTTTGGGTACTTCTGGTACTATGTAGTTCCTACGAGTTAAACATGAGTTTTAATTGTGGATGAACTTTGGGTACTTCTGGTACTATGTAGTTCCTACATATTCATATACATTATATATATTGTGCTTTTATTGTTGAGAAAAAAAAAATAATAATATAAGAGTGAAGATTGCATTGTTATTGTTTTTGGTTTCATATCCATTTTTTTTCATTTTCTTTTAAATAAAGAAAGATAGTGGCGATCACTTATTCTAAAATTTAAAATATTAACGAACACTTATGTTTCTAAAAAAAATGAAAAAAAGACCAAAATGATATATTTAAAAAATATAAAGAATTAAAATAAAAATTTTAAATCATAATGTACCAAAGAGAAACAATTGTAAAACATAATATATCAAAAATGACATTAAACTATTTTAAAATTTAAAACTTAAACCAACTTTTCTAATAAAAAATTATAAAAATGATACATTTCAAAACATAAATGATCAAAGTAATATTTTTAAAATTTTAATGCATAAAAAATGAAAAAAGTACCAAACATAATAAATAATAAATAATATTATGAAAATAATTATTGCTCTGTTACACCAAAAGATTTCCCGTCGCTTAACAGCTGAGGTCAAGGTACCTTAATCCTCCAAAGCGCCCTTTAAAAATAAAACTGAAGATATAAACGCGTTATTAATAAACATATAAAATATACTATCATATAAACATGTTACAAAATAATTAATAAAGAATGACATTTTATCTTCTTATTTTAATACATTTTATTTTTTTATATTTAGAAATCTAATTAATTTTTTTGATAATTAAGTCATGTAAATTATACAGATGTAATTAAGGACATATTCAATGTCTTCTATTGTAATAGATAGAGGTAGCTACTAATAGCTAGCCCTTACGGTGATTGAATTTTTCATATTTTTCCTTTGAGGTTACTCATTCCGTCCAAGTATCTTAGTTGTTTTACGCATATCATAATAAAAATTAATAATAGATGAAAAAAAAATAATTTTATAAAATTAATTTTAGTATATATTAATTTATATTAAAAAATTAAAGTGATGTGATATTTATTATAGACATTAATGAAAAAATTATTAATATTATATTGAAAAGTTAAATATGTCATTTATTTTAGGATTTTTTTTTCTGAATGTACACTTCTTTTGAAACGGATGAAGTAATTTCTAGAAAATAAAGCAACTTAGCTGGTTAGTTTTCAATAAAAGTTGGTGACTAATTAACAAAACCATTGATATTTCTAGAGCATGCATGTTATTTCGCAGGTGCACGTACCATTTAACAGTAGAACCCTGCAAATATAGCCATGCAATACAAAAAGACAAAAACAGCCCTAATGCAGCAGAACGTAATGTCATTTCTAGGCTCTAGCCCTGTTTTAAGGTGGAGAAGCAATGAAGCATTCTAAGGCAACCATAAAAAATCCCTAGAGGTTAACTTTATATGTAAATTTTAAGATACGATAGTCCATTTACAAAAGCTATTTAGTTAAATAAAAAAACATTCATTTTTGTAAATAATATATAGCTAGTACGCCTTCATAAAAAAAATTAGTGTCCAAAGGTTATATCAATATTTCAATTATTACACAAGAGGAAGTCAATTCAACCAACATTTATTTGTTTGTTGTGGTGGTAGTACGTTTTTTTTACTGCAAGTGGTAGTAGTACTTTTTAGTTTTTAGCAAATTTTATCTATAAGACTATAATAACTAGATATATAGAATTGTGTAGGGAATTAAAATAAATTATATTAATTTTTATTCACTGGAAAGTAAATTTAATTTTTATATATTTTACATTGTTAAAGAATAAAAAAGACAATTTTTATGTGTAATTCTTGTTAAGCTAATTATCTGTATATACATTATGTGAATGATTTGATAATTTTTTATCATAAAAAATATGTTTGATTTTTATATGTGCCATAGAATTTTTTAGGTATACATATGCAATAGATGAACTACTTATTACAAATTAAAATTAAAAGTTTTAATATATTTTAGTCCTGTGAAAAGGAGGAGAAAGTGAGGTAAAAAAAAGTTGAAGAAAGTTGTCAAAAAAGATTACATGTTAAATCATACTTCTGAAGTTTTGATTTTTATCCATATTTAGTGACATGTAATTCATATAGTTAACTTCACATAGTAAAATAAGGTTTTATTGTTGTTGTTGAAGTGACAAAAATAACTCAAGGGAATTAAATTGTGTTTTCACAAACTTATAGTTGTTTTTGGAAACAACTTATAATTTTGATGTTAATCCAAAAAGTATTTTTTATAATAAAGAATTGTTCTATGCTCAGAATGATAGGTCAAATAGTTTCTGGAAAAGATGTTTTTATCAGCCCAAAACTTTGTTTCACAAAGATTGTTCAGTATCAAAGGTTTAAATGAAATGGCTCAATTGTTAATTCCTTTTAAAAAGAGTATTCAAACTTTATGAGTTTAAAAACAGTTATATGATTTAGAAACAAAAATAGTGTAATAAAGAAGAAGGGGAATAAGATGATATACAAAGATTTTTATACTGGTTCACTCTATGTTCAGTCTTCACTCTTTAAAATGAGATTTTTCGCTAACACAATCAAACACTGCTAGACCAGTCAACTGCTAGATTTTCACAACCTGCCAGCAACCCACTTTACTTTAATCCTAGCCAACAATTAGACCAACAACACACTGGATTTTTACCTTGTCAACCACTTGCTGGACTTTACAATAGAGTTATGTGTTTTACTATGTAGAGACATATTCTCTTTTACAAAAAGAATTTCCTCTAAGGAAATGGGCTAATCTCCACTTCTATCTATATAAGTTTATAAAAAAAATGTCGAAGTGGGTGTCTCTTTCATGAGAGACATTGAAGCAACAATGATAGATTTCTCACATAGATATACAACTCAATTTTTTTTTCTCTCTAGAAAGCTTTAACAGTATTCACCAAGGTCCTTCATGTCTTCTTAAACAACTCAATATAGTCATTGGAGTTGAGCCCAGAGCACTGACACTTCTTGAGGAAGTTTGAAAAAAAATCATAGTTGTTCAGACTTGACAGTTATGCAGAACTGTTCTAAAGTTTCCATTAAGAGGAACACTACTGATGAGTATTCTAAAGACACATAAGAATAAGGTTTTTTATGATGTTGAGGAATGATCTATTTTGAAGTAGGCCTTTTTGATGAAGATAAATTGATATTGCTTTGAAAGGTTATAGTATGCTTCAATGATTCTAAAGTAAAGGTATATTTGCTAGTGTGTTAGTGTATTGTCCTTAGATCAAACTTAACAAAGTCTCTTCAGTATTTAAACTATAAGGACAAGTCTCAACTTTCAACTTGTTGTATCTTGCAATGTTGTAAACATCCATCTTCTTATGAGCCCTCAAGGTGCGTGGTTGCATATGGAAGATGTAATGTTTCCAACTTTTGTCTTTTAATGAGTCAACTTTCTTTTGTTTACTGCATTTGAAAGACAAGATGTTGCTTTGAAGAATAGTATGGATGGATCCTTCTGATGAAGTGTCTTGATACTAGATTACTCTTCTGATCTTCAGAATGAATATCACTTCTCAGAGTCATATACTTCATCATTTTGATGCTAACTTTAGTGCAACTTCATTATGTTGGAAGCACTTTTAGCTTTGATAAGTTTTTTGAGTTAGGCCTTGTTGATGTCTTGCATTTTTCCATGATCAAGTTCTTAGAGGGAAGCACTGATCTTCATCATGCAAATGGACTTTATACTGTCTTCTGAGGCTTTTACTCTTGACAAAATATCTAAAACACCATTTATGAGCTTGTTTTGAGCTCATCAAAGAACTTACTCATATATGTTTTCCATGTATATATAACACTATAACACTAAGTAGAATTGTTAGTCATCAACAAGTTCCATCATCCTTACAATTTGGATAACTAATGATTTTTCATAATTCAAACCAAGGAAATAGTTTTATTGCTTTTGATATTTTTATGCTTTTGTTGTAAATGTGAAACTCTAATACTAAACACAGGTCATTTTACATTTTAACAAAAAAAAAGACAAAAACAAAACTATGTACTAGTAGTATAAGTAGTTCTACATTATCATCTAATCACAAATAACCATGTATGATAAGTTTATTAACTTTTACAATAACTACCTTAAAGTCATACCAATAATGATCTATAATTGAATGACAGTGTAAAATTGTTTTACACTATCAGCGCATATTCATTAAACTCTAAAAATTGTCCAAAAAATGTCATAATAATGTCATTACACATTATAATATTTTCAAAGATCAATTTTAGTCAATAAAAGTCATTTATTGAATTACACATATATCCTTACTCTGAAAGGCTTTTAAAAGCTTAATGTTGGTATAGGTGGTGTCATTCTTCCTCTCGGCTAGAAGGACTTTCTTCCTTTGATCGTATTGGCTATGTTGAGACATCTATGTTTTTTTTCCCTCATTCATGGGTTAAACCTTGTTTGGGGTATATATTTTTGCAAGATCCATTGTGAAATGGATAGCTTTAGCATTGATCATATCATAAATGCAAGTGATTGTCTTTTGTGTTAGCACTAGGTTATGCTTATTTGGAAGGTGTTGGATATTCTTAAAAGAAGTTGATAGCTTTTGTCAGCCATATTCTTAGGGAAAACCAATTGTATAACTCATTTTCTTGCTAGTAATGGGGTTTGTGATCCTAAAACCCTTTGTATATAATTGAGATGTTTCCTCCCCTCTTCTAGACTATCTCCTTTTGAAGTCTTGGGTGATTTTCTTGTTATTTTTTCACTAAGTAAAAAAACTTATAATTCTATTACGAACGAAAATAATTTGAGTGAAATATGAAATCCTTGATTGATTTCACACCACACCAAAAGCTTTGTTTTGGGGGGGGGGGGGGGTGATCAAAAAATAAAGGCAAGCCCTTGGGAGAAAAAGAGAATCTAATTAATTAAATTGGAAATGAGGCTTTGTATGCATTTTCCCTTCTCATTATTTGTTGTGCTATTACTTTTTGTCTTTGATAAGCCAAATAGGGGGAGAAAAATTGATTGATAATTAACAAAATGTGAAACTCTGTTTTGCTCTCTGTTATGCTCTGTTTTTCTGTTGATTTTTGCAAATTAATGGTTCACGAAATTATCTAAGTCAAAAGGAGCAAACTAAGTCAGGGGTAGCTAATCTAATGAAAGTAAATGATTAATGTTTATGCAAGCATATCTCTTAACACTTGTTCTTGGCAAAGAGGCTGATTTGTTTTCAGGTTAACAAAGTTCAAGACTTTCATCTTGCCCATTCCTCAAAGTAATTCCAAACTTAAACATATGGTCAATCAATATTTGGCATGTTCAAAGCCAAAAAGGGGGAGATTGTTGGATATAGGGGGAGCAACTTGAAGTTTGAAGCTTAGGACTTGGAATAATGTTTTGAGCTTTTCACATGCCTTCAAGAATGAAATTCAAATTGAAGTGTATGAAGAGGCTAATTTGTTGATCCTTGCATTGCATGCACTTAATCATTTACATGCTTAAATGTTTTCATCAAAAAATTGAAGCAATTTTTGAAAAGAACTAAATAGGCAATGTTTTTGGAAAAATGCAAAACTTACTGTTTTAATCGATTACACTACGGTTTAATCGATTATTTGCTTTGATTTTAAATCTGGAAAAGCATTGAAGAATAATTTAATCGATTACCATTTCTTGTAATCGATTACATAGTGTTAAAAGAAAAAAATATGCTTCACTGCTTTAATCGATTACCATTTCCTGTAATCGATTACATAAGGTTTCTATAAAAGCTTGTTTCACTGATTTAATTGATTACCAGTTCTTGTAATCGATTACACAAGGCTTTTTAGAAAAACATGGTTCACTGCTTTAATCAATTACCATGATTTGTAATCGATTACACAAGCTGCTTCTGTAACAATTCTTCACTGCTTTAATTGATTACAACTCGGTTTAATCGATTATTTTGATCGTTGTTCAAACCTAGAAATCAGCATGAACACTTTAATCGATTAAGTGGCAATTTAATCGATTATTTGGCGCGTTTAATCGATTACAGTTAGTTACAAAAATCTGTTATAAATAGGAGTGAGGCTTGGCTTGAGATTTAACTTAAATACTTCGAATTTTCTGAATACACACAAGTCTTCACAAAGTTAGAAAGTGATTTTCTGGGTTAACTAACTTCTTGTCCCACTATTTAATCTTCATGGGTATTGAATGATTTCTTGGGCAAGAGTTTTCAAAGAAGAATAGGAGAGCATGTTCTGAAATTCATTTTGTTCATTCAACTTTGATTGATAAACCACATGCATTCATATTCATTGGATCATCAAGTTGTTTCTCTCCATTCTCTTTGGTTGTAAATTTGTTTTTGCAATTTTTGTTATTTGGTGCTATTGTAAATTGTTCTTTGAAGCTTGTACTAGAGTAGTGTTCTCTAGGGAAGAACAAAGTAATGTTCTCTAGTTCTTGTTCACTAGAAGTCTAATAGGGTTTTAGATTTTTTTTCTTTGTCTAGAGTTGATAAAGAGTGTTTGTAATAAAGTTTGTCAGAACTGAAATTTATAATAGTGGAACTCTAATCTAGTGTTGATTAGAAGAAACTGGATGTAGCTTCTCTTAAGTAATGAGCCAGTATAAATTCTTGCATTAATTCTCTCTCTCAATCTCTATTAGTCATCTTGTTCATTTGTTCTTGGTATTTTTTTTCATTACTCAACAAATTTTGTTTTGAGCTATTGATTTCTTGAGCTGAGTGATTTGATTGATTAAAAGTATTCTTGATTGAAAAGTGATTAAGATCCTTACTCTGATTTTATAAAGAAATTTTAAAAGACCAAGTTTTAACCAATTCACCCCCCTCTTGGTTATTGTGGGTATTCCTATTGTTGTCAGGATTCAAACCCATAACTTCTCACTCCTCCTTCTCCCTTCAACACCAAGAGAAGGAAGTGTACAATGAGCCCTTATTTAAGCTATGAACAGTTTCTTCCTTAGTTATTACAATATTTAAGTAAAATAATCTAGGACAAACAACATCTAGCAAGTTTTCTGTCAAAATAAATAAATAAAATTTGTAGTTTAGAGGTCTAAAAGGTAGCTTGAATGGGATAATAAAAAGCTTTATATTAGCGAACAAGTATGTTTTCAATGTTGAATCTATATTAAAACATAGCAATAAGATGTTCACTCTATTAATTTTAACTGTATTTTAAGAGTACGTAAAGGCATACAAGAGTTTTACATATATTACAGGTTAAATGTTACTTTTAATTTTTTATTTTATTTATTTTATTCAATTTGATATCTTATCTTTTAAAAAAATTATTTTAATCATTTATCTTATTTAAAAAGTTTAAAATAATCTTATTCTTACAAAAGTATGATGTATGTTGATGGAGAAAATGAAACTAGGTGATGTTACATGAAATTGCACTAATTAAGGTCGGATTGCTCTTTCAAGTTTTAAAATGAATTCAAAATATCCTCCAACTATTTAAATATATTGAGACTCATGTGTTAAATATATTTAACATGTAGTGGTCTGATTGTGCATTTTTAGTTGAATATTTTCTATTCTTCTTAGCTTATTTGACTTCTTTTGGATTTTTATTTTCTCACTCTAACTCAGTTTTTGTCTTAGGCAAACAATTGAACTTAATTGATAATTGTTGCTTATTTTCAGATTTTTTGCTTACCTGACCTATCTTCCTTGTGCAAGTCCTAGAGAGTTCTACAAAACTCCAAATGGAGCATATGAGTAGTCCCTAGAAAGATAAGGAAAAGAGATAAAATTTTATCAGAGATAAGCCGAGGTCAATTATGTCATTTTGAAGATAATTTTAGGATTTGAAGTCAGAACATCTACACTTAAGTTTTGGGCTACAAGTTGGGCTTTGATTGGTGTAATTAGCATAATTAGTTAGATTATATGGGCCTAATCAAGGTCCATCCTTTCCTACGACTTAGTGACTATATATTAGTGCAATTAGTTAGTTAGAAATAATTGTTTTCATTTGGTACAAATAGAATTTTTAGTCTTTTTACAAGTTTTCAAAATTAAATTTTTTTTTCTCTTTTTCTCTCAATTGTTCTTCACTGTTCTTCATTGTTCTTCAATTTTCTTCTTCATTTCATTCCTTTTCTTCTATTTTCTTACGCAAATCCTGTGGCTCTTCCACTGATGATGATCATGGAAGGCTAAACAATCAATCAATCCAAGGATCCTATCCAAAACATGAGAATTTGAGTTCTAGTTTGGTATTTCAATTTTTGTGTGAATGTTCATTTTCTTTTTAATCATCTATTCGATTTTCATGATTATAAATGTGTTGAGGATTGAAAACAGATTAGATTATGGATTCATTTCTTAATTTTGAACTTTAATCACAGATTGTTTAGATGATATTTCAATTAGGTTTGTAGTTTCAATTAATTTAGGAGTTAATTCGATTGAACTACTTCTAATGACAATGAATGAACTTTCATAACAAGATCATTATCTGAGAACTATAATAATTTGCATTACTTGGTTTGGTAAATTGGATTGATATTTTAATCTATTTTACAATACATTTTATCAATTCTGTCAGTTTCTACATTTTCTTTGAATTTAAATTTATGTTTTCACAATTTTTGTTCATTGCTTGCAAACTATTCGATAAAAATTCCCTTGTTGTTTATCAGTGAATTGAAATTGGAACCAAATTGATTGTATCTCTGAGTCGACCTAGCTTAATCATGTGCTACATAATTAACGTAATTTTATTTGTTTTGAAGCAATGCGACTTTAGTTATCAAAATTGACATCGTTGCCAGGGATACATTTCATTGTGTGCTAACTTTAGTTCACTCATAATTAGATAATAGTATAGGTATCAATTGACATTAGTATAAAAAATTTACACTTCACTACATAATTGTATTGTTGTGTTGTTTGTTATGTAGTGTGTGTGAAGTAGTGGTGCAAAAACAAAAGAAAAAAAATAGAGAAAAACATAGGAAAATAGAGTAGTATTAGAGAAAAGAGTGGTGTAGTGTAGTTGTGTTGTGTGTTGTGTGTTCCAGAAGTGATCTGTCTTGTGGAGTTTGTTGTGTCCAAAGTTTATCCTCATTCTGTGGAAAAAAAACCTTTGGGGTTAGGTTTAGGTCAAAATTTGCAAATTCGACCTCTAAGTATAAGTTTTAGCATAAGGACATTTTGATCATTTCATAGCAAACTAGCTTAGAATTGGCTGAAAATTTACCAAAATGTAGAAAAATTAATACATCATGGTGACCGTGTTCCCTCACATGGTCATTGGGGGTCCAAATTGCTAAATTCGATGATCTAAGCCACTTTTGAATTTATTTTGTCTTTTCATGATTTTTAAAAATCACCAAAAAAATTAGAAAAATAAAAAATGATTTTTAGACATTTGTTGTGGTGTTTTTGAATTTTAAAACATTCTTTGGGACAGTTTTCCATTTTCTGTATCATTTCAGCAAATATTGTAAATAGTATCCTAGTGGAGTAGTTGTTTGTTATTTCTGTGATTTCTATTACTGATGAGTTAAACTGTGCATAACTAGGTCTAAATCAAGTAACTTGCATTCATATGATCCTAAGATAGATAAGACATTTCACAGGTTGAGCCTAAATACTAGAAGTGTAGTGCATGATAGTGTAATTCTAGATAGTAGTATAGTGTATTCTAAGTCTAGTTCTAATTCTGAACATCTTGATTCTGAAATTTTTGTTGCTAGAGCTTATCATCCTCAAACTAATGGGTAAACAGAGGTTTTTAATAGAGAGATCAAGCAAATGTTGCAGAGGTAGTTGTTCCGTTTACGAGAAACAGAATGTACCCAGCAAGGTTTGCTGGGATTTGCTATGGGATCAAACTCTCCCTCTCTGAAGATGCCTATGGAGATGAAGCACCCCCAGGAAGATGATCACTGCTGGAAACAACACAAGTGGTGTGCTGTGTGTGCAGTGTGAATGGAAAAGAGAGAGTTAGGATTGTTGTGTACCTTTCACCATGAATAAAGCTGTATTTATAACAGAATACCTGGACCCTGGGAAGATATTGTTGAGGCCCATTATCTTTTGTAAAGATATTCAGATTATCTAATATATGAACGGAATTGGTTGTGATTATATCTTCTGTTTTATCTTCTATCTTTGGGTGGTTGTATAATTTAAATATTCAAATGGGCCTATCCGTAACAGTAGTGCAACTCAATAGGAAGAATTGGAGCAAGCTACTTGAAGATGTTTTATGGGCTCACAGGACCGCTTACCAAACACCTTTGGGGATGTCTCCCTATAGGGTGGTTTTTGGTAAGTCATGCCACCTTCCGGTAGAGATTGAGCATCGTCCTTATTGGGCGGTAAAGAGTTGTAACATGACATTTGATGAAACGAGTATGGAAAGGAAGCTGCAATTGCAAGAACTTGAAGAGATTTTCTTAGAAGCCTATGAGAACTCCAAAATTTACAAGGATAAAGTGAAGAGATTTCATGACTCTAGGATTCTTAGGAAGGAGTTCCATATTGGCCAAAAAAGTGCTTTTGTTTAACTCTTGCCTCAAGCTTATTTTCGGTAAACTTCGATCTAGATAGGATGGACATTTTGCTATTACTAATGTTTTTTTCCCATGGTGCAGTTGAGATAAAAAATGAAGTTACTGGCAAGGTCTTCAAAGTGAATGACCATCAACTCAAGCTATTTCATGAGAGTCCTCAAGTAGAGGAGAAGCTTGTGGCAGACCTCGCTTTGGTCTTGCCAATTTTATGTGATGATGTGCCTTGAATGACACTTAAGGAGTTTCCTTTTTCCTTCTTTTATTTGTTGTCTCTTTGTTTGCATTTCATTGCATGCTCACATTGAAGACAATGTGCATTTCAAGTGTGGGTGAAGGATTACAAAATCTATTTTCTATTTGTTTATTCTTTATGTTATTGTTTTGTTTTGTTGTTTTTTCTGTTTCCTATTTTTACATTCAGACAATAAAAAAATAGAATTTAGGCACTTTTCATGTTTTTCATAGATTTCTAACTTGTATAAATTGTAAGAAATGTACCAATTTTTGTTGGATTGAGAGGTTTCATGCTTGACGTGAATCATTGTTACAATTGTTAAAGTGATAAGTAGGCTTGAGAAATAGAATTTAAGATGGATCATGTGTGATAGAATTATGTCTTGTGAGTTTTTGGACCTTCGTGGATGAATCACATTATTTCATTCATGTTCTTTCATATGTGATTTTACCCTTGTGTAGATTACTCTATGTTTTGCATTGTCTCTTTTCACAATCTTTGTTGCACATGTTTTGATTGAGATGTTTTAGGTCTTCTTTCTTTTAGCCACTAGCCAAATAAATCTATCCTCACATTTATATCCATTGTCACCCTTTTTGAGCCTTTAACCATTTCTTTCTTGTATAGCTTATTACAAACCAAAAAAGTGAAAATTTATGTTATCCTAACTTTACGGAGAAAATGGACCTTGGAATTGTTTTGGGAGTGGGTTTCAAACAAGTGTGGGGTATTTGTATTTTGTTTTGATTTGGAAGAAAGCAAAAAAAAAAAGAAAATAAAAGAAAAGAAAGAGTTTAAAAAGAAAAAGTTCAAAGAAAAACATGTATAAACAAAGAAAAAGAAGTACAAGCAAAGAAAAAAAAAGTTGCAATAAAAGTGTGTTGTGGTTCATTTTCATCCTTGTAAGTTCTTTTTATTTTAATTTTGTTGTTCTCCATCTTGTTTCTTTATTTCTACCCCTATTTTTACTTGTTGACTTACTCTCCATTATCCCTTTTTTCTCTTAGTTTTAGCCTAAATATCCTTTTTTTATTCACCCTTTACCTAAGCCATATATTACAAATCAATAATGTCCTTTTTTATCTTTTGATGCATGTGTATTTCAAGTTGGATGAATTAGAATCTTGTCAAAATTTGGATGTGCTAGTTACATGTGGTGTTTGAGTGTAAACACAAACTCACACATCAGAAGAGGTTGAGTGTTGTTCTTTAAGATATTTCTATCACCTTAGTGCATTCTTAATTTTAACTTGACTACTTTTTCACTTTGCACTTTGTGATTATGTGTTTATGGATTGTTTATTACCTTAATATCATTCTTCCATTTTTCATCTTTCTCACTTTTGTGCATTGTTAGGATCCATTGAAAAATGTATTTGCCTTGTTCATACCTTTCTTTTAATTTGTGATTTACTTTAGTTTGAATTTTTCTCTTAGTCTTTCTTTTAGTTTTGCCTAGGAGTGCAAAAGTTTAAGTGTGGGGTATTTTGATTGAGCGTTTTTAGTTTAATATTTTTGTATTCTTCTTAGCGTATTTGACTTCTCTTGGACTTTTATTTTCTCACTCTAACTCAGTTTTTGTCTTAGGCAAATAATTGAGCTTAATTGATAATTGTTGCTTATTTTCATTTTTTTTCTTACTTGACATATCTTCCTTGTGTAGGACCTAGAGAGTTCTACAGAACTCCAAATGAAGCAAATGATTAGTCCTTGGAAACATAAGGAAAAGAGCTACAATTTTTTTCAGAAATAAGTCAATACCAATTCTATCATTTTAAGGGTCATTTTAGGCTTGGAAGTCAGAACTTCTGTACTCGAGTTTTGGGTTTTGAGTTAGGCTTTGATTGATGTAATTAACAAAAATAGTTAGATTAGATGGGCCTAATCAGGATCCATCCTTTCCTACCGACTCTGTCACTATATATTAGTGCAATTAGTTAGTTAGAAATAATTAATTTCATTTGGTACAAACAAAATTTTTAGTCTTTTTATAAGCTTTCATAATTAAAATCTTTTCTCTTTTTCTCTCAATTGTTCTTCATTGTTCTTTAATTTTTAGTCTGTCACTATATATTAGTGCAATTAGTTAGTTATAAAATCTTTTTATAAGTTAGAAATAATTAATTTCATTTGGCATGGCTCCCTACGAAGCCCTATATGGCAAAAGGTGTAGGACACCCCTATGTTGGTTAGAACCCGGCGAGGGTCTTGTGCTAGGGCTCGAGGTGGTGCAACAAATGACCGAGAAGGTCAGGTTGATCCGGGATAGGATGAGGACGGCCCAGAGTAGGCAAAAGAGTTATCATGACAGAAGGAGGAAGGACTTAGAGTTTGAGGATGGTAATCATGTGTTCTTGAAGGTCACCCTATGAACCGGGGTCGGCCGAGCATTGAAATCCCGGAAGCTCACACCCCGATTTGTTGGTCCTTTCCAAATCTTAAAGAGAGTCGGTCCCGTAGCCTACAAATTGCCTTACCTTCGTCCCTTTCCAATCTCCATAATGTATTCCATGTGTCTCAACTTTGTAAGTACATTCATGATCCATCTCATGTGGTGGGGTTGGATGATATTCAAGTGAAGGAAAACTTAACGTATGAAACACTACCATTGAGGATTGAGGATCGACGGATAAAACATCTAAGAGGAAAAGAGATTCCCTTGGTCAAGGTTATCTGGGGAGGTATATCCAGAGAAGATGCTACATGGGAGCTAGAGAACCAGATGCGGGAAGCCTACCCAGCTTTGTTTACATCAGGTAATTTCGGGGACGAAATTCCTAAAAAGGTGGGAGAGTTGTAACGACCCGGATTTACAAGTTGCTTAGCGAATGCTTGATGTGTGTGTTTTATGTTAATTATATGTTATGGTGTATGTTTTATTGTAGTATTGCTGTCCTAAGTGCTTTTTTCTTGGTATGCGTGTTTGATGGGTATTGGACATAAGTCAACTCTGCTGTTCTATGGTTGCTGGCCGTGCACGCTAAGAGGACATGCATGGTCAGCCATGTTATAAAAAGTGGAGTACGCAGCAGAAGGTGTTTTCCCTTTTCTTCTTTCTTGCGCTTTTCTCTCCTTTCTCTCTCTCAACTTACCCAGAAACCTCTCGATCTCGACCCCCTTCCTTGTTACCTTCAACCTACGAGAACCATCGTAGCTACTGCAGAATCCCGATGCTAAGAAGAACATCATGGTTGGAGCAGAAGTTAGGAACAAACCATCGTGAAGCTCGTGGACGAACTGCTGGTTAGGTAAAGGGAGTTTATCGTGTTTCTTAATGGCTTTAGGTACCACGGTTTGTGGGTCAGGGAGTCCAACCGTGACGATAACTACATGTCCCTGTGTGTGTGTTGTTTTTCAGAGAAGCCATGTCTTATTATGAATGGGGTGTGTTATGCCTTATTTTTGTTAAATGTTGTTTTGTGTTGATGCTTGGTGTTCTTGTGGGGGAGTTGCATATGGGAAGTTGGTACTTTGATGTTGATATACTTCTAAGGCACTTTACAGAAGTGTTTGTGAAGGTGATGAGTACCTGGATGGGTTGGCCGGGTTACACGTAGACATGAACCCTTGCGTTTTGATGTCGGCTACCGGGATGGGTAGACCGAGTTGAGTGGGTTACGTAGCATGCATGCACGCATGCAAGACGTAGCTTAATCCTTGTTGGCGGACGCCTGTAGATCGGGTCACCTACCCGAGGTTGTTCCCTTTAGAGTTGTTAAGACTCGCTTTCCTTACTAGAAGGTATTGGGTTCCTTACCCGGATGATATATGAGCCGTTGAGCTCAAGTTCTCACCAAAGAAAGAGTTACCGGGTTGCTAACTTGGATGAGCTTGTGTTCTCTCGGGAAAGGAGTCACCGGGTTCCCCTACTCGGTCGATCTGATGTTCCTTCTTCTAGAACGACCGGGTTTCAATACATGTGTCATCTCTAGAAACTCATCCTTCCCTTTATAGAGAGATCGGGTTCCTCACCCCGGGATGGGATTTTTTTTTAGAACTGCTAAGTCCAAACCTTTTCTTGAGAACTGCCCGGTTCCTTACCCAGTAGAGCTCGTTTGCTCTCAAGAAATGAGCCACCGGGTTCCCTTACGCCCTTGTGTAAATTGGGGAATACAAACCCGGGTTCTTATGAACCTCGACCGAATTCCTCCGACCTCGCCCGTCTTGCTACCCTTGCCTCCTCTTGCCCAAACTTTACTTCTCTGACCGATCCCTACTGACCTTGTTCGCGTTATACCGACCTTGACCGACCTTGTCCGCCTTCGTCCGACCTCGTTCAGATTCTTACCTTGTGATAGTATGTCCAAGTGCCAACCCGGACACCTCCAACTTCACACCGGTTCACCTGTTTGTACGTGTTTGTGATGACGTTTATGATTATATTGGTGGCACTTGAACTTGGCCTATGTGATGGCTTGAGATGAGGAATGCGTTTGGATATACATAAATACCCACGGGGGTGTATGGCGTTATCCTAGCCAGGTCGGGTTGAGCCTGGTTCTGGGTCATACATTGATGGTGCCGTGGTGATATTATATGTATAGCAGTGAGATGCCGAGACTGGGTAGCGGTAAACCTTGCAAGGACCACGGTCAGTGCATTATCGGGTCCATGTGTGGGCGGTAAACCGTGAGATGCCGGGACTGGGTGGTGGTAAACCTTGCGAGGGTCATGGTCAGTGCATTGTTGGGCCCTTGTGTGGGCGGTATGTTACATAGGGGGTGTATGACGGATTACCCTTGCGGGGAAGGATTGTGTCCCTAGCGGGGTCATACATTGATGGTGCCTACGTAACATACGACATTTACATGGCGGAAATGGGGTTGATGATTGGTTGTAGGGTACGGAGGTATTGGGGGGCAACGTCTGTTGGGAACTCCTTCTGACACCCATTGGCTGATCACCATGGGGGGTGATTCCTGTGCACAACAGAGTGACCCTGACATGCTACTGCATCATCTGACCACTAGGATGGCCCATTTCCGGGATGGTACCACATTGCATAATGAGAATTGAGTCAGAAGCATGTATCATGCTAGGTTTTATGAGCTAATCTATGAGATGATTGTGGATGTCCGTGTATGTTATGCTTGGAATGTTTGCAATTGTATGCCGATAACTGTGTTGCTTCTTGACCGAGTTGTGTGCCTTTTTCCTGTTGTATTTATCATCGTTATTTAATATGATGAACTCACATTTGCGTTGTTGTACCTTGTGGTTTGGTACTTGTGATGACCGTGAACAGGGTTCGTGTGCACATGAGCAGCATTAGGTGCTTTTGGGAGAAGTCCGAGTTGTTGGAGCTGTAATAACCTAGGTTTATAATTAAGAGAAAAAGAAAGAAAGTTTAAAATTTGCTGAATTCCGTCAGAAAAAGCGTTAGCGACGGATTTTGCGACGGAATTAGCGACGGATTTTGCCTGTGAATAGTGCCGCGCTGGTAGCGTGGGGAGCCACGCTGGTAGCGCGGGAAGTGCCCCAGAAAGCCATTTTCCACTGGATTTCCGCGCTGGTAGCGTGGGGGGCCACGCTGGTAGCGCGGGACTCTCGCTGGGGGCCTATAAAAGGCCATTTTCGCGTTTTGGGCTACAAAAACTGCTTCTTCTTCTTCCTCCTTGAGCCAGCAGCCATTAGAGCACCCTAGAAGCTTCATATTTCCATTATAAGCCATTAAAACACTTCCTTAGACCTTTGATTGTGAAGGAAACATCTTGAAAGCTTGAATCATTCTTTCTCTTCTTGAGGAAATTCCTTTTAAGAGTATTTGGGAATCTCCAAAAGGAAAACTCAGAGAACTTGGGTTTGGCTGAGACCCACTGCGTGGAAAGGACACTGAAGTTCGGGAGAACGGTCCTTGGGTCTTCCTTGCCGTTATTGAGGTAAGAAACTCAAGTTTCTCAGCTTGATTTTGAAATTGGGGATTTGCATGAATAGTAACCATTTTGTGAAGGGACTAGAATTAGCTCTGAATTCTGTAGAAGATTATGTTCAGAGAGTTGTTGTGATGATGTTAGAGCCTTCAGAAATAATTACTGATGAAGTTTGATTTTGGCTCTGAGTATATATGAACAGAGATAAAAGACTAGTAATGTGACTAGTATGAACCTTAGAGCAGTTGACAAAGTTGCTCAGGAGGCTGTATAGATGAGATTGATCGGTTGAAACTGATGATGATGAGTTGTTGGGTTTAGGCTATTATGAGCAGGGATATGCTTTGTGTTAGCCTGATCAGAGTCCTTGTAGAGACTCTGTAGCCTTGATGAGGCCGAGAGGGATCCTGTTGAAGGGTCTGAAATCTCTTGTACAGCGATTAGTATATGTTTATTGAGAGGATGATAATTCCTTTCGTTTGAACGTCCTAGAACTGTAAATTGATGTGTTATGTGTTGGTTCTTGTGTAGGACGTGAGCTTGATAGCTCTGGTGGTTTTGACCACGAGGCCGGGAGAGCCGGTGATCTGTCTAGAGCAGGTAAGCTCTTGATTCTTGAATGTATTCCCTTTTGTTGTGTTCAGCCATTCACCAATCTGAGGTGATGGTTCTGTTATGTTGTTATACATATGCTGTTGATTGGTTATTGGTTTGATTGGCTGATGAATGATGATTGTGCCCTATGAGAGGGTAATGACTGTAATTTGGATTGTGATGCTTGTCTTTTGGTTTGGATCCAGAGATGGATGATTATGATTTGTTTTAGTTGGAGATAAGCATGATTGATTGTGGAATCCTATGGTAATAGGATAGATGACAGGTGATGGTTATAGGCCTGACATGAGATGTTCCTTTATGATAGAGGCCGGCCCGGTATATAGGAGTCCTCCAGACGTGGTTGTACCTATATATTTTCGGGGTGCCTATGATAGAAGCCGGCCCGGTATATGGGAGTCCTCCAGACGTGGTTGTACCTATATATTTTCGGGGTGCTTCCGATAGATAGTGATTTCCTGCCATGAGATATCCTAGTATATATTGGATCCTCTGTGAGTGGGGATCGGCATATATATCTAGATGAAAGTATATGCAGGATGATGATGATAGGCAGTAGATGATGAGGATCTGTGATAGATGGGGATGACTATCGGAATCACATAGATATTGATAGATGGTTGTATATTGACTGCCTATGTGTTGATTGAATGAAATGAGTTGATGATAACCCTGATAATTGTGATGTTTCTGTCTGTGTATCTGTTGTCAGTGAACCAGGGGAAGGAAATACCTTCAAGGGCCCTGAGTTTACTGAGATTTTATATCTCACCCCGTTTGTGGGACTTATATTTCAGGTGATTCATCAGGAGGAGGAGCAGATAGATCCCAAGGCAAGAAGCCTATGCAGGGATAGTTGCTGCTGATAAACCTTAGGCTTAGATGACATGAGCTTGTGGCTCGGATGTTTTGTACTTAGCCTTTGGTTTGTTTTGATGTACCCTGATGGGATATTTGTATAGTTTTGTACTGTACAGAGGAACTTTGTTGTATATTCACCATATTATAGTGTACAGTGTTATGATAGTGACCCTTGATGATGTCACTCTTTAGTTATGCTTCCAAACTACTTAAACTCTGATTGATTATCTGCTTTTATGTGATTATGCTTGGTAATGATCCCTTCTGTGAAAAAGGGCGTTACAGGAGCCGCCTTGTTTTGCCGGGATGTCAATGGACATGATCCCGGGCAGGAGTTGCACTTTGCTAGATGTACCCCTTGTTTTAATGGATGCACTCCTCATTTTGCTAATTACACCCCTAACTCCTATTTTCTCTTCTAATTGTAAAACACTTGATGTATATTTTGAGATGAAATCTTTGTACTTATAATTAAATTATGTCTGACGTGTATAAACAAGTATTCGAGATGTCTTATGAATATCTTAAAGTATGTGTATTTTTGTATGATGACGGTCATTATATGCTCTAAAAAGTTTACTATCGTTTTCACAAATAACGTAAGGGGGGGTGTTCTTTTTATTAAAAAGAGTTATGCCATGATTATGAGTTAGTGATATAGTAGCAACATGGTGGGTCGTTACAGCTTGGTTTGATGAATTGGATTGATATTGTTTAATCTATTTTACGATAATTTTTATCAATTTTGTCAATTTTTACATTTTTCTTCAACTTTAGTTTGTGTTTTTGTAATTTTGTTCATTACCTGTAAACTGTTTGATACAAATTTCTTTGTTGTTTATCAGTGAATTGAAGTTGGAACCAAATTGATTGTATCTCTGAGTTGACCTAGGTTAATTTTGTGCTACATAATTAGCGTAATTTTATTTATTTTGAAGCGATGTGACTTTAATTATCATCATCCTTAAAAAAATTCTTTGAAAAATGAAAAATAAATATCCCAGTCAATATAACTTTATGGTTTTTCTGGCAGATATTAAATAGCCGGATACAAATGTTTGGGCTACAAGACCGACTTATGGGCCCAGCTTTGTGAGGCTGAGAACAAAGGAACTACAATGCTACTATGTTCTTTTTTGTTTCAGTTTGCACACTTCCCTTTGTTGCAAAATCTCACCTCTATTAACATTGCCCTTCTTCCCCAGTGTGTACCTGAAACCTCAAACCAACCAGAACCTCTTTGATTGAAAATAATCCAAGTTTTTTTTTTCACAGTTAATTTATTTGTAGAGAGAAAGAAAAAAACAATGTCTGCTTCCACCGTTGTTCACAATTTTTGTTCCATCGCTTCTTGCATTTCAAATTGCGGCCATAACCGAACCTTGGTTCCTACCCATCATCAGTTTCATTCACCCAATTCCCTTTTGAGCTTAAAGAAGCAAAATTTCCTCACGTACATTCACTTCAAGAGTTCCAGATCCCAGAAACCTCGCTCCAGTTTTGTAGTTTCCGCAGCCCAATCGAATTTTGTTAAAGGTTAGCCTCAATTTTTATTTTTTAATTGAATTATTTTGGATGTGATTAGAAAAGGTGAAGGGATGGTAATTTCAAGTTTGGTTAAGGGGTTTTGGTTGTTAGCAGAAAGTTTTATGGAGAGGGTGGATGACTTTGGATATTAGTGAAGAAACTGAGTATTGAAGTAATATATATTAAAAATTAAATAGTAGTCTTATCTTTGGATATTAGTTAAATGTCATGCATACACAATTGATTTTGTTAATGCAATTCGGATTTTCTCAAGTGACTGGCCTATCCACATTACATCAATATAATCTTCAGACTATTTTCTTTGATTGCAACTATTTTGACAATATACTATACCTTTTATCTGAATTAGCTTTTTCATGAGGAAGCTTGTAGCTCACAGAAAACCAATAAAGTAGGCAGTGCCTTCGATCAATTGTTTGGTGTCTTGGATTTAATAATTGTTAGGATGTTATGAACTATTTTTCCATGTCAAGCATATGCATAACAATGACAGTATGCCAAAGATTATTGGGGATAGATGGCACCAAACTATCAAGTCTCAAGAAATTGGTGATTATAGAAAGCTGGTCACCTTATGCAGCATTGGTGTTTCTTTAATGGATGCATTTGCTCCATGCCTTGTGTATGACATGTCAAATTTCCTCAAAGAGGTGTAGCTTAAAATTCTAAAGAATCTAAACTTATTCATAAGATTTTCGCATAGTTTTCCTATATGTGTGACTTCATGGATGATATGATCCTTTCATGATACTAACTTACCAAGTACCTATTGTATTTGATTAAACCTGGTAATTGCATGCCATTTTTAATTTCGTAAGGGGTCAACAGGGACTCATCATGATGCTGGCAAATGGTCTTAAGTTGATGCCCTGCTGATGAACCATCCTTATTGAAATGAAAACACCATTTAATTAAGAGTTGTTGCTTGTTGAGAGTATCTTGTTATTTTGCCCTTTGGAATTGCGAACATTGACTTTTTTCCGGGTTATTATGTTCCATGTCAATCCTGGCCATTTTATTTTGCCTAGTTCCTTTTGCCATTTTTTTTTTTGCTTGTCCAAAAAACCTGACTGTTTCTCTTTTGTCTTAACTGTCCATGTGATTATGAAATAGTTCTGCAGAATGCATGGAAAGTTGGTAGGGATGGAATTGAGGCAGGCACTAATCTTGTTCCTGTAAGTTAGAATTTCCCTTCAAAGTCTAAATTACTGTTTGATCTATTCTAGCTATTATCTTCAAATTTGTTACAAATACTAGAATACCCTCTTTTTTGTTTTTCATGTTTCTCTTTAATTTTTCCCCTGATGCTAGAATTCTGTACCAAGGCCAATAGCAAGGATTTCAGTAACAATTGTGGCTTTGAGTGTTACGCTTTTTGTACTCAAGGCATTCCTCTCTACAGCTTTCTTTATATTGGTAAGTCATTTGATTTATTTTTGTCATCAAATTATAATAACAGGATTATGATTTTATAGATTTATAATACAAAATCTTAGCATGAAATCAGTTGTCATGCTCATGCATCATGGTGAAGGCAATTTTTGCTTACTACCGCCGCTTGAATATTAAGAGAGACACTGAGACAGGCAGACAGACTGAGAGGTCATAAAGAGTGTTGGCAAGAAATCAACAAATCTAGGTCACAATATCAATTCCATGGTTCAACAATGCCAAAACCGTGTTTTATACTCTAACCACGTAGGGTTAGGCTATTGCTATCATTCCCATCCATTAAGATGAGATGTTTGCATCTTTTATGGCTATTTTCTAATTGACAAATTGCACAAGTAGCTGTATATAATTATTGAAAAAAAGTTTAAATAGTAACCAGTTGAACTCATACAGTTGCTTGTGCAATTTTATACACAGCTATATATGTTTCCTGTTAAAATGATGGACATCAACTTGTGCAGCTTACATTATTCAGCCATTGGCATATGGCCTTGTAGGATTTGGATACATCCCAATCTTTTTTACATGTAATTGGGTATCATAGCCATCACCAGAGTTTTGAATGGAAATATGACAAAAAATTGTTAAAATCTTAAATAAATGGCTAACTAATTGTGCTTGATTTTGTGTGGATCCCCATTGCATAGTGTTCTCTTGTGCTGTTTGCGACCCTTCTCTTTTTCTCTTTTGAAGATTTAGGGTTGAATTTCATCTTTTAGGCTTGGTTTATATTCCAAGAAAAATAGACTCCAGTTATTAGAATGTAGCTTTGCCAAATCTGAAGCACTTTTCCAAGTCTTCAAGGATAAAACTTGAAAACTGAGTCCTATGGAACAGTGACATACAACTGGCAATTTGAGTTTTTATTTTTCTTGTCTTGTTTTCCATGAAAAAAATGTGATCCTCAGTACACCATCATTCACATTTGGTCGAGTAAATACTACATAG